>JAQPZY010001690.1:5787500-6987500 GCA_029931535.1 Margaritifera margaritifera | reverse complement strand
TCATCATAATAATCTTTTGCAACAATTGAGAACAGGCTTCCTGGCAGTTATCAACATGGGAATAACTAATATATGACAAATAGTACTATCTTTCAGATATGTATGCAACACTTGCCCATCTTCGTGACTATGTAAATTGAAGCATAATGAAAAATGGTTCACTTAATAATTTAAAAAGTAGGTAGTCTGAAGAGTAAAGCTGGAATCTTTTAGTTACATGTCTAGACATCTTATTTATAGCTCTAGACATGGCAAGTTTTTATTTTATTTTAATCACATTATTTCCCCCCAAAATGTCAATTATTTTAAATCATGGAGAACTGATACTCAACTGAATTTGAACAAATCATTGAAAATCTAATTTACAGTGACTTTAACAAGTTCATTTGCATATAAATAAGGCTACAATAAATATACTAAATGCTAAGTTTAGTGAACATAATTGTTGCTCCACTTTAAAAAGTTGGTAGTGACACCAAAAATGCCTATTATCAGTAAATATAGACAATTACTCTATTGATGAAAATGTTATGGGTGACAAATATGATACCAGTAAGTCTCAAACCTTATCTAGAACTCTGTTATAACAATAAAATTGTTTAGCAACAAGTGTTGCAAAAGAGACCGACAAGCAGAGGGAATCACATTAATATTTCAAATTGAGTGGAAGAATGAATGAGTGCAAATGTGATTTCTTGATATATATGATGCAATTTTTGATGCAATGCACATTAAGTAAAACTTTTTATTGGCAGTATGTGGAAGTCACCATTTTTGGGGACATTGGCAAATTCAGGGACATCATCATTTTTTTACGATAACAGAAGTAACTTCTGCAGCACCTAGCAGACAAAAACAAGTTCAGCTTTCAGAAAAATGGACCTCTCATGTGCCTTGATTTTCCATATGTTAGTAGCCATAAATGTCTTTTTTACTGCTTGAAAGATATTCATTTAAGAAAGGGATAGTCTTTTAGAAAATGTTTAGCATAAAAATAAGTGTAAAGTTCAATTTGTAATATTCAGGAATTTTCCTTCAACCTTCAGCACCATTTTGATAGTGTCTATGATAGCCTAGTAACTTTGAAACAGTCTCAATAAATACACATTTTAGAAATATTAATAAGCTATGTATTCTACAAGAATACTTGCATCATTATTCTGGAGTATGACTTTCAGAAATTGAAGTTACACAAGACACTGTAAACATTGCAAATTTCCTTTTAGATGAAATTTAAATTAATTAATATTTTGACAATTAAATGTTTGATCTATGTTTCGAAAGACAAATTTTTAAAAAATATTCTATAAAAAGCTGTTGTAATTTCAAGTGCAATTTTAACAACTGGACATTTTGACTGATTAGTATCTGTGTGCCTAGTTGTCCTGAATATAAAACTTATCCACCTTTATCTACATGTTGTCACGTACACGAAAGCCATCTTCAAAAACAATGATGTTCCCAAATTCAAGGATCTTCTCAAAAAAGTGAGACTTTCCACAACTGATTGTGACAACTTTAATTTTGTGAAACTCACATTAAAATATTGTTGGTGCTAAACTGTAAATACAGTGTGGCCAATTAATATTTTCTGTACATATTCCTTTTTAAACTCACACAGCCCCTAAAGTCACATTCAAAAACTGAAACTATAATCTCAGACACCAAAATCTGGCAACAATACCAAGGGTAAAGACACAAGATACAGTAAGTTTTCTTTTAACTTTGATGCTCCCAGAGTCTAGAACAGCCTGCCTTAAGAACCGAGAACAATCCTGGATTTCAAAGAATTTAGCAGGCTGATTTGGAAATGGTCAGGGCCTGAATATAAATGTGCTTTACGTCATTTTCATTAGCAGTCAGTGACAAATCAATTTTAAGGTTAACTACATTTTTTTACTGATTCTTTGGTTTAAATCCGCTACCTTGCTGCTTAATTATTTATTTACTTAGATTTTTAGTTTCATCTTTTAGCACCTTCATATCCCAATATCTGAATTAATATATATGACCTTGTGTATGCATTTTAATAACAAAATTGTTATATTTCTTATCAAAATTTTCAAATGTACACCTTCTGTGGTGTGTCATACATGTACATGTTTTTAAAATAAAATGTATAATCTGTATGCTGTATGTTGTTGTTTTGTCTTTTAAGCTGCTCTTACTGTACGCATTGTAATGTTTCTGATCTGTATTGTTTTAATGTAAATATTTACTATCTATGCAAATGTCCATTGAAATATGTAGTATTTGTTTTATGTTGTGTCTGTTTGGTGTAAACCATGTTTGTTTACAACAGCAAGTTAATTGAACTAAGTGAACAAGGAGTCCATGAATAAGTATCTTTTTTACTCTTTTGTAAATATTCATCTGTATATAATATCATGCTTTTTTGCTTGTAATTAAATACTGGGTAACTTTAATGTGGGCTTTCTCATTATCTTAACAGTGGTGGCAGCATTGAGGGCTTAGCCAGCAGTTGTCAACAGACGGACTAGTAGCCACCTCATGTGCCTATAATTTTGACAAATATATACAGCCACATGTTACAATGACATATATAATTCAGAGGAGGGCTCAAATAAGAGAACTTCATAACAGAGCTGTCTCAGAAAGTGTAGATGAAGGAAATCACATGTTCATCAAGACTGACACAGGTATCAATGATATAACTTCATTCCTGAACCATAATGGTGTTAAAGAGGTAATTCTATCACATACTCAAACAGCACAAAATCATTTTCAAGAGCTTTTTATACTTTAAACAGGCTTTTAAAGAAAAGTTTCCAAATTTTCTAGTAAGGTTTATTACTATTACACCAATTTAACTGTGCAAATACTGAGAGACAGCATTATCGCAAGGAAAAATGAAATGACTTTAAGGTACCACTGCAAAAGACAACTTGAAAGTATACTTGAAAAAGGGAATGACTGGCTGAAAAAAGAAAACAATTCTAAACAAAGTAACCATCCTTGGGGATGCAGAACTGTGTCATGGCATAGATAAATTGTAAAAGCTTCAAACAAAAGAAAAAGAAATGGCACATACCATACTGTTATTAGATGCAAATATGACCAATTATATCAGGCATGTGCAACCTATGGCCCGTGCCCTGGAGGAAGTTGCACATGCCTGAATTATATGATGGTGCACATGCCATTTCCAACCATAAGCAAATATGGTTTCAGCAATTGACATTTTCTGGTATATTCAAGGCAGAAACTGAATATACAAAGAAAGAAACAGGAGACTTTAGCTCTGAATTTGCAAGATACTCAAAAGGATTTGGGTCAAGTTAACATAGGAAGAGGGGACAGAGTAGGTTTGGATGTGGATGATGCCAATAGTATTGTGGGGCAGCAGGATGCAGCCTCTCTTGGTGGATTTCATTCACAATCTACTCCCTCATCTCTGACCCCACCCAGGTCACACAGTGTACATGAACTTGGCAACTAAACTGGATTTGATGATCTAACAATAGATTGGCATGAAGGAGAGAAGGATAGTAAAAAAGAATATGTGTCAACCATTTTGTATGGGGTGGATAGTGACGGGGAAGATGATGGAAATGAGGTTTTATGAATTTATATGGCTATTAAAGACTGACCTTGAACCAGAAATTAAAGCTGGTACTGAGGGTGGATCTAGAGCAACTTGTAACCTGGCACCGACAAAAGCTAGGGAAGGTAGATCTGCTTTGCACAAGCATAATGGGGCAATGGAAAATCAGGACCCTGAACTCAAAAGATAAGATTCAGAGAAGCAAAGAAGGGGGAGACTGAATCAATTTCAGATCAGAGACCATGGCAGGAAAAGAAAACTCCATTCAGGCTGTTTTGTTCCAATTACAGGGAATGCAATAAGCAACTTTCTGATTGGTTAGTTTGAAAATTATTAATATTTTTTCCCATTCATTCAGCACTTTCTGATAAACATCAGTCAGTCTTATAAATTCTTTCCTGATGTGTTCTGTTTATAGGTTTTTTGGGGCAATGTAATTCCAACTGTTATGCATTCTTAGATGCATGGATTGCAGTGAGCTTGTGATTTTTTGAATGTGTTACTTGAGATGTGACCTTTATCCCCTATGATAAGGGTAAAATTGAATGTGTTACTCGAGACCTTTATCCCCTGTGATAAGGGTAAAATTGAATGTGTTACTTGAGACCTTTATCCCCTATGATAAATGTGTTACTTGAGACCTTTATCCCCTATGATAAGGGCAAAATTTCTTCAGGATTCACATACTCTGCTGCACAACCTCCATATGCAAAAAAAAAAAACATTTTTAACACTGAATTGCCTGGCCTGTTTGTATGAGCCTGAGTCTAGTCTTGTAACATTTAGACATGGGGCCGTGTCTCACGTAAGGGGAGGACGATGTTGGGTGGAGTGTGTTTACAACAGCAAGGTAAGTGAACTAAGTGACATAATATGCAAGTAGCATCTGGGTAGTGAATTAGCATGAGCTGTAGATAGTGTGAGGTGGCACGGGCTAGTATAAGAGGGCAATTCGTCGCACACGTCTATAATTCAAATTCAGTCACTCCGAGTCGTACACGGTTTAACGACCGCACACAACTATAATTCAAAAATCAGGCTGCGGAAGAGGGTGGGTGGAAGGACATGGAGTCCAGGGCAGGCAGTCGTAAAATGAGGTATCTTTTATAATATTCATCTGTCTATAATGTCATGCTTGTCATTTTGGAATTAAATATGTGGTAACTTTAATGTGGTCTTTTTCGTCATCTTAATACGTCGGTAACACAGCTCATCTGGTGTTAGTGATTTTATGTTACACAGACTACCAACGTTATATAAAATGTATTGTATTTTGTATCTTGTAAAGACCATGATTCGTCTTACTTTCTCACCCCATACCAGATTTTATGTTTTCAGTTTTTTTTTCAGGCAGGCTGTTCCAGACTCTTGAGGTGTCTGTACCTGAACAAACCAAAACAAATGTCTGAATTCATTTCCTGGATGAATACGATCATTTTCAGGATGTACGATTTTTACATCTAGGTTATCATCAAGTGCCCTTGATATGAACGCTACTAGAGCAGCACAAATTGATACAAGAATTAAAATAATAGCCAAAAGTTTCATTGATTTGTCTTGACTACGACAAAACGCTGACTTTGTTCTTCGTCTGCTTTACCTTTCTTGTAGAGAACAACTTTCTTAGACTGGTTAGACATAAACGGAATCCATAAAACGTTTGAACTACAAGAAAAGATGACCAGTCCACAATATAATAATGGAGTCATTAGGTTATACGAAAGTGGAGATAATATTGTACAGAATATTTAGATTTATTCATCATAATGGAAAATAAAGCTTTAAGGACGGTTATTGTATCTATTTTAGGATACGTTGCATTTGCTGAAGTTGGTAAGAGATTATACAGTAAATATACTATTTGATTTTCGTAGTTACAATTTTTACACCGGGATGAAGATCTCTGGCGGGGGTTGGGGGTAGTGACAGAGGAAGGCCTGTTGGGTGAAGATCAGGACGATATATGTTACAGCAGAGTCTTTGAACCCAGCATTGCCATTTTTTAAAACTGAAACATCTCAGATAATACTTCAATAACTCAATCATTAGTCCGATAAATCATCCCCCAAATCTGTGTTGATACTTTTGGACGATTAGTCCATCAATATCAACACAGATTTGGGGGTCTGATTTATCGGACTACTCAATCATATACTGGATAGAATCACCGGAACGGACGTTAAAAGTCGGTTTAATTCATCTCTTAAACCGCTTCATTTATGTTTTAATTGACTGGACATCCTTTATTGTTCCGGAATGGAGGTAATCACCAGAACGGGTTACTAGAAACACCGAAATACACATGTATTTACGTGTTCTCGGTGTATATATCGGTGTACACACAGGAATTTTGATTTGTTTTTGATTGAATAATAATATAAAGCAGAATAAAATCTGATTTATGCAATTTTAATATGATTTATTTACTTTTTTCCTATTTATAATAGCGTCACTCGGTTGTACTTGATTCAACAGATATGGTAAATAGAGGGTCGACTTATAGACAATTCGGCCCAAAGACAATTCGGCCCAAGACAATTCGGCCCAACTTGGACCGAAAATAAGACAATTGGGCCCAACTTTAAAGACAATTCGGCCCAATAGAAAGACAATTCGGCCCAACTTTTTCTTCAAACAGCAAGTGGATACTATGCAAGTTTTATATATAGTTGTAACAAATATTTATTTTTAAAAGAAAATACTTAGCAAGATATACTGATATATTTAGAAAAATCGTCGGCACAAGAGTAATAACTGAAATTTCACATACACAAATCGATCCATATTTTGTTTATATTTACTCACAAACATGGTCTCAAAACCTTAATTATCAAGCAAAATACATACGTTACAAGAGATCTTCTCGTATTTGAACGTTTTTTTTATGATTTACAAATAAAATTGTACGTGAAAAATGGTTGAAAATTGCATATTTAGTTGTTTTGTGATAATTTCACATACATTTAGTTCAGAACATTATTGCGTTTTGCTATGATGAGTTATAGAAAAGACATCTAATTTAAAAAAAAAAAAAAGTATTTTATAAAAACAAAATGTAACGTAGAATGGTAACCTTTGTGTCGTAGTGTAAAATAGATATAATTTAAAGTTCCAACAACTTAAATGTACACTTTTGTGAGTAATTAAAATGACCTAAACTGATATACAGTCTCACATACAGAAAACAAAGTTTTTAGCCGATACAAGTGTACGGTATAGGTAACTTATGTATTTCACTAACGTGAAGCAAATGCATTGCATACAAGGAGGTTTCGTCTTACAAGATTCCGTCTTCTTGGGATCGGATATACATTTGTACACCTCTGCATCGGTTCTTTTACTTGGTGCTAATTCCGTCGGTTCTGGCAACAGTCATAGTATTTTACGTAGTCGCTCAAATTTCGTAAGTTCTTTCTTTATCTTACGTTTCAGGTTTGAAACGTCAGATTTCAGATTACCGATTTTTTTGTGGGCACGCGCAAGAGCCCTACGCCTGATCATCTGAAAAAATTTACCCCTGTTACTTTAGTGATAACATGTCTGCGGCATTAATTTTTGCCTTATTAGTGAATTTTGGTGTCAAAAGCAATTAATCGATGCAGCATCAATTGTATGTATGTATGTAGGTATGTATGTATGTGTGTGTGTGTGTGTGTATGTATGTATGCATGCATGTGTGTATGTATGTGGATATGTATGTGCACTCAGGCTGGTGAGTTTTATGTATACGGGCTCAGATGTATTTTGCTTTGTTTCACTTTATCCCTTTCTGGCAATTATTTTGTTTCTAATTTGAGAGAGAGAGAGAGAGAGAGAGAGAGAGAGAGAGAGAGAGAGAGAGAGAGAGAGAGAGACGCACACATGGACAGACGCATTCAGACGTACATTCTTTGCATGTGTGTATATTTGTCTTAAAAAAATAGCAGCTTACAAGCAAGGGAACAAACAAAAAATGTAACTTAGTTAAGACTAGTAATCAGTTTATTCACAAAATTAACGGCATTTCTCTCTCTCTCTCTCTCTCTCTCTCTCTCTCTCTCTCTCTCTCATCCCCTCTCTTTCTCTCTCACTCTCTCTCAGTTCTTAGTTCTTCAACTTCGTGGACCGTAGATTCTTCCGCACAATCGTAGAAGATTGTTAGTACTGATTTCCTTATTGGTGTACATCCTCCACATCTTAAAAATTTTTCCGTGCAAGGTACGGATCATTTTTGTTTGATGTCTTGTAAGTTTTCCTTCCGATACCATCTTTGCTTGACACGGTATCATTTGTGCTTCTTTATATAGTAAAGTTATCATGAGATAAAACTGCAGATTGCTCTTTCGCGCTTTGCGATTCAAACGACTGTGCCAGCCCTCCACGTCGTTGTTTGTCCGTACACTTTTACCGAAGACACTCCACGTGGATACGGGCCAAATTTTGCTGGATATCCACCGGTCACTAATGTAAGTCATCCATTCTTGTAACGCGGGTGTTCTTGCCTTTCCTTTCCATTTTGCAAATGCTGATGGGATATGCTCGGCTGGAAGAAATACCAGAGCAAACACCTTCCTACATAACTTGAATACAGCATCCCGCTGGGTGTATGTCATCTACAAATAAACAATATATACATATTATACATCAAATTGATCCAGATAATGAGATCATTAACAAAATAAGGCAAATTGTAAAAATGAATACCGTGAACCATCGTATCTCTAGGTTCAAACAGTGAAGAGCTGAAAACACTATATATATGACGACTTAACGTCTCACGAATCGACTATGAAAAAATATATTATAGCAGTGGTATATAAAATTAAAACAATACCTGAAGACCTTTTTCTTGAAGTTTTCGCCACACAGCCTGGCCCCAGTGGAACGCACATCCACTTATATGTGGATTATCGAATACCAAACGGAGTGCCTGCCATATTCCACTCTCGAAGTCGGCTACGAATGACTTTACTGATGCTTCTCTGGGTAGAAGTCGAAGTAGAGCCTGGAACACCTAATAAGGAAACAATAAGTTACTTAATATGGAGAAAAGTTATATAGCGAACAGAGAACATGTAAAATGTAAACTAATGTTTGTTTTATTCATATTATGCAGATCGAAGACATTGTAAAGTTACTCGCGCTTTCATTTATAGTGATTTTGATCTAAAGTGGTGAGGTGAGCAAAATAATAAACTACCTTCTTGTAATCTTTCTTGTTCTTGCCGGACATGATGATGAACACAAGTGGTACTTGCTTCATATGTTCGCCGGACTTCAAGAAACTGAACTGTTAGTAACTGATAAAACGGTTTCTTCACGATCTTGAAGGTACCATCGATGTACCATGTTTTAGCCTTGCTCAGTAGTTCCAGCTGGTAATCCGTTGCAAATATTAAATGACGGTTGTCTTTGCGGATTACATCTTGTCTGAAAAAGGGCTCTGTAATTGCAGTCGACAAGTACTCTTCGTCCAGCTGAAAATTGAAAATAAACAACACATTCTTAAGAACATTTATTTGATACGAATCAAACGTAAAATGGATATAATTTATTCAATATAAAGTCGCGATTGTATTTTACATGTAATATTCGATAGAGAAAAATAACGAGTTATGTAACGTCATTTATGTACCTCGAATGATAAGTCTGATGGATCTGTAGGTCTTTCTCTTTCTCTATATCGGTTGCAGTTTCGAATCATGTTGTTGTAAGTAGGTCTTGATGCTTCAGGTTGTTCAGCATCTATGTGCTCCTGAATTAACTGATCTACAATATTCTGAGCAGGATCAAACAGATCTTGTACCGCTTTTACTCTCAGCTGAAAAGAAGAATTTTGATACATTTATGCAACACTATACGTTTGCCATGAATTTTATTCAGTATACATAATTGCAACTATACTTATGAAAATTTGATATTATTCATATAGTGAAGTTTAGAACATAGTCGAAATCATTTAAAACAGATTATAAGTGAGCAGATATATCATGTTTATGTATTATTATCGTGTTGTCCTGTTATCACTAGTTTGCCATTAAATGTACAAAATGTAATTGAATTCTACCTCCTTGAGAATATTAACTGCTGTCAGTACACCAGGTTTAGCAGCATGTAAATGTGTCTGTTGAGGCTCAATGAACGAGTCACCCTGTTGTCGGATGATGACAGGACAGGTAGTAACCTTGTTGCGGGTGCTGCAACGCCATTCTGTAATTCCTTTGTTTTGTCTCTTTAACGTATATGTATAACCATCACTAGCGATGAGTTTTCTCTTGTCTCTCTCTGTTCCCTTGTCGACAACTGTGTACGTAACAACAGCATCTGCCGTAGTGTTCCCAGTTTGGATTGAGTCATCTGTCAGCGGTCTATGACAAGAAAAAGATATGCTGTTGCATGTACCCGTACATACAGCTGTAAATGAACAAACGCGCTTGGATTTAGCGTTACAAAGATTTTTAATGGGAGCATTGATTTAAAACTAAATAAATACTAGTTTCTTCATTCACTCAGTGTACATTAATCGTTCAGATACAAGTAATACGTAATCATTACAAGGAGTATTTAATTCATTAATATTTAAGTTGGCCAGGATTTAGGAAATTTGTATATATAAAATGGTGTAATTTGTAATTTGTTTCTAATGACACTATGTGTGTTTGCCTGGAAGAACAAATAACAAAACAACATATATACTTTTCTTGTACTTCTTCATGTAGTTGAATCAAAGACATATTCGTTATATCAAAGGTAGAATCTTCAACGGAGTGTACTGGTTGAACGCTTCTGTTTGGCAAGTCGAAAGATGATCCAGGGTTGTCTATAAAGGTGCTCTCTAAAAAGGGATAAGCATCCATTGGCGTTGACTCAGCGATAGGATTTACAGTTGACCATGAGTGGGTGACATCATAATTCTAATAATTAAAAAGTAATATTTTGAAATTCATCATGATCCACAACAATGCACATAAATGTATAACATATACTTGATCAAATATAATGGATTAAATAATGATGAATTTGAAAGTATATATATATATATATATATATATATATATATATATATATATATATATATATATATATATATCAATTATAATGACATTTTTTAATCAGCAACTCACACTCTAAGTTCTTACTCTATTGCCACTTACGCTAAGTTCAAGCGCTGGCGGCTCTACGTCGTTTGATGCATTGACAGCAACTGGAGTCGGAATAAAAACAAAAAACATATATATACGTGTAACATTGAAAAATTAAACAATTATAATAATGTCTCACCAAGGTATAAAGATATAAGCGACGGTCAACAGCGCAAGCTAATATTTCACTATATATACATAATTATAAAGGTAGTCGATATAATGCAGTTATTATCATAATAGGGTATATAAAGCTGTATTGGTTTTTAACATTATTATAAACTATCGAGTTGGTGGATCTTCATCGTATGACTCTGTGACAGCGACTGGTTAAAGTTCATGACGTTATTAATGTTATCGTATGAGGACACAATAAACCTAGAATTAGTTTTAACTTACACTAAGGTCAAGTGCCGGCGGATTATTGATGTCATCTGCTTGCTCGCTCACTTTGCAGCATGGGCTGCAGACAAAGTTCAACCTACCCAACTTCAGTGCCTCCTTATACATTTTTAAAGAAATTCCTGAAAACAAATGTTATGATTATGTTATTGATGACAAGAGTCACGCTACAGTTAGTACCAAAATTAGTCATAATATAATTATCTTTGTATAAGAACAAAACTTGCTCATTTTACATGTAAAACCGAAACATAGTGCTTCTACTATGTTTTTTCGATCTTTAATTAATCCCTTTTTTCTCCATATATACTGCACAAATGATGTTTTATAATACGTATTATTTGAAACTATTAATAATTATTTAGCTAACAAAATATTTAAGTTATTCTCACCTGTGCCACATGTCCTGTGTTGCCATCGATGACAACAGTCACATTCCACAGCTTGTTGACGAGTCGTCACCTCCTTAGTACACTGAATACATGGATAGTGCATTGTTGGAATATACAAAGTACAGACACACGGTATAACACTATAACTCATAAATAAAAAAATGTGCATTCGATTGGTTCTATATGTATATATAGGCCTGCGCTAAACAAACATTGCTCAAACAACGATTTCGAAAGGGAGAATCGATTAAAAGATGTAATAACAATTACTATTGTCTCTTTGAAGTACATTTATGAAGCCTCGGTGAAACATATGTCATAGGCACCAATGGTCCTTGATTTTCTACTCTATTTGCCTATTAATCAAATAACAGATCGTCTAACAAAACAAGTAAGTATTAATTAAAAGGTAACAAAGCCTTTGAAGTAGGATTAGTATTTTCAAGAGGTATGCATGGCTTGTACTCTTGTCGCTGATTTGTAACAATATATCCTTTCTATTTTATAAAGCCATGTGCAGTCGAGTGTGTCGTATATGAAGCGGTGTTACAATCTTAACCTAAAATTATATATATTTGTATAATATCTCATGTACGGTGTCTGTAGAATATTATCTTTTAATTATTATTTGATAAATCAATATGGATAATTTGACCAGACGACTTCAATTGAGAATGTCGTTGTGCAGATGCATATATTTTTTAAGCATACAAAATTTATGACTTTTTTTTAATTAGAAAGTGCAATAAATGACCATGTTTGTGAGTAAATTGTGTATGTGAAATTTCAGTTATTACTCTTGTGCCGACGATTTTTCTAAATATATCAGTATATCTTGCTAAGTATTTTCTTTTAAAAATAAATATTTGTTACAACTATATATAAAACTTGCATAGTATCCACTTGCTGTTTGAAGAAAAAGTTGGGCCGAATTGTCTTTCTATTGGGCCGAATTGTCTTTAAAGTTGGGCCCAATTGTCTTATTTTCGGTCCAAGTTGGACCGAATTGTCTTGGGCCGAATTGTCTTTGGGCCGAATTGTCCAATAGCCAGAGAATTGTAGTAATACACACACGGAATGAAAGTGAGAAGTATCAAAGGTATTTGCCGACATTATTTTATATACTTGCTTTAACTTTTAATGATATAGCTTTTGACAAATAAATAGCAAATAATTTAATTTTTGTTTAAAAGGTTTCCAAATATTTGGCAATAGTAAAATATGTACTTATATACTGGTTTTGTTTATTTGACAGTTGATATTAAAGATGTTAAATAAGTCTTATTCTTGGCAATATATGAACGGGGAATATTCATAAAGGATTCGGAATTGACAAAGAGTTCATTTAATGCCCCAAGATACACAAATAAGTAAACTGGTTTCGAGATTGAATGTTGGATTCATTAGACCGAATGTTAGATTCCCAAAAGACTATGATGCGGACAAGGTGCATAAATGTGCGCCATTTCAGAGTAGAAACATTAGATTCACTGGAACAAGTAACACATGGCTATTGATCCATCTTTGCTGCGTATGTATGTGTATTTGATAATATCAGTATTGTATAATGCTTTTATATCAAAACATTTACTTCTCAGTTATGAAATGTGTGCATAATCAAAGTCGGGCGTGATTTCTGTAAGTGTGCAATTAACGAATAATGACAACGTTGAGCAAAACGGTGCCTTATATTTAATGTGCGCGTCATTTTGTTTTAGCTTGAGTAAGAAATGGGTTCAAAGGGATGACAATAAAGGGTGTGCAGTCAATTTGAGAATGAATTAAGTGACTTAAAAGATGAATTAAGCCAACTTTCACTGTCCGTTCCGAATTAAGCGACTTAGAAAAAAGATTGTTTTCTTAACTTGAATAAAAAATGAGATCAATGGGAGGACAATAAGTGTGTGTGTAATCAATTAGAACATTAATTAAGCAACTTGAAACAATATGAATTAAGCCGACTTAAACCGTCCGTTCCGGAGATTACCTCCATTCCGGAACAATCAGTCGTTTATCATACCACCTCTGTTCCAGAACGATGAGCGTTTATGATACCTGTCCAATAAAGTATGACCGATTGACGAGTGCTATAACTAGGAAAAAAGTAAATAATTCGTATCAAAATCGCTCCAATCATATTTTATTTTGCTTTATATTACTATTCAAACAAAAACAAATCATATTTTTTGTGTGTACACCGAGAACATGTAAATACATGTGTATTTCGGTGTTTCTAGTAACCAACCAGAACGAACGGTAAAAGTTGGTTTATCACAAGTTGCTTAATTTATTTTTTAATTCACATCCTTTATTGTCCTCCCTTTGATCATATATGTTATTAAAGCAAACATTAAAAATGGAGAATAAATTTTATATTTATCGAGCTGAATACACACACTGACAAAAAATCAATTAAAAAAACTATTGATTTTTAAATACAACAACAAATAATAAATGTTTTTGCAGACATGGAAACTTGATAGAAGTTTTAAAAAAAAAAGTAAGGACTTTCTTGGGTTAAAAATAGACTCCTTTTTTAGTGATGTAATAAGATGGTCATAAATTATGAGTAATAGATATGTCTCCAGAGGATAATAATAAATAAGATTACACAGTACATGTATCCCAAATTTATTTCCTAATATTTAGATCTATGATTATACAGTCTGATACAAAATTTAATATTGCATATATGCAGAATTCCAAGTACATTCTGGTGATAACCTCCTTTCTGGTGATTCTGTCCACTACTGCACCAGTTGCTAGGGGTGAAACGAAACACCTGTGCCGCGTATAGATATGATTCACGATACACAGCCTATGATACGATACATTATCGATTCTCAGTTTAAAGAATAAAAAGACAAACGACTAATAATTATTCATGACTGCTGAAGATTAAAGTAACTTATATAGAGTAGGTATTGTTTTGTATCGATTCTTCACCTCTTGTATCGATACGTGTATCGATATGGCAAAAGTATCGATATATCAATGAATCGTTTCACCCCTACCAGTTACTGTTCTAAATTCTATGTTACTGTTATAAATTTTTGCCTGTTGCAGACACAAAATATACCTTGCATTATGTGTTAATGTTTTCCTCTGCTAGCTGAAAATATACAGCATATAGTCATGAGTAAGTAACAATTATGTGGTAACTGGTGCAGACCCTCTAGTAGTTTCAATGATTTCAAAACTTGTTTGAAACAGTTTTTTTGTCTTAAGCATCAGGAGAGAGGTTATGCACCAGTTGCTGCAGGATGTGTACTTATTCTTCATTTCATATAGCATTTTTTATAGTAGCAGAGAATACAATTCCTTATTTCAACAATATTTGTGTCTACTTCAGTCAAAAATACTGCACAGAATCAGAGGATTAAATATACATCATGCAGCAACAAGATCTGTGCAGAAACTGGTGCTGACCCTCTAAAAGAGTGCATTTCTTCTTACATTCTCATGCTGTGACAGATATTTGGATTGTTATGATAGCCCAATTTCACTAATTCAGATTTTGTTTGGGGTGGGAAAGTCAGAGGAACTTGGACTAAATCAACAAAATTAATTTGTTGAACAGCAGCAAAAACAACCACTGCAGCCAAATAAACAACTTTAAAAACTGCCAACGGCAGTATGGAGGCACTGGAAATTAGCTTTATTTTGTCAAAATGGTGTAGTATTCCTTATGATGCTTATGTTAAATTACTCAGCATGCAGTAGTGTTAAAGAAACTGAGCTAAAGGCAGAGGGTAACACAGGTCACTGGAACACAAAATATAGGCCACAGTGACCTAGTTTTGATTGATGGTTGTATCACTTTTGATGCATGTACATACCATGTTACGTGACTGCAGGCCATAATGTTACAGAAACTGAGCTGAAGTGAGACCTTAAGAGTTGATGACATATGGGCAGACAGACAGATGGATATACATCATCAATCCATAGACCAGAACCACTTTGCAATATGGCCAACAAGCAAATACCTTACATAAATCCAATTAAATTGAGTTTTAATTAATACTAATGAAATAGTATTATCAAGTGAAATAAATTAGAACTTAAACTTTATAATGCTAGCAGAATAAAGAACTTTAACACCAATGTTATAATTGACATATTGATTATATTGTGTATGTGTGTGTAATTTTCTTTTTCAGTTTCCAAACCCACCAAATGTCCAGGACTATACTGTGGTCATATCTATACAGAACAGGGAGAGTACAAAGAGTGTGGTGTAAGTTTGCTTTTGTGAAATATGTATAAAGTGTTAAAATGTCTCAAAAGGTCAACAGTGTTATACCTTGAGCACGTGACTGCTGGTTCCTGCAATTTTGTGCCCTGTGTCCTTCAAATCTTGGCCTCTGTGTGCCCCCTGGGCTAGCTTTTTTATCATGTGTGTTATCTACTTGGGGCTTAATATGAAAAATCCCTCTTTCAGTTTTCCTTGGTGGATGGATGTTTTTGATGGCTTTGCAACAAACAAAGTTATCAAAAGCAAAGTTTTTAGATAGTAATTCATTTCAGTTAAAACCACAAATTTGGAGATGTAAAATATTCAGGTTTGTTCAGTCATCTGCTGAGTTTCAGTGCAACGTCACTGATTGCCAATGGTGTAACTTATTTTCAAGTGTGAATTAACTATAGTCAAATTTGTCTACAGTGGCCACCCATGGGAAAAGGCCAAAGTGGCCTTTATAGACAGGTGACCTCTGAAGGCAGGTTCAGCTCTCAAACTTGGTTCATGACAAATACATGTACTATGCACCAAATAGCATTAGCATTATTGTTATTAGTAGTAGTATGCTATCAAGATTCATATATTTAGTTTAGCTATTTAGCAAAAAGAAAAATAACAAAATAATAAAAGAAAAAGTTCCATTTTAATCCATCATGTACATTAAATCATCACTTATCAGTAGAAATGGCATCTAAATAAAATTACTAATTGACAGCTTACCTGTGATTGTCAAACACAATACTCACTTTTTGTTAGGCCAGCTGGTATAATTAGGCATGAAAACAGGTGTTCACACTTCAAACAATTGATGGATTAAGCAGTTGCTCAAACTCACCTAGATTAAAGGACAGTCGGCTTTTGGGAGAGACCTTTGATGATTAGGGAATGAAAAGAAGCTTCCTATGGCTATTGTTAGTGCATATAAACCATATGTGATATCACAAGTAAAGTGTATATGTATCTCTACTCATTTGGTGTGATTGTAACTAATCTCTTACACTCCATATTAACATTGTTCTCAAAATTGGCTATAATATCTCGCTTATGCTTAATAATCCCTTGGATCTTAGTTCGCCCAACTCCCATTTCTGCTGCAACTACATGACTACTTTGTCCACTATCCAGCAAAAGAATTTCTTTGATTCTCTCATGTAGGGACACAAACCGCCTTGCTTTCGTTAGCTGACATGGTGACACCTTTGAGTTTGACAGCGTGACTGGACTACGGTAAGTACAATTGAGATATGTATTGCTTGGAACGCTCACTCACTGCTGATACGCTCCAGTGACCGCTGTAGGCATGGTGAAACCATTATTTGGTTAGGGAACACCTGGCTGCTTAGCACTGAAAACAGGTTTCGTTAAATACAGGGCATTTATATAAGAAATTTGCTAGGGGGAAATTAGAATGACCATTCTCACCAGGTGACCTCTGAACACATGTGACTGTTAGGACAGGTTTGACTGTATGTTAGGGACTCAAGTTTTGAAAGGGGAAATACATAATTTAGCATTTACTCAATTAATTATGAGTTATGAAAGAAAAATAAATTGGAGAAATGGGGAATTGTATACAGTGGAACCCTGCTATAACAAGATAGGGTCCACAAAGTGTCATCATGCTTTGTCATGTATTGTGCAATATCCATATATATATATATATATTTGAAAATTGGCAATTGAATAGTGTAGATAGTGTACGTGTATTCACTAACAGATCTCATTGTATCCATAACAACAATTCCATCGAAAATGTGCACAAAGAAACCTAATTTGTGAAATTTCTCAGATAGATTCCATTGAAATCTAGATACTTAATTTCTTGCTAATACACTTGCACTAACTTATGAAACACTGTTTTTTCTGAAACATTCATATATATTGGACATGTTCAAAGGGACTGATTTTTGACCGACACTAAAGTGCACAAGTCATAACTTGGCATTTTCTAAAAAGAAGCTTGTATTTAGGCTTGAAAAATACTTGAACTGAAATTCGTACACAAGGTCAAGGATATTGACATTGTAATGTACTTGAGATGAACAATTCAACAGGTGTAAAACTGCCTCAACCAAGTTTAGGAGTAAACCATTCGATTTCATGGGTAACGAGTGATCTAAAAAGAAAAACAGTTGAGTCATTCTCTAAAAGACAGAGGAAAGAAATAAATACAATAAGCCCTATATTCATTGAATCATATATTGATAACTATGACTTTGCACTACTGCAGAGCAAAACCAGCAAGTAGAATATTGGATTATAACAGCAAATCCATCCACCCCTACAACTTATATGGTTCTGTTTAGTCAGTGTTCAACAACAGTACATGTAAGTTTAGCATTTCAATGACAAGTGGCCAGTGTATATCTGAGTGATTTGAAGCTAATATCTGCCTAGAAAATAAAAAGGGTTGAGTCATATTTTTAGCATATAGGTATAGCTATATGATGACTTCAAAACTTTATTGAAAGACGTAATGTGGGGTTATATTTATATTTATGGAGTTAACTGACATAAGATGAAGGGGGAGGGGTACATGCTCTTGACTTTTTAGGTGAGAAACTTATTTCAGCAATGGCATTGTTTGATGCACAAGAGTGTATGACGGTTGATTGAGCAGGCATTGGTGATCAGTTATTACCCCTTAAATAGGTAGGTAAATTAATTGACTTATAAATTTGGCTGAGAATTTTTTTAGACAACAGCATTGTTTGGTGTTGGCTGTGTATGCCAGGTGACTGAGCAAATATCTGTTGGCTCTTGTTTACTCAGGATTAAGCAATGATTGTACACAGGATTGATTGAAGACAAACACAAAGGAGACCTAATGGCTTTATTGTTGATGGTTCAGTAATAATTAGATGAACAATTGTCAGCTTTTTAAGGAGCTAACATCTTTCAGAAATGAGCTCAAAACAGTGATATTTTTTTTCTTCAAGAATACAACACATCTTGCCAAATTAATAAATCAAACTTTTCTTTTTTTGGCACTAAAGCTTTCAAGTACTTCAGGAAATTGGTGAAAGTATTGTACAATATTGGGAGCCACATAACAACCCTGCTGGATCTAAATTTGTGTTATAGCAAAGTGTGATATAGTGGATTTTCACTGTACATGTAAACTACTGATAGATAATGGGTGATACTAAGTTAAATAACAGCAAGATCTGGATTGGAAAATTTCGTATTGCAGCTTTTTTCAGGTGTACCAGATATCTAAACTTGGCAATGTTTTTATGGATTCACGTGACTGCTAGATTTACACATTTAATGCTATTCAAGCATGTTTCCCTGTAAATTTCTGTTGTGTTTGCCTCACTTAAGTCATAGTACACTGAAATGTTTAATTTGCCCGTGATATGGGAACACTAGTTGCATCACTATTTGTCCAGACAGATGCAAAATAAAGACTAAAACATAAAGCTGTACATAGTCTATTTTGTTTACTTCCTGTAGTGAGTGATTCGCTGATTCATACAGAAAAGGTTGTTTTTATTGATTTATTCCATTTATTGAACGTAATATTTTACAATAAATCAAGCACTTGTTGGAAATTAATTTTTTTTTATTGAACAGGTACAGTTAAGAATGATTATTGTATCTGTGTGTAATATTGATACATAATGGATTATCTGTGTACTAAACCAGCCCAAGTAAACCTTTGAACCTTTCATATACCACTACCAGAAACTAAATCTTGGAACGTGAAAGTGCAAATCAAGCATCTTTCAGGGTTTTTCTCAGGATGTTAGCACTGAATCCCATCAAGAGCCTTAGTGGTCTTTATAGAGCACTTTTTAAAAAAATATAGAGTTTATAAACTGATTTTCTCTCATCTTTAAGCATCAGGTACCCTCCCTATGGGGTCAAAGAGAAACCCCATTCTTTATGTACTGTTATTATAGCCTTAGAATTAAGAAGTGCTCTGTAGTGTTGATTGATATGATGGTGCTAAACTTAGCCTTTGCTTTTGTTGAATTCTGATTCAGTGCGTCAAGAACATTACTTTTTTATAATTATTTAGGCCTGCCCCCGTGGGTACCACCCTGACAATGAGTCATTGTGCCAGAAATGTGATACAGAGCCAGCATTCTATGATTGGCTGTTCCTTGGATTCATGGCCATGTTATCCCTGATACTGCACTGGTTCTTCATTGACTATACCAACAACAGAAAAAGGTATCTTGAGGGAAAACAATTTTTTCTGTATAAAATCAACTCTTGCTGCAGTGACATTCATTACAACAGAATATCCATGTTCCAAAAGAAAAATTATGGGAACATGTGTGTGCAATGGTAAATTGATATTTACATCAGAATATTCAGCTCCGGACTCAGGCAGCGATTTCTCAGTAACCAATGTGCATATTTCTGATGGCTCTTTACTGTGCTTGGAGACGTGAACTTAAAAGCAATTAAATCAGTAACTATCACTCATATCCTACTGTGTATAGGTCTTTTATTTTAATTTCAGATAATTGTCTTATAAATCTATTCAAATTTGTGTGAGATTTTAAATATAACAAGATACCATTAAATACGAAGTATAGCAAAAAATGTATGGTCTCTCAAGAAGGTGGTCTCATAACAGGTCATAACACTATATAATCAGTAAATCTGTGCATTAAGAATCTGGTCACTCAAAACAGATAGTTTCTTTTGGCAGTGGTCTTTCAAGACCGATTTTACTATTTAGATGTTTAGATTGTTATTTCTGACTCATTCTTCTGATTTACTAATGCTGATTGGAAATGATATGACAAGGGAAGTAACTCTTGTTACGACTCTATGGTCTAAGAAAAATGTAACAGAAAGAAAGTGAAACCAACAAATCAAGTAAAAATCAACAAGCAATTTATTACTAGATAATTAAAATGAAAAATCAAAAAGTCACTTACAGTAATGTGTTTTGAAATCCTAATAATCCAATAAGAATGATTGTTCTAATCACAAGTCCTAAATATAGAATGTTCCGAATTCACGGCTGTGTCCTTGAATGTTATGATGTGCTAATGGTCTCCAAAGTCCTGATGTACTAGTAATCTTGATGTGCTGATGTCAAAATGAAGTATTCCAAAATATCTGAATAAGTTCACTTAAATTCCAAAATCATCAATTAAAAATCCAAAATCCAAAAGTTTATGAGCACTGTTATAATCCAATGAATATTTAAAATAATTCCTCTCTTAGAATTTGGAATGAATTTTCACAACTGTAATAGCTCTTTACAAGACTGATGGTAATGTCAAAACTGAATAAATGTCCACCAAACATGGCATATATAAAGATTGGTCACATGACAGAATGTTCTAGAACATGTGTCATCTTAATGGAATTTTACTTGTAAACAACAATCAACCTTGACCTTCAAATTGAGAAAACATATTGATCAAAACAACCTAATTCTAGGACACTAGTTAAACATTTTTTTCCTGATAAGAGATTTAAGCAAATATTAAAGTGAAGAAACATTTATAATTTCCTAAAATATTTATAATATTATATAAACATCGTACATAACACCTCCCCTCATAAAGAAAAAGAAAGATTTATATAATAAAGCTTTCTTTTGAATATACATCTAATACTACAATAACCAAAATTACATAAGAACATGTTTTATGATACTGGACTTAATTACATCAAGCAATATTAGATTTCTAGGCACGTGAGAGTGCATCTGCAATCACATTGTCTTTTCCCCTGATGTGTTTGATGTCAATGTTATATTCTTGCAATATCAAACTCCATCTCAACAATCTCCGATTTTTATCTTTCATTTTGTTGATGAAAGTAAGGGGCTTGTGATCACTGTACACAATAATTGGAGAAAGAGCTGAGGTAACATACACTTCAAAATGCTGTAAAGCCAATATCAAAGCCAAACATTCCTTCTCAATTGTGGAATAATTTTTCTGGTGCTTGTTTAGTTTTTTAGAAAAATAACACACAGGGTGATCAACACCACTTTTGTCTTCCTGAATCAATACTCCACCAACCCCTACATCACTTGCATCAACAGATAATTTAAATGATTGGCTGAAATTTGGTGCAGAAAGAACTGGTGCATTCTTAAGCATGGACTTTAACTTGTCAAAAGATTCCTGACACTTGTCAGACCAATGAAATTTGGTTTTCTTACTCAATAAACTTGTCAAAGGTTCAGCAATTTTGGAAAAATTGGAACAAAATTTCTGATAATATCCAGCCATACCTAGAAATCGCATCAGTTGCTTTTTACAAATTGGAACTTGAAATTCAGAGATAGCTTTGACCTTAGCTTCTATAGGTTTAACTTGACCTTGTCCCACAATATGTCTTAAAAATGTGACACAAGCATGGCAAAACTCACTTTTGCTCAAATTAATTGTCAGATTCACATCGCTGAGTCGATCAAAGAATTTTCGAATGGTTTCCAAATGATCTTCCCAGGTGTTGTTGTAGATAATGACGTCATCGATATAAGCGTCACAATTATCAAGACCAAATGTTATCATGTTCATCAGACGTTGAAACGTTGCAGGCGAATTTTTCATTCCAAACGGCATGACTTTATATTGATAAAGTCCATCTGGAGTTACAAATGTTGAAATTTCTTTTGCCCTTTCCATCAGTGGAATTTGCCAGAATCCTTTTAAAAGGTAAAACTTGGTGACATATTCCGCATTTCCAATTTTATCAATGCAATCGTCCATTCTTGGGATTGGAAATGAATCAGTTTTGGTGACACTGTTGACTTTTCTATAGTCAGTACACATACGGAATGTATTATCTGGCTTGGGAACAAGAATACATGGTGAACTCCAGTTACTTTTACTTGGTTCTATGAAATCATTCTCCAGTAAATACTGAATTTCTTTCTTCAGATAGTTCTGTTTGAGAGGATTCATCCTATAAGGATGCTGTTTCACAGGCGCAGAATCTACAATGTCAACGTCATGATAAATTTTACTTGTTCATGTTGGAACATCAGGAAACAAGTGCTCATAGTCATGTAATAGCTGTTTTAGTTCATTTCTTTCCTGTTGTTGTAGATGTGAAAGTTTCTGGTCTAGGTTGTTCAATATTTCTGAATTCCGAAGATTGGTTATACCAGAGTCACTATAGTCTGATCGTATTCCATCGTTGATATCTTCACTGTGTGGGACAGGTACAACTAAATTAACAGAATAATTAGCTGGGCTATCTCTGTCAAAATATTCCTTTAACATATTTATATGACAAAGTTGTTTCTGTTTCCGTCTCCCAGGAGTGTTAATGATATAATTTAAGTCATTTACTTTCTTTTCAACGGTATAAGGACCAAAAAATTTAGCCTGAAGAGGATTCTGAGGTATGGTAAAGAGAGCGTAAACTTTGTCACCAGGTTTAAAACTCCTTTCCTGTGAATTTCTGTCATACCTTAATTTCATTTTTGACTGGGTATTGTGAAGATTAGTTCTTGCTACTTCACAGGCCTTTGACAACTTGTATTTGAAATCAGAGACATAATCAAGAAGATTAATCTTTGAATCTTCATTTGAAAGAAGTTTCTCTTTCAATAATTTCAATGGTCCACGGACAGTATGACCAAAAACTAGTTCAAAGGGACTAAAACCCAACGACTCTTGAACTGATTCCCTAACAGCAAACAACAACAAATGAACACCCTCATCCCAATCCTTTTCTGTCTCAAAGCAATATGATCGAATCATATTCTTCAAAGTTTGATGAAATCTTTCCAAAGCACCTTGACTTTCAGGGTGATAGGCAGAAGATTTAAACTGTTGGATGCCTAGTTCATGCATAACTTGTTGGAAAATTCCAGACATAAAATTTGACCCTTGATCTGACTATACAGATTTGGGAAGGCCAACAAGTGTAAAAAGCTTCACCAAAGCTTTCACAATAGTTTTAGTTTTTATATTTCTCAGAGGAATTGCTTCTGGAAATCTTGTAGATGTACACATGATGGTCAACAAGTATTGGTTGCCTGACTTGGTTTTAGGTAAAGGACCAACACAGTCTACTAATATTCTACTAAATGGTTCATCAAATGCAGGAATAGGTTGCAAATGAGCCTTAGGTATCTTCTGATTGGGTTTTCCTACCATTTGACAAGTGTGACAAGATCTGCAGTATTTAGAAACATCACTTTTGAGTTTCGGCCAATAAAAATGATTCAAGATCTTGTGATAAGTCTTACGGACTCCTAAATGACCAGCCAAAGGAGTTTCATGGGCTAAATTAAGAATTTCCTGTCGATATGACTTAGGAACAACAATTTGATAGCTCACTGACCACTCGTCACCAGCAGGTACATCAGGTGGTCTCCATTTCCTCATAAGGACCCCATTTTTCACAAAGTAACACACTGGAACTTGTGTGGCTTCAGTTTCACTAATAGCCCTCTGAAACAAACAAGATATCTCGGGATCTTGCTCCTGTTCAACGACAAGGGATTGTCGTTTGTCATCCTGATTAGAACAAAGAGAATGAGTTGCCAAAAGAGGATCACTGTGATCAATACCATTTGATTGATCAATACCTGAGGAAAAAGTGACCTCATCAAAAGACTGACCAATACATGTGTCAGCTAAAGGAATAATATCCTGATCAACATCACTCTCAAGAGCTCTTTTTGCCATAGCTCTAGTAACTGCACAAGCAGGGTACAAATCAGGGATTTCAGTTTCGACAGGATCAACTTTCTGATCCAAACAAGGCTTGTCAGTTACAAGTGGATTAACCACAAGCTTATCTCCAGCTAGGTCATTGCCTAGTAATAAATGAACACCCTCTATGGGTAAAGAAGTCACTGCCCCAACAGTCACAGGTCCAGAAACTAAGTCTGATGCCAGATTTACACAATGGAGAGGAACATTTACAAAGCTGCACTCTACTCCCTGAACAAGAACACTTTCACTTGAAGAAGACTCCTCAGACAAAGGCAAAGTACCTGACAATAAAAGACTCTGAGAAGCTCCAGTGTCCCTTAATATTTTAATTGGGATAGGTTTGGCAGAATCACCAATAAGTGATATAGAACCTTCTGACATGAATGGTTCATAAGCCTCTAAAATAGAATCAGACTGGAATTTGTTTGACCCAACAAATGTATTGCTTTCAATACAAGACCATGACCTTGACCTCATAGAAATAAGAGCATTTGGAAAAGCTCTGTCTTTACTCTGTTGCTTATTTTTCAACTTGAAGCAATCAGAAATAACGTGCCCTTTCTTTTTACAATAAGTGCACGTAGGAAGAGATAAGGATTTCTGATCAGTCTTATCAGATGTTTGATTCCTAACAGTTGTGCTGTTGTGAAATTTGGAAGTACTCGAATGAGATTGAAATGGTTTTTTACCAGAAAACTGCTGAGAGGACGACTTATTGCCAAATGAAATTTTGTGAGTCAAGGAATAATCATCAGCCATACGAGCAGCATTTTCCAAAGTTTCCACATTCTGCTCGTCAAGATCTGTTTTAACATCAGTATGGATGCACCTCTTGAACTCTTCAATTAATACGAGCTGTCGGAGGTTATCATAAGCTTGATCAACTTTCTTGGCTGAGCACCACCTATCAAATAGTTGTTCTTTATCCCTTGCAAATTCGACATGAGTTTGTCCAGTTTCTTTTCTACAATTCATAAACCTTTGTCGATATGCCTCTGGTACCAACTCATAAGCTTTCAAGATGTACTCCTTAACCACATCATAATCAATGCTTTGTTGTACTGACAGTGAAATGTAGACTTCACGAGCTTTGCCAATAAGTACACTTTGTAATAACAAAGTCCAATGCTCTCTGGGCCATTTCAAGTTTTCAGCTATTTTCTCGAAATGAAGAAAGTATTTATCTACTTCTTTTTCCTGAAAAGGGGGTACTAACGTAATATATCTAGTAACATCAAAACCTGAACTTGTGTTTAAAGGAGTGGAGTGTGCTCTGTTTGCCAGTTCTAATTCTCTTAATTTAAATTGCATTTCCCTTTCTTCTCTTTGCATCTGCATTTGTATTTGCCTCTCTTCCTTCTGCATTTGTATCTGCCTCTCTTCCTTCTGCATTTGTAGTTGCCTCTCTTCTTTCTCTCTCTCCATCTGAAGCTTTGCCAATTCTAAATCCATCTGGTTCTTTAACTCTAATTCCCTTAATTTCCTGTCAGAACCAGATACAGGCTTTCTCTTCAAACTTAAAGCACTATTTTCAAAAATTCCCTTTCCTACTAAATACTGAATCAAAATAATCTTTATCTCCTGTTTTGTCAATGATACTTTTGCCTCAGATAGACTGTATTTTCTGGCAAGCTCGAGCAACTCATCCTTTCTCATGCACTCTAACCCCTCCTGGGTAGGTTTTGAAATGAAATTCTGAACATTAGATGCCAATGTAAATGCTTGTTGGTTTCACACAAAAAAAATTTCTCTATTTAAAAATCTTTGCCAAAGACAAAAAAAATTCAGAGACAAAATCAATATGAATTTCAAAGATAAATTTAATATCTCTAATATGCTTTAAAGAAATTCAATCCCGGAACGACGAGCCCCCAATTTCTGTTACGACTCTGTGGTCTAAGAAAAATGTAACAGAAAGAAAGTGAAACCAACAAATCAAGTAAAAATCAACAAGCAATTTATTACTAGATAATTAAAATGAAAAATCAAAAAGTCACTTACAGTAATGTGTTTTGAAATCCTAATAATCCAATAAGAATGATTGTTCTAATCACAAGTCCTAAATATAGAATGTTCCGAATTCATGGCTGTGTCCTTGAATGTTATGATGTGCTAATGGTCTCCAAAGTCCTGATGTACTAGTAATCTTGATGTGCTGATGTCAAAATGAAGTATTCCAAAATATCTGAATAAGTTCACTTAAATTCCAAAATCATCAATTAAAAATCCAAAATCCAAAAGTTTATGAGCACTGTTATAATCCAATGAATATTTAAAATAATTCCACTAAATGTTCCATGACTAATGTCAAATAAATAAGCTTTCATAATTCTGTTTGTGAAAGATTGCTGATCTTTTAGTGATACCCTGAAGACAAGGTGACATGTTAAACATGCAACACAAATTGTCTTCCTTCATGACATTTGGATTGTTGCAACAGAATTATAAATGGTGGCAACCTGCGCTATCAGTGATTTCAAGTCAGTGAATGAAAAAGGACATATGTATAGCCATTTGTTAAACTTTAATTATGAACTGCAATTAAATCATTGTTACTGCCACTATCACCAAAACTTACACAAAATGTTAAAATGCATTATAGCAGGGACAGTTTCAGGGTCCACACTGGACTACAGTTTTTGGATGAAATGACTACTCTCCCCTGCTAGAAAAGGGCAAGGTGATCAGAAAATAGATCTTAAGGTACAGTCTTTTCTTCCTGACCTAAACTTTCACAGGATGAAATACAAAGTGAACTTGTTTACTTTTATGAGCAATTATGATTAAAAATCTCCACCAAGTAATAATTTGCTTTTGATTGGGACCCAAATGCACATAATTTTACTCATATCTTAAACCTTCATGTGTAAATTTTAAGCAGGAATCTCATAGATTGAATGGTAATTTCAGACATAAGTATTTATTTGACACAAAAGTTGATCAGAAGCACAAAATAGTATGTTTAAATTGCCTTACATTGTTCATTGAACAGAAAAAAATGCAAAAGTTGATATGGTGTTCAGAATATGAAAACATTCAATGGTATGAAAAAGGGTAAGAGGGTGTGAAGACGGTAACTTGAGAAAAGGCAAAGTCAACTTCACTTTTTCTGTTAATTTGTGCAAACAGATGTGCACTGTGGTGACTATTTTGCCTGAAGCATCCCTTAGTATGGACCGTGCAGTTTATAACATGAGAATTGGAACTCCACACAGATATCACTCATCTTGACAGTATTGTCTTCCTTTACAAATATTCCTTTGCTTATCACCAACATCACCTATACACCTTTCCTGTACAAAACTGTACAACTTCCAATGAAAAGCCGATGACATTAAATCCTGCAGTTTGCTTGTTTGCTTCTATTTTCAGATCCCTCATTGTTCTTCATATATCAGCATTGGTAGAGAGTGGTGTGGCTGTGGTGCTGACCCTACTTCTGTCAGATCCTGTGGGGTCCCTTCATGTGAGGTCATGTCCTGTTACCAAACTAGAGGATTGGTATACCATGCTGTACAACCCAAGTCCAAATTACACCACTACACTGTACTGCACACAGGAAATAGTGTATCCACTGTGAGTTTATCTTGCTTTATATTTTCATCTTTCTAGTGCACTATTCTATACAGTCTAAGTCCAGATTACACCACTACACTGTACTGCACACAGGAAATAGTGTATCCACTGTGACTTTATCTTGCTTTATATTTTCTTATTTCTAGTGCACCATTCTATACAGTCCAAGTCCAAATTACACCACTACACTGTACTGCACACAGGAAATAGTGTATCTGCTGTGAGTTTATCTTGCTTTATATTTTCATCTTTCTAGTGCAATATTCTGTAAAGTCCAAGTCCAAATTACACCACTACACTGTAATGTACACAGGAAATAGTGTATTCACTGTGATGGTGATAGGAATCAGCAATAAATGACTCAGTGAGGGGAAAATTTGTATACACAAACTGTGACAACTGGGAGAAATGTGCCTAAGTAGCTCATTTAACGCTTGCAATGAGTGCAGAACATCTCTTTGCAATCTGTATCTAATTTACTTCATACAAGTATAAAAAAAGATGCAAAAAATACCTAACTTGTAGAGTTGAAAGGGTTTAGATACAAATATAATTAACATCTTTTATATGGCAGTGCTTTGTAATATTTAAATACACACAGAAGATTTTTAGCATCTTTGGGAACAAATCAAGCTTACACCTTTACTCCAGATTGTTATATGTTGCTGCATTTTGCTAAGATTGATTAAAAATGATAAAGAATTGTCATATAAAAAGTTTACCATTCACTCATTGAGAAATACATAAAATTTATTGTTATTCAAGACAGGTAACTCTATAGAAAATATCCAGATATGATAAAGCCTGTTGCAACAGATAGCATGCAAAACTCACATGCTACCTTGCATCTTCAGACTTTTTTTATGATCTTATCAAGACATAAAATGCCTTATGATATATCAGTTTTTGAATGATATTGAAATAAACGACGATAAAAATAGTATTTGAAAAATTGTGTAGGAAATTTTGACAAAAGATTTAACTTAACTTTTACACGGAATTAACTTCCTTTGTGCACAATAGGGTCAAATGTAACAAGCTACAAGAAATATTTTTTAAATGTTTGCAAGGTTCTTGTTAATTAATGCTTGTTCTGTAATGATTCTGAAGCACTTCATGGCTTATTTTTTGTGTTGTTTATATGTTAAGACAGTTATCTTACCTATCCCTAACTGTGGGTTGATCTTGCTGCATATTTTCATCTTTCTAATACACCATATTGTAAAGCCGAAGTTGAAATTACACTACAACACTTTACTGCACACTGGAAGGAGTACAAAGTCTAAGTCCAAATTACACCACAGTACCATACTGCATGCAGAAAATAGTGTATCCATTGAGAGTTGATCTTACTGTACATTTCATCTTTCTAGTTTACCATGCTATAACAGACCAAGTCAAGATTATTACAACACTGCATTGTAATGTACTCATAAAATAGTACATCCATTTGAGTTGATAATGGTGTGCTGCTATAGATCGACCAGTGACCAGGCAGCTTGACCTTTCGGAAGGATATTGATTGGAGTATAGTGCATGTGACAAATAGGTTGAGTGGTTTGTGTACATTTCACATGCTTTATACACGTTTCCCTCATTTTAGCTTGTCTGGATAATTTGCGAACCGGCTTGTAATATGAAGATGGGTGTGGATCACATTTTTTCTTACAGTAAAGGCAAAAGATAGGCTCCTATTTGCCTCGCATGAAAAAAATCACAGTAAAAATTAATGAAAGCTTGATATATCATTCCTTTTATCATTGAAAACAGTGGTTTGTGTGCAGAAATTTGGAATCATCACCGTGAAATTCAAAATTTGAATAAGAAATGTTAACAAAATATATTTTCTCAATAAATAATATAATATATGATAAAATATAGATGAATAAAAATGTTGAAAAATGCCTACTGGTGGCAACACTGTGAGAAATAAATACCAGTTTAAGTGGAATTCGTTCTTTAATTTGACCTTTTTTTCCGTTTCATTATAATCATCATAATTGTGATATGCCTTCGATTCAAACCTGAAAAGAGTCAATCGACTCTCATGGTGATGCCAATGGACACTTCCGTGAGAACATAATTAAGTACTTACTCAGCAGCTTACCTGCCTTTATTTTGGTAGCTGTAGAGAACTTAATGATCATTCGAGATGATGACACAAGCTAATTACCAGATTAATTGTCTCCAGTCAATTACAATACATGAAGAGTGCCAACATCACAGTGACATCTGGGTGTAGGTCAGCCTAAAAACATCACAGTGACATCTGGGTGTAGGTCAGCCTAACATCTTTTTAAAATCACACACCACTCACTAATCTGTGGATTAATTTCAAAATGTGCAGTGATGCATTTGAAAATAACTTGCAGTCGATTTTGTTTAATCAGTCTTTATGTGGTGTTATGGAACAGTGCAATTGCCATATGCCGACTGTATATTAGTATAAACAATATGAAGTTGTACTCAGTCATTGTTATGTACTATTGGCAGAGAAGTGTATGATGTCATTTAAAATTGCTATATTGAGGAATAAACCAGTGCAAACATATTGATGGGTTTGGCTCTGACTGTTTATGAGTGTAATTCTAGCTATGAAGCTTAAGTTCATGTGTGCTTGCTTACGAATGATAGACATGCTTTGATACTGAGAGGGAGGCAACTCGGACTTTACTGATGCAGGAATTTGTCAGTACTGCATGATTTATATTAAAAGTTTGTCATCAGCTTATTAACTTCAGTTGACTTCTTAAGATCTAGTATCCAATAATATTAAAATCCATGATACAAATTTTGGTGTTTGACATAGATGATTACAATTCTCAAGTATCAATGAAAGTTGATAGCACCCCACCCCCTCACCAGTTGTTAGTGTTAACCAAAATTTAAGTCTCCCTTGCCATCTCAAGCCTTCGCTCATGCTGCATTAGATGTTAGTGTTAACCAAAATTTAGTCTCCCTTGCCATCTCAAACCTTCGCTCATGCTGCATTTGATGCTTATTGACCTTTTTGCTCACAAGCTATTGAGTAAGATGTGTATTGGGGGGTAACTCATTAATTTAGAGCATGCACTATGCATACACACCATTGTACTTATTTGCATACACATCATTGTACCTGTTTGCATACACATCATTGTACCTATTTGCATACACATCATTGTACCTATTTGCATACACATCATTTTACCTTGTTGTATACACATCATTGTAATTATTTGCATACACATCATTGTACCTATTTGCAAAAAGGATGAGGCTCTGATAAGTATTTTGATGAATGGTCAAACTGCCAGGTCACTCAGTTGGATTTATGCATGCTAATTTAATTATTTTTTTCTGAAACGTAAAGTCTATATTTAAAAGCATAGGTGTAAAAAAATTAATAACCTCTTCAATACTATCTGTTCCAATCAAAATTTATTGTCTAGCTTTCAGCAAATATGTATAAATGCAGGACATAGCAATCATGTTGAAAATCCATTCATTTGTATACACCCCTCTTAAATCAGGCATATTATGTTATGCATTGTCCATCCATCCAACACTCTGTCCATATGTTAACATTTGCTTGTTTTCCCATAACTTTGTAATGGTTGGAGACATTTTCATGAAACTTTACTAAAATATTTATCATGACTAGACAATGTATCATGTACCATGGCCAGGGGGAGCTGCAGTAGCTCAGTTGTTAGAGCGTCAGACTTATAATCCAAGGGTCGTGGGTTTGATTATCTGCCCAGAGCAGCCAGTGTTGGCTGCCTCAGTGTGTCCTTGGGTAAGGTACTTAGCTGCTATTTTGTTGGCATGATATAGCCAATAATGTGTTAAAAGTGCTGTTAAAAATAACAAAACCAAAACCCTGCCTCAAGGTCAAGGTCATGGCAAGGGAAAATGTAATTCTGTGACTTGTATCTTTGTCCGGAGTATAACTTTTGAACTACTGAAAATATGTTAATGAAACTTAAGCCAGTGATATGTCATGAATCGACAGTGTGTCACGTACCATTACTATACCCCTTCCTCAAGTGAAAGGTCACAGCAATGAAAAAAATTATATCTTTGAACTGTAGCCTTGTGTGAAGTATAATTTTTTAACCACTGAAGATATTGTAATAAAACTTTGCCCAAGTATGTATTATGACAGACTGTGCATTACAACCCTTGCCACAAGGCCAATATCACATTAAGTGAATATGTAATTCTGTGATTTGTATCCTTGTCCAGAATAACACTTTTGAACCTATATATATATATATATATATATATATATATATATATATATATATATATATATATATATATATAATTTTAGAAGACTTTTGAGAAAATGTTCTTATCAACAGAAAACCAACCCAGAATTCAGTAGTACAAAATATAAAAATTGCACTTTGATTAAGGTCTGTTTAGAATATCACTTTATTGGTCTACATGTATTAAATATTAATGGAGATAGTGTATTTTTTATTACTTAATGAGTTGTATGGTTGATAAATCTGCTAATTCAATACCATAAACAAAATACCTAATAAAATTCCATATTAATCAGGCCTTCAATAATGTTAACATATATATTCTTCATTGTTGTGAATATATATTCTAACTTCAGGACAACTTTTCAAGGTCTATTTTATCTCTTATAAGTCGCTACAGGTTTGTAAGTTTTTCACAATAATCAACTCAGCCTTGTACAGTTGAAATGTATTCCTTGTTGTCTTATGAATAATACTCAGCCCTGCTAATAATACTCAGCCCCTGCATAACTGGCAGAGATGAAGGTGACTAGTGTACTCTTGGAAGTCTGCCACCCATTAAGGTTGTGAAATATGCATGTTTAGTTCTCAGCACTTACAATGTCTTGGAAATCACAGTACCACTTTGACCTCTGAGGTCTAGTACACGCATTCATTTGGCAAGATGCTGGCAGTGATTCTTTTGAGTGGTAGTGGCAGTGGATAAGCAGGCTGGAATAAACTTAATTTTTTATGCACAATTTGCTAAGTTATGCATAAATCATTATTGCTAAAATATAAATAAAACAATGACTGACATCTTAGACTGAGTGATAACTTTATCAGTGTCCATACCAAGTTGATACAGTAATGTTGAATAGGCAGGAAATCACATGTGAGTCAGCATTGTTTTTAGCTCCATTGGTCATAGACCAAAAGAGCTTATGGGATGGCCTGTAGTCCATTGGCCATCCATTCTTTAGCAAAAGTTTGTTATCACAACCCTCCTAAACTACTTGGAGTATTGCCATGAAACTTTACACACACATTCATCCCAAGGTCTAGTTAGTCTGAAATGAAAATGGTGCCACTCAGACATCCAATATTGCTACCACAGTGACCAACTTGAAAATCTTGTTATCACTACACCTCTTGATTGGATGGTAAAATCAATATCGGGTTTTCACTAAAATACTTTTTATGATGTCTAGTTGGGTCTAAATAAAAATAGTGCCAATCTGACATCCAGTATGGCTGCCATGGTGGCCATCATGAAAATCTTGTTATTGGTACACCTTACCCTCGATAACTCATGCACAACAGGGTCCAAAAACACAGGCGGCAGTTTAAGCAAGGGTGCAAGTTATGGAGGGACCTCTGAAAATTTAAGAATGGGATGCCATCACAGGTGGACATCGACAACGAGAAGGGGGGGCTGTGAAATGGTTTAATCACTCATTTTATATACACATTGGAAATAATTGTCAATAAAATGCTTTTTCTAATGAAGTTGTTCGCTTTTCTGTATAAATTACATTTATTTTTAAGATAACCAACCTTTGAAAGCTCGTTAAAAACATTACTCCAAGAGGTTTCAAGACACATCACGTGTACCTCCAAAATTATGTGACTGCTTTCTGCAGATGAATGAGGATATATTCGTTTTATTTTTGTTTATCTTTGAGCAAACCTCTGAGTGCCATTTCAGGGATTTTAAGTTCACTACAAACTTTGGAACTTGCTTCTCCATAATGAACCATATCTGTGAAACAAAGCTTTTCATGCACCGAGCAGTGGTACTTCTTTTGCTTTGCTTCTCTTGCTATCGTTGATCACATTTGCGAATAAGTAGGATAAACCACTGAATTATCTTAGATACTTTAATTATGTTACCTACATGATATTATTTATAACAGCGTTCAACTGGTCAGTTGAAATGAGTTGACCTGACACCTTATTGTGACCACTAGCTCTTACATGCCTTTTAACTTTTTTATGTTATTATTCCACTCCCTTTATTTGATTTGATACAAAAGACATAATTAATGTGATAATACAAAGCAGGATCTACTTTTAAATGATTGTAACAATACAGCAAACACTTCTGCAAATTGGAGATCAAAACACAGTCAGCACCTAATTAGGTTCTCAGATAGCTCGTGGCCTTAGCTGTGATTGTAGATTGACACTTCTTTTTAATATAATAGCATTTATGATGATTAGACTGAAACCAAATTAAAAGATGGCACTAAAACACGAATTTCACTTGACAAAACTTATTTAATTTGGCATTTATTTCTGGCTGCCACCAGTAGGCATTACTGACATTTTCATGGATTGAAATATTGTCGAATATTGTTATTTACAGTGTACTGAGAATTTTTTTTGTCTAGAAAACTTAACAAAATATGTGACTTCTTATTAAAAATTGCGAATGTCATGATGTTGAATCAGATTTCTGGGCACTAATGTTTTTGACAATAAAACAAGCGATGTATCAAAGTTTAATTTATTCGCTTTGATCATGATTTTCTTTATGTTCAACAAATAGGGGTCGATTCTTTTGGTATTTTTGTAGGAAAAAAATGGGATCCACGCCTGACCCCATGTTATAAGCAGGTGTGTGAGTTATCAAGGGAGAGGTGTACTCCTAAATGGATGGACATATCAACATGGGGTTTTCACCAAAATACTTCTTAGGATATCTGGTTGGTCCTAGATAAAAATGATGCCAATCTCACATCCAGTATGGCTCAATGTTCTCCCCAGGGCCTTTTACTGTAGCGATTCCGCTACTCTATCATTTCAGGCCACTATGCTTTAGAACCCGCTGCTATGCTATTCGATTGTGCTGCTATGCTTTTGTTTCTCATTATCCTTATAAAATGAATCTGTTAAATAAACATCCTGTCACCTAATTCAAAGCCCTATTGCTCAAATGACACCTGTTCTTACCTCGTCTTGGGTATTTAATTAAGATAAACCAGGATAGTTACTCATTCACTTAGCCATTATCTCTTGTACCTGGCTGACCTAACTGCCGGTGCGCAACCTATGATGCAGGGTTCATCTTTACAGTGACATAATCATGTGATTGGTCAGCAATGAATGAGTCTGCTGGCAGTGATATATATATATATATATATATATATATTTCAGTCATTTCGACTACCAGCTAAAAGAGTTACACCTATTAGGTTCTAAGTTAAGCAAATTCTTGTGAAAAATGGACACACCACCTTCAAAAATACTTAAATTTACCCAGTTTCCATCAAGCCCCCTGTTGGCCTGGCTAGGAAGATCAGATATTGGTGTCACCAATGGTGATTCCGATTCAGAGCATGATTCCCCCACCAAAGTGCTTAAGAAACGAAGGATGGGGTTCAGCACTGAATGGAAGACTTCATGTCCTTGGGTGGAATTTACTGGATCATGTGGTAAGTTTTCCATTTTGCTAAATTTCAGTTCAGATCTCCTTAAGTATCAATAGGTGAGATGGGGGTGGGAGCAATTCCTCAGGCACTATTAGAATATAATCTTGTTTTTATAGTAGCTGTAGTTGTGGTTGTGATTGTTATCGTTCTTATTATTTTCTGGAAAATTTAACAAGGAATGAAACTTGCATTTTATCCACAAGTTGGCCTTGTATTTACATAGTAAAATAGTTTGATCAGTAGACCTTAACTTAATTTCTCCTTTATTTTTTCTCTCTATCCAAGTAATAAAAGAAGCAATTTTTATCTTTCCAATTTTACCTGTTTTTAAAACGTGTAAATAAAAATTGTTGAATTATTCCTTCATTTATATTTGAAATATATTCAACGAATAAATTAAACAATGACAAACACATTGATATATTGTGCTTAATGGAAAGGAACATGTATTATCTTAGTTATACTGTCCTGATTATTTTAAAACACATCATTGTCTTGACTCTTGAAGAATTTGTCCCTGGTAATTAAGTTAGGATTCAGGTAGTTTTGTATCTTTTTGTACATCCTTTAATAAATTTTATGTTCCATTTTTTCCAGACTTTGAAAGGTCCTTCTTTATGACGAATAGAATCAGGAGGGTGTTAAGGAACAGGTTAACACAGAGGATGCTGAATTACCTTATGATAGTTTTAGTACAGAGGACTTTGCCTAAAAGACTTGAAATTTAAATTGGCAATCAAAATATATGGGAAGTGAAGAAACGAATGATATCATTTATTTAAATTCAAAGACATATGAGTTTGAAATTAAATCATGTTATAACTTAGGGAAATAAAGAATGTAAATATATGTACTTGTCTTATATATCATTAATATTAATTTTTCCACTTTTATGATGATAATGCATATTTTTTAAAACACTTTATGATGCTAATACATGCTTACCTCGATGCTATCAAAAATTTCTGGGGAGATCACTGTGGCTACATTAGTGGCCATTATGAATTATTTGTTATCGGTACTCCTAAATGGATGGTCATATCAAAATCGGCACTCCTCAATGGATGGTCATATCAACATGAGATTTTCACCAAAATACTTCTTATGATGTCTAGTTGGTCCTACATTAAAATGGTGCTGATCTTACATCAAGTATGGTCATTACAACGGCCATCTTTACAATCTTTTTATTGCTTCTTCTCCTGAATGGATGGTCATGTCAACATGGGATTTTCAACAAAAAAGACTTTTTATGATATCAGGTTGGTCCTAAATGAAAATGGTGCCAATCTTACTTGCAGCCATCTTGAAAATCTTGCTATCACTCAAGACTATCAGAGATGGTTTCAACACTCAGCAGTTAAAATGAAAAAAAATGGTTTTATCTTGGATTCCTGGAATTTGTTTTTGGCCATTAGAGCATCAGTTTCATCGAGGGACTCTTGTCTATTCTGAATATTGTAAATCAACTGATATGCACACTTAACTGGTTCAGGTACAGTAGTAGAGATAGGATGCATTTCAGAACAGTTGGGATGATGGTGGTTTGTTATTTTTCATATAGATAGAGTAAAGGAAAGTCTCTACACCATCCAGTGGTAGAATTCTGGGCCTTCTGGAGAAAAAGCTGGGTGTATGCAGTACTATTGTTCATTGTGTGATGTTCAGGACCATCGCTTGTATGTACAGTTGGGCCATAACATTTTACTGCATCAGCTTCTACTGAGGCAAGTTTAATATTAAAAATACACTTATTCCAAAAATATGATCCATGACTGCAGTTGTGTTATATGTGGGACTGTGTTATACTGAGGTACTGTATAGAAATGGGATTCATGACCTCAGCTGTGTTATATGAGGGACTGTGCTATACTGGGGCACTTAATATAAATGGGATCCATGACCTCAGCTGTGTTATATGAGGGTTTGTGTTATACTGAGGCACTTTATAGAAATGGGATCTATGACCTCAGTTGTGTTATATGAATGACTGTGCTATACTGAGGCACTTTATAGAAATGGGATCCATGACCTCAGCTTTGTTATATGAGGGACTGTGCTATATTGAAGCACTTTATAGAAATGGGATCCATGACCTCAGCTTTGTTATATGAGGGACTGTGCTATACTGAGGCACTTTATAAAAGTGGGATCCATGACCTCAGCGGTGTTATAGAAAGGACTGTGCTATACTGAGGCACTTTATAGTGAATGAATACTGTATAGCAAGTATTGTGAAGCAGATCTTTTTATCTCTGATTTTAATTGTTTTCTTTAATTTCAGGTACACAATAGTGATGATATATTATGCATTCTCTTTGCTGATGTTAATGTTGCTACGTCCACTGGTTTCAGTAAAATTTGTGGAGGGCAGAGGAACAAAATCAATGTATGCTGCCCTATACTTTCACCCCATCTTAATTGTTCTACAGGCAGTATTTGGTGGTTTACTTTGTAAGTATTGTTTACATATATTATAATTAATTCATTATAGTCCTGATTTTGTTAATGTAACTGATCTTGTGTATGAACAAGTCTAATCAGTCAATGATATTGGTTTCTGTAGAGCAGGTTTGTAGTCTCAACCTTTTAAAATTTCAGAAAGTGGTTCACTATGGATGACATTTAATTTGTGTAATGAATTTCTTTCTACAATTAAACTGGTCTGTTAGGATTTTTTACCAGTTTCACACACTAAATTTATTGCAAAAAATATGCAAAATAGAAACATTATGGTAACTGCTGTATTGACATTCTGGTGAATATTTGGTCCATAATAAGACTGATATCTTTTGTAAATATGACGGAATAAATTAATAGCTTTTAAACCAAATAACAGTAAGGAATCATATTTACAACCACTTCAAGTCTTTGAATAATGTTGAAGGATTTAGGTAAAAGATGCATCACAAAATTGAATCTTTATCCTCCTTGAACCAAGTTTTCATTGTTTTCTGTTCACCATTTCAGATTATGCATTCCCCTACATACTGATTGTGTTGTCATTAATCACCAGTGCTGTCAAGATGGTGTACTCTCCTGACCAAAGAAGCTTCAAGATCTTGATCATTGATAACTTTACAAATGTTCGTAACCTGACTGTTTTAGCTGGACACTGGTTGCTTCATGCATATGGAATCGTCTCTCTGACAGAGCTCAAAGAACCCAGTTTTCATGGACCACTCATTGCTCTTGTCCCTTTTCCTGTCATATTCTACATTCTCACCGTGAGATTCACAGATCCCGATAATTTAGACAAAGTAGTTTGAAGAAGCTGAAGGTACATTATATGAATGAAAATGTATCCCACAGTATGACAAGCTGGTCATTTCACTCACTGTTGTGGCTTGAATAGTGCAAAGACAAGAAGCTCATTTTTCACCTTTGCAGTCTCATGTTCACTACCAGCTTTTGGTACTTCAGAGACTGCCTCATGCCAACATCTGGACTGTTGAGAATATGGTTGGACCTAAAATCTGCTTTGTAGATGCCATAATTAGTTGTAAAAAAATTAATAAATAAGTAAAGAAGTATTCAGTAAAAATATTTTAGCATGACAACTAGATGCCATGTGTTTGTCAGGTATGACTGATGGTGATAGTTTATATTGGCATGTGCCAGTATTACTGGTTTTGTTAATGATTGTAATATTATGTCATGAAAACTGTAAATGTAGGATACACTCATGAATGAAATGTGTAACTTTAACCATTTACTTATCTTTGTAACAAATATAAGTATTTCACAAAATGTCTTTGCCTGGTTGGTGTTTTTGATGGATTAAGAGATCATATCCCAGTTTCACTAAAATCTTCCAAATTTCTTCCTCTAGCTGAGATTTTTAGATATCTTTTTTATTGCATGGTTAACAACAATGAATTCTTCACAGAACTATCAGTGGGCACCAGAGGTAAAAACACCTATTATATATTAAATTCTCCTGATAATAGCCTTGTTTTATGAAATGTTGAGGATTTCTCACATTTTAGGAATTCCTCAACTTGTGTTTGAAGAATAAAAAAATTTCCATGTGTTCCGTTTTAAACCTGTAAGGAAAATACTGTCTGAAGTATCACATTCATGATAATGTAAAATCTCAATTTGAGTGAGAAATTTAGTGAAACTGATGCAAGAAATTTATGATATTGCCATTTAAAAGTACCATCTTCATATCTGGATCCTCTCATTTTCTGGACACCATATTTTCAAACTTTGTATAAATTTTCAGAAGTATATTTCTAGACACCAAGTGTTGCCACATTAAATATCAAAAACTTCAGTTATGACATAGTGAGAATCCTATAACCCTGGAAAATTGTCATGTACTAGAAATGGTATGAACTAACTCTATTGCATGAGGAACTTTGAGAATGCAGTAAATGATGTGTAAGAATTCTTCTCTGTTGGCCTTTATTTTGGCCCCTACATTGAGGTACTAATCACCTTTTCCATTCGTCTGACTGTTCATACTTCTTGTAACAATCATAACTCTGCAACCCTCACACAAAATTGGATGCCATATGTTAGGTGAATTGCCTATTACAAAATTGGATGCCATATGTTAGGTGAATTACCTATTATGTGTTGTTGTGCCTTTTAAACATTTCATCTTTTCAAGTCCAGTTTTGACAGAGTTAATGCCCTTTTATATGACCACTATATGCAGAAGGTATCATGTTATGAACTTTTCAATCTGTTCCCAGTTTCATTTCTACACAACAACTAAAGTTCAGCACCATCTATCATTACCAAACTTTGTATGTAGTTTGCATTTGGGACAAGGAAGAAACCTGTCAATTAGATGGTCAAAGGACAAGGTCATTTGGACTGTAAGAAGAAAAACTGTTTCCACACAATAACTTGACTTGTATGACCAAACTTTGTAAATGGCATGCAGTTGAGATAAGAAAGATATGTAAACTATGTACATTGACCAGATTTTGTTGAGGGCATGCATATAATATAAGGAAAAGGCATATTAATTTTGAGGTCAGAATGTCAAAGATCAAGGTCAGTGACTCAAAGAAATATGGGCTTTGCACAGTAACTTTTGTTCTAGAGTTCCTTGACCAAACTTTGTGGATGGCATATACATATAGATTCTGGATTCTAAAGGTAAAAGGTCAGGGTCATGGTAAATCTAATAAAAAAGGATGGTTTCTGCACAATAAGTTTAGTTCAAAACCGCATACCTTGACCAAAGGTCAAGGTCATTGAGGCCCATTGATTAATAATCTCCAGAGTCAACCATGTCCTACTAGTGCCTACTATGATACATATCATGATACTTGAGTGGCAATGCATAACATACTGCCATATGTATCATACAATTGGCAAGCAATGCAATATGTGATGAGGGATGATACAATACAGACTCTTTTCCATTATCTTTGCATGTGAGGTCTATGCCAGTATGTTGGCATTGTAAATGGTATTATGGGAATATATCATGACTGTTTTGCAAATTATGGTTTTGTTTACTAATTGTAAAATCCTTATGTCATTATTTTACTCCTGAAAGTCAAACTATTTCCAGATAGGAAAATTAAATACCGGTGAGGGGTTTACATTAAGATTTCTTCTGCCTCTTTGGTCTTAGGAAAGCATAATGGAATCAGAAGATATTTGTTCATATTGACATTATATATACAAATTATCTTTCATACATGAATCTGTAATAAAAAGTAGAAATGTTCAAAATATGATTCATTTATAAATTTACATAACCACATCTGACTAAAATATGATTTATGTTTTGTCACTGAGATTAGTGGTGTCTGTTGCTGCATCTGGGAACCAGTCTGATAACTAATGTCTAGTAGATGGATCATAATACACAAAAAAAGGAACAGTGCCAAAATCTTTAATCCTTTTTTGGAGAGACATAGAGCTTTTCAGTTTTCTTTCTTTTCACAATGTTGATTGATGTATATTATGATGCATCTCCTTTAAGTGTTGCTACATCTATGTATTGTCACACTCACGATGCAATATGTATTGGGATATTCTGACAGTAGTACAGATATCGATGTAGTATATTGTTGAAGAAAATGTGGCAATGCTGATATGTATCAATGAGTCGTTACACCTCTCATGCCTACATAGAGGACTGTTAAACAACATGGGGTGGGTGTATAATGTCTCGTTCATTGTACTCTTGTTCTATCAATTTGAAAACTCCTGTACAGCAGATCCTTATAAGTAGCATAACTGAGGAACCATTCAACATACAATTTGGTTTGTAATTGTCTCATAGACCTAGATGTGCCTTTTATGGGTTTGTCTCATTGACACAATTTTGGACTGAGTTATGGCCCTTGACAATTAACTTCATACCTTCACATGGGATCTTGCTTGCAATCAGCATAGTTCAAGAACCACTCAACATATTCTGATGCAATTTGGTAAGAACTTTGTCTCATAGATTTACATCCTTTTATAGGGTTTAGTCTAGTTTATTAGCTTGCCTCTATGAAGTATACAAGAGCTATTTTGTACTACCCCCAGTGTCAGTGTCAGCATCTACATATATAAATGAATATGCATATGTACAGCCTCACTGCATTTCAACCATTCTTTCTTCCTTGGTCCTAGACAACAGTTTGCAATGTGTTTCATAGCATTTACCTCCTAGGGAGGGGACTAAGGAGGTTAACTTTTTATAAACAGGTACATTAGTTGTACATTCTTGGTTAACTTTTTATAAACAGGTACATTAGTTGTACATTCTTGGTTAACTTTTTATAAACAGGTACATTAGTTGTACATTCTTGGTTAACTTTTTATAAACAGGTACATTAGTTGTACATTCTTGGTTAAGTTTTTGTAAACAGGTACATTAGTTGTACATTCTTGGTTAAGTTTTTATAAACAGGTACATTAGTTGTACATTCTTGGTTAAGTTTTTGCATTTAGTTCATGTTTTTTGCTCCCTACATACTGTTATACCTAGAATGGTAAAACTTAGTGAGAGGGATGCATCTTGATGAGTACTGCACCCTCATCTCAAAGGTAGGTCACTGTGCTCCATATTTCACACTTAATTGCCTTCGGCTAAATTTTGTGTTTTATGTCTTTATGCTAGAATCATGAGTTGATTGTATGCATCTCTTTTAGTTCAAAAAAGGTCACTGTGACTACATTTCACATTTTACTGGTTTTTTTTAGTGTTTGCATTTAGCTCATGACCACACAGAATGCTGCATGCTATGTACATACTAGTCTATCTTGAATCATAAAACTTGGTGAGGATGCATCTGGATAAGTACTATACATTTATTCCAAAAAGATGACTATGTGACCTATATTTCGTGATTCAGTGACTTTGTTAAAATTTTGTGTTCAAAGGTCATTTATTGGGTGTTAGAATGACAAAACTTGATATTTGAATGCATCTGTTTAGTACTATGCCCTTACAACCAAAGAAGGTGACTGTAACCTACATTTTATGCTTCACTGACATTGGTTAAGTATTATGTTTAGCTCATGGCAACATAGACTTTTCCATATTATATACATTCTAGCCAACATAGAATGCCCTTTATGACTAGTGCAGTTAGCGGTAGGAATAAATTTGTTTATTCAGTGGTAAACTTTCCATAATAACGACTGTATGTTGTATATTGTGATAGGTTACCCTCAACAGTTTTACTGTATATTGTACATGTGAATGAGTGTAGGAATTAGATGAGTGGACTGCATGCATTTCATCAGAGGTCTCACCTGTAGTGGCTGATTAAGATGATTACTGATGCATGAACAGTGCTTCTAATAGCAATCATAATGGCTGTCATTTCAAGGTTACTCAAAGCCTGTGACTTTCACCCATTAAAATCTGGCTTCTGGAGATATACAGTGACAATAGCTTCTGAAGCAGGTCTTATGAACAATGAGTTTCTAAAAAATAAAATACACCTCTCGTGTCTATCAATTCATTATTGTAACACTGCTTTGATATCATAGAAAAGAATGTTCTTTTTTATTGTTCTGTATCTTTTATGCCCTGTCAAATGGACCAACATTTTGTTATCAAGATATTTTAGTCTGAATTTATTTTCTGCATGATAATTAATGTTTACGGTGGCTGCTGGAGACTACTACAAGCTTAGTAAAAGCAAGCTACATACTCATTGCTTACACTCTGGTTTTGGACAGTAATATAACCTTTTTCATGTTTTGTTTCCATGCAGGACCCTCAGTGGCTCTGTCTCTCTTTCTAGTCTCTGTGGTAATTAACAGTGTAGGCAGGATTGTGGTTTGTCCCTGGAAGAGCTTCTAGTTGATAACAGTGAAATAGTGAGGTCAAAGCATATGATTGGAAGGTTTTTTTTCCTACCATATATACTTGCTTATAAGTCAAGTCCAACTTCAACTGCACAGACCTAGATCTGCCATCACATAATGCATTGGCAGATCTGGGTCTGCAGTTAGTTAGGAATAATCAGTATAACAATCAACATAGATCTAGGTCTGTGCAGTTGCAGTTGGATCTGTATTGTTTGTAGCTGGACTCAACTTGTACGTGAGTATAGATGGTATCTACCGAAAAAGTCTAATTCTTTAAACTTAATTTGAGAGGTCTCTGTTTTTATGTCCACCATGACAGTGGCAGGGCATATAGTGTTCCCCATGTCAATCCTTCCATCTGTAAGTACATCCTAGTAAGATTTTCATTTAGGCCAGTTTTCATGTTCTTTGAGCAGCATCTATATTCCATAAACACATTTATAGTTATATTTGACTCCGTTTTAATTCTCAACTTGTGATCTTTTGCCCATTCACTTGGATGAATTAGATTTATAAAGACCTTGTTTGATGATAAGCCCTTCCCCAATGTTTACAAAATTTTATCTTTGAAAGCTTTGTCAAATGATAAGCCATCTCTCTTCTCAATCAATTTGTTAATCACATTTACTAGACAGACCCCCAGCACTTATAATGTTAGAAATAACTGATGTATGTGGAATTTGTGTACCTAAAATTCTATATGATTTGTACTTAGTTTGTGTCATCATTCCAGCCCAGAATTAAAAAAGCCTGGAGTATTTGATTCTTAAGTTTTAAAGAATCTTTAAGTGTAAGGAGTGTCAATAATATAGTGTTTTTCATGAAGCAAAATGAATATATAAATGTTTTAACTGCAGTGGGGGGGGGTATATGTGTTTTAGAAACATAAATCTAATTAATTTTTACTGTTTCAGTGCTTATTTGCTGGTGTGTTGTACTGAAAGACTTACCACTTTAATACATGTATGTTGTGCGGCCTTCGAGTTTGAAGATGACCATGACATCACTAACTGGTTTGGTTTCTGTGAATATGTGAGTGGCTGATCAGGCCAATTTCTGCTCTGAACTGCCTGTGTCACACTTGACAGGTGATGCTGTTTGGGTTTGCTTGATCAGTAGAGGACGTGCTGCAGTTCTGAGATTTACGCTTCTCAAGCTTCTGTACTGCCTCTGGAATTCTCCTCTGTTCAAAGTCTGTAGCTCCAGTATGGATGAGACTGCCAGGTGGAGCGATCCTGTGTGAGATCTTTCCAAGACTTGGGGTCAATGTTGAAGTGTTTCAAGGATGACTTGAGGGAATCTTTGAAGCATTTCTTCTGACCACCCTGAGATCACTTTCCCTACTTCAGCTCACCATAGAAGATCTTCTTTGGTAGTTCTGATATCAGTTTCCCCAGGCAGCCCATGTTAAAATGGTTCAGCTTCTTGGCATGCATCTGTACACCATCCAGGTTTCGCAAGCATGCAGCAGGGTGGCAACACAATGGCTTTGTAGACTTTAAGTCTTGTTTGTAGACTGATGCCTCTGCGCTCCCACACATTTGCACATAGTCTGCCAAAGGACACACTTGCTTTAGCAATTCTGGCATTGATTTCATCTTTGATGTAGACTGCATGTGACGGTGTGCTGCCGAGATAGGTGAACTTGTCTACTGCCTCAAGGGTTTGGCCATTTACTGTGACCATAGGCTCTACATAAGGCTTTCCTGGTGCAGCTTGGTGCATCACCTCTGTTTTCTTGATACTGATTGTGAGACCAAAATTGTCAGAAGCTGAAGAGAAATGGTCCATACAGTGTTGCATGTCAGATTCAGATTTGGCATTCACGGAACAGTTGTCAGCAAATATGAGATCATGAACAGTCACTTCTCATATTGCAGAGCTTGCCATCAGTCTGATATCTGATATTGATCCCAGTGTCATAGTCATGGAAGGCATCAGTAAGCATGGCAGAGAACATACTGAAGAGGGTTGGGGCCAACACACAGCCTTGCTTGACTCCATTGGTGACTGGGAATGGTTCAGATGATTCACCATCATCCACAACACAAGTGAGCATGCCATCATGGAATTGCCGAACCATCACAATGATTTTCTCTGGGCAACCAAATTTTGCCATGATCTTCTCCATGGCTGACTGTGTCAGAGGCTTTGTTTAGGTCGATGAATGTTGTGTACAGGTTGGACTTCTGTTCCTGGCATTTCTCCTGGAGTTGACGAGCTGCAAACACCATGTCTTTGGTCCCTCATCCTTTCCTGAAGCTATACTGACTCTCTGGCAGGTGCCCTTGATCAATGTGATGTACAAGACGATTCAGCAGAATTCTGGTGATGATTTTGTCGCTATTGACAGCAAGGAGGTGCCCTGATGGTTGTTGCAGAGTTGTCTGTTGCCTTTCTGCTTTTACATGTTGACAATGGATGTATCCTTCTACTCCTGGGGTATAGTTCCCTGAGTCCACATTGACTGGAAGAGTTCAGTCAGTTTCTGTGCCATGTGTGAGACTCCGGCTTTGTAGACTTATGCTGGTATAGCATCTGCTCCAGGTACTTTGTCATTTGACAGCAGGTCAGTTGCTTTCAGTTTCAATCAGCTCTGGAGGATCAGCAAGTGATATGTTGATTTCCACTTGGGGTAGTCGATCAATTGCCTCCTCACTGATAGATGACTGTTGTTTGAGGATGTTGTTAAAGTGTTCTGCCCATCTTTGAAATATCTTTCTTTGTCAGTGAGCTGCATGGCGCTTTCAGCACTCAGTATTGGAGATGTTCCTGATGAGTGTTTCCTTTAGAGAACTTTATCTAATATTTTAAATACAATTTTAATGAAGCTATAAAGTTTATATGATATCCTATATAATTTGTAAAATATAAAGTATATGAGATATCTTATACAATTTAAGAGATCTGAATTAATTGTTTTTAATATTTATAATATAAGATATCTTATAAAATTTATAATATATCGTATAAACTGATTAGGATATCTTTTTAAATAAATTAGATTTATAAACAGTTCATATATCAATCTATCATATATCAATTATATATTTTTAAGATATAAAATTATTAAGATATCTTTTAAACTGTAAAAGATATCTTAATTAAAATTTTAGATATCTTCTAAAGTATTTAAGATATCTTATGAAATATAACAGAATATGTATGAAGACATCTTTTTAAATGTATGAAATATCCAAGAAAGTTTATAAGATATCTTGTACAGTTTATGAGATATCTTAATAAGCTTATAAGACCTTATAAACTTTACAAGATATGTTATATAATAAATAAGATACCTGATTAAGTTTTTTATAAGCGAAAAAAATACAGATATCTTAGAAAGTTTATAAAATATCATATACCGGTAATTTATTGATGGGAAGGTACTGTCAATTTACTAGTTCCTATATAATTTATTGATGGGAAGGTACTGTCAATTTACTAGTTCCTATATAATTTATTGATGGGAAGGTACTGTCAATTTACTAGTTCCTATATAATTTATTGATGGGAAGGTACTGTCAATTTACTAGTTCCTATATAATTTATTGATGGGACGGTACTGTCAATTTACTAGTTCCTATATAATTTATTGATGGGAAGGTACTATCAATTTACTAGTTCCTATATAATTTATTGATGGGAAGGTACTGTCAATTTACTAGTTCCTATATAATTTATTGATGGGAAGGTACTGTCAATTTACTAGTTCCTATATAATTTATTGATGGGAAGGTACTGTCAATTTACTAGTTCCTATATAATTTATTGATGGGACGGTACTGTCAATTTACTAGTTCCTATATAATTTATTGATGGGAAGGCACTGTCAATTTACTAGTTCCTATATAATTTATTGATGGGAAGGTACTGTCAATTTACTAGTTCCTATATAAAGGAGAATATAAAAGAGACTGATATATATGCCTACCAGATGGAACTGGATACTGACGAAGTTAGCAGCTGATATTTTATCACCCCACTTAACATATTTATTTAAGAAAAGCAATTCCATGGTTGTTTTTGTGATGATTACAAATCAGCAAAGATTATCCTCATCTATATGGGCAGTTCTAGATCTAAGCTCATTAATCATCAACCAATATCTATACTTTCTACCGTTTCTAAAATCTTTGAGGAAAAACAAAACAAAAGACAAAAAAAACATAAATAAGCACTTGCTTCTGTACATAAATAAATACAAGCTACATATTGCACAATCTGGATTCCGTGAAGAAAAAAAAGTAAAAAATTGCGCCAAACATTTCTAATCAGACTTGTTGATCAATGGTAATAAATTTGTGATAAAGGTGACCAGGTTGGAGCAATTTGCTATAATTTTAAAAAGGATTTTGACTTGGTCGATCATTTGATTGTGCTTCTCTTCTGCTATAACTTGGTTTTACTCTTATCTCTCTTACAGGAGCCAGAAAATAGTTGTAGACAAAATTAGCTCTGATGACAAACTGTTACATGTGGTGTACCACAATGCTTTATTTAGAGACCAGCTGTTAATGACATATCACTTTGTTTTAAAAAAATTGATACCGATCTTTTTGCTGATGATACAACAATCCAAACAGTAGTGATTTATTTAGGAAACAAAATGAGAAATACCAAGAAAACAAAAATATGGTCAATCAATTGGGGGATGTCCTACAATGGTCCATACTTCTTCATGGGAGAGCTGCAGTAGCTCAGTTGGTAGTGCAGATTCAATACCCACCCAGGCCAGCCTGGGTCAGCTGCTTCGGTGTGTCCTTGGGAAAGGAACTTGACTCCCATTTGCTCGGCAATGGATCAACTGCCCCAAGTGGAAATCAACATGTCACTTGCTGATCTTCTAACTGAAACTGAGACCACAATTAACCTGCTGTCAAATGGCAAATCACATGGAGCAGATGCTATACCAGCAGAAGTCTACAAAGTTGGAGGCTCACACATGGTTCAAAAACTGATTGAACTCTTCTAGTTAATGTGGATTGTACCCCAGGAGTACAAGGATGCATCCATCATCGATTTGTACAAGTGGAAAGGCAACAGACAATCCTGCGACAATCATCAGGGCATCTCCTTGCTGTCAATAGCCAACAAAATCCTCACCAGAATTCTGCCGAATCGCCTTGTGCATCACATCGATTAGGGGCTGCTCGCTGAGAGTCAGTGTGGCTTCAGAAAAGGACGAAGGACTATAGCCATAGTGTTTGAAGCTCGTCAACTCTAGGAGAAATGCCAAGAACAGAACTCCAACCTGTGCACAATTCTTGTCGACCTGACAATAGTCTTTGACTCAGTCAGTCGTGGTGGCCTCTTAACTATCATGGCAAAATTTGGTTGCCCAGAGAAATTCATCATGATGGTTTGGCAATTCCATTATGGCATGCTTGCTCATGTCGTGGACGACGGCAAGTCGTCTGAACCATTCCCAGTCACTAATGGAGTCAAGTAAGGCTGCATGTTGGCCTCAACCCTCTTCAGTATGTTTTCTGCCATACGCACAGATGCCTTCCGTGACTATGACTCTGGGATCGACATCAGACCCCAGACTGATGGCAAGCTCATCAATCTGGTGAGGATATGGGTGAAGATGAATTTACAGGAAGTGACTGTTCGTGATCTCCTATTTGCTGATGACCATTCACAGAATGCTAAATCTGAGTCTGACATGCAACAGAGCATGGACCATTTCTCTTGAGGTTGTAACAATTTCTGTCTCACAATCAGTATCAGATGAAGATGCACCAACCTGCAGCAGGAAAGCCGTATGTAGGCCTACCATTACAGTAGATGGCCAAACCCTCCAGGCAGTGGACAAGTTCACCTATCTCGGCAGTACACCATCAGGCGCAGTCCAGTCCATAATGCCAGAATTGCCAAAGCAAGTGCGGCCTTCAGCAGATTACTCTCAAATGTGGGGGAGTGCAGAGGCATCAGCCTGTACACAAAACATAAGGTTTACAAAACCATTGTGTGTTGCCGACCCAGCTGTATGCATGGGAAACCTGGATAGTGTACAGACGGCATGCCAAGAAGCTGAACCATTTTTACATAGGTTACCTGAGGAAACTGATGAGGATAAGATGGCAGGATGACTACCCAGACATTGATGTTCTCACATGGGTAGGCATTCCAAGTATCCACACTCTGCTGGTAAAATCACAGGTGAGATGGGCAGGCCACGTCACCAGGATGTCAAATGAGCGACTACCAAAGAAAATCTATGGCAGTGGCAAAGCAATCTCATGTAGGTCAGAAGAAATGGTTCGAAGTCTCCCTTAAATCAATTGTGAAACAGTTCAACATTGACTCTAAGTCATGGGAAGATCTCGCACAGGCTCAGTCACATCCATACTGGTGCTACAGACTATGAACTGAGTAGAAATGCAAAAGCGCAAACAGCGTAAATCTCGGAATCAAGCAACCCCAAACGGTATCTCCTGTCAAGTGTTCCACCACAGGGGCTCGTATCATTGCCAGGTGTATATAGTACATGCATGATTGATAGGTAAATTGTAAGCAACAATACGAGCCCCTGTGTGTGCCACAGACAGTAAAGAGCACAAATTGGCCTGATCAACCATCTCATGTGCTCACAGAAACTAAACCAGTTAGCGATGTTATGGTCACCTTTGAACTCGAAGGACGAAGACTTCTGGAGGATCAGCAAGTGATATGTTGATTTCCACTTTGGGCAGTCGATAAATTGCCTCCTCACTGACAGATGACTGTTGATTGAGGATGTTGTTGAAGTGTTCTGCCCATCTTTGTAGTATCTTTTCTTTGTCAATGAGCAGTGTGGTGTTGTCAGTACACAGTATTGGAGATGTTCCTGATGCCTGTGGCACATAGATTGTTTTCAAAGCATCAAAGAAGTTCGTCATGTCATTCCTGTCTGCATAGGACTGAATCACATCTGCCTTATTGTTCAGCCACGCGTCTTGCAATTCTCTGAGTTTGCATTGGACAGTCCTCTTGATGTTGTTGAAGGCTGCTTTCTTTGATGATGCTGTGCTGTCTTCTAAACAGGCTTTCTGTAGCCGATGTTTTGCATTCAGAAGTCTCTGTATGGAAGCATCGTTCTCATCAAACCAATCTTGATGTTTACGTGTGGTGTGACCGAGGGTTTTTGATGCAGTTCAGTACACAGTCTCTAAAGGATGCTCACTTTTCCTCGACATTCTCGGGGTTCATATCGATTGTGTCTAGTTGGATGAACAGTTCTTCAACAAATGCATGTTTCACATTCCCCTGTTTCAATCTGGAGACATTAAGCTTTTGGGGCACTTTTTGCTCTGTTGTCGTCTGCTAGTCTGAATCTAGATATTAAGCTTTGTGACTATGAGTCTGTGGTCAGTCCAGCATTGTGCACTTTTCATGGCCTTCGTGACTCGGCCATCCTACCTGTCTCTTCTCCTGACGATGACGCAGTCAGTGAGATGCCAGTGCTTGGAATGTGGGTTGATGCAAGACGTCTTGATGCGGTTTGGGAGGCAGAAGACTGTGTTGGTGATTATGAGGTCGTGTTCAGCGCATTGCCTAAGTAGGAGGTGTCTGTTGTTGTTGCATTTGCCAAAGCCATTTTTGCTAATGACACCTGGCCATGTCTGGTGATCTGTACCAACTCTAGCATTGAAGTCACCAAGGATGATGAGCTTGCCTGTCTTTTGTACTTCTGTGATAAGAGAGTCCAGGTCTTCATAAAATGTTTCCTTGATCTCATCTGGGCTGATCATGGTGGGTGCATAGGTTTTGATGATAGTTGCATGTCTTTTTTCAGACAGTGGGAGTCTCATTTGCATTAGTCTGTCATTCAAGTCCATTGGGATTTGTGAGCTGCTGACTAACTGTGGTTTGATGGCAAACCCAGCACCAGCTTCACGTTGCTCTTCTTTACTTCGGACACTCCAGAAGAAGGTGTAGCCGGCTTCGGTGAGTTGTCCTTACTCAGCTAGGTGAATTTCACTCAGGACTGATATCTGGATATTGAGTTTGGCTAGTTCTTTACCAACTAGAGCTGTTCTTCTCTCTGGTCTATATGTTGATGTACTGTCCATTAGTGTGCGCACATTCCAAGCACTGATGGTGAATTGCGTCACCTTTGTCTTGTTAAGTTTTCGTTTGCTAAGGTGGGATCCCTGTCTGCCGCGATATGCTGCCCTGCGTTAAGGTGAAGCAGACAATGTTTTGGGAACCTTTTCCTGCCCCTTCCTCGTGCTACGGAGGTGAGCATTGTGATTCTAAAATGGGCTGCTCAGTCATCCAAGGAGCTGCCAAGTTCCACTGCTGCTTTGGTCCAGTGAAAAGAGACCCTATGTCCGGAGCTGCCTGTGTGCAGGTCTGCATCTACAGCTCCCAGTGTATCCACACCTACTGCTTTGCAGCTCGCCCATCGCCACAGGACTTGAAGGTATATGGTGGGGGAGGGAAATAATGTCATGAGTTGCGCAAGAGTTGGATTTGAGTGAGGGAAAGTTGCGCAGAGCCACCCGCACTCTCTGGTCCAGGCTTGTCTGAATCCAGTGTCACGACAATGTCGAGACGTCTGGAGACGAGTCCGGATGCAGTGGATGGCCATCAGTTCCTACTGTCCTTGAACTGATGCCATGCGCTGTCCACACAGCTCTTGCCATCTGCCTTCACAGCCGGGGGATGAGCATATCTGCTCGGCCGCCTAAACCTCCAGAAAGGACTTCCCAGAGGGAGCCAGGTGTAGCTCTCCACTCTGGGTCAACAGTCACAGGTAGTACCGTCTACTGTTACTTACAGTAACATGCGTAACCTGACATGACCCACTAGCTCTAGCGTCTAATTAAACGGTCACGACCTTTGACCTTAAGGTGCAGGTGGCCGTTTTTGTTAAGGTTTGGTCACGTAGTTTTTATTATAGGACGGTAGCGTCCTCTTTATTAGATTTGGTTTTTGGCCTCGGGATGTTTTGGGGATGTTTTGTTTTTATTTATGTACAAGAGTACTTCCTTTGTTGGACTGTCTGTCTCATACTTAAACAAAAAGATATAATGTAATAAGGGATCATCCATAAAGGACGTCTGCAAAGATGGGGGGAGGGGGGGTTGTTCAAATGCGGACAAGGGGGGAGGGGGTGTAAAGGACCTTGCGGACGTCCGCAAGCTAGTATTTTTTGTTATGATATTATGTGTTGAACAGCTGCTTTAGGCCTACTGCGTGTATTCCAGTATGTTTTGCGGACGTCCTTTATGGGTGATCCCTAAGTATACATTATTTGTTAATTTCAATTTGTACGATTCGTGCTACAGAATATATATGAATGGGTTGGCATTAATACATAGGTCTGGCTCCCAGTGCCTGAGGTTGATTACATGACCCACATATCGGCCCTGCGGACCTGAGCGAGTATACAAATAGCCAAGTAAGATGCACCACGGCCTGTATAACGCTCTCAATTCAGACAAAACAGTGCCTGGCCTGTGATGAAGACCCTGGCTGACCATGCGACTGCAGAGCTAGTGCCAGCCTCCCTTGAAGCAGTCGGCTGGCTGCAGTAGCCACCACTACACTGCTGCTACACACAGTACATCTGAAAGCATCGACTCCAGCTGCCTTCCGCACACGTGTGTGTTAATCAGTGACATAGGCAACGTACTGTTTAATAGAGTTTTTAATATCTATATTTTTCCAGCTAATATTACATATTATTTAAGAATATTCTGTGTACTACCGATGCTAATAATGGATGCGCGTTATAAACTGTACAGCGACTTTAAGGATGCTTTCGTTGCTGCACACCCTGATCTGAAGTCAGATCTGGCACATAAACGTGCACAGGAGCAGTGGAACAATTGTAAACAAAATGAAGAAGAAGTCAAAAACTTGATTCGAGTTTGGCATGCGAGAGCAGCAGAAAGAAAAAGTCGTCTGATGAGCATGTGGGTCCGCGCTGCCACGCCTAAGGCCAGTCTAAGCAAAGCATCAGGTTCAATTACTTCGACGCTAACCACGTCATCTCAGGAACTTCCGTCAACTGTGGTGATAATAAATAGTGACGTTCAGTCAGAGGTGGAAGAGGCATCTTCTGCTGACGTAACAGCAAGAGAGACGGATGCCGAGACGCAAACGACAGCAGTAGCATGTCTAGTGAAGAAAAAAAAACAACGCTCTACACCAGCACAAGACACAGCAAGCAATGAGTTAGAATCTGTCAACGCACAAATGGCTAGTCTTCTACAGGTAAAAAACACTGGACTGTGGACAGCTGATATGAAAACAAAGTCTGATGAACTCGGCAGCAAAAAGGTGCAGCTGGAGAAAAAGTTAAAACGTCTGGCAGCTGAACGAGCACGCAAACAGAACTCCAGGCTTGACTTCAAGAGAAAGCTGACTGAAGTTACGGAAGAACATCCAGTCATTGGCCAGCGACTCAAAACGTTCTGTCGGCAGAAAGTAGGAAGACTCCGCTTAGAAGATGACCAACCACAGTTGCTAAAGACAATCGTTGACATTGTATCATGTGGAGCAGCTGCTGATCCGAGGCGACGATCTGAGAAGCTTAGTAGCTGCAAAACGTTGGATGACTTGCATGAAGCCCTCGTCCAAGATGGCTTCAACATCAGCCGAGCAGGAACATATCTACGTCTACTTCCACGTGATTCGGCGACGACTGACGGTAAGCGTCACGTGACCACAGTGCCTGTCAAGCTGCTTAAGGCAGCAAACAGTGAAAAGAGCAATCTCGTGGATGCTCATTTTGCAGCAGCTACAATCTGCTACTTGAAAGATCTGGCTGTCGCTATGGGAGAACACTGTGTTTTTTTCTTGAGCCAAGACGACAAGGCACGTGTCCCACTAGGATTACCGGCAGCAAATAAGCAGGCGCCCATTCTGATGCACATGGAGTATCGTGCGCAGCTGCCAGATCACGACTGGGTTATTGCTGAACGCCACAAACTGATCCCATCAGTCTATGCTGCATGTGTTTTAAAACCAGGGGCTGTATCGTATTCAGGGCCGACTGCTATCTTCATTCGCAGTGGGAAGCATGACAGTAGCACAGCAATGACACATGCTGATGATTTTGAAGAACTCAAACAACTTCCTGCTTTTCAGCCTGTTATGTGTATTAATGGATCAGTGAAGCCGATTGTGGTCATAACAGCAGATGGCGGTCCGGATGAGAACCCTCGATTTCCGAAAACACTACCCGCAGCCTATCGAGCCTTCCATTACAACAACCTGGATGCGATTTTCGTTGCGTGCCATGCGCCAGGGCACTCTGCCTACAACAACATCGAACGACGCATGGCTCCTCTGTCACGCGACATATCAGGATTGATCCTGCCTCACAATCATTATGGATCTCATTTGGACAGCAATGGCAAGACATGTGATGTAGAGTTGGAAAGGGCCAATTTCCAGAAGGCCGGTGAAGTGCTGGCAGAAATCTGGAGCTCAACGGTTATTGATGGATTTGATGTGGTAGCATCTTTTGTATCATGTGATGAAGGAAAACTGGACATCAGTCCACCGTCAGATGAGTGGTCAAGTGGGCACATTCAACAGTCGCAGTATTGCTTGCAGATTGTGAAGTGCAACAGTGAATCATGCTGTGGTCAGCGTCGCACTAACTACAATGATATATTTCCTGGACGATTTTTACCTCCACCTGTTCCACACTACAGCACAGATAAAGGGATTACCTATGCACCAGTTGGCAGCAACAGTGGAACGTTTGGATCGCTGTTACATCTGCAGCCTTCACACGATTTCCTGAGGATGCCATTTGATTTCTACTGTCCGTCGGTGACTGCTGATCTTGAGAAGCGCGTTTGTAATCAGTGTGGCCTGTACTTTCCATCTCAGGCTGCGAAGCGCAATCATGCCCGTATTCACAGGCATGCAGCAGTGAGCACACAAGCTGAAGTGGCAGACGTCGGCGCTGTGGAGCCTGAATCTGTTAGCGCTATTCTGTCAACTGCATCATCAACTTCCGCAACTGAAAGCAGTGATGATCGTCTGCCAGTTGTTCGCAACTTATTTGACTGGCTACAGTCTGCGTTTGTTGAAGTGGAGTAAGACATTGACAGTCGATCGAATTTAGCTTTCTATGAGATGACAACTTTAGTTCTATGTCCTGAATTAAGACTTTTTTAAAGAAAGAACTTTGTTTATTTTTTTCTTTGACTTGAGCTACATGTTGTGATGAGATCAGTGAGCGTTTTATTTTGAGAATTCCAGCTATTACACTGCCAGACCATAGAGCAGTGTATAATGCTAGATGGAGACGTCCGCAGCCGGGGGGGGGGGGGGGGGAAGCCACATGCGGACAAAAGCGGACAAGGGGAGGGGGGTAAGCCACATGCGGACAAAAGCGGACAAGGGGAGGGGGTAGGATAACAGGTATTATCTGCGGACGTCCTTTATGGACAACCCCTAACTGTATACTGTACCCATCACACACACCGTAAATTGAATAGAGTAGCCGACAGAAATAGAATAGCTCGTCTCCCATGGTGTGGAACAACCAGATTCCTTTCTGCTTTCTTCGCTGAATGCTAACTGCTGAGCATGCGCAGTATTGCATCTAGTGAACTGAGTTGTTTTGCTCATATTGAAAGTAAAACTGCCAACGGAAGCGGTGTAGGTAGATACAAGTTCTTCCTATTTATTGGTAGAACATACATAAAGAAATAGAGACAAATAGTTTGATTTCCCTTTAAATATGTATAATTGATTAAATATAATGAATTTATCAATGAAGATTATAAATAAGTTTATAATTATAACTTTTCAGATACATCTGACAGTATCCAAACGGTGAATCCAAATGTTTCCTTTAATAGACGTTCCATATCAGAATTAATATTGAATTAGGACCCTTTGTAAAATTACTGTATACAGTTTTTAAGAGTGTAAGATTTTATAATATCAGATTTTAAAATTAGTAATATTTTAAAAAAATTTGTTATTATTTTGATAAATGAATAGTTCAAATGAAGCACCATATAGGGGATGGTGCATTTTTAAATTGCGCAATACGTTTGTATTGATATGTTTGTCAGTTTTCTACAGAAAATAAATAAAATTATAAAATTTCAGTTCCATTGTTATGGGTTATGCAATTTTCGTTATATATACAGCAGTAGGAAAAGAAAAAAAAAGGAAAGGACCAGGCTGTTGTATGTATAAAGAAACTAGCCGGTGAGAAATAGAAATGACCAAAAGTCTTGTAGGCAAAATACTTTAAAGTGGGCTCGCCCCAACTGAACCAGTTTTTGAGCGTATCTTTTTAAGACACACAAAAAAAAACGAAAAAAAAACATAGTTTTAATAATATATATATATTTTTGTGGATACATTCTAGCATTTTTATCATGTAAATATGACAATATTTTATAACAAAAATACAAAAAAGCAGCTGTATTTTATGGGTTACCGTTGAGAAGTAGAAATACCCCAAAACATTGTAGGGAAAATACTTTAAAGAGGGTTCAGCTGTACCAAACCATTTATTGAGAATGTGTTTTTTACCCACGCCAATAACAACAAAAGTGATAAAATGCAATAAATTTATTAATCAAGATCATATATACTCTTAGAAATTAACCATATTGGATAGATAGTATCCAGATGGTGAATCCAATGTTTCTTTTAACAGACGTTCCATTTCCGAATCAACAATATCAATTGCCTTAAATGACAAATTTTGTAACTTATGGAAGCCGTCATTAAAATGTGTGGATACATGAGATTTAAAAGATGGATCGATAAAGTTATTTATGTCAAATCTATGTTTGTGCATGCAGTTAGATACTTGCTGATGGGTTTGTCGAACATATTTCTTTTTACAACTTATCAAAGAAATAACATTAGATGTTGTATAAATAGTATAATAATGCATCGTAAATATTTCTTTTGTATTACTGCTACGGAAATAAGTATTTTCATTAATGAAAGAACAGTTTGAACATCTGGGTCTATAATATTTAGTTGATGAACCATGACTTTTAAACATATAACAAACTGAACTCATTTAGTACTGAAATATGCTAAATTTGTGAAATTTTGCCAAAACCAGCATGCCCTACTCTCCAGTTAAATTTCAAACTTAATAGACATATTTCATCTTCGCCTCCTATTATTATTTATGCTTAAGTACATATGTTAAGTTCTTCCATTAAGTTTTATTTCGTCACTGTGTTCCTTATGGAATATGTTCACGCTTACAAGGCAACGTAGGTAATAGTTACCTATCCCTTCTTTACAGACATGTTTCCTTTTACTTCTGTTTCTGTCATACTCTTCTTTTTGCGATTATAAAACTTTCTCGTATGTGCTACCAAAAATAAGGCTTTTCTGTCCTATACTAAACAGAGTCGTCACTTCATATATATATATATATAAATGTGTTGAAAAATACCCTTCAAAATAAACTATACAACAAAACATTCTATGCAATAAACAAACTAAATTCCTTTCTTTTCACACATTTCATGCATATTAGTCTCAGTTACAACTTTGTTACATGCCATTACTCTTGCGTCCTCTCTTGGTACTTCTCAGTTACAACTTTGTTACATGCCATTACTCTTGCGTCCTCTCTTGGTACTTCTCAGTTACAACTTTGTTACATGCCATTACTCTTGCGTCCTCTCTTGGTACTTCTCAATTACAACTTTGTTACATGCCATTACTCTTGCGTCCTCTCTTTGTACTTTTGTACAGTACCAATCTTATTCTAGGATGATAAATGCGTTTGGCACCCAGTCTACCTTATAACATCACACAGTCTCTTGCTCTGCACCTACTCGGTGGAACTCTTTACCTTTGGATATTCGTAATTCCAAGTCCTTTACTTGATATTCAAACTATATTATTATTAGTATTTTTAGTATTATTATTATTGAGTAATGAATGAATGTGTTATGATAGAATTCTCAAGAAATTTTTATAACTCAAATTTTTATAATTCAAATTTTATAATTCTTTAATCGATGAATTTTTAAGGAATTTTTATAAAGAGTAAGTTTTCTTTTATAATTCAAATGTTTATAATTCCTAATAAAACAGAATTTTTAGCGCTTGAGTTCTCTAAAACATTATAGTACAAAAGTGTACAGCATTGATATTTTACGGTAGGAGTGAGATTTTTCTGACAATACACAGGTGGGATATTGTAAAGGCAAAATGCTGATGGTAGCAAAAATTCTTTCACGTCTACGTAATTTAACACCTTCACCTGACCAGCTCAGCAATCTTCGTATGAGGGGCGTAGTTCAACTAACCTGTAGCCATTTTTGGAAAGGGGAATGCGTTGTATGAGAGTCTCGTGGAAATCTTGTGGTCCGAGACCCCGAGCCCTGAACTCATAACCTTATATAGAAAGAGGTGTGCATTCCTTGACCAAGAATTGGATATAAGGCACTGCGCGCCTTGAGAAAATAGTTGCTACGTCTCTTCTCATATGAAGTGTTGCTTGTGATTGCAGCCTCCTTTGTAGTTCGAACCCGGTACCCCTCTCGCACCCCAGCGATGTAACCAATAACATCGCAAGGAGTGACACCTCCGCAAGGGAGGCCGCAAAGACACCTTGCTGGACGAACTTTTCATAATACAGGTGGCCCAAAGAAAAACTTTCCTAATAAGTGGCGATGATACAAACTCTTTCATAATAAGTAGTGAAGTAGTTGGCAATAAAATTCTTTTCATAATAAATGAAAAAATTATTTGCTGTTATTATGTATTGTATTGCATGTCCTGTAAAGGTGTGAGAGAAATGTAACTTAATGTAGTAAGATTTGTCTATGTGTGAATTTGTAGCTGTTACTATGTACACGTGTGCGCGTGTGGAACAATATGTATGTGTCATTGAATGAGATGCAATTTATGTTTTTTTGTTTGTTTCATTTGTTACCTATCTATATATTAGAATGAAAGTTTTATTGCTTGTTTTTTACTCTGTATGTTGAGGCCTACAAGTAAGAATGAGTAAACACCAAATATATAGCCTCATTAAATATGGAGTAATAAATAAATAAATAATAAATAAATAGACCACGAGAGCTTATGCGATTGCTTGTTGTTCTTCGTCCGTTCATTATCACAAGTTTGTTATCGCTACTCCTCCTAAATAACTGCTGGGACGATTGCTCTGAAACTGTACACATACATTCATCACAAGGTCTAGTTGATCCTAAATGGCCATCTTGAAAATCTTGGTATCGCTTTTCCTCCTGAATGGATGGTCACATGATCACGTTGACATGGGAGTTTTCACTAAGGAGTTCTTATGATGTCTAGTTATTCCTTAATGAAAATAGTGCTTATCTAACATCCAATATGGCCACCACGGCAGTCATCTTGAAAATCTTGTTATCGCTACTCCTCCCAAACGGATGACCGTATCGACATGGAGTTTTCACTAAAAGTCTTCTTATGATGTCTAGTTGGTCCTCAATGAAAATGGTGCCGATTTAACAGCCAACATCGGTGGCCATCTTGAAAATCTTGTTATCACTACTTCTCCTGAACGGATGGTCGCATAGACTCGGGGTTTTCATGTAAAGACTTATTTTGATATGCAGTTGATCATAAATTAAAATTGTGCCAATCAGACCTCCAACATGGCATCCTTGGTGGCCACTTTGAAACTCTTGTTATCGCTACTTCTGCTGAACTGATGGTCATATCGAAATGGAGGTTTCACTAAAATGGGGATAGTCAGAGCGACACGGGGTTTTCACTAAAAGACTTCTTATGACATGTAGTTGGTAATAAATAAAAATGGCGCCAATCAGACCTCAAAGTTCGCCACCATTGTAGCCCTCTTCAAAATCTTGTTATTCCCATTTCTCCTCAATCGATGGTTATATCGGCATGGGGTTTTCACTGAAACTCTTCCTATGCTATCTAGTGGTCCCACAGGAACATAACAGCCATCGTGACAATGTTGTTGTTGCTACTTCTCTGAATGGATTTTTATATCGACATTAGGTTTTCACAAAAGGACTTTATATGATGTCTATTTGGTTATCAATTAAGTAGCGACAATTAGGCATCCAATGTGGCGGCAATCGAAAAAATCTTGTTATTGCTACTTTTCCTGAGCAGATGGTGGTATATGCATTGGGTTTTCACTAAAAGATTTCTTATGATATTTAGTTGGTCCTAAATGAAAATGGTGCTGATCAGACATGCAGTGTGTGTGTGTGTGTGTTTGTGTGTGTGTGTGGTCAAAATGATACTCTTTGAAATCAAGGTAATATCCGGTATGTGAAAAATTTGCGTACTTGCAATTGATCTACATTAACATTCTAGCTGCCTTTTACATTTGAATTTGTTTCACAGTGGATTTGTGAATCTTCGTGTTGAGATTATACATTGTAAGCAATACATTTTTGTATTAGAAATGGTCGTTGTGACCTCTGTTTTATATTTCATGAACTGTAGTTCATTTTTAAGTTCATTTGAAAGGTCCTGCCTATGACGTTGTGAAGATGCAGATATCACACACACACACACACACACACACACACACACACACACACACACACACACACACACACACACACACACACACACACACACACACACAACAAAGTAAGGAGACGTTACACACTTTCCTGACGTCTCCTTACTTGTTTTTGATTGTGTGTTTGTGTGTGGAATCTCAGGTATTGGACATGGTAAAACTGTACAACTTTTGTATAGAATATGCATCAGCATGACATCTTGACCCGTTTGTCCAAAAGGCTGATACTGGTCATTTACACAGCTGCAATTTGCTGACTATTGAATACTCATATAACATCAGTGGAATGTCAAAGCTATTAGTAAAAAACAAAAAAAAAAAAAACAAAAAAAAAAAAAAATATCGTTATCTATTCTCTTTCATTCTTTAGATATGTAAATATATTTGAAACATATTCCACAAATATCAGTACAATAAATACCAAAAGAATGATGCATATGCAGAGAGCATTACTTTATAACACTGCTAAAGGTCTTATTATTCCTTCTTAAAAATGAGTATTTAACTAACCCTAATTTTATTTACTTTCAAACTGCAACTACTTTCCAGGTACCTTAGGAAAAATTATTTACATACACCAGATTGTATAGGTTTTAACGTCTGTATGCCTTATATATGCACATGTCAACATAATATTTTTTTATTTTTATGAGTTAAAAAAATAAATAAAAAAAACGCCGATAACTAAATATTTTAGGCTAATGTAAAATCGGAATATTAAAGATACATACACATTCCAAGTGACAAAATATATGTATGCTCTTGTGAACGCATCAGTGTTATGAGAGTTTTCTTTGGAAAACTAGAACTTAGCATAACAGTCATTTTCCATGCTAAAAATCATTTTTAATGAGTTCATAAAACTTGTGTGAATAATATCGTCGATTCCTACTAATTTCGTGTAAATCCTTGAATCGTGCGTCATGTTTCTCGCGACCTCACGCGCTTATTTCGAGATTCTGACGCGTCATCAACCGGGTCACTAGCGTTCGTTTACAATGACAGTAAGTGCTGATTAAGAAATATTCGATGAAATGAAATTTAAATACGTACTACAATTAAAAACACAACGAAAATGGCCAATTTTACTAATGTCATATTTGCCTCAAGTTTGTGGCCCTGGCGTGAGTGTTAGCTGTTCAAGCGAGGGCCGCTGTTCACATTTTGGTTTTCTTTAACTTTTTATTAGTAGGAAAATCCACGACAGAGATTTCTCAGACGACAAAGGCAATGTAAAAACTTCGTTTCTATAACATGCACTTCTTATATCATGTTAAAAAAAAATCAAATGGAAGAATATGCTGTATGAAATTCTTTATTAGATTATATTGTAATATAGGGGAAACAAATATATGTTGTGACATAGCCTGAAGAAAAAAAATCTTTTAAAAGTTCAGCGCATCTTTAAATACGATAATTATATCGAAATAGCTTGAAGAAAAAAAAAAAAAAAAAATGCATCCTATTTTTTATATATATTTTTTTAAACTTTTGGCATCATTTTTGATAGGTGGCGTAGCGAGGAGGGGGAACGAGGGGGGCAGTGGCCCCGGGCGGCACTTTCTAGGGGGCGGCAATTTGGTAAGAGTACCGTATATATCATAAATAATACTAATGGAGTGGGGGGCGTAATTTTGGTAGTTGGCACTGGGCGGCACTTTGCCTCGCTACGCTACTACAGAGACATCATAAACGATATATTTCCACATTTTGGCCTAATTACCACATTCCAGTATTACGTCCCGTTGCCTTTATTTCAGGGGGACGAACCATGGCTGAACTTCCGGAAATAGACAAATTTTCACACGCTCAGAAAAGCGGTAGCTCGCAAAAGATTTAGAGAGTTTATAAACATTTTTTAACGATGAATAAATTAAGTAGATATATGTGAACACATTCTATGATGATTTTAATAGTTTCTCAAAATATTATAATGCAAGCGTTAAAATTCACGTTAAGGGCACGAAATATGGCGATCGAGGATACGGATTTTTTCATTCTTGATGTAAACATTGCCATGTGCTCATTCGGATTAGATCATCACCATAGTCACTGATTTGTCACGTGACTGAATGTGTGCCAATCAAATTTGTGCTTTGAGCTTCAATATGGCGGACACCGTGCGCAAAAATGGTTTGCAGTTGTAACTGTTCTTTTACTTTGTATTCCGTGGTAAATTTATTTATTTAGAAAACTTGAAAATGCCATGAAATGAATTTACACAAAAAACACAAAGCAATATAAGTAACACTCACGGATCAATAGAAAGTATCAGTGGTTATTCCGTGGATATGCCGCGAAAAGCTTATCGGAGGGGTGGGTGTTTCCCATTCTATTGCGTGTTTGTTCAATTCCTTCCTTGTTGTTTAAGGTGAGGATTAGCACTCGCCACATTTGAAATGTAATAATATGCAATTTTGCAGATGCATAATTAATAAAAAAATGTTATTCTGTAATCTGCATAAAATGTTTAAATTCCCATACAGTATAGATAACAGTATATTTAATTTTTCTGATCTCTCTTTCAGAAACGTGATCCCATGAAGAATTTTCCAGTTCATATGTTGGCAGATTAAAATCTGTGTTGATTATAATACCAAAGTGACTTATCTAGAAATGCTAAGCATGAATAACTGTGAAGAGAACATGTAAAATGTCATCAAACTATTCATCCAATAGTATTCCAGCTGCTGGGAGAGGATTGTCTGCACCTAGTAATATAGCTGGGACCTCTGTTGATAGCCCTTCTTCACAGATGGTTGAGACAGCCATCGGAAGTATGGTGGTTATGACTCCTGCCAGTACCCCAGTGATGCCTGTCAAGCCACGTCAAGTTTCTATCAAAGAGGAGGATGAGGAGATTTTAAAGGAAATTGTAAGTGTCCATTTCATATACAGAATCCTCTAACAGCCATATTTCATGGACTTAATGTGAATTTTAACGTGTTCATTATAATATTGTGAGAATCTATTCAAATAACCATAGAAAGTGTTCAACTATATCTACTTCATTTAATCGTCGTTAAAAAATGTTTGGCATTCATATGTAAGTAAACTTATTTACGGAAGTGCATCCATGGTTCGTGACACTGACTAAAAAGTCATGTGGCATATGACCGGAACGTGCCTGTTAGACTAAGGTATAGATATTATTAGTTTATAGGGTCTCTGTGTTTTTGAAATTTAAAAAATATGAAATTTAAAAATGATTTTTTTTTCTCCATTAATTCTGTATGCAGTTTGTGCATTTACATTACTGTTTGCTTGTTCTTTACCATATAAATACATGATTCAATAGACTGAAAGAGACAGACAGACAGAGGGAGAGAGAAATAAAAAAATAGACACTGGTGAATCGATACACATTTTATTATAATAGATTAAATGTCTTTTAATGTAGAATATATGTTTATTATGAAATAATACTGAAATGAAAAAGTCCATAGTGAATATACATTTCCAGTGTAAATGTTTGTTACCTTGTATAAGAACCCCACATGATTAAAACCAAATCTTTACATTGGCTATCCCATTGTATAAATTCTCAAAGTTCGTTTTCCTGTTCAAGATATGTAAACAAAGCCATCATGTGATCGGTGGACCTATCTTTAGCATATAATAGAAAATTCAAGGCCAAAATGTCTGACACAAATAAGGCATTAGTGAAAATATAGATTTTCATTATGATTTTTTAAAATGACATGAAATTACCTGTTTGAATCTCATTTTGTCTGATTTTACTTATAAAATACTTCCTGCCACTCTTGAAGAACACTGTGACACATTTGATGATGTCATTATCTCGAAACAAGCGCGTTAGGTCGCGAGAAACATGGTACATGATTCAAGGACTCCCACGACTTCAGGCTGTTGGATGATACTGTTCATTCAGATATTTTCATACTTTTGGTGACAAATTAAAGTCATAGTTAGAGAGGTTTGATTGAACAGACTTGATTGCATAGAATAAAAAGGTAAAACTCTATGTCACAGTGACTGCATAGCAAGTTCTAAACACGTATATGACACACTCTCTCAGTGGCTTAGATGACAGCAAGATAAAGGTGGAGGACACTGGTAAAGCCAGAGGAAACCATGACATTGGACAGGTGACAAAATACCATTGGCATGAATTTAGGTTTGCATAGGTGCAAAACAAGAACATTATTGCTATGCTATCCAGTCCCCATATTGTATCAGATACTTGTAGAATATTCTTGCATAAAAAAATGAATGTGCAGCATTGTATGAATGTGTCTTTAGCTATGTATGATCATAAGATTTCACATGCCATTGATGCCCAGGTGTGTTGTTATACTTATACATTCATGAGGCCCCATGCAAAATAAATTACTCTGCATGTCACATTTTGTATGTGTTGGTTGAAAGTATATAATCATGTTACATTTTTCAGTCTTAAAAACAAAGTGAGAAATATTATCAGAAAAGAAATAATACATGCCTTTTTTAACCCAGTGCATCTTATTCACTCAGAGTAAAAGGAATAATTATAAAAATTGAGGTGATTTTTTTAACTCCTTTGCTTCAAAATAACAGTTGTGTATTCTCAAGAGCATTTCAGTCAAAGTCTGGTTCACAATCTGTGTAACTACATGTAATTGTCAAACAGTTTGTAGTTGCTGCATTATTCCTGAGAAATAACATATTTTGCTGAACATAAATACTTAAAGGGGTTATTGGACAATACATCTTTGCTAAGACGATCATTGTAATCGTGTTTGCTCTGCATTTCATTTAACTGATAATCATTGTCAAAAACATTCTGATTGGTCAAAATTTTCTACTTGTCCATTGAATCTTCATGTAACAAAACTTTTGGAAATGAAAAGAAAGAAGCATGCTTACCAAGCATGATGTCTGGAATTGTCAATAGAGACTTTGACAAAAAATGTTTGGATAAAGGTTTGAAAAATGTGTGGAAATACAAATTTCTGGCATGCAAAGTCTATAGAACTTAGTTGGTCAATTGATGAGTAAATTGAACACCAGAAGACTAGTATTTTGCTATCTTTGCCAGAAAGATGTGAATTACAACAATTGCAGCTCTAAGAGTTTGGAGCAACATCTCCAAAGGAAGCATACAGTCATGTTGAAACTTTGAAGCACAAATTACAACCTTAGTGACTGAATTAATATTATTGTGTGAATACTGGCATGTAATAACTTAAAAACTAAGATGATTGGAGAACAAATAGATGTTACAATGAACATTATGAAATTCTTCAAGTATTGTTTTTCAACTTGGGTAAGTTTCTGTTATTTTTCCAACTGATTTCTTTGTTGGAATGAAGTAAAAACTGTGCACAAGAGTATGATTAAAATGGGCCAACATGAGCAGTTTTGTATGCCTCCACAGAGTCTAAAATCTGCCCCTTGAAACTATGTGGTAGAAGGACACTCAAACCCTGCTTCTGATTTTCAGCTTTCTTTTTAGCAAACAACCAAAATCATGACTGTAAGAAAATCAATCATGTTTTTTTTCTGGTATAAATGCTGTCGAATCCCTTTGGTGTGTTGAAACCCTCAACCAAATGGGTCAGACTTTGACAACCACCTTGGGATTCAATGAATGTTTAGACCCGAAAAAAAACATGTATGATCCCAATATTTAAGTTGAGATTCTGCATCACTGAATATCTTTGTAAATTTGTCTACTCACATAAATATAACTCCATATAAAGAGGACTTAATTTGATTTCATGATGCAATATGTCCTGCATTTTTTACCATGTAGAAAAAACTGTTATTATTGAAAATATTTGTACATACTGTATTACAGTTTTTGACATTTTGAGTTAAAAAGGGTGACCTTAATTCCAGGAAAAAATTCCCTAGCCTTGTCATGGAAATATTTTCAACTTGTGATGGGGTGATAGATCAATTGAAGAACTTGCTTATAATTATTGATCTGTAATAAAGTTGTATATGATTCCCAACACTTGCAGAGTGTATAACCAGTATGCATGTTGGCTGTTGGTGTTAACTGCTTATTTTCATATTTTCTATGTTCTAGTGTACCATAAATGGGCTGAATTTTGCTCGTGTGCAAGAAGGGGATACATCTCAGATACATCAGCTTGAAGTATTTTTTTCAAGCTACCCAAGAGTTGTTGGACTGCATTTGTTTTCCTATCTTCAAAAACTAACAATCATGCAACAGCCTATGCAGCGTATGGAGGGATTTCATTGTTTGACAGATTTAACAGAGCTTTGGATTTGTGAATGTGGAGTTAAGGTGAGTCCCTTTTTCGTTGTCTTTCGTCTTTTCTTAAAATGAAGGAAATACTATTATTGCATGCGCAGAGCAAACCTTTGCATTTTGATGGTATTTTGAAGCCTGTGCATACAAGTATATGTAATAAATTCAGATTCTACAACTTCTGTAATTAAACATTACTTGTTTTGTCTACATTTTAGGCTACGATTGTTCCAGTAAAACATACTTGGGACCCAGGGAAGGCACTTGCAGAGTGGAGTAGTCACCCATTGATGTAGTTTAGAACTTTGTATCATTTTCATACAAAACTTTTGAGTAATCAGAGTACCCTGGCATATTTTTTAAAAAAATTGCCTTCCCTGGGTACAATGTATGTTTAAATGGAACAGCCCTTACTTACAAGCTGAATCCAATGTCACAGAGAGATACAAACAGAAGTTTCATGGTACCCAAAAATGTAAAGTACAGCAACTGTAGATACAGATTTTATTGAATCTAGATACATTGATTTTCAAATGTGTGCTTGTTTTGTTTCTTTTTGTGGCATCAGTATATGAGTTATTTCCTCTGATGAATGTTGATATGTATAGTGATCCTTTTCAGTTTACATTCACTAATTTTAGACTACACCACTCCCTCATTTTAGCGCACCTGGATAACTCTTGAACTCGCTTATAATGCGGAAACAGGTGTGGATCCCATTTTTTCTTATAAAAAATACCCCAGTATAGGTCCCTATCTGTTGAACATGAATAAAATCGCAATAAAAATTGGTAAATCAAACCTTGATATATCACTCATTTTATCATAGAAAATGGTGGTTGGTGCCCAGAAATTCGAAACAAAATCATGAAATTTGCAGGTTTTAATATAAATATTTATATGTTGTCAAATTTTCTTTTACATATAATTCTCAGTACACTGTAAATAACAATATACGATGAAATATAAAGCAGTTAAAATGTATGTAATGCCTACTGGTGGCTTCACACTTTAGGAAATAAATACAAATTGAATAAGTCTTGTCAAGTGAAAATTGTGTTTCAGTTTTATTAATTTTATTTTCAGTGTGATCTCCATACATGCAATGTTTTGTCTTGTATTCAGATGTGAAAAGTGTAATTCAAACATCACAGTGATGCCTGTGAGCATTTACGTGAGAACCTAATTAAGTGCCCACAGTGTTTTAATCTCTGACATGTGGAAGTGTTTGTTGCATTGTTACAATAAATTAAAAGTAGACCTGCTTTGTATTATCACACTAATTACATTTTTTGTATCAAATCTAGTAAAGGGGTTGTATAAAAAAAGTTAAAATGCATACAAATCCTGCCTGTGTAAGAGCTAGTGGTCATGGTCATGTTTCAACTCATTTCCATTGACCAATCGAACACTATTTTAAATATTATTATGTGAGTAACATAATTAAAGTATCTAACATTAACCAGTGGATTATCCTACTCATTCATAGATGTGATGTAGGATAGCAGGGGAACCAAGCAAAAGGCATACTTAGTGCATGAATCGCTGTTTCACAGTTAGGCCTCATTATTGAGAAGTGAGTTCCAAAGTCTGTAGTGAACTTAAAATTTCTGAATTGGCTCTCGGAGGTTTGCTCAAGGATGGGCAGAAATTTTGCTATTACTTGCAGTGAAATTGCAGCATCAGTATTTTACAGCTTAAACAATAAAAAAAATGGAGTTTTTATATTTTTGTTTCTCGATATAAATGTCTGCTTTTTTAGAAAAAAAAAAGAATCTTGTTTTGTTCTGAATCAACATTAACAATAGAATGTATCCATGTGATGCGTGTTGAAATGTTGTGGAATAATGTTTTTAATGATCTTTCTGGGATTGGTTATCTTGAAAATAAAGGTAATTTATATGGTAAAAAGAAGAGCTTCATTAGAAAAAGCTATTTATTGACAATTATTCCTAATACAATTATAAAATGAATATTGAACCATCCCCCCCCCCCCCGGTCTCACTGTCAATGTCCATCCCTTAAATAATTTTCATTTTATAGAGGTCCTTCAGCAAGGCAACTTGGACTATAACTTATGCAGCATTCTATGTTTTTTTATGCTGTTATGTGCAATTTATCAAGGTAGAGGTGTAACAGGGTTAGGATTAAATCTAGTCTAGTGCTTTCCATAAAAAATATTGAGTTTAAGAAGGAATTTTAACATTTTGTAGCATTGAGCCTTCAATACTGTGAACCAAGAGTCAGCCCTGTCCACCCTTCAAATTATTCATGTTGTCTATGGCAGGAAAATTGATGACTTGAAGGAATTTTTAGGCCTCCATCCTTTCATCGATTTATCCTTCCATCCACCTAGTATCCCACTTTTTTTTTCACACAGTAACTCCCATAATTATTTTTACATTCAACCAAGTTTGATATGCTGCTTAATATATTGATGAGACCTTGGCTCAGTTCAGTTTTCAGCAATCTATGTCATTGTTTAGCAGAGTTATAGCCCCTGATTGTCCATCACACCCACTATTTTCAACACAATAACTTTCTTAATTATTATTTGATTTCAACTAAATTTGGTATGCAGCTTGATATTGATGGGACCTTAGCTGAGTTCGATTGATTAGTGTTATGATCTGTCTTGAGAGACCATGAGTTTTGGCAGAAGGTGGATTATTTGAAGACATGTTCTAATTTATTAATTAGACCAAGGCAGAGTTTGATTGTCAATGGTGCTGGGCTAAATGTTCAGATTGTAGTATCATCTTTCAACAGAGTTATGGCCTCATATTGTCAGACTCTTTCACTTTCCTTTATGCATAATAACTCCCTTAATTTCTATTGCACTTCACCCAAATTTAATATGCAGCTTTATGTTGATGACACATCGACTAAGTTTAATTTTTTAGCGTTTAATTTGCATCATCATATAGTGGAGCTGGGGCCTCTGGTTGTTGGACTTGCCCACTTTTCTTTCCACACATGAATTCTCTTAGTTATTTTTGTATTTCAGGAGAATGTTATTTGCAGCTCTAAATCATATAACTCCAGCAGACTTTAATTATCAGCTTTCTGTGTCATCATTTGGTGGGGTTATGGCTGCAGAATGATGGACCAACATGGTTTTGTTTTAGCACAGTAACTCTGTAAATCATATTTTTGTTTCAAGTAAGTTTTGTATGCAGCTTTATTTTGATGAAACCTCACTTGTGTTTGATTGTTGGTGTTCTAAATCATCAGTTATGTGTCTTTCTTTAATGTACGATAACTCATTTAATATATATCAAAATCATTACCTAGCCCTCTCCTCAACAAAGCCCTTTACTCTTCAAAAGTGCAAAATGAAAAGTTGGGGACATCAGTTCCTGGTATTTGCGTGTTAAGCCATTTTTGCCACCAGAGAATTGGTGCAACATAGGTGTCACTTTTCCTTTGCTGTTAGCATTGTTTGTTTTTCATCAATATCAGTGTATAATATTTACATTTAGATAAAATTGGATATATCAAACACTATTCCATGCACATTTATGAAACTGTGAAACTGATGAATGAGGGATCATAGTCAGTAGCATCCTTTGAGTGCGTTAGGTGACAGCATGGGACAAAATGGTCAAACATTACTTCCAGTTTTCTTCGACTTTACAAACAAACAAAGAATCGATAGCATCTTCATCTTGTTTTAAAAATGTCTCAATCTTACGGATCATGGATGTTATCGTCTCTCAGGGAGTAGTTTTTAAAAAACCAAAACAGAGAGATAAGTTATCTGGGCAAAAGAAGGAGTTAATCAGTCGGTAATCAAATATTAAGTATAATCAATGTCAAATATGGAAAATCATGTATTCTCATATTGGCATAAAAAAATGGAATATGTGTTATTTTCGCACAATTACCTTTGGGATTCTATTCTATAATATTTTTTAACAGATGCATTTCCCTAAAATTATATAATCCATGTATCATCCAACAATTTGTTGTGAAAAATTCTTTAGATATTTAGTGGGTGGGGTAATTTAGTCTTTAAACATGCATTAATTTTCATTTAACTATTCATTTTCAGTTAAATGTTTTTTTTTTCTTTTCTTACATTTTCTTTGTCTCTAAAGTATCAAACATTGAAAAAAGTGAGAGTGATAGTTTGCTAGTTACTATATATTCAAATGATGAACTCATGATTGCTTAAATATACTTTGTGTAAAAAGACAAGCATTCACATTTTTATTTTGGACTACTAGACCAACTGTATAACTGTAATGAATGGTTAGTTTTATTGTATAGATTTTTTTTTAATGCTATAAATATTCATAATAAATAATAATAAATAAAATTTGTGCATTGTCTGATTTGATATTGGGACTTTTCATTTTTATTTCATCAGATTCCCCCCCAAATCTGTGTTTCTTGTTCAAATACTGTAGTATCATCAATTTTTGTGGTTTTCGTTGTTGCCCCGAACCACGAATTTAAATACCCAACGAAAAATTAGCCACGTATGATGATGATGGCACCCCACCCACCCACACCCCCCCGGCTCATTTTCTTACTGTGTCGTTCCTAGACATTAAGGCACCTACTAGTATTTCATAAATCAACGTCAATACTATAATTTGGAAATAAAATATCAACTTTTACAGTGTTTGTTTTATTTTCAACCTTTGAAAAAAGAATTATAAAGCATTTTATATTGTTTCAATGCACACGTGTCGATAAGATATCCGATAGCTGTAATTTCCACTCACTGCCTTAAATCGATATGCGAAATGTTGAAAATAAAAGAAAGAATAATAAAAAATAATAATATATGAAAATTAAATTAAATACTTATTCAAATCGATCCTTCACTCGAGTACAACTGTTGTTGAACAATTTAAATCCTCCTGAAACCAAATTTCATTTTATTCATGCATTTTTAATCCAAAAGAACAACAAGCATGTAAAATATTAGAACTATTGCTTGAAGCACTATTATTAATGAAACACTATGCATATACACTAATTACAGCAGAGTATTAAAGCTTCACTGATTTTCGGACAAAGCCACTGTATCAACATCGTGTCAAACAAGTCTCAATGTATACACAAATGCTTGTCAGGTAAATAATCCCCAAATTGCAGAATTAAACAAGTCCAGTTTTCTCCAAACCACTGATAATTAGGTCACATCTTTCACTCAGTGTCGCATGAGCTGCAATTATCCATTCAGCCCGAATTGGCTTGATTAATGAGGTTGCAATCATAGACCAACAAGTTGTTCTCCACCTTTTTTTTTTTTACTGGTGGCGTAAAAAAAAAAAAAAGGTGGAGAACAACGTGTTGGTCTAGTTGCAATCAGTGATCATCACCAGTAGCATCTTCCTTTTTTTCGTGATGGCCTCCATGACCTGTTTAGCTTACCAGTTGTAGAAGTGTGATTTTAATTATTCTTTTTACTCTATTTATTGTCAAGCCTAGTGGTTGAAGTTGGTCTGTGCATGAGGCAGGCACAAACAAATGCTTGATTCCACTGTCTTTCAATTTAGTTAGCATCTTCTCACATTGATGGGCTCTAGACACATCAAATATTGCCACCGTCTGCTGATTGCATTGAGCAAAGGGCAGCCGGTCACGTGTTTTGTTCCCTTTATGGATAGTGGTTTAAGTTAGAGATCATACAGGTTACTTAAATAACCGATTGACTTAGTGTTGTAGTCCGCGTCGGCTTCCTTTGATGTTGAGCACTCAGACGAAAACACGGTGTAAGTGATTGACCTTGATATGTGTGTTATTTGTGATCATAGAGGCGGTAGTATTGTTTAAGTGTTGTTGGCTGCATTGGCTTCCATTGATGTTTTATTCACTTGGACAAAAACACGGTGTCAGTATTGAACTTGTCAGGTTTTTGATTTGTGCTCATACATGTGAAAGTCATTGTTTTAAACATTCAAGTGAGACCGCCGTTTGCGTCGGCAGAGTTTTATTCTTTTTTATTCTTTATTTTGGGCATTTGTAGAGGTTAAACCACGAAATTAAACACTTAGTAATATGCAAACTTTGACTGGCAAAACCACAAATTTAAGTACCAACGAAAATGTCTTTTTTTACAAAACCACGAAAATTGAGCCCCATGAAAATAAATGATACTACAGTATAATTTATTTTATGATGAGATAAACAAACAGTAGTTAAAAAAAAATTGACATACAAATGAGCAATTTTATCATGGCTTTAAATAATAAAAAAATGTGTCTACTTTGTATTGAGACTTTTCTTGTACTTATCGGTTATTGAATTTTATATTGTTACAGGAGGCACAACTTTAATTGAGATTTTGAAAATAAGTTTGGGTTAAGACTATCAGTATTATTATTTAAAATGGGTGTATTGACTTGATATTAAGCTCGTACATGTATGATCTTACTTAGTTTTATTTTGATTTGGTTTAACAGCCCTTCAATACATTCCAGGTTATACAGAACAGTTTTCCAGAGAGTGGATAAGGAGGAATCTGGAACTTCCCTATTCTTAGTAAAAATTGTGGATAAAAAAATGAAGTTAATAACATTAAATTTTGGTATATACTAGGTTGGTGCTAAAGTTTGAACAGAAGGAGTCCAAATTTATTAAGATATACTGTTTTTATTAACTAAAATTAGAAGCCAAATGGCAGTTTGAGTGTCGTCTAGTGCTAACATAGTATATCTTTTGATTGACTGCAAAATAAAATAAGACATTATTTGTTTTCATTGATACATTTATTATGAATCATGCATTCTTAGGCATAATACAAGATTTAAAATTTGTTCTGGCAAACGATAAAATCTGAGGATGGACCAAATATCAGGACTGGGTTTTTCTGTGGCTCCACCTATTGGGAAGATAACTGGCTATGATCCCTCATTGCATTCACTGTAATGAGTACTCTTCATATCGCAAAATGTAGGTAACAACAACTTATTCTTACATGCACCAGTTATTAGGTGAAGTTTCTGAATGTTGCATCATATCTCGGGTATTGTTGCATATACAGTCTAAAAGTTGTATGGCAGTCATATGTACATGTAGATCCATCTTGAAGAGTACTCCTCAGCACTACGAAAAGAAAGTCAGAGTGATCTGCTTTTCAGATTCAGGGACTACATTGTATTTTGGGATTGATCATGTAATAATGAACAGACAAAACATAGAATTCAAAGGAATTTTAGTTTTACCCATTGTTGAATAGTATATGTACACTGTCCTTGTGGTTATAGTTGATTTTAGGTGTGAGCATCATGTCCCGATTTACATGTATTCTGTTATCATATTTCTACACTTCTGTATTTATCATATACATGCAGAGCAAGATCATTAAAGATCCCATACAGAAATTTGGTGCTTTTAAATTTCTCTAAACTTCACAGTTGTTTAGTAAGAAATACTTCTTCATAAAGTAAATGTGCTTTTTAGGGTTTTATGGAAGAAAGAATACCATCGAAAGCTTTGTTTGCTATAGCCAATTTTACCCAATATCCTTGTTAACATGTATTTTCCCAATTGAGTGTTTGCATTCATAAAATATGAAAGACTGCTGTCAGCAGACTTATTTCATATCTACATTACATTGTATGCTTATAATTTGAATGCTTTGAATCATGCTTCAGTTATTATATTTTTTTTCTTCAGAAAATAGAGAACTTGCATGCCATAAAATATTTAAAAAAGCTGTACCTGTACTCAAATGAGATCAAGAAGATTGAAAATCTCGATCACATGGTGGAACTTGAAATTATATGGCTTAGTGGCAACCAGATAGTCAATATAGAGGTATGTACAAAGTAAATACAGAACCAATTATTCAGTTTACTTGTATCCATTTTAGTCTTCAGATTGCTTCTTGTAGGGGAAAGTTATCATAATATGAAATTTCAACCATTTTAACTAAAGTCTCAAATGCTCTATAACTAAATGCTCTATCAGGAAGTGTCGTTTTGACTCTGATGTTTGATTTTCACACTTTAGCCAATTAATCAGTGCATGAATCTTCCCTTAGACAGATTTTATATGCTTAGGGTAGATTCAGATAAATTCTGACACCTGTTGGCTTAATTCAGTCAGCCCATACCTTAAATAAACTTGAATACTGATATGTAATAAAATCAATACCACTTCCAATCTTACTCATTTCCTTTTTCAAATCTTAAAGTGTTTGGAGTGTCCTTAAAATTATAAAACAAGATATAGCTTAAAAATCTGTCTGCACTTTGACAACACTTTGGGACAGAAAAGGGGGAAATGCAGACAGTTATTTTCACATATTATAGAATATCTTCAATTTCATAAACTAGCCTGAACCATTCCACATGACGAAGGCTTGTCATGCGACTTGTGAGGAACAGTGGGTCACAAAACATAAAAATTTATCTGATGCCTGTGTTTACATACATCTCCTCTATTGACTGCATATTAATATCTGTATATACACTATCTTGACTCAGTCAGTCATACCAGAGAAATTCACTGAATTGGTATTACCAGTAATTCCACACTTTATAAATGCACTTTTCTGGATATACTGTATATACTCGCGTATAAGTCCGGTCAAAAGGCAAACAACATAGACCCTGATCTGCCATTGCATAATGTGCCAGTAGATCAGGGTCTGTGTTGTTTGTTCTACTGATTAGTCCTTACAAACTGCATAGACCTAGATCTGCTGGTGCATTATGCGACGGAAGATCTGGGTCTATGCAGTTTGCAGTTGGTATTGGCTTATATGCGAGTATAGACGGTATTGTGTTTATTTGTGTCTATCTGTGCATCTGTCCATGTTAGGCATGTTCTTTTAACTGAGCACCATCTACACCATATGTGCATCTGGCCATCAAATATGTTCTTGTAACCCGAGCTTCATCTACACCAGTTGAGAGAGGGCAAACATATTTTATATGATGTTGACAAGGATGAGATGGCAGCCAAGGTTTTGAATCTTGGATGCAACCGCAGGTGGGGTGGGTGGTGGGTTTGGGGTCAGAAGTGAAGAAAGAAAGTTTGGATATTTGCACTGGCTTCTATTTTTGGTTAAATAAAATTTTTGAAACTAATCCTCTATAGCTGACAATCATTGCAAACTTAAATCATCAAAAATTGACCACATATACAATACATCACTTTTGTCACAATTTACTGTAAAATCTGGCAGTTTTTTTTATAAATAATATTTTTACAATGTTCTTTAACTGAAATAAATGAAAAGAAAAGATATATAATAAGAGTAATATTAGTTTGATTACCACTCCAAAAGTTAAACATTTATATTTTTTATTTTCAGAACTTAACGTCATTGTCTAAATTGAGAGAGCTAAATTTGGCAGAAAATATGATTGAAAAAATTGGTAAGTAATCATTTTCTTGGATGGAATATAGATGGTTTAGGCACAGCCAAATTTATATATATATATATATTTTAAATGGTCTTTTTTGCCTCTTCATTATCAGTGTAAACCCCATTACTGGTATCAAAAATTATTCTTACCCAACGTGTATGCAAAGGTAATTTATCAACTTTTGTACAGAGTTGTATATATCAAGGCACTTACTGATTTAATAGGAACTTAACCATATCAGCTTGAAAGTGCAATGTTGCATACAGATTTAACATCCCCCACACCCACACCCATATTTAATACAGGGAAATATAGCTATTGCTATGTCTGTCTGTCTGTCTGTTTGTCTGTCATTTTTATTTCTGGAGCTTAACTCTCAAACCATTCAAGGTATTTCAACCAAACATGGTACACATGTCAAGCAGGTTGCATAGAGGTGCCTTTTTATACCTACAATTTTCCACATTGACTATTTTTTTATGCTACCATGGAAACAACATGTTGCATAAGTAGCATATAAATTGACAGTGCTTGATAATAGGATATAGCCTGACAAGTTCCCTGAGTTGAAGGTGTATACTAACGAATGCCTAAATTGAGCCTATCTCATTTTCAGCTGGGTAATTTTGGTATGTGGGTGCCTCTCTCTCACCTCTTTGTAAGTAATCAGTCATTCATATGTCTTCTTTTAAATTTTGATCAAATGTTCATTTAATGCGCAACACGAAAATGCATGGTGCATGTTTTTCTCGAAAACCCTTCTATCACTAAAAGACATAATTGAACCAAATACTATGAATATTAAAATAGTATGTCCATAACATAGCATGTTTGTCAGGCTATACTAACATAGATAGTATCTAGATTGAGAGTGCTTGGTCATATGCAAGGGACTGGGGCATATGTTATCTCTCGATGACTCTTGTCCACACTTTTGTTGTTCCTTACATTTTCATGAAAAATGGGGATATAGCATTTGTGTTTCCATCTGTCTGTCCATCTATCAGTTACAATTTCATTTCCACTCTTTAACTTTAAAGCCATATGAGATAAATGAAACTTAGTATACTTATATATCATCACTAGAGGGTGTGTTGCCTACCACATTTTGGGTTCTATCTTCAAGGTCAAGGTCACAGGTCTGTGTTTTCAGTTTCCATTGCTCTATCCATTCTGCTCTACAACTTCAAAGCAGTTTTAGGAAAATGGATGAAGCTTGGTATACTGATGTATCATTACTGTAAAGTATGTATTGTACCTCATTTAGGTGTTTATCTACATAGTCAAGGATATAGGTCAGTATTTTAATTTTTCTGTCACACTTTCCTTTTTGCTTTATAACTTTAAAGCAGTTGTAGATGAATGGATAAAACTTGGTAAACTCGTATGTCATCAGAAAGTGTGTCAGATATTGCATTTGGAGTTCTATCTTAAAAGTCAGTGCCAGTATTTTCATATTGCTATCACACTTTCCTTTTGACACTATTAACTCTAAAGCAGCTTGAGATAAATGGATGAAACTTAAGGTATACTTAAATATCATTACTAGAAGGTATGTCAAATACCACATTTTGGGCAATAGTTATATGTCATTATTTATATTTTTCCATCATTAAACCAGTCCACTCTAAGGGAGCAGCAGTAGCTCAGTTGGTAAAGTATACCGCAGTAGCTCAGTTTGTAAAGTATACCGCAGTAGCTCAGTTGGTAAAGTATACTGCAGTAGTTAAGTTGGTAGAGTGTCGTATTGGTAATCCAAGAATCATGGGTTTTGTTACCTGTCCAGGCCAGCCCGTGTCAGCTGCCTCGATGTGTCCTTGGGAAAGGCACTTTAAGCTCCCATTTTTTTGGCATGATATAACCAACAATGTGTTAAAAGTGCTGTTAAAATAAACAAAGTCTATAAACTTTAGAGCCATTTGAGATTATATAGATGAAACTTGGCATACTTATATACCATTACTACGATGTGTGTCACATACAGGGTCAAGGTCACATGCCAGTACTGTATTTTTTTTATTTCTATTTTAAAACTCAACAGCTTTGTGAGCAACATGGTGAACCTTGGTGCATATTTGTTTTGTTTCTAAACTGGATGGCATGTCGAGTTTCACAGCCCAGGTTGTATCTTCAATGTCATATGATTAATGTAACTCACTTTTTTCCCTCTTTCAGCTCTTTTAATGCCTTTTGATTTAGAGCCATTCAACTTTTACAGTTCTGTCACAAGGTGCAAAGAGTTTATTCTTGTAAAATATTTAGCTCACCAGGCCATGAGACCAAGTGAGCTTATAAAATGGCCATGTGTGTGTCATCGGTCCATTAAAATTTGCTTGTTACCACTCTTGAGGCCATATTTCCAATCAGATTTTAATCAAACTTGGAATATAATCTTATATCATCAAAATCTCTGACAGGCTCAGTAATGAGCAAGAGCCATGCATATTAATGAGGTGATCTTGCATATGATTGGTTGAGCTTGTTACCATTCTAAAGCCCATATTTCTAATCCAATTTTGATCAAGCTTGCAATATGGGCTTATATTATCAGTATCTCAGATAAGTTCAATAATGAATGAGATCTACACATTTTAATGAGGTGATCTTGCATTTGATTTGCTGAGTCCATATGTCTGATCTGATTTGATCAAACTTGGAATATAGACTTGTATCATCAAGATCTCAGACAAATTTGACAATGAGTAAGATCCATACAAAGTCATGTTAATGGTGTGACCTTGCTTCTGGTTGAGTTTCTTGCCAATCTGAAGACCGTATTTCTGGTGAGATTTCAGTCAGACTTGGGTTATAAGCATATATCAAGATCTTGGACAAGTTTGATAATGAGTAAAATCCATGCATATTAATAAGGTGATCTTGCATCAGATTGGCTTACCAATCTGGAGGCCATATTTCTAATCCAAGTTTGATCAGACTTGGAACATGGGCCTATATCATTAAGATCTTGGATCAGTTTGATGATGAGTGAGATCTACACATATTAATGAGGTGATCTTGCATCTGATGATTGAGCTTGTTTCCATGCTGGAGACCATATTTATGATCTGATTGTGATCAGACTAGAAGCTTACATAATCAAAATCTCTGACAAATGTGATAATGAGCATTATCCTCACATAATAATGAGGTGATCTTGCATTTGATTGGCTGAGTTTCTTTCCACTCTGGAGGCTATATTTCTGGTCTGCTTTTGTTCAGACTTGGAATATGAGCTTATATCATCAAGATCTCAGATGAGTTCTGTAATAAGCAAGATCCACCCATATTAATGAGGTGATCTTACATCTCATTGACTGAGCTTATTATCACTGTGGAGGCCATATTTCTTATCCAGTTTTGATCAAACTTGGAATGTATGCTAACATCATCAAGATCTCACGTGAATTCAGTAATGAGCGAGATCCATGGATATTAATGAGGTGATCTTACATCAGTTTGACTGAGCTTGTTGACACTCTAGTGATTGTATTACTGACCAGATTTTGATCAAGCTTAGTATTGTAAAGAGGTTTATATCATCAAGCAGACCAATTATTCATATTACCAGTTATTAGTTTTTAACCAGTATTGAGACTTTTTAAAATAGGATTTTGATCAAACTCGGTAAACAGGTTTATATCATCTCGGATGAATAGGATTATGAGCAAAATCATGCATATTGATACAATTTTGCATCTGATTGGTTGAGCATGGGAATGCTTTAGTAACTCTATATCTGATCAGAGTTCGATCAGACTTGTCAGAAAGTCTTTTATCATCAAGGTTTTGAATGAGTTTGATTATGAGTAAGAATTTGGCATATATATGAAGTAATCTTGTGTCAGATTTGCAGAGCTTGTTCCACAATGGAGACCAAATTTTGATTTTAGTTTTTGCTTCAACTTGGAAAAAAAGCTTATATCATAGTTTTTTACATGTTCTATAATAAGTGAGATGTGCAAATATTAATACGGTGGTTTTGCATCTGATTGGATCTGCTTGTTTCCTCTCTAGAGATTATATTTCTCATGTGATTTTGATAAAACTTGATGAATAGGTTTTTATCATCAAGATTTTGTATGAGTTGATCATGAGTGAGATCTGGGCAGATTAATTATGCTTTTATGTGTGGAAAGTATTTTGATCAGACTATAGTAAAATAGGTAAAATAGACGTGATACAAAGTTTGGGATATAGTTTACATAGGGTTGTGTTCATATAATAATACATTTGCCTGCTTAATGAAATGGTCAGCTGTTGTAGGTGTAAGTTAGATAAACCAAGTGAGCCAGTTGAAGCCCACTTGGACCTGTGTGACTTCACAGTAGTATGCAGGTGGTAAAATTTCCTGAATTTACATGTGTATTGGACTATTGCTTTATGAAAAAAGGAGTGTCAACAGTTTACCCTAATAAATATCAATGGAAATAATATCCATGTATATGACAGTCTTTTTTACACTACTTTTTCCATGGGCACAATTTGATTTGCGTTAATAGTACTAGACTGTATAAATGTTAAGAAAGTTCTTCTTCAATCAGAAAATGTATATATTATTTTCCATGAAAGTTAATTTATTTACTCTTCCAGCTACAAAATTAAATATCTGAGAAGTTCATGTCACAAATGTTAGGATTTGATTATTATTCTAGCATTCATGAAAACAACATATTCTAGGTTGATCCTTATCCTAATATATTGTATTGCACAAGTGGGTCATGTGGAAAGAATACTGTGAATAATTAACAAGATAAATATGCAGCTTTAAAATGAAGACATATTTAGACATTTCAGATTTTTATTTTGTTTCATTTCAGGTCATACATTGGATGCCAATATCAGACTTCTGGATCTGAACTTATCAGGAAATAAGATTTCATCATTAAAAGTATGTTTTCACTTCTTTAACATGTACAGACTGTTTAAAACACATGCAAACTCCCATCCAGGTCATAAAATAACACATTTAAGACCATTTTGACAGGTTGTCTGGTGCTAGAACACATGTAAAATGTATTCAAGAATTTTGATTAAGGTCATGACCCTGTGTAGTTTTCTGTTGGACTGAAGGGTTCACTTGTTTCATTTTATGTCAGTAGTTAAAACTGGGATTACAATAGATGATGTGTTTTTTGCTAATAAAAAGGTTTTAGATTACAATAAGACCTTAATAGTTATCATAAAGATATCATTTCAGACAAGGGTATAAGACTTCTGATACCTTTAATTTCAAATATGGTTGTGAAAAGGTTGAGAAAAAAACACTATTTTAAAAATAACTTAATGTTTGAAAATCTAAATAGGATGCATATTCTGTATAAATACTGTATAAATATTACAAAAGCATTGCTTATATTAGAATATTGTCATCCTTCAGCAATGTAGATGCTTTATTATTTTGTCACCAATGAAATCTTGAGGGGATACAGTATTTTGTCTGTTTGTTTGTGTATTCATTTGTTTTTTTTTAAGCCTACAATATCCTGGATTCTGTTTCACCTGCACTCATGACAATTGGGATGTGGGTGCACCTCTGGAAGAGTGACTCAGTCATACCATAACTAGGTCACTGTAAACTAATATCCGTCCTTGAGTGACTTATGTATTTTTTTGCTATACCCTCAGTATCTTGGATCCTATTTCACCTTCACTTAAGAAATGTAGTATGCCCATGCATCTCAGGAAGAGAAACTCAGCCATACCAAAATTAGGTCACTTTCATGCTTGAGTGAATTCTGTATTTTCAGCTATTGTATGTTACACCATAAATATCTTGGACCCAGTTTTATTCACACTCATGAAATTGATATTTGGGTGCATCACAGGAAAAGTAACTCAGTCATACCAAAACGATGTCACTGTGACCCAGTTCTTATGCTTGAGTAACTTCTGTAATTTAAGCTATCTATTCATTATGCCCTTAATATCTTGAACTTTATTTTGTCTACACATAAAAACTAGCAAGTGGATGCATCTCAGGGAGATTAATTCAACCATACAAAAGTAGGTCACTGTGACATAATGGTCATGCTTGAGTGACTTTTGTATTTCAGCCACATGTTTGTTATATCCTTAATATCTTATACACTATTTCATCTGCACTCATGAAAACTGGTACATAGATGCATTTTGAGGTGAGCAATCAAACCATAAGTCACTGACCTAATTTTCATTCTTGAGTGACTTGTATTTTCAGCTGTTCATTACACCTTCAGTATCTTTGATTTTTGACCCTATTCCACCTACATTTATGAAAATTTATCCGTGGTTGCATCTTAAGAAAAGTAACCCAGCAGAACTAAAACTGTGACAGTGACCATATTTTCATGCTTGAGTGACATGTACATTTTCAGATATTTGTTTATTACACCCTTCATATCATAGGCCCTATTACACCAACACTCATGCAAATGCATATATGAATGCATCTCAAGGAGAGCAACTCAACCATACCTAATTTAGGTCACCCTGACCTACGCTCCATGCATAAGTGACTTTTGTATTTTCAGCTATCTGTTCTATACACACATAATATCTTGGACACTATAAGTGATATTTGTATTTTCAGTCATTTGTGTTTGTTACTTTCTGTGTATCTTTGACACTATTATATCTCGACGAATCGAACTTTGTTTTGATCCTGCACTGAATAAACCTTGTTGCTGCATCTTAATGAGTAATACATGGCAGTAATATTTCCTTCCACCACATGGTGACTTGGACTCACAACCAGTGGGTAACAGGTTTGAATCCTATTCAGACCAGCCAGAATCAGCTGTCATGGTATATCTCTTTTCAAGGTGTTTAACCCCTCTCAGTCCTCAAAACCCATCTGTATATTGTCTGCTACTCCAGATGTGCTCCTGTTGGTGAGGGGATTCGTATTTGCAAGTAAATATCTTGTTGATGCAAGATCCCTGCTTCTACCACTTACAAGGATAAGTGGTCATTCATCTCAGTGCTCAAAGAATTTTTTTTCAGACACAGACCCAGGGCAAGTGACTTTAAAAAAAATGACAAGCCTGGACTCAAATTCCACTAGCCCAGACTCCAATTCCATGTGCCTGAAAGGGCCCCATTATTTTGATTCAACCTTGAAATTGCAGTACTTTAAATACAAAAAAAAATAAAAAAATAAATTGACTTGTGTATTTATTTGCCTCACAAAATATTTCACATAAAGCAATGTTTACCTCTAGGTCCTTATGTCAACCATTGTCCAATTGCTTCAGTGCTCAAATAATTTTTCAGACATAGGCCCAGGGTAGGTCTCTTTAATAATAAATTGCTTCCTCTGACTTAAAATCCACTTGCCAGAAAAGGCCATATTGTTTAGTATTATTTTGACACACCCACCCCATCCAGAAAAAGTTAAATGGTCGGTCCCTTATATTTTTGATATTGGTCACTGAACCCTTGTTCACGGTCTGCTGAAGAGGGGCTCACAACCAGGGAGGTTTCAAACAATTTCATAATTTCTGCATGCTTAGGTTGTAAATTCTGAATAATTGTGGCATACACCTCTGCTCTTGCGATTTCTGACTGTCTACCTTCAGGTTGATGTATAGTCTGTATTTCATCATAGTAGGGATAAGTATTTGTGGGCATTGGAGTAGTTTCGTTTTCTGAATACTGCAGAAATTTACATGTTTCTCGATCATAGTTGAAAATAGAAGTGAAGTCAGAGAGGCATTCATCTTTTTTTAATATCAATCAGTAAAAACAGTAGCTTTAAGTTCATAATTAGTTTGTGTGATAGTACTGTGAATGTGTCACAGTTACAGAAAACACTCACTCTGTATCAATAAAATCAGCAGCTACCAACTGTTTGAACTAAATGGATTTCAGTATAATGTAATGATCTTAGTTCCTTTAGGGTGAAAAAAACATTGTATTGGGGGCTTTTATAAGTCATTAATCTGTTAGATTAGCTTAATTGTCAAACAATCACATAGGTACTGCTCGATATATTTAACCAGCAATGCATTACCAAGTCAGCATGAGCAAGGGACAGCTTATTATTATTCATGCTGTACAAGTGAGTGCTGATTATAGGTAAGCAATGAAATATGGAGAACAGAAATAGTTCTGTTCCCCATTTATATGTCATGTATTTCACTTGTATACACAAAGTTTATAGCTTTTGAAACAATTAAGCAGATGATCTTCATAATGTGGAGGGATTTACAGATGGGGCCCAGCAGGGAGCTGAGTATTAATAATTTACCAGTATCCTTCAAGAACTTAAAAAGAAAAATGCAGCATTTTGTTGGTGGGCTCAAGGTTTCTTTGAAACAAATTAGATCAGGGCTGAGCAAATTTTTTTCCCATCAACTTGTCCCGGATAAGTGGTTTCAGAAAATTCACTTGTCCCACCTTACTTTTCACTTGTCCCATCTTACTTTTCACTTGTCCCAAAATGGTAATCACTTGCCAAGATTTGATGAGATTATGTGCTTAATAAATAGAAAGAACACATGAAATAATATACAACATGATTATTTCTTGAAAGAATTTAATTTTTTAAAAACATTGGTTGATATACATTTGGCTACTTCAGGTACATGTATATATGTTTTAGCTGCTGGATTTGAAAAAATGTCCATCTACATGTCTGCTACCTGCACCAGCACTAAGCCAGCAGTTGATAGCTGTGTTTGGGTTAAAGTCCTCAAGCTCTGGTCCATTTGGTGAAATGTTCATTTTAATTTTTAAACTCTCTTGGGTTAAGGAATTCTCACACTCAGTAGCAGTCTTACGTTTTATCCATCCACTTTCAAAAGAATTTTCCTTCTTCGAATCGTCCTTATTACCTTCCTTGCGAAAATAATTTAGCAAACTCATTTTATCCACATAGTAAATATCAGCTTGCTTGACAACTACTTTTAAAGTGATCATAACAAACATTTTCTCTTTTAAATATGAACAGAGATAGCTCATTAATTAGCATAATTGTTTTGCTTCAAATGCAATATCACACGTGAAAGTTAATCCTCTGTATAATTAGTTAAAAATGAAAAAATCATTACTGTCATTTAATCAGTTCATAAAGGAAACCAACACTGATGTCGGTAAAGTACCTTTCAGTAAATTAATTACGCTGACTCACTGGATAAAAATCAGAGTGAGCCGCTCGTGAGGATCTGATTTGAGTAAACACAGTGCAACAAAGCTGCTTAAAACACTGCTAATTAATCATACCGGCTTTGTTTTGTTTGACGTGTTTTGATTTGCCGATAATTTGGTCGCTTAGCCCAATATGCAGTCAAGCGGTAACAGAACATGCACATATGCGATAGTTTTCACTGACCACCTGTAGGTGTTATACAGGATGTAAATGTATATATATGGAGAGGGGTAGAATCGAGTATTCAGTATGTCTGGAGGGCATGAATGGCCAAAATAAAGGTAGATACAGTGATTAAAGAATGAAAATAAGGACTTGCCCGACTTTTTTAAAATAGGAAAGAAGCACTTGTCCTGGACTAGCGACTTGGAAAATTGTACTTGCCCGACTTCAAAAATGAATAGTCTGGGACGTCAGGCTTTAGGACTTGCTCAGCCCTGTAGATAACACTTTTTTTGAGACAGGCCCAAAGTGCAACTCACTTATAATATGAGATCATGGGCCCAATCTAGATTTAGATGGGCCCCAGGCATCGAGCTATCAGATTTTTTTTAGCTAGTGTTTAGGTAGTGTATTTTAAATTCTCTAGTTTTCTCCAACTCAAAGACCACTTTGCATAAAACATCTAATTCATCAAAATCACTAAATATCAGTTTTGAGAACTTACTGTACAATTTATATAGAATAAATAGACAAAATTTTAATTTTACAAACTTAATTTTTCCCGCAGGACCTGACCAGCTTGATGCGGTTGCCAAACTTGAGCATTCTGAGCCTGAAGGACCCACTGTACAGCCCCTGCCCCGTCAGTCTGCTGTGTAACTACTCCACTCATATCCTATACCACATGCCCAACCTCACTAAACTGGACACATATGATGTCAGCAACAAATCACTGGCAGACATGGCTGAGGTTAGTATAGTGTACTCATGTTTCATTTCATATTACCCATTGTGTAACTGCTCTGCCCAAACCCTGTACCATCTACTCAACCTTATGAAACTGAACCACTGCAATGTCAGCAACATGTGAGTAAGAAAAATGGCTAAGGTTAGTGATTTTGATCTTGGGTCTTGCACAGTATAGTTGTAATGCATTTGCTTTGCATCTTAGATCCTTGGTTGGTTGACCCATTTCAGCAAATGTGAGAGTACGTGGTCACACATCCAGGTGTGAGGCTCCTTCTAAGTTGTTGAGTTTTCTCTACCCAGGCATCATAATTTTCCAGTGTTATGGAATTATATATATCTTTTTCTTTTAATAATGGTATAGTTTATTAGTTTATGATCTCTGTTCTTAGTCTTGCTGTGAGTACACATACGGTAAATTGGATCAATATTTCACTGAAGCATTAGTCATGTCACATGATCCAGCGCATGAGGGTATGAACTTCTGACTTAGATTCTATGATTCATTTTAGAGTCAATACTTTATTGACTGTTAATAACGTCAGGGCACAAGTACTTTGGTGATGTCACGCATAACCTAGTTTCTGATTGGTTCGGAGATGGTTGTAATCTAGAAGAATTAAAATGTTTTTTAAGTCGCAATACAGTTTAAATTGGTTTTCCTTATTCTGTTTTGCGCAGCAAGAAGCTATATAATAAGATGTAATCCTGTGTTTAGGCATTCCTAGCATAGTTTGACAGCCTGGGAGGTCATAAGCGAATTTGGTTCATTTTGTGTGTGGATATTCTACTTTTGTGATATATATATATCATCATTCAGTACATTCTGGATTCAGTACTGTGTCTTAAACTTTAATAATTATACAGCTCCATGGAATTATCGGAAACATTTCTAGAACTTGTGATATTCCATATTCACAAGGACTATTTGGAATTTATAACACTTGGATATAACTGATTCTTATTAGTACATCAGTACAGTGAAGGTTTCATTTGGAATCTACTTCATTCGGAACATTTGGATTACTTCCGGAACAGTGAACTTCAGAACTATTTAGGACTTTTAAGAATATTCTATGCTGTAAGTTATTTTTAATTCTTTCACTTTGATTGTGTGTTGAAATATTTTAATATTTTAGGAAATTAAATATTTGTATTTTAAATCTTGAAAGCTTGTTTGAGTCTTTTCTTTTGTTACATTACCCCTAGTACAACTAGTTGTAACACCAGATAGATCCAGAATTACACCAGATAGATCCAGAATTCTGGAATTAGAGGATCTGGTTTGTACATTCAAATAACCAGAGGAGATATTGTAGAAGTCCTAGGTTCAATCTAGGATTAAAACTAATCTGTGCATGGTGTTTCATAACTCTTATCACATACTCTGAGATAGAATGTAAGTCAGTTTTTGTGATACAGTTGTGGAAAGTTTGTCAGTAGACAATATTATTTTGATTCAGCCATTCAGGGTTCAGGCTAAAGAGGGAAGGGGGATGTTTTAGGGTTTTAGAATGCATAACTGATAAAATACAGGTACATTAGTTTCACAGTATAATAGTACAATGGTCTCCCTCTTATAAGGCCACCCCTTCTGTAGAAGGAAAGTGACTTTGTAAAAGAGGTGGCCTTTCAAGAGGGGAATCACACACATTTGACTAATAATAACATATAAAAGTCACATGTGTATTATCATTAATGTGATAAAACTTATATAAATGCTATTTAAAAATAATTATGAATAATTATCAGTTGTTATGCAAAACCATTTAAAAACCTTTTCAATAAAATCAGCATACAGACATCTGACTAGATATCATTCTCCATCCTGGTCAAGGTCACAATATCATAACACTCTTCATCTGTTCCATTTTCCCACTGCTGCAGAATGTGTATTGATGATGTTTCTTTAAATCTTTCTGCTGTAAAATTTGTCAGTAATGATCATAGGACTCTTCCTCTTTTCATTCAGTCAAATTGATTTCACTTTTCCTTCTAAACTGAGAATGTTTGACATATGGCACTTTTTGTAACAACTTATTTCTTAATTGTCAACCATACCACTTTCAAACTAAATTGTAACTAGTTAATGGTAAACTCTCGTGTCCCATATCTACCAAGATATTACACAATATACTCAGTATTTACTGAGGAAATGAGCTTGTCACGTGATTGCTTATTGTCTGGTGCCCTTTCATTTACATCTTGTAATCTAATAGAGAGAAGCTACGATGGCTAACATACAATTTTAACTTTATGGCGACGATACATCATGCAGACTTGAGCTGAACAATATTATGCTTCTCAGCTGTTAGCTTTAGTCATCTTGATAAATATCAGTAGTAATAATAGCCTGTAATTATCAGAGTGACAAAACCTGACATCTAAGGAACATGTAGTAGTAAGGATAATTGGATTACTTTCCTCATTGCATGGATTAAAATTGGGTACATTATCGGCATGATGGAACAAATGCTAAGGTGTTGAATTTAGAAATCAACAATATTCATGACATTTCCATCTCTAAACCCCATTATGTGTCCACTCATGAGGGATAAATTTGACTTTTTTAGCACTAAATAGCTGCATTAGAGTAGTGGCCATCCTAGATGGGTAGTTAATGAGTGCTTCTTTACTAAGTCCATCACTGTCACAAAGCACCACAGTATACTCGTGCATTTTAAAATGAGTTCAGAAGGCATTTGATATTTTTGTATCAAATAATTTTTGTGGAGACTCTACCCTTATTCTACAAATCACTCTTCTATTGTTATCTTTATTGATGAAAACAGAGAATGAGCGATACCATACCTGCCAGATCATGATACATCACATGAAAAACAAAATTTTCATACCTGCCAACCACCCAGACAGTGTTGGTTTTTTTGAGACTCCAAAAGTGTACTTTTAGCTACCAAGTTGGGGGGGGGGGGGGAGGGGGGTCAGTGCATGTGACCCATAAAAGCAACATTGTACAATTGAGAATAAGTTATCTACTCATATAAGTCTATACAAATTGACCGGAGATTCGAATTTGAATAAAAGAAAATAAATATCTGTTGTCTCTTAAGCATTTGATACACATTCAAACAGAAAATAGCTGGTAGACTTAGCATTGCCAGATATCATCACCACAAACACACACATATGTGCACACACTCACATAATAACAACCACACGGACATTAAACAGAGAACAATACACAAAGTTTCTGCCTTTCAAATGCATAGGACAGTTGAATACAGTCTTAACTAGATGCAGACTTGGCTGCTGTCAGTAGTTCAGTGGATGATTTGAAGGTGATGCAAGTGTCATTAGTGTTCATCTTTGTACTCATCATAGACTGGATGGTACTGCAGTTCAGTCTTCCCCCAAGATCTGGTTGAATTTTTCTGAGCAAAGAAAATGATATTTCGGCATCTGCACCGCTATGAGGGAGTGTCCAACATGCAATGGGCACACTAGTTAGAATGTTTAAACATGTTAGATTCTTTTGGGATTGAGCTTTGCATTCTTAAATTGCCCCAGTGCTTGGTGTCATTATTTTGTCAACAGACATGCAAGAATGACTGAGGGACTGATCATTTCATTTTCAGATAGGGGGGTGGGGAGCCCCTTGGATTTTATGAGACAACAAGTTCCGACCCCCAAATAGCTTGTAAAAATATTCATTCTCTGATTTGTAGAAAAAAACAAAAAATTGAATGGTCGGTCCCAAATTTCAATATGGTGTTTGCAGTATGTGCAAAAGAATAAATTACTCCCCATTGCTGCTATGCTTCACAAAGTCAGACTCCATCAACCAGGAGTTTCAAAATTTAGTTTTCCTGGCCTTTGCTCACTCCTCCAAAGACTCGTCTTTCTCTGAATCACAGGTGTGTTTCAACATTTTGAATTCAAATATGAATCACAGTTCAACACGATTCCAACTGCAGAAATAATATATGGAATAAAATCCAACTTCAAAGAAATGTTGCTGCTGATCACGAATTAGCCAATAATCTTTAATAAAGCTGGCTTAAACATTATCATTCAAGGCAGCAAAGATTAATAAGTTTTTTTCCTTCAACATGCATCTCTTTGATTTACCTAATTTTGAATGGATTGGGTTGTTCCATTTCATGTACTTTACCTATGCAAATTAGCATAATGGTTTTCCCACAATGGATTTTTAACACAACCTGCCCCTACCTATTGTCAGTCAGTTAAGTAATCTGTTCAAGAAAGATCTGTGTCTCTCTCTTTTTTTACTTAGACTACTGAAAATAGTGTTTTCTGAAACATGAACGTGTTCGGGAGTCAGAAATTGTGTTTTTTGCATGACATATCATGTTATGGCAGGTATGAATGTTTGACTCACAAACCCCCCCAACAGGCCTTTAACCTGTAGCTTCTTAAACAGTAAACAGCTGTGATTCGCATTGCTTTGCAAAGCTCGATCTCATTTCCAGCCTTGACTAGAATGACCTGAACAGTAAATTTGGTTTCTGCCAATGCTATAGGCATATTAATTAGCATGTAATAACAATGCATAGCCATGTGGTTCTTGGCAAAATGTGGCAATTGCTATTATAATTAAAACAAGAATGATCTGTTTATTCAGAGGTGTTAATTGGCAGTGGAATATTATAAAGCCCTTATACATGCAGAAGATCACAATCATCAGGTAACTAAACAATGAAGATTACAATCACTTTGCATTACCTCTCCTTCTTAAAATGCTGCTCTGAATAGACAAAACCTTACACACTGATACATTGTTTCATCTCTCTCTCTCTCTCTCTCTCTCACACACACACACACACACACCCACACACACACACACTAATAACAACAAAAGTCTTTATGAGATTTTGTATATTTTTTATTGATGCACGAGGTTAATGTTGTAAGAATATAAATAACTTTGGCCATGTTAATCACATGTTGTTAAAATAGTAAAATGGAGGAAGTATCTGTCTACAATACTCAGAGCTTTTTTTATAGTTATTATTAATCATTCATGATTTATTACTTATTACTCAAAAACATGTGTTATCAAAAGACAAACTGGCTTGTATGACCAAAATGAGACAACAATTGTACCAGTTTTTATGTTAGTACAGTTATATCAGCACATATCATAAGTCCTGTAGATCTTTTTTGGTACTGGACCCTTTATTTTTTTTACATGGTGAGTACTCGAAAAAAATATTAATTTTTTTTAGATATAATTATTTTGTACTCTGTAAATATTAAAAATTTTTTCATGTATGAAAAATTATATGAATTGCAATATTAAATCATAGACTGTAGACAAGTCCTAAGTTTTTGCTTTTGGCCAGTTTGTGGATTGTTCTTTAAACTTTGCAGTGATACATTCGAAATGAACTTGCAGATTATAATAAAAATGTACATATTTCTTTCTTTTTGGTCCATACTTTTTAAATTTTAATCTGGTGGTAGTGTTCTGGGACAGTGCAACTTGCTGTGTACTGTCTATGTTTATTTGTACAAACAAGATGGAGTTGTACTAAGTTAATGCCATGTGCTATCCAAGAAGAAGTGATGACATTTAAAATCACTATCTTGAGAAATTAACTAGAACTTGCCCTTAGATAAGAACATCTCATTTACTTGACTTCTTTTGGGAAGTTTGTGATGACCTCTGTGGTAGTGACCGCTTTCCAATATACTTAAGAAGTAATACTCCTAAACCTCAAAGGCAAGGTCAGAGAAGGAAAGGCAGATTACTGGTAGCAGATGTTTCAGTCTCACTGCAAATCAAATTTGACAGTTAGTGGATTCAATGCTCCTATTTACAAAGATACTTCAGGGTGGTATGTGAGATACAATGCCAAAATCTTAAGTGACTCCTAAACATGTCAACAAATTGTGGTTTGATGATGTATGCAGAGATGCCATCAGAGAATGGAAAAATGGCCTTACAAATTTAAATGCCAATCCAATAACTGAAAATCTCAATGAGCTAAAGTTTGTTTTATTTCATTAGAGGGAGCAAGAGGAAAACATTTAGATCTTATGTCTCCAGGTTGAACACTGGCTCCTCTATTTAATCAGTATGGATAATGGTAAAAAAAAATCACATTCTGCGGAAGAGAGGCTCACAGCCAACCATGTTTCCAACAATTTAACAATTTTTGCATGCTCAGGTGGTAAATTCTGAATAATTGTGGCATACATCTAATTTCAGATTGTATGCCTTCAAGTCAATGTACAGTCAGTATTTTGTCATGATCTGTATTCTGGGGTCCTGGAGCAATGTTGTTTTCTGAATGCTGCAGAAATTTCCATGTTTCTCCATCAAAGTTGAAATTAGAAATGAAGTTGAAGAGGCATTGATGTTTTTTTAATATCAATCAGTAAAAACAGTAGCTTCAAGTTAGTTTGTGTGATAGAACTGTGGATGTGTCACAATTACAGAAAACACTCACTCCGTATCAATAAAAACAACAGCTACCAAATGTTTGAACTAATGGATTTCAGTATAATGTAATGATCTCAGCTCCTTTAGGGTGAAAAAACATTGTATTGGAGGCTTTTATAAGTAGCTAATCCCCTACATAGGTACTGCTCGATATATTTAATCAGGAATGCTTTACCAAGTCAGCATGAACAAGAGACAGCTTATTTATTATTCATGCTGTACAAGTAAGTGCTAATTATAGTTAACCAGTGAAATATGGAGAACAGAAACAGTACTGTTTTCCATTCATGGGTCATGTGTTTCACTTTTTACACACAAAGGTTATAGCTTTTGATACAATTAAGCAGATGACCTTCATTATATGGAGGTATTTACAGATGGGGCCCATCAAGTAACTGAGTATTAATAATTTACCAGTGTCTTTCAAGAACTTCTAAATAGAAATGTAGCATTTTGTCAGCAGGTTCAAGGTTTCTCGCAGGCAAATTAGATAACACTTTTTTTGGAACAGGCCCGACAGGCAAATCGCTTATAATACAAGAGGGGTCCGGTCTAGATTTAGATGGGCCCCAGGCGATTTTTTGAACTGTGCTCCTATTGTGGACATATGTCCTTACCTGCAGACAGTTCAAAAGATGGAGACAGGGTTGGAGCTGCCTTTGCAACACCTCATTGTACCAGTTTGAGCTGGTTACCAGATAAACATACATTTTTACAGTAGAAATTAAAGCCATACTGAAATCTTTGAACTACATTGAAACATCTCAATAAACAAATTTCATCATCTTTCGGATTTCTTTCTACACTGAAAGCATTACAGAATCTTAAATTCTTGAACCAATTAATATCACAGATCATACAGAAACATGATTTGTTTACACAATCAGGAAAAAGTATTCTGTACTGTTGGGTGCCTAGTCACATTGGTATTAAGGGTAATGCAAGGGCAGCTAAAGCAGCCAAAGCTGCCCTGCAGTCAACCATTTCCAAATGGAAGAGTCCATATACTAACTTCAAATATTATAAAAATCAGCATGTTCTATATACTTTGTAAAATATGTGGAATGAAAACTCCACAAACAAGCTTTATAACATCAAACCCATCACTGAAGAGCATCATCCCTTATATATAACAAATTGCGGAGATGAGGTAGTATTGTGTCAGTCACATATAGGACACACGTACCTGTCTCATGCAGCCCTCCTGAAGAGAGTGTATACCCAGCAAATGTCAACTGAGAGTGGAATGCATTCTTGTTGAGTGTATCAACTTCCACCCTGTGAGTCAGAAATTTTTTATGTGAGCTCAAGTAAGGATTTCATGATGATGTACCACCCAAGAAAATCTGGGACTTTATGAGGGAATGCAGTTCATATAAAAGATGTTTATCCAATATTTTAAGGATTTTATTTTTTCAGGGTTCATATATGCACCTTGAACATCCTTGAATATCCTTGAGTTTTGAAATCCCTTTTCATGTCCTTGAATAGGCTTGAATTTTGACCAAACATTGACTTTGTCCTTGAATGTACTTGAATTTTGTGAAAATGAGAACAAAATAAAAATTCTGAACCATATGTTTGTGCATTTGTTTTGCTTTCTTGTTTATATTTTGAAAAATCAAACATCCAAAGTCTTTAGTGGACATCAAGTGAGCATGTCGTCTGTTGTAGCATGTCAGTGGTCTCCCTTAGACAACATCCTTGAATGTGTGCATTAATCAAGATAATAGTTTCTTTAGTTCATACAGGGTGTACCGCATGTTCGCTTACTGGCTGACACTGCTATTTTTAGGAGCAGAAAATCAAAGGGAACACATTTGTGCTTTTGTTTGATGAAAGCATGAATGGTGATGTTCAAGAAAAATAAATGGACATGCAAATCAGAGTCTGGAGTGATAATAACATACAAACGTTTTATTACACCTCAAAATTTCTTGGTGATGCAACAGCAGATGATATTTACGAACAGCTGGGCAGTTCTATTGTAAAGTTTGGCTACAGACATCTCCTGCAGCTTTCCGTGGATGGCTCTAATGTGAACCTTAAGGTTAAAAAAGATCTGATGAAGGAAACAAAGCTGCAGACTAGTCACAAGATTTTGAATGACGGAACATATGGACTGCATACACTGCACATCACCTTTCATACAGGCTGTGTTTCAGCTGAATGGAATGTGGAGGATATCATCCAAAGTATCTACGCTCTATTCCATGATGTTCCAGCAAGATGGCAAGAATTTAAAGATGTGTCTGGCTGTGCTTTCTACCCACTGGTTGGTATTAACTTGACATTGCCTTCATAACTGTGCATACATTTAAAATTATGATTTTTTTTTGTGGGATGACCCGTTTAGATGAATATTAAACAGAATGTAGCAACTTGCATTTAATTGTGATTTATTTTTATCGCTGTCTTTAAATATTAGTAGATACATGTATGCTCAATGGTCGCTATTAACTTACTGAATGTTATGAATGTCAGTTGACAAGCAAACCCTTTGTGAATTTGATTCAGATTCATTGACATACACATACATCCAAGTTATTTAGTTATAACTGGGGAGGGTGTGTGTATGTGATTTAGTATTAAATAAAATAAGATATGACAGCGTACCAGTAGTACTTTTCTTGCTGAAGCAAAACTGATAATTACAGTTTATTTTTTCTGATTTCTGCTGAATTGCTGTTTTATTGTAGTAGTTTAGATGGCTGGAAAATGTGGAACCAGCAGAAAGAATAATACAACTTCTGCCCTATATTGTGGCCTAGTGCACTTCTGTCAAGGTAAAAAAAGGTCACTCAACCCACCTGAAAGTCGTCTGGAGTCATCGAGAAGGCAATTAAAGATTCCCATGTCACAGCCAAGCTTCATTCTTTATCATAGTAGCATGAGAGATACAGCCATTCTGCAAGGTCGGTCAGATAGACCAACCAATGATGCCATTCATTGGTTCAGATCTTGGTTTGTTGTGCAAGAGCATCATGCAGAAGGACCTAAATCCTGATGTCATGAGCAAAGCAACCCACCACCTTGTAAGCTTTGTCAAATGTGGACATTGACAACAAAGAGAATCAATTTGGATGCATCAAAAGAAGAGGTTGGTTTTTTGGCAGAAATGTTCTTGAGAAAAAGCTAGATGGCCTCAGACAGACAGAAGTTTGAGTTTAGGATGTCTGCAAGGTATTCCTACTGTCACTGGCATGCAAGCTCTTTGAGAAGTATCCAGTTATCTATCCCATTGTGCGAACTATGTCATGGATGGACTCAAGGCTGATGGCAAAAAAAAAAAAGAAAAAAGGCAAATGTATGAAAATTAAATCAGACAATGATGATCATGGAAGAAGCACGCAAGATTGAGGGCATAAGTGTAATGCAGTGAACAAAACAGTTTGGCCAGTTTCTTGATGAAATTCTTTATGGAGACATAAATGCTTTCCATGATTTTCATATAGCAAAAGACAGTAGACAAACTCCTGTATTCTCATCTTACTAGCAGAAAGCAGTATGCAGACCTTTGTTTGGTTGTACAGCAGTTGCTGCTTCCTTCTCATGGGCAAGCAACAGTTGAGTGCAGGTTCTCTGTTAACAAGGAGGTGACAGTGGAGAATCTTGCCAAAACATTCTCTAATAGCACAGAGAGTGATTATTGATTATGTGCAAAAGGTTGGAGGGATTGCTCAAGTGGTTATCACCAAGGAGATTTTACGATCAGCTTCCTCAGCCAGGTAAAAGTATCATGATTACCTCCAGAAACAAAAAGAGAAAGCTGAGACAGCAATGAGGGGACAGAAAAAAGGTGTACTTAATTGGTCCAGTGGATAACCAAGAAAGCAAGATTGATAGAAGACATCAATGGCTTCAAATCATCAGCTAACAAGTTAGCTGATGATTGGTTTGGTTTAGTTTGATGCTCTATGACACAGCAACATAAATAGGTTATTTAGTTCCGAGGCAATTGGAGTAAAGTGCCTTGCCCAAATACAAACCACGGTAGCTGACCCAGGCTGGTCCGATGGTAGGATTTGAACCCACACCCTTTCGGTCATGAGTCTAGCATGCTAACCACTGAGCCACAGTGGCTTCCAAGTTAGCTGATGAAGCTGAACAGCAAGGTTAATTGTTATGTCAATCAAATGCTTTGAGGAGAAAGGCAGATGAGAAACAAGGAAATGTGCTTTCTCTAGAAAAAGAAATTCAGCAGAAGGCAGAAGAAATGAAATACTGCTAAGAAGCTTCTTTCCCCCTCCTTGCCTTTTTTTTCATTCATACTCTCTGGGCTTTTTATGTTTTTTTGTGGTTTTTGTTTAGTTTTTTTCTGTGGAGCCAGTGTTAGTTACATACCATGTCAGTTTGGATTGCAGCACTTGTATTGTGCCAACTCTGCTGTTGCTATATATTTGACTATTACACCTCCACTCAACCTTCATTTCACTTTATAGCCAGGTGTTGCTGTATGTTATTTTACAAATAATTTGCACGATCTTACGATGACAAAATGCTCATGTACTATTATGCATATATATCTGGCCACACAACTTACTGCTACAACATTACAGTCCCGTCACAGCCATTGTTGCTGTTGCTAATTCAGGTAGGTCTCTGTTTTAACTTTATTATAACTTATAGTTCCACTGAGTTAATCGCAAATACAACTTACTTTTCAAGTACAGTTATTTTTTTAATATTTTTTTGATTTTGACTATTTTAGAGGTATTTTAGCTTATATCTCGATTGTACATTACTCCATGAGAATTTGAGTTTTGCCTTTGACTTGTTCATGAATTTTTTCCACATAAACCTGTATGAACCCAGGTGTTACCTTATATTTTATTTTATATATCTTATACAGAATTTTACATCTTTTCTTGTAGTACTTCATGTTTACATTTATTTGGAAGGGTCTTTTTCAGAAAGTTTATGTGCAAATCTTTATTTTTACATTTGTAGAACTTTACTTTTAATTGCACCATATAGCCATTGTTGTACTGAGGTACTATTAAACACTAATACATACATACATCCATATTTTTTAAATCTCAGACAACAGTGATGAAGAAAAAGATGTACTACAATATGAGGATTAAGACAGTTCGGAGGAATGTGGCAGAAATCAAATCCAAGATGGATGTATTTAAGGAACATATACTCGCCTTTACCTATGACAGGATATGTGACCTTATCAGCACTGTCAAAGAGGTATACTGGTTTCATAATTTGAAATGTAGATTTCATAGATGTTTGTTGCAACCTTTGCTGTGGTTACTCTCTTGGATTATTGTGCTTCATAAAAGCTTGCTTCTGAGAAATTGTAGCGTACATATAATCTGTTGAACCCACAGAAGATAAAAAAAAAAAGAGATCAAGCAGAGAAAATAAAACTTACAGAAACCTTGGAATTATTGGTGGGTAAATACTACATAAACCCAAAATAGCAAATTTATAGTCACTCCTGGTCTCGGGATCACGCAACATAATCCTTAATTTCAGAGTTTATAGGTTCATTGATAACATTTCTGTTTGACACTATGCTTTTAAAAATAACATCCATGAAAATGTTATTTTATGTTCAGTAGAACTTTTGTACAGTAGAACTTTGATAATGTAGACATGAATCACTCAAATACACAGCATAACTCAACTGTCTAACTGAGCCCTGGCATAAAGCTTTCTCTAGCCTGCAACCCTCAAAAACTTGAAAGAATGATTGGCTCAAACCAAAAATCAGGGCATGCAGCACTTTGAGTGTGAGGAGTTTTAGTGCATTTATAGAATATTATTTACACTGATAAATCAAAACTTAATATCACACGGATGTAGAGTAAAATATCACAATAGTATCACACTAGAACAAAGACATAGTTATATCATATACATTAAATTTTATATACATCATGAGTATATACATATATTTTGCTTTTGATTATATTATAAAATAATGACAGATCAACAGTTGCTGTAGAAGTTAATGGTGCTGCTTTTTATTGATGACAGTCAATTACAGCTTCCTACAGCATGCTTCAATGTTTTATAAGCCTTGGAACTAAACTTCATGCTGTGTAACTTTACATGATATTATTAGGATGACTGCACAGAAATTTAACAATACAAACTATTTCAGCACAAAATTGCTTAAGATACAGTAGGAAAAATCTCAAAATAGGTATGTGTTTTAAGTGGAACTGAAAACAGAGTACAGCATAAAATGCCTGACAAATGTAGGAAACATTTCTATGAAGATACGTGTAAGTTAAGTGAAATATATTTGCAGTTCTGCTAAAAGTAGAGAGCAAAAAATGTTGAAATCTTTTGATATTGACTCATTATAAAATATAAAGCATTTCTTTTTATAAAATATTAAAGCATTTCTTTTTATGACTTTTGATGAAGAAAAATGTATACAGTTTGAAAGTAGTAAGGAGTGACAGTTTTGGTGCAAGTTTTTTGATAAATTTGTGATGTGTCAGACATTTCTTGTCAGCTCTCCAGAATGAAATTTCTGATTTCATGTTACTGTATAATGGATAATTTTGATTGTTTTAGTTGTCATGGAATTTAAGTTAAGTCTATATTATCACATGAAAATGTTTATATGTTTACTTTTTACAGCAAGACTGGATGCTTAAAATGTAAAAATAATTTATAAAAAAAACTATCAATGCATAACAAATATCCATTATAGAGTATACTTGTAGATTTATATGCACCACAGAGCAGGATTCAAAACACTATATTTGTCAGTTATAAACATTAACAGACAGTGTACAAATAATCTGAATTTTACCTTTTCAGATTTTCAAATATTTGGAACATGTCATTCAGGGTTATTCTGATACCCTCTGTCTGTCTGTACATCCATCAGTCTTTCTGTCTGTTTGTCTTTTACCACATCTAAACTGCTGTGTGGAAATTTACTTAACTTTTTAGTTAGGTTGTAGTTAGGTTGTTCCTGTGGTGACCATTTGCAAGAATGGTGTCATTATTGGCTCCCACATCAGAGGTTCATGGGATAGGATCAAAGGTTAAAATGTTCAAAAATTCAATTATAATGACATTTTCAAATATTTCCTTATTAAACCTAATACAGTATATGCAGCCATAGCTGGAAGACATAATATATATGTGACAGACTTTGCTCTGGGTCAAGATCTGGAGGGTTGGTGTGAGTAGTGGTGGTGGGGTGATAAAAAGTGAGGGGATTTGCTATAGTGAACCATTTAGTTTCAGTTCGTTTGCCACAAAACATTGTGGTTGCAAGTTTGAGGAGAAAAATAAAAAAAATTCATACAACATACCATTATAATGAGTGTTTACAAATTCTGCACAAATTCAACCCTAAAAACATATAGCATTTGATGTATGTGGATAAATCATTCTAGTTTCATTTTTCTCATTGAGGAAGGATGAGAAATTCTTTAAAACTTTAAAGAATATTCTGTATTCATCCTTAGAAAATGGTGATTTTAGACATTCCCTTCAGTACAACTTTGGCTTGAAATTTGAGATTACTGTATTTGTAAATATGTATTATGTAATTCATAAAAAAAAAATATTTTCGAAAAATGTATTTTAAGTTTATTCAACACGTATGTAAAAATGTGTAATTTAGTTGGTTTATCAAAAAGCAGAGCATGAAGTATATACTTTATAATAAATTGGTTCTAGTGTTGCCAAACAAAAAAATTCATTTATGTAATAAATTGGTTTTAGTGTTGCCAAACAAAAGAGTTCATTTATTTAATAAACTGGTTTTAGTGTTGCCAAACAAAAGAGTTCATTTATTTAATAAATTGAAAGGCAGATAAACTGTTTAGTCAAGAGGATACTAATATTATAATGTTAATTAAAAAGGTCAAGGTACACATTTTATTATTGCTCTAACATAACACAAAGGACAGGGAATCTTTGCATCAGAGGAACAAATCTGATATGTTACTACAGTTCTCCCTCATTATAACACCCTTTATTATAATATGATTCAGGATACAATGCAGTACAATAATGGACCTCATGACTAAAATTATAACAATTAAATATATATAAAAATCAAAATTAAAAAATGTAGAATTTTGAACATCCACAAGCTGTAACATTTATGTAAAACCATTGTACTTGAATTGGTCTATCAAATGTATGGTAATAGCTGTTGAAAGAAAACAACATGAAGCTTTGTATTATATCTTTATTTTCTTTTTAAAACATTATTATTCGACAAATACACAAATTCCATGAAGTGAAAAATATATTTAATTTACATAAACTAATATTATTACTTACATTTGACTGCCATTTTGTTTCTCCCAACCACCCCTCCTGACACATACATGCATTCATCAAAATTCTTGGTAGTGCTTGCTATACCATGATTCGGTGCATAATATGGTTGGCAGTCATGGTCCCTAACTACCACATTATAATGAGGGAGAGTTGTAAAACTGAACAAGTTATTTTGTTCAATACCCAGGTGTTGTTATATTTGGGATATACAGATACCCAGGTGTTGGTATATTTGGGATATACAGATACCCAGGTGTTTGTATATTTGGGATATACAGATACCCAGGTGTTGTTATATTTGGGATATACAGATACCCAGGTGTTGTTATATTTGGGATATACAGATACCCAGGTGTTGGTATATTTGGGATATATAGGTAGTTTCAACTAGTTGGCCACTGGCTTGCTGTGCAGTTTTGCTTTAGCATTTTCTTTTCATGTGTTGACAATGTTCCAGATTGAGCAGGAATTAGAACGCCCTGTGGAAGAGATCCAAGCAAAGGGAGAAACTGTATCCACCAGTGAACACAGTATGGATGGATCAGAGGTGAACACCAAACAGCAGCTGACTAACACAGAATACAGATTTGCTTTTAAACCCTCATTAAACTGACTAATGTATTACTGACATCTTTCTGCAAAATCAAGCAATCTCCTTGACCCCTGATGCAGATATCTGTTAAATGTTCAGTTTTAATGAAATATGATATTTAGCTCACCTGGCTTTTAGGCCAAGTGGGTTTATGGTTTATGGTCCTGCATCCAGCATAGGTCATCAGTCTTGTGTTATTTGGCATGCATCATCCATCAGCAATTGCTATTTTCAACTTCTGAAAAAAGCGGCACCAATTTCAACCAAACTTGGCAGAAAGCATCCTAGTGTAGAAGCCTTTCATATTTATGCAAATTATGCTGATGTACCATTAAATATAGCCATCATTATACTAAAAATAGAAAAACCTTTAAATGACTACTTTCCAAAAATTGTAGAACATAATTTTACCAGACTTGACAAAAATCCTCCTGGCTTGGAGGCCTTTAACATCATATAAATAAGGCTGATCATCCGTCAAATATTACCACCATTACTAAAAAATTTAAATCTTGAAAATTACCTCTTTTCAATTAATTTGACAGAAAGAATTGAGGCATATAGGCCTTTAAAATTTATATGAATAATGCTTATTTGCCATAATTTTTTTTTTTTAAAAGTGACTTCTCAAAAACCATCAAACAGAATTTGACCAAATTAACAGAAAGCATCCTTGCGTACAGGCCTTTTAAATTTATACAATTGATGTCGATCTGTCCAAAAATCTGGCCACTGTTACTAAAAATAGAAAAACATAATCATAAGTTCTTCCCAAAAAACTGCTGGAAATAATTTAACCAGATTTGATAGAATGCATCATAGTATGGAGGTCTTTCAAATTTATACAAATTATGCCACTTCACTCTCAACTTAAAATGACTTTCTTCTTAAAAAAAACAAAAAAAAAAACAAAAAACTTTTGAACAAAATTAAACTAAATTTTATAGAAAGCATCCTAACATGGAGGCCTTTTAATTTTATACAAATGATGCAGATCCACAAACAAATATGGTCACTGTTACTAAAAGTGAAAAAAACTTTCAACAACTTCTAAAAATCTGCTGAATAAAATTTGACTGAATTTGACAGAAGGCATCATGTCAAGAAGGCCTTTCAAGTTTGTACAAATGATGCCAATCAGTCATCAAATATGGTCACTGTTACTAAAAATAAAACAACCTTTAAATGTCAGCAAGCATCATAAAAACCAGATTTGTTTGACCAGCTGCCCTTGTATTTGGTTTTGAGGTAGAAGTCAGCCAGGTGAGCCATCTCAGGCCTACTTGAACCTTTGTTTAACCATTTCCTTCTCAGCTTTGTCAATTTTTTCCATCAACAATAGTGAGCTGAAATTTGTTGCCACCTATCAAGCAACACTAGATAGTTTGTCACACTTTTACATACAGATGTCATGCTGAAAGGTCAAGGTATTTGTCAGCAAAAAATATGCTTGTTTAGCCACTGTCACATCCACTTTTAAACTTTTTCACTACTAGAGTCACATATATCAAGAAGATACTTAACTAAAAATGCAGTACAGCTCGTATGATTTTTTGTTTCTCTACCCATCGCAGTGGGGCAGTTGATCCCCTTCATGCTTGTATCATGTTGATGCCTCACTGTGGAGGGGTAGGTACCTAGCAAATCACCACCACGACTTGGTAGGTATCTGTTGTGCACATCCACAATAGAGCTGGCTGGTGGACATTATTGATTGACATTTCAATGACCAGTGCATGAAGACCACACATGGAAAGACTGAGACTTAAGAGTGATTTGCAATTGGATACTACATGAAGAATCAGTTGTCTTTATGTTGATTATTTATTTGGACAATAAAAAGAATCAATTCAAAAGAGTCTTGTATATTTAGTATATGGGTGTTTAGAAAAGGAGGGTCTGCTTCTGTGCACCACTTTTATTTGCAGTTATTGCCAATGTAAAAAAATGTATGTGGATTGAATTTGCTAATTCACTTAAAACATTTATCCTAACGATTTTATATAGTGATCAGTGGAAAGTAGATATGACTGACACTTATTGGAAATTTACATTTTTACTTTATTGAAAGAAGTCCGAAATAACTTACACAGTGAATTAATGAGTTGCACATCTTTTGGCTTTTTGTGAATGGCATAAATGTATCCCATTGTTACAAATCAAAAGTAAACCAGTAAGATATGGAAAATTAAATTGCAAATGACAACCAGTGTTATTTAAAATAAAGAAAAGGACAGAATTTACACTGAAATGCAAACCATGTGCTTAGTCCTTAAGCATGATGGCGTTACATACTGTCAACAACAGTACATGTTCACAAGGTTGTGTAATACACAACTTTGAGCCAGCTAGATACTTACACAATAGGGCCTATTACTGTAACAGTGACAAGACTTCAGTGAATGTTCAACAGAATCAAGACAGTAGCCATTGTCAACACTGTTCTAAAATATTGACAAGTATTAGCGTCAAAACAGGATGTCAATTTCAGATCCTGGCTTGGGAAAGGTGTTATTTATATTACACAAAGAAATCTGACTTGGGTTGTCATATTTAACAACCCCAATCATAGCCAAGACTAATCTCTCTTTATCTCTGTGATAATTAAGTTGCAATCTCAGATGTTCAGATGTTTTATTTTCAAGAAAGAAGGAGAAACACCTCACACCATCAATTATAGCTTTCTTGCTTGTATTTTCAGGTTTTTGTCTAAAATTATACAGTGTTTGAGACTACTAGATAGACCTCAGTATCCAAAATTAAAATCTCTCTCTCTATCTCTCTCTCTCTCTCTCTTTTTAGTGCCAAGTCAATATGTGGCTTATTTGGTTTACTTATTTATAGGGAAGATGTGTAGCTATTGAAGCTTCTGTACTGGGGTCATTGTCAACATTAACATTTTAATTTGTTCATGTTTCTTAGGCAAAGAAAGTGTAAAGTGCCTTGTGCAGGAACACTCTATGGTAGCCAGATCTGCCAACCATCTCCGGTTGCCTTGGTCCCAAATAACCTTGAAAGCCAGAGTATCCCAGTGGGATACTAACAGATTTTTTCAGGGGCTCCCTGGATATGGGGGGCCCCATAGACCTGAAATTATCAGTGATTTCCTGGGAGGGTCTAGACCACCAGTCCAACCTGCCTTAAATTCATGTGTTGTTGTGCTATTAAATGCCAAACTAAACCAAACATTCATAAAACCAAGTGTACTTTTTGGTCATGCAAACCAAAATTGTTTGTTTAAACTTTCAGTCTGATATCCCAGATTGTTTTATGTACCTTTTTTTGTCCAGAGTTTTAACAAAATTAAGCACAGTCATGTAGTCATCTGTTTTTTTTAATTTTGCATACAGGTCTCTCTCTCTCCCTGAAGAAATTTGAAGAGTCTGTAACTTGTATTTTCAGTTGACTTTTAGCTGATTATGTAATCTATAGTTTTTTATATTCTATTTTAGTGATGTTGAGACTGTGCACAGCCACTCATTTAGCACCCTGACTTCAATCCTTGTCTTTTGTTATTTGTTCTGTCCTTCTTTCTGTTATTCTCATGGTTTAATTTAATTTCTTTAACCAATCATGACTAATTTAAAATAATGAAATTTGCTTTTAGCTGTAACTCTGTATCCTGCAGTGCATTTTTCAGCAACTGTTCACAACCTGCTCTCTTTATCTTTCCATGTTGTGGATTGAACCTCCATGTAAATATATTAATATACATGTAGTTAACAATATCTTCACATCAAAGGGACTTTAATGTCAATGCATCTGCTTCTGACAAACATGCTTTTGAAGAGAACCTTGTTTTACCAAGAAATGCGTTTTGAAGTGAACAATGTTTTACCAAGACATGCTTTTGAAGAGAACCATGTTTTACCAAAACATGCTTGTGAAGAGAACCATGTTTTACCAAGACATGCTTTTGAAGAGAACCATATTTTACCAAGACATGCTTGTGAATAGAATCATATTTTACCAAGACATGTGTTTGAAGAACCATGTTTTACCAAGACATGCTTGTGAAGGGAACCATGTTTTACCAAGACATGCTTGTGAAGAGAACCATATTTTACCAAGACATGCTTTTGAAGAGAACCATGTTTTACCAAGACATGCTTGTGAATAGAATCATGTTTTACCAAGACGTGTTTGAAGAGCCATGTTTTACCAAGACATGCTTGTGTAGAGAACCATGTTTTACCAAGACATGCTTTTGAAGAGAACCATATTTTATGAAGACATGCTTGTGAATAGAATCATGTTTTATCAAAACATGCTTCTGAAGAGCCATGTTTTACCAAGACATGCTTGTGAAGGGAACCATGTTTAACCAAGACATGCTTGTGAAGAGAACCATATTTTACCAAGACATGCCTTTGAAGAGAAACATGTTTTACCAAGATATGCTTTTGAAGAGAACCATATTTTACCAAGACATACCTTTGAAGAGAAACATGTTTTACCAAGACATGCATGTGAAGAGAACCATATTTTTTTACCAAGATATGCTTTTGAAGAGAACCATGTTTTACCAAGACATGCTTTTGAAGAGCACCATGTTTTACCAAGACATGCTTTTGAAGGGAACCATGTTTTAACAAGACATGCTTTTTGAAGAGAACTATGTTTTACTAAGAGAATTTGATCACTCATTTTTTAAAAAAATAGTTGCTGCATATGAAACTTCCTCATCCAGTATATGTTATTGTTTATATAGTTTTTGGGAGAAACAAATTGCACGTATCGTGAAAGAATTAATACATATTTACATGTCTTCAGCAGTCATGTGCACAGTCTCTTATTGCTGCACTCTCTCTCTCTCTCATGCAAAAGAATTTGATGATTTGATACATTGTATTTTCATTTAATGTTTACAGGGTTTCCACACTACCGAAAAGTCGGGGGAAAAAGTCAAGAAAAAAATAGGTTTATTCCCAACTGGGAAAAGCCCTTTAATTTTGCAAATATTGATCAAAGTCAGGGAATAGCAAGGTATTTTTTAGATGCCACTTGATTGCAGAAAAATAATACGTAATTGAGTCATAATTGAACTGATTGTGAGTTAAATTGATAGAGTTCTTACCAGAATATTCTGAGGTTGCGGAACTTTTTAGTCAGTTGAGGTACAGTTGCTGTATGTATCATTTGGGTGCTTCCCCAAAACATATTTGTATTGTCAATCAAAGCACTCAGGCAATCATATTGGTCAGGTAGACTGATTATCCCATAGTCAGCTCCATGTCATTATTTGTTCCTAAGAAGAAGTTATGAAGATCAGTCTAGCGTCACATTGTGCCAATACACTGTCTGCAAATTGTGATCTCAATGAGTTTAAGAAAATAAATAATCAAGGTTATCTTCCTCAGTTACCATTTTGATATGTAAAGTTAACAGACATGTATTGTGATCAATCTTTGTTTATTATTTGATAGTTCACACGGGGAACACATTGTTAAACATTATTGTCAATAGTAACCTTAGCCACCACTCCCACCCCCATCTCTCTTTGCAGTGATTTTTACTATCAGATTTTAATAAATACATAAAAATCAACTGACTGCTGGAGCAATTTTCAATGCAGAATCTGACGCTCTGGGTGTACTTGACAATGATTGCATTAAATATACAGTTCATAGTAAGATTACATTGAAAGTAGACGAGGGCACCAACCAAGTGTAAGTGGACTTTTAAAAATAAACCAGTCGTTCTTTTTATATGAAGGTATATAATTTGTATTAAAAAAATTGTCAGCATTTAAAACAACCCATTTTCTAAAATAAAACTTTCTTCATATCAACATACGTAGTTAAGCAGAGTGAAGTTAACATTTATTCTGTAAATTTAAATGAGTTACATGCAAATTTATATGAATTCCAATAGTTACTAGTGATACATCCCATTGTTTAGCACACGGTTATATATCTCATTAGATGTTATGGGAGAGTCTGAAAATAAAAAACAGCTATTGATTTAAAAAATGCATGTTTTCGAAGCCAAAATGTTGTTGATTCTGTTCAGTAAGGGTCATAAGTGAACCTTGAAAATATTGATTTCATCATGGAAAAACCTGGAAAAGGCCTGGAAATATTTGTTTCAAAAAGTGTGGGAACCCTGTGTTTTTAGCTGATAACAAAATTGCTAGTTCATGATATTCTGTTTTTTTATGATGTTGAGACAGCGCAGACATACTTCTTTAGCCCCCAATCTTTAATCCTAATCTGTCACTGTTTGTTCCCTTTTTTTCTGTTATTTTCATGGTTTAATTTTATATTTTTGTTCCAGTCAAGGTTAATTTAAAATAAGGTACATTCATTTTTAGCTGTAGCTTAGTGACCTACAGTGCATTTTTTTGGCAACTGCTTACAACCTACCACCTCTCTCTCTTATGCAGTTAATACATTCATTACCAAAATACTTATTATACAATTAACTCAATCAAGCTTTTTTGATGACTAGCAAGTTTTGCCAACTTCTGCATGTACAGATTTTAGCGACTTTTATTCTAAATATATCACATTGTAGCAATCAAAGAATAGCCTTTAATATTCTTTTTATTTGGCATTAAAGAAATTGCTTATGGTTAATGTAGGATTTTTAACAAAACCCTCCAAACTGTAATTTAGATGCTTCATCCAATATATAGTATTAATAAAATTCAAGCACTGGCATTATGTTATTGTTATCTAAAATTTGATTTGGAAAAATAAAAAAGCGGTGTCCATTATTTTATCATGGCAATAACATAGATAACTCAGTGCCCCACCGTGCTTGCTCTCTCTTTCTTTCTCTGTTTCTCTCAATGAAGCTTTTTAGTGCCTGCTTGCTAGTGTCATAAATAGCAAACCTTGTCCATTTTATCAACACTACCTCAAGTCCATGGTGATTGGTGACTGTGACTCCACAAGAAAGCATGGTGTGCAGAGCTATTCTTCATGTGAAGCCATGGCAGCACCATCAGAACGTGTGGAGAGATGATGGAACGACTTTTTCTTAATCCTCTCCACACTCTCTCCACCCCAACCATGATGCATGGAGATATGAATAATCATGTGAGCTGTACTTTAGTATGACTGATATTCCAGTATCTGAGCGAAAAACCAAGTTCAGATTAGACAATGTACATGTGGTACTGCCTTGAGTTCTGCATCAAGACAACCATGATATAAATGTGCTTTATTCATGGCTGCTAAATGTCTGGTTTCCAGATATCAAACAGTTTTGCAGTCATTTAATTTTACATTTCTGTCACTGTTCATTTACTTAATTTTCTTAAAATGTGCATTTGCATCTATTTAATTTTGCTACTGTCATACCCTCACAAATTCTGTGAAAATAACTAGCATGCAAAACAAAGGTTTACAGTATCTCATGCCACAATGCTCTCCTTTTTAGGTTGTTGGTCCTTGCAGTTTTTCATGCAGATACACATGATAAGCCATGCTTTGATCTTCAACCATTTGTTTGCTAGCAAATAAGTTTGTTGAGTTTTCTAACACTTGTACAGTGTACTTATTTTTGAGATTTTAAAACAACTGGTCTTCAGCTCCATTTTATTAAATCAATAAATTGCTTCTTCAAACATTCATAGGTAAAGATGCCTAACAGTTTTAGAGATGACTTTTCAAAATACAATACATTTTTTTTAAATCACTAATTTATGCTGACTTGGTAAAAAATTTCCATCTGTAAAGGACATTCAAAGGACCAAACACTGATGTTCTTATTTTACAGGTTAAATATGTAAGTTAAATTAAGAAAAGGGTTCCTTAACTGTTCTTTATTTTAAGTTTTTTGGCCATATGGCTAAGTGATCTTATGGTATGGCACTTCATCTAATATGTGTCATCCAGTCTATCAACAATTGCTGTTTTAAGCTTCTTCTCAAAAACACTGGACCATTTCAAACACATTTTGCAGAGAGCATCCTGTTATGAAGAGCTTTCAGATTTGTACAAATGATGCTGATCTGCCATCAGAGGTAGCCATTGTTGCTAAAAAGATGGAAAAAAAGTTTAAATGAACAAGAAAACTGCTGATTCAGACCAGAATTTAATAAGAATTGACAGAAAACATCCCGGCACAAAGACCTTGAAATTTTTTACAATTATGCCAATCCATCATCAAGTATTGTCACTGTTCCAAAAAAAAGAAATACCTCTCCAAAACTGCTAAACAGAATTTGACCAAATTTAATAGAAGTATACCTGGTTTTGAAGACCTTTCAAGTTTGTACAAAATGATGCTGATTTGCCTTAAAATATGACCACCATTAATAAAACAACCTTTCTTCTCCAAACCTGCTGAACAGAATTTGACAAAATTTTACAGAAAGCATCCTGGCATGAACACCTTTCAAGTTGTACAAATGCTGATCTGCCATGAAGTATGATCACTGTTACAAAAAACAGAAATAACTTTAAATGACTTCTTCTCAAAAACTGCTTTAGGAATTTGACAGAAGCACTCTGGCATTAAGGGCTTTTAAATTTATACAGATGATGCTAATCTACCATAAAATATGGCCACTGCAACTACCAAAAATCATAACACCTTTAAATGATTTATTCTTCAAAACCACTGGACAATATTATGCCAAATTTGACAGAAAGCATGAAGACATTACAAAACAAAAAAAGAAAAAGACTTTCAAACAACTTCTTTTCACAAACCACTGAACAGAATTGACCAAATTTAACAGAAATCATTATGGCTTGGAAGTGTTTTTAATTTATACAAATGGTGCTGATCTGCTATCAAATATGACCGCTGTTGCTAAAAATATAAAGACCTTTTAAAAAGTTCTTCTCAAAGGCTGCTGACAAGAAATTGCTCAAAGTTGACAAAAAGCATTCTGGGAAGAAGACCTTGTAACTGTATAGAAATTATGTCAATCTGCGATTATATTTGTATGCATTATTAAAAATAGAAAACAAAACTTAATTACTTCTTCTAAAAAACTGCTGGACAGAATTTATCCAAATTTGACATAAAATATCCTTTCAGTTTTGCACAAATGATGCTGATCCAGTATTCTAGCCATTGTTACTGAAAACAGAAAAACCTTTAAATGACTTCTCAAAAATCAGTCAACATAATTTGACCAAATTTTACAGAAATTGACCTAGAACAAGGCCTTTCAAGTTTGCACAAATAATGCTAATTTTCCTTCCAGTATGGCTGCCATTACTAAAAATATAAAACCTTTATATGTCAAAAAGCATAATACTAACCCAGATAGCTTGGCCACCTGCCCTTTCCTACCTGCCAGATCAAAATGTGTCATGCAAAAAACATTTATTTACTACTTCCAAACACCTGACATGGTTTTGTTTCTAAACAAAAGATTTACAGTAAATCTTATAATAAAAATCGAGCGACCTTTCTTGACACTGCAGTATATGCATGTAATGTGTATAAACAATAAACAGTCATGATTTGCATAGCTTCATGCATATTGCTATTAACCCTGGGCAGTTTACACAGTTAATTGTAATAGACATGATTATAAAAAACAACCACCACTCCAAAGATTACTTAATTGACTGACAATAGCTAGGGTGATTTTGGGTTCAGTATTCCTTTGATCACTGCTGTGGAAAAACCCATTAAGCTACTTTGCATTGGTAAATTACACAAATTAGAACAACCCAATTTATTTGAAGTTTGGTAAGCCGGGTATGCGTGTTGAAGAAACAACTGTTATTACACTTTGCTGTTTTTAATGAAAATGTTCAAGCCATCTTTATTAAAGATTATTGGTTTGTTTGTGGTCAGTGGCAATGTTTCTTTGAAGTTGGATTATACTCCATACATAAAATGCAAAAGATTATTTCAGTAGTTTAAATGGTAAAGCTAGCAGTATGAAAGTATGATTAATTTTTAAGGCAAATGTGAACATTTGGGAAAGGACAAGCCATCTGTGAAGTGAGCGAAGCCCAGCAAAACTAAATTTCAGAACTCCTGTTTGATAAAGTTTGACTTTGTGAAGCTCAGCAGCAAGGAGGAGCATTTTATACATTTCACATACTGCAAACACCATGTCAACATTAGTCATTCTGGAGTAATGTATATGACATCTGTTGACATAGCAACACCACCCTGCATCAGGGAAGATGCAGAAATAGCATTTTCAGTACTCATAAAAATTTCAACAAGATCTTCAGGGTGTTTGTGTAATATTTTATTTAATGTCTGTTTGGTTTTGATTATATTTGTGTGTGTGTGTGTGCACGCTGATGATATTTGACAGCGCTAAGTCTACCAGCAATTGTTTGTTTAAAAGTGTATTAAATGCTTCAAAGAAAATATATATTTTATTTTCTTTTATTCAGATTTGAATTTCCAGTCATTTAAAACTTATTCTCAGTTGTATAATGTCGCTTATTTGGATGACACGCAATGACCCCCACTTGGAACAACAAAACAGACTTTTTAGTCTAAAATAAACCCCCATCTGTCTGGAAAGTTGGCAGGTATGCCCGTACATTTAGCATTTAGATAGATGTAGGGCAGATGAGCAATGTCAGGTCAACTTGGGCCTCTTGTTTATATTAGGATGTCTGCTAAGATGGGTTTCTATGTCTACAGATATATATACTCATTATGGTTAGTCTTTTCCAAACTTATAATTGGTTTCCTTTATGTGAACTAGGTTAAGAACAAAGCTTATCCTGGTAGTCATATGCAGCTGAGTCAACAGTAGCTTGTGAAACTGAGTGCATGATTCAGGTGCAAAGAGCCATTAACCATGGCTGGAATCAAACTAACAACCTCCCACTTTTTAAGTCTGCAATGTCAACCACTAGTCCATGCTTCTTCTGTAGTGCCACATAATTTTACTAACTTTCTTCATTAATTTAACTTATCCCATATGTCATAGCTCTAAAAAAAAAATCTGCAGATGAGGTAAATTAATCATCATGTAAAGAATTGTAGTAGAATACTTTTGGATTTTTTATATCTACTATATATTATGTCATTTTCATACTCTTTTATATCATACTATATATTATGTCATTTTCATACTCTTTTATATCATACTATATATTATGTCATTTTTATACTCTTTCATTTTTCATACACAGTTCATACAAAACATTTTTTGTACCTACATTTTATATACAGAAATGTTGGTTTTATTTTTTAAAGTGTAAACAATTTTTTAAAAGTCAAGTCTCAAATCAGATAATCAGGATGATCAAGCATTTTAAAATATATATGTGAACATTATACAAACAATGAAAGAAATAATGTTCACTGATCAATTTGCTTTATACTTCATTTTTTATACCTGATATTTTACTCTTTTTTTTAATGTGAGAATTTTCTTAACACCAGAGGAAAGTAGTTTTATTGATTAAAAATGTCATGAAACAAAATGGTGTAAAGGACAGATTCAATTGCAAAATATATGCAACTATTTCTGATGTTGATAAATGTTTTGTGGATTTAAAAAAAATATAATTATCTGCAGAACCAAATGGACACACACACACACACACACACACACACACACACACACACACACACATATATATATATATATATATATATATATATATATATTAGCATAACTTCTTACTTGAAAAGAAATATTTTATTTGTTGTTTGTTGAATATGACAACAGTATTCTTATGTTTTACTGATTCTCAATATAAATTTAACAGTGCTCTGTAAATTTGAATGTATGTTTGACTGTTACCATGAGAAATAGACAAGAGTGTCCATCAGAAACTTTTGTATTTGGTATTTGTTGTGGCTAACTAAAATAAAATAGATTCAGCCGTTGTTACATTCTGGATATCATATTTATTTTTACATCTCTGTTGTTGATGAGATTACATATATAACCAAGTTATATGGTTTGATTTTAAAATAAAATACATAAATATATTTCCAACATTGCTTGTTGCTGTTAGTAACAAGCTTATAAAATAATGCATTCAGTCAGAAAGAAGAAAGTGCAAACTAAACAAAGAAGCAATGACTCAGCTATAGTTTAAAATAATATAATATTAAATGTTTGTCACCAAAAACACCATTCTGTCACTACTGTATGCTTATTTTAAAATTTTATCTTCTTTCTTTGTTTCTTTTTTTTCTTCAGGCAAATCTCCAAAAGATAACCAGTTCTACCCCAGGCTTCCCTGCAAAAGTTACAGCCATCAAAGAAAGAATAAAAAAATGGGAACGGAAAATTTCTGAGTCAGTGATGATACAAAAAATTTCCTTTGGTGCCTTAAATATTTTTTTGAACAACAATGAAGCTTATCAGTTGTCTTTTTTACATGCCTGTATTACCATATATACTCGTGTATAATTCAATACCAACTTCAAACTGCATAGACCCATATCTGCCATCGCATAATGCACCAGCAGATCTGGGTCTATGCAGTTTGTAAGGACTAATCAGTAGAACAAACAACATGGACTATGTGACGGCATATTAGGGTCTATGTTGTTTGCATTGGGACCTAGATTATACGCGAGTATATACAGTAAATTGGGTGTAATATGTTATGGTATTGTCCATCTGCCTATAGTTCTGTCTGTTAATATTGCTTGTCTGATCCATACAATTGTAATGGTTGGAGAGATTTTCATGAAACTTTGCCCAAGGATATATCGTGAAAAGAATGGTGTGTTGCATGTCATAGGCAGGCCGCCTGCCTCATGGTCAAGGTCATAGCAAGGTCAAATGTAATTCTGTGACTTGAAATTTAATGAAATTTTAACCAGTTAGTTATATATCATGACTAGAGAGAGTGTCACATCCCATAGCCATGGATCCTGCAGTAAGGTCAAGGTAACAATTGAAAATATAGGTTACTGACTGCTATCCATGTATGGGTATAATTTTTAAACCAGTGATGATATTTTAATGAAACGTAAGCCTTTTATACATCTTGACTTGGCAGTGTCACACTTATTCATTCATACCCCCTGCATCAGGGTCAAGGTCACAACAAGGGATTATGTACATGAATAATCTGTTTTCTTATCGAGGCTTTAACTACAGGTATTTTCCCAGGTCCACACCTTCTCATACAATAGGCAAGTCCCAACCCATAAGGTCAAGGTCATTAGTAGGGAAAAGGTCACAAGATAGGGGTATCATGTGCCATTTGTGGTATTCTTGTTTATGTTTTTAGTCTTTCTACATGTGTGTTTCTGTCAGCTCTGGTCTTTGACCTCATATTACACACATGATAGCATGAAAGTTAACATAATATTACAAGTATTTATCAACAGGGAAACATACTAATTTTGAGTACTTATGGTGCCTGCAGTGAGTCTTGGTATACTACTTGAACAAAGAATACTGAGAATAATTTTTGTAGAATCCATGGTAGTGAAAAAGTAAGATGTAATGGGCACCTTACTGATGACCAGAATGGCATCATCATCAACAGTTTTATTAAGGTTTTGATTAAAGTGTGTGGCTGGATTGCAAAGCAGTTCCGGCTTATGGATTGATGATGTCTATTGGTCCCACTAGCATCAACAATGAGATCTGGGTTTGCATTTTGGTAAATTTTTCAGACGCTACTACTTGCAGAGTCATATGACTTGGCATGTAGCTGCTTCATGAGGTGTACTGCAGCCATCAATGAAAACTAGGTCACTGTGACCTTTATTTAATGGTTTAGTTATTCGTGTTTGCCTCTACAATGTGTTCAGTTTCTCTACAGGGGAGCCGTGGTAGCTCAGTTGGTAGAGCACTGGACTCATATTCCAAGGGTCTTGGGTTTGATACCTGCTCAGGCCAGCCTGGGTCGTCTGCCTCAGTGTGATCTTGAGAAAAGCATTTAGCTCCAATTTCCTGTCAATAATGTGTTACAAGTGCTATTAAAACCAACAAAAACAAGAAAAACAAACCATTTCTCTAGGTTCACAGAGATGCCAACCATCCTGGATTTTGCAGAATTATTATGAAGTTTTAGTAATAATTCCACATTTTGAAATGAATTAAATAAATTCTGGAAAATCAGAATTTTGGGGAATAACCTTTTAAACAGGAGTTTTCTGTGTGGATACAGGTATGGAGAAAAGTACTTCAACACCAGTATGACTGACTGGTACATAGTATATAGTTTTTCAATATGATCAGCTGGTACAGAGAATATAGTTTCTCAATATAAAAACAGAATGTAGATAACAAGAAAGCAGTCAGCTAGACTGTAAATAATGAGGCATGGTGGCAGAGGTGAGAAGAAAAAGAACATGCAGATAATTCAGGAGAAAAACTAATGTTTATAGTTTTGGCCAAAAATGTTGAAGGAATTCAAGGTTGTGGAAATTGGAAGAATTGATACACCATTTATTCTCATTGGACTGTAATTTTTACAGACTCTAGTTTGTATAGGCTCATAGTAAGATGCAGTATGATTGTTTAGAAGTTTATTACTTTTAAGGAATGTGTTATCCATTCCAGACAGGCTGCCTAGATTCTGAATAATTGATGCTAGGATTCCTGATAGTCAAACTTATGGGTTGGCATTTCTGAGTTTGGGTTTTGATCTTAGCTCAGTTTCTCTGACACTCCATCATTGGAGAGTGGCATCTCTAATATAGAACAAATTGCAGAAATTAGGTGGTATGGTGCAGATCGCATATCAGACACACACATCTGACTCATGCATACCTCCTGAAGTGCTAACCTCAACCATAGTGCATACCATGCCAGTGTCAACTGACAGCAGATCACATTCTTATTGAGCATGTCGACTTCCACAATGTGAAAAAAATGTTTTTTGATGTGAACGCCATGAAGAACCTTTATGATAATGTACCAACTGAGGAAATCTTTGACTAGAGAATGCAGTTTATATAACAAATGTTGACCATATGTTTTAGGACTCGTACATTTTTTACTTTTATATTTTATTTTATATACATTTTACAGAATTTTAACATCTTTACCTGTGATATTTTATTTGGTAGTACTTCATGTTTGCATTAATTTGGATTGGTTTATCTTCCTAAAATTGTTGAGCAATTCAATTTTACAACTTTTAATTGGCACCATATAGGCATTATTGTGCTGAGGTGTCATTAAATGCTAATACATACTCTCTCACACTGTTGCTTGCAGAGTCAAATAACTTGTGATAAAGAGACATAATAAGGAGTACTACACACTTCAGTAAAAACTAGGTCACTGTGACCTACATATTTTCTACTACATTTATTTGTGTTCATTTGTGCATTTTGGCTTAGTTTCTTTGATAGGCTTTCTTATGGGTTGGCATCTCGGGGTTCATGTTTGAGTTTAGCTCAGTTTCTCTGACACTGTTTCCTGCAGAGTCATGTAACTTTGTATGTAGATGGAACATGAAGAGTGAGTACTACACCCTTAAGTCAAAACTTGTGACCAATATTTCAAATTCCAGTTATCTGTATTAACTATCACATTTAGTTCAGTTTCTTACTACTGCAGAATGATGTAACTTGCTACATAGGATGCATCATATGAATTACCACATTATTTTGACAAAACAAAGCTTAGCAATCCATCTTTACCGCCATCTGCAGTTTTCTTGTACAGTTCAGCATAGTTCAACATATCGGCCATGTCTTTGGTACTGTAATTATAGTAAGTGCTGCTGGTACTATTATTCATTTTCCTTTATATTTATCTTTATTCTGCAGATATGTTAAAAACTTCTGTCTATGGAACTGGATAAGTTTTACAAACAGCCTAACATTTCACTCTTAACAATAAAAAGGAAAAAAAAAACATTTTCTGTAGTATTTATATTTTCCCAACAAGTATAAAAACTATTCAAGGAACAAGATATTATATTAATCAAAGTTGAACATTACACTCATAAACAAACACTTGTTAAATCTTGTTAGACTTTGATTATATTTCAAGATACCAGTATGTTGGAGAAAATTATGTTTTGTTATGCACTGTCCTTAAATGGAAATCTCAATCCAAAAAACTCCTTTGACATAATGTGCCATTTATATATGTGCCTTATTGCCAATTGCCAATTACTTTAAAGTCATCCAGACCTCCCAATTTTGAAAAGTTACTCTTGGAATTCATGTTCCTAACAAGTATATATATTTTGTTGGGGATTTTTCCCAAAATTAAAAGGGGGTGGGGGGTGGGAGGGCCTGTATTAAAAATACTAGAAAAATCCCAGTGTGCTTCCTAAATTTAAAAAAAAAAAGTGATTGACCAATCAGTCAGTTGAACTGCATTTGCTGGTTGTTGCACAAGTCTGGAAATCTCATGTTGTCCCAGTGTCACATGAGATTATTAAAAAAAAATAAAACTTGGCAGTTTAAATGCAAATTATTTGTTTCTTTTTTTTTACAATTTCATTTGTTAATACTTTACATATAATTGAGGGCAAAACATGTTTGAAGGTAGGGATTTGTTCATGGTAATGATACCTCAGATGTGTTTAGATATATCAGTTAACAATAAAGTACCTACTTTCAACCACCAGGGTTGAGGCCTACTACCAGGAAACATTGGAGCTGTTCAAACAGTCAGCCGACACTCTAGTCAACAGAATGGTTTTGGAGCTGGAATCAGGGGGGAATATCCGATTTGAGGAGGGTTCACAGTCGGACCTCTGGCAAGTGTTCTTTTTTTTTCATCCCATGTTTTTAAAATTGTTTAAAATGAATTAAATTTATTCCCACAACACATATTATATATGGGCCATGCAGGATTATCCTTGCTGATATGTCTATGTGCATTCATCTGTCTTTCTTTATATTAATCTTTTTAGCACACCTGGTCTTGAGGTCAAGTGAGTCTATGGCCCTCCATCCATTATGTGCTGTCTATCATGTTTTTTCCATCAACGTTAGCTTTTTTGAACTTCTAATTATAAAAAAATGGACCAATGTGTGTGTGTGCCATTACTAGAAATTTAAACACTATTAAACAACTTTTTCACTAAAATCACTCACAGAAGTCAACCAGATCTGATAGCATCCAGTATCAATACTTTTCAGTATGTACAGAAGATGTTGATTTGCCTTATAATATGGCCACCATTACTACAAATAGAAAAAAAACTTATCTTCTCAAAAATCACCAAAAGGAATTTGTAAAAACTTGACAGAGATCATCTTGGTATCATTTCCTTTCTGGTTTGTCCAAAAGCTGCCAATCAGGCATTAAACCTGACAGCCTTTACTAAAACTAGAAAAGAAAACTTGAAACAATCTGAAAAATAACTCATTAAAATTTGACCAAGTTTAACAAGATAATCTGGAAATCAAGTTCTTCAGATCTGCTGTAAAAAATACCTGCCATTACTAATCCAGATTGTATTGCATTTGATCAGAAAAAGAAAAAATAAACAGAATTTTATTAACCTCAGGCCACAAGTGGCTATCAAGCTGATGTCAGCCAAGTGAATGAAATCAGGTCCATTGGGCCTGTTTCCATTCCATTCCATAACTTAAGACAGACTTGATGGATTTAGCTCAAATTATGTAATTTCTGGCAATCCACATATTGTTCTATGTTGTTTACATGCAAGAGCCTTGTATTTTGATATAAATTTCCGTTCTTATATTTTTTATACTTGAAAACTCTTTTCTAACTCTTTTTTAGCTTTGTAAATTTGCTCAATCTGTTGTAACTTTTGTCACATAATTTAAGCCTGTCTTTGCAATAGTGAATTAACATTTATAGATTACAACTGTTTTCCATAGACAAATAGAGGTTACTTGTTAACAATATACTGTCAGTTAACATCTGTAGATTAAAACTGTCTGCCATAGACACATATAGGTTACATGTCAACAATATATTGTCAGTTGACATCTGTAGATTAAAACTGTCTGCCATATGTGCATAGAGGTTACATGTCAACAGTATACTGTCAATTGACATCTGTAGATTAAAACTGTCTGCCATAGACAAATAGAGATTAGTTGTCAACAATATACTCTCAGTTAACATCTGTAGATTAAAACTGTCTGCCATAGACACATAGAGGTTACATGTCAACAATATACTGTCAGTTAACATTGGTAGATTAAAACTGTCTGCCATAGACACATAGAGGTTACATGTCAACAATATACTGTCAATTAACATCTGTAGATTACAACTGTTTGCCATAGACACATAGAGGTTAGTTGTCAACAATATACTGTCATTTGATTTATTTTTGTGGATAGCAATCATCATTGTTTTGGGAAATATTACATTTGTGGGTTGTGGTTGGGGTTCTATTGTTTCCATATGAAATTCATTGTTCATTGGATCTTTAAATTTGTTGTTTGAAGCAGCCATAAAATCCATGAAAATTGATACTCTATGAAGAAAAAGAAAATTAATTTACAATAATATCTTTAATCTGTTTTTTTCACCCTGTCATTTGGATGTAAAAATATCCCTACCCTTTCACTTACATGTATTTGATACATTTCATTTACAGGTTTACATCATGTCATGATCTGGTCCTGTCCCGTTTTTGTGCTGCTGATTATCGGGAGCATGGAATTGTGGGAATAAAAATCAGGCGGATCATACGGGTTCACAATCGCATTCTGCGCTCTCGATTTGATGAGAAATTGACATCAATTGTTGATGACACTGAAGGAGAGTTCTACATAACCAACAGGTTTATAAATCACTTGCATTGTTACATCAAAGCCTATTTTCATGAATGATGTGTAAGATTGTTTGCAAATACCAAAAAAATGTCATGAGGTAATGATTTTCATATTCAGACCTTAGATTCATAGGGATCAAACTTGGGGGTGGGGGGGTGGAAGTGAAAAAAGCGACTAGAATCATTGTTGGGGCCCAGAAGTTGCCTGATTATGCTTATAAGAGATTTTTCATTTTTCCATCTGATATGAAAATGACTGTTCCAAAAAAAAAGCAGCTTTAGAGTTATGCTTTCATAGGATATACTTCCTACCATATTTCTTTTCAATCCAAGATCCTTGAAGTACCTTATCAGATATTGATGCATGAGTGTTCATAGCATGTAGCATGCAGCACATTCAGAACTAAGGCCCTTGTGACACACATAGACCTTCTTATCAATTGCTCGTAACTGGTACCATTGATAAACTGTGCTGATGAAAACTCACTAGCTAAAACCATTACATACCATATGTACCCGCGTATAAGCCAGGTCAAAATGCAAACAACATAGACAAGTAAGGCAAATAGTAATCTTTTTGTCTTTCATGTCACCTTGCCACACAAAAAAAACAAGCAATACAGTGGATGATTACCATATATACTCGCGTATAAGCCAATACTAACTGAAAACTGCATAGACCCAGATCTGTCATCGCATAATGCACCAGCAGATCTGGGTCTATGCAGTTTGTAAGGACTAATCAGTAGAACAAACAACATAAACCATGATCTGCTGGAGGATTTTGCGACGGCAGATCAGGGTCTATGTTGTTTGCATTTGGACTTAGATTATATGCGAGTATATACGGTACAATTTTAAAAATTGCATTGAATTTTTTTATATATTCAAACTATTCTGGATGACAGACTTGCAGAGCTTACATAATTTGGAGTTTTGTTTCAGAATTTATTACCAATTGATCACTAATTTTATATCACAAATTATGCATTCATAGTTTTGACTTTGTGTTTGATACTGGTACACAGATTTTACCAGGTCAGCTTAAATATGTCATTATCTATACTTATATATAAAGAGAGTTTACAAGTTTTTAAAATTAAAGAAGAACACAAGCAATTTTGAAAATGGGTTGGTAGGCTATCTTCAGGCTTTAACCAGGATTCAGCCACTAATATTTTTTATATCAGATTTAGGTTACAACTTCATAAACCAAGAGCTACACATAAAGAATTTGAATTCCTCTTGTCCTACTCCAGCGGCCCTGACCAGTTAGAGTCATTTATGGGATATTTGTTAATTAGGACAATAATACCAGAACACATTTCTTTTGTCAGTTATGTTGAATTATGCCTAAGAGCAAGGAACTAATGAGGGAGTTTTTTATACATCAAGAGGAACATTTTCTCCTTTTTTCCATTTAATTGCAAATGAAAAAAGTCATAAGGGAAGGAGTACACTTACATTTGATACTTCTTATAGAGTCTTCAGGGAGATCTGTCTTCATTTCTGGGAGATTTGTCTTCATTTCATGGAGATTTGTCTTCATTTCTGGGAGATTTTATGCTGAAAGTACAGGAATTAAATAAAGAAATTCTTGATTAGCCCCTGGTAGATTTATATTTTTGTTTCGGCCAAATTTTAGAGCCTTTTTTAGAGAGTCTCCGTGATGATCAGAAAAGTATCACATATATTAATACATTGTTCCATCTCTGTAAACTGTAAAAACTATGACTGAACCATCATGTCATAATGGATGAATACATTGCAACAAGTATCACATATATTAATACATTGTTCCATTTCTGTAAACTGTAAAAACTACAACTGAAACATCATGTCATAATGGATGAATACATTGCAACAAATGTAAACTGCAAATCTATGAATGAGCAATCATGTCATAACAAATGAAATGTTGACACATGCCATGTGTGACAGAATACAAGAAAATGCAAACGTCAGTCTTGATTATGTGTGTAAATAAACCCTGTCTAGGTTTGAAATACTGTAATTTCAGACAGGATCTCCACAGTTAGGAAAGTTTTCATGTTACCAGAATTGCATAATTTTCCAAATAAAATAATTTTTGAAATGACTAATTTTCCAGTGATTTAGTCTTACATATTTTATAATTGTTAGTTTATCTACTTTCCACTTTTTTGTTTGCAAGAAATGTGTCTTACAAGAAGCATCTGGAGTACCTATTCTGGATGTGGGACCCTGAGCTGGCAGGTGGAACCCATGCACCAACCCGCGTTCTGGAGGAGGGCTTCATGGATAAAGATACATACAAAGTAATCTCTAACACTTTTTTTAAAATCCCCACCACAACAGTGGTAGGGGCATATAGTGTTACCATTGTGTGTCGATCCATCTTTCTGACTTTGAAAAGAAATGTGGTAGGAAGTTTTCCATTTAGTTCAGTTTTCGGGCATCATGGTGGGGCATATAGTGTTACCATTGTGTGTCTATCCATCTTTCTGACCTTGAAAAGAAATGTGGTAGGAAGTTTTCTATTTAGTTTAGTTTTCAGGCATCGTGGTGGGGCATATAGTGTTACCATTGTGTGTCGATCCATCTTTCTGACCTTGAGAAGAAATGTGGTAGGAAGTTTTCCATTTAGGTCAGTTTTCAGGCATCGTGGTGGGGCATCCATGTTCTATGAGCACATTTATAGTTTTGTCGCCTTACAAAGTGAATTTATGAAGATTTTTGCCTGCAACAAATTTAAGAGTAAAGGCATCACAGAGTGTAATGTGCAACAAATAGCATGCATAAATATGCTGTACTCAGTTATTTTCATTCTTTTTTTTAATTGTTGTTGTTGTTGTCCAAAATAGGTTATGTATTCTTTTGGAAGAGATAGTCCACTATTCCTCAATTTCTATAACAGGAAACTAAATCCTACTTAATTAAAATTTGCTTACAGTCTGATGAACTTCTTTATTTTCTCTCTCAATCTTTTTTTTTTACCTTGGAGAAAAATATCACAAAAATAGAGTGACAACATAACATCTACCAGTCCATTCAATATCCATCCATCCCATTCTGTCATGTCACATCATATCCCATCCTTTTGCAAATTTCATTTCTGCTCAGTAACTTTTGAGGGATTTCATGGATTCAAACTGAATTTTGGTATGAGACTTTACATTAGGAAGACCAAGCGCAAGTTTGATTTTCACCGTTTTCCAACAAAATTTTGTTTTATGCCCCTCTGTGATTTTGAAGTTTTGCCCTTCATTTGAATGATAACAGGGTTTTCCTTAGGATTTAAAAATAAGGGAAATTGACTAATGGGCTGAAATTTCTAAGAGTCAAAATCTTAAACCTGAGAGTCATAAGAATGACATGGAGATAGAAAACACACTTTAGAACTCATTTACATTTATTATTATACACAGAAAGCATTCAAAGAGTCTTGTTTAATACACCAACAACACAGTTACAGTAAAACCTGTCATGAGAGACCGCTCCTTCTGCCAGAAAAAAGCGGTCTCTCAAGACAGGTGGTCTCTCATAACAGGTTTGTACAAAAAGACCAGTTTCCAAGGTCGAAATTCAGCACTGTTTATGAGGAAAAAATAAGCACAATCATGTACATTTATTGTATTCTTTGTTCATAGTTCTTGTTAAAATATTACATGCATTAATCTGAAAATAATTTTAAATAGTAATAAAGATATACATCTATCATTAAACATGAATTACATTTATATCTGAAAATCACGCGTACATGTACTAGTATTAGCATTTGAGTTCGTTTCTAACTGACTCCTTGTCTTTTATAACACCCTAAATTTGAGTTTTACTGACGTTTCAAGTGGCTGCTATGTTGCAAACGGTCTCCCGTTTTTCACTTCTTTCAATTACATTAATTCTTTCCTCCAGTGTTAGAATTTCTCTTTTTCGTTGGAGGTTCTGCCATTGTTATTAAGGTGCTAGGTGTTAATGTTATAAGGGATCAATTGTAATAACGACTGTAGCGGTTTTGATCAGGCTTTTGGGAAAAATGGAATACATATACAGTGAATGAAATAAAAAGACACAATTAATTTATCCAGAAACAGAATAAATTTATTTAGAAACAAAAGTCAAAGGCTTAATTCACCAACGACACTAAGGGATTAACTCTATAAACAGAGGGTGTAACCGGCTTCACTAAGGTGAACATATGACGGTTTGGTGTGTGGGTTGTAATCATTGTAACATCAAAAACACCCCAACAAACAACACAAGTCTTTTACAATGACAATCGAATCCGGAAAACGATTCTCACCTACTGGTATTAAAGACAAAGACAAAGACCTCATTCACCCCAGGCATTATGGATTAACTCCAAAGACAAATGATGTATGCGACCGCTATATTGACCTTGGCACTACAATGGCAGTTAGTGACATGTACTTTAGTCTGTTTTACAGTCTAGAACAAAGGAAACTACATGCATGACCTGCAAAAGTTAGGAAACAGGTAGCCAGCCTAATTTGTTTTTATAATTTTTTTTTTTTTTTAGAACAGTCTTTACTTTGGAAGCAGTCGTTGTTACAAAGGATAAAATAAACGTCAGTGGTGTTTGTCTCAGTTCTCACAATAGGGTCGTTCATAGCAGTATTATTTTAGAACAGCTGCCATACGCAACTTCGCGGGAAATCCTATGGATCATTCTTTAGTCTCGCAGAAATAGCCGAGGTATTTCCGAATGAGCAATCGGCATGTACTCTAGTCTGGTTTACAAACTATAACATACGACACTACATGCATGACCTGTACAATTTAAGAAACCGGTAGCCAGCCTAATTTGTTTTTAAGTTTTTGGTTTTGTTTTTTAGCAGTCTTTACTTTTTAAGCGGTCGTAGTTACAAAGGGTTAAATAAAGGTCAGTTGTGTTTATCTCTGTTTTTGTGATGCGGTCGTTTATAGCAGTGTCAAAATGCATATTTTGCCAAGAAATCGCGGTCGCTGGTCGCGTTCTGCAGGTGGTCGCTCACGACAGTGCGTTTATATAATAAAATCAATCCATGCATTACAATTGTGGTCGCTCATGACAGGTGGTTGCTCATAGCAGAGGTCGCTCATGACAGGTTTTACTGTATAACATAAAATATCAGGAGGAGATCAAAAGTAAATTTAAACATCACATATTACATTGAAATGCAGTATTTATAAACCTCTATAGAAAAATATTACAGTTACTTCACAAAATGAATTACTTCTTTTGCTGTGTTAGCAGTTCAAATTGTTTCAAAATTTTCTTCACACTGATGTCACTCCTCCATTGTTTGAATCAGTTTGCATAATTTGGCATGATCTATTCATGATCTAGATGTGGTTTTCATGTGCATTTTGAAGGAGTGCCTTCTTTCTGTTTCTTACTGCCATATTCATTTTACCAGTCCGAGTCAGTCTCTCCCTGACATTTTCCTGAGAAATAAGTCAAAATATTCCTCTGAGCCATTGCATTTATATGTAATACATAAATTTGAAAATCAAATTTGATACAACACAATGTTGCACAATCAATAATATAGAATTATGTACATGATGTAACAGTAACATTAGAAATGATCAAATATGAAATAATTCACTTATATACCAGAAATGCATACAATTATATAGAGAATTAATTGAAATCAATAATTACAACATTTCTTTTGCAGATAGTACAACATGATCAGAAGAGATACGTGGTACTTACTACAATTGGTTCTCTTTGATTTCCATCTGCCATTTTTAATTTCTAGTCATTCACAGCCAATTTGCCATCTTTATTTATAAAGAGGTTTTAAATTTCAATTGTTTCAATCAGAGTTACTCAAACAATCCATTTATCTTCTTGAAACAAAGGATCAAAGTTGACATCTATGTCACTTATTGGATAATCCCATACAGCCCTTACAACTTCTGATGAGAACAATGCTAATTGATTAGTGGGTCAGGCAGGTGCATAGGCTTGGTTATTTAAACAGCAAGTAGGTCAAAGGTTATTATATGTTACTGATTATAGTGTATGATACTTAAAGGAAAATTTCTGAGAGTCAAACTGATGCATAAGGCAGAATGTACATGCATCAGTTTCGGGTCAAATATGAAATCCATTTGTCCAAACCTGGCAGTATGGATCAAAGGGAAACCCTACATAATTGTCCACAGCAATAGATAGAAAAAGGGGGAGATTAGATTTCATCCTTCTATTCATCTATCCTTCTTTCATTCCATCTATCCCACTTTCATTTCCACAGTAACTTCAATAATTATTATTGGATTTTAACCAAATTGTGATATGCTACTTGATATTATTAAGACCATGGTTGTGTTTGATTGTCAGCTTTCTATGCAATTGTTTAGCAGAGTTATATCCCCTGATTGACAGACTCACCCAACTTTGTTTATGTACAAAAGATCCCTTCATTATTATTAGATTTCAACCAAATTTGGTTGTAGCTTGAGTTTGAGGAGACCTCAGCAGAGTTATAGCCCCTGATTTACAGACTTTGCCCACTTTTGTTTCCACACAGTAAACCCCATAATTAGTATTAGATTTTAACCAAATTTGGTTTACAGTTTGATATTGATGAGATCTTGGATGAGTTTGATTGTCAGTGTTCTGCATCATCATTTAGCACACTGCTTGTAGCCCCTGATTGATGGACTCGCTCACTTTTGTTTGCACACAATAAATCCTTAATTATTATTAGATTCAATCAAATTTGGTTGGTAGCATGATATTAATAAGACTTGAGACCTTGGCTGAGATCATCTACTAGTATTTTATATCTTCGTTTAGCAGAGTTATGGCCTCTGATTGACAGACTCACCCACTTTTATTAATGCACAGTAAATCTCCTAATTAGTGTCAGATTTCAACCAAATTTGGTTTGGAGGTAGATCTTGATGAGACCTTGACTTAGGTTGACTGTCAGCAATTTATATCATTGTTTAGCAGAGTTATAGCCCTGATTTACAGACCCATCACTTAAACCCCTTAATTATTATTTTATTTCAACCACATGTTGTTTGCAACATGATATTGATGAGATCTTGGCTGAAATTTGATTTTCAATGTTCATAGTCATCATTTATTGGAGTTATAGCCCCTGATTGTCAGACCCACCCACTTTTGTTTCCGCATAATAACTCTCTTAATTAGCTCACTACAAAGCACATGAGAGCTATTGTACTAGCATCATTATTGGTGTCTACAGAGATAAAGGCATATATATATATATATATATATATATACAGCATCACTACATCTCAGTCCTTTATTCTTCCTAGGTCCAAGGGGGCTAACTTTGTTCTTATATGAACATTAGTTGTACAGTATATTCTTGGTTAAGTTTTTGCATTTTGTTTTCACATATTTCAAGCTTCATTGACTCTGGTTAAGCTTTGTGTTTCAGGTTTATTTTTCATGTTCTATTCATGTTAGAATCATCAGTCTTGTTGATTGTATGCATCTCTATTGCTACCACACCCTTACAACAAAAGAAGGTCACTAACCCACATTTCACATTTTACTGGCTTAGGTTAAGTTTTTGAATTTAACTCGTGACCAAATGGGTTTTTGCACCCATTGTATATACTGTTATATCTAGATTCATGAAACTTGGTGGGGAGATGCATTTTGACAAGTACTACACCATCATCACAAAAGTAGGTCACAGTGACCCATATTTCATGCTTCACTGACTTTTGTTAAGTTTTGTGGTTTAAGTTTATTTTTCAAGCTCTGTTCATGCTGCAATCATCAATCTGTAAAATTGTATGCATCTCTATTAGTACCACACCCTTACAACAAAGAAGATCACTGTGACCTACACTTCACTGGTTTACTTTAAGTTTTTGCATTTAACTCATGACCAGATAGGTTTCTGCTTTTACACACTGTTATGCCTAGAATTGTGAAACTTGGTGAGGGGATGCATCTTGATAAGTACTACATCATCATCACAGAACTAGGTCAATGTAACTGATATTTCATGCTTCACTGACATGGGTTCAGTATCAAGCACTGTTCTTGCCAGAATCATCATTTTAGATGATTTTATGCACCTCTGTTAGTATCATATCCCTACAGTAAAAAAGGTCACTGTGACCTACAGTTCACATTTGGATGGCTTGTTTTAAAGTTTGCATTTACCTAATGACCACATAGGTATTTTTACCTCCTGTATAGGTACAGTTGTACCTGGATTCATGAAACTTGGTGAGGGGATGCATCTAGATGAGTAGTAGACACTCATCTCAAAGAAGGTCAGTGTGACCCATATTTCATGCTTCACTGACTTTGGTTTAATTTTGTGTTTAAACTCTTCATGATTGAATAATTAAACTTGATGATTAAGCTACATTTATCTTAGGACCACATTAGTAAAAAAAAGTCACTGTGACCTACATTAAACATTTTACTGGCTTAGGTAAAGTTTTAGTGTTTAGCTCATGACCACATAGGTTTTTTGCATAATATGTTTATACTGTCCTATCTTAGTGCGAGGATGCATCTTGATGAGCACTACTAATTCAATTCAGTTGTAGGTCATTATGCCACATATTTTATGCTTCACTTACTTGGGTTACATTTTGTGCTTAAATGTTCATTTCTCAGTTACTGATAATGCTAGAATCATGAAATTGATGATGATGTACATTTCTGTTAGTACCATATCCTTAGATTAAAAGAAGCCATTGTGACCTATATTTTATCTTTAACTGGCTTCGGTTAAGTTTTTGCATTTAGCTCATTACTACATGAGTTTTTGGCATGCTGTATACATACTGTTTAACCTAGAATCATGAAACTTGGTGAGGTGATGCATCTTGGTAAGTACTACACCTGTTTTGAAAAAAGAGGTCTCTGTGACCTATATGTCATGCTTCAGTGACTTCATTACAATTTTGTGTTTAAAGTTCATTTATTGGGTGCTGTTTATGTTCCAATCTTGAAACTTGAAATTTGGATACATCTCTGTTTAGTACTACACTCTTGCAACCAAAGAAGGTCACTGTGACCTACATTTTACACTTTAATAACATGGGTTAAGTTTTTGTGTTTAGCTCATGACCACATAGATTCTTTCATGCAGTATACATTCTAGTCAACTCATAAGGCCTTTTCTGACCAGTTGATTTGGTATTAGGAATAAATATCATCGTTCAAAGGTAAACTTTCCATATTAATGGCTCTACATTTTATATTATGATAGGCTACCCTCATTAGGTTAATTGTGGTTTGTACATGTGAATGAGTTTTTGAATTAGATGAGTGGACTGCATGCTGCATATTATTTTTAGAGCACTAACCATGTAAAAAAAATAAATGGATTGAACCTGAAAAAGATCTACTTGACCTATGATCCTTGCCAACCTAAGTGGACTAACCTAAACAATAAATTGGTACAGTTGTTGTATCATTTTGATTATACAAGCACATGTTTTTGAGTAACAGGTAATAAATTATGAATGATTATTAATAACTAAGAAACCTCTGTGCATTGCAGACAGGTACTTCCTCATTTGACCAGTTTGACAACATGTGATTGACCAGTTTGACAACATGTGATTAAGATGACTGAAGTTATGTGCAACTTATATTCTTACAGCAACATTTCCCTTAGGAGTCTAATTACAATAAAAATATAATAGAACTCAAATAAAACTTTTCTTGTTATTAGTGAATGTGTGTGCATGTCTGAGAAAAAGAGATTGAAATGAAACAGAATGTTGTGTCAGTGTTTAAGATCGTGTGTACTCAGAGTGGTATTTCTTTGTAGCTGTTATGTGTTATGTTGGCCATGTGATTAAGATGGTCAAAGTTATGTACAACTTATACTCTTACAGCAACATGAATCTCATTAATCTATATATAATATAAAATTAAAGAACTCAGAAAGAGTTGTGTTGTTATTAGTAAATGTGTATGTGTGTGAGAGAGATTTGGATGAAATAACATTGTGTTGATGTGTAAAATCATGTGTATTCAGAGTGGTATTTCTTTGTAGCTTTAGGAGAGAGGGTTACATGGCAATTGTGATCTTCATTGTTGATCTTCCACATGTTAATACACACAGCTATATTTCATTGTCAGTTAACGCCTCTGATTAAACAGTTTGTTCTTGTTTTAATTATTATAGCCATTGTCACATTATGCCAAGAACCACATGGCTGTGCAGAGTTATTACATGTTAATTAAAAATATGCCTAGAGTTTTGGTGGAGTGGAAACAAAATTTGCTGTCCAGATTATTCTAGTCAAAGCTGGAATGAGGGCAAGATTCCCATATATGAGATCCAATCAATGAGGCTGTCAGTAGGGAAATGAGGTTAGCCATAGGGAAATGAAAATATGTCTTTGAGCTGTCAATGCCATTGTCCTACTGTTTATGAGTAGCAGTAGATATTGTAATCACAAACGATCACAGATATCACATATTCTTTGTTCTTGCCAGTAATGATAACAGAAGGTTGAATTGAAAAGTAAATATAGAGTCTCAATAAAAAAATTTGATAAGAAAACAAAGTGAGCTACACTGTGGTGCTTTGTGTTAGTGGTGGACTTAGTAAAGGGCACTCAATAATGATATTTGTTGTAGGATTAAAACTAAGAACTTTATCAGTGAATTTGTTTGGGGAATTTACTGTCCAGGTAATTCTAGTCGAGGCTAGATTGGAGCAAGAAGCCCACACATGGGATCAAATTAGTGAGGCTATCAGTAGGGATATTAATATTATATTATGTTTACTGTAATGAAACAATAAGACTACTTGACCAGTGGTATATGGTCTTCACTTTGGCATGTACTGCTATATAATTTTTTGGGATAAAGAAAACATCAAATGGCTTCCAAACTCATTTTATAATGCTCATGGTGCATTGTGACAGTGACAGGTTTAATAAAGGGTACTCATTAACAATTTTGTTTAAGGAATAAAGGCCACTGTGTAGCTGTTACTAAACAGCATTAGATGTTGTAATGACAACAAGAGATCACATGCATTATTTGTTCTCGCTAATAAAGATAACAATAGAAGGGTGGATCAAAGGCCTTTCTGCACAATTATAAATGTTGATGTTTTCTTCTATATCTTAATCTCCTGTTTCGTTATTTGATGCCTCAGTTAACTACTGACCCAGAGTTAACCAATATTTATATTTTTCATATGAGATTTGATGAAACAGATACTTAGCAAACAATACATTTGTCATTTGACATATCTAAATCAGACCATTAATTTTATCAAAGCCATTTGAAACATGAACTTCTTGATTCAAACATAAAACATCAAAATACAAGAGTAAATATTAAAGATAACAAACAACAAAAAGGTGCCTTCATTGTATATGATTTTAATCTCATTCTATTTTGTACAAAATTTGGCAATATTTTTTATCATTTTCAAATGTAAATCTTTTCATTCAGACCCTTTTGTATGAAAATTTAACAGATTTGATGAAAATAATGAAATTCTATGTATGAAAAAATATGATACATTTAATTAGTTATGATTTTTATGAATCAATTGTGAAGGAAAAATTAGAGGGTATGAAAAGTTGCATGAATTACCATATATTTCCTAAGTAAAAAAACAAATTTCAAACTGTCTTTTGTCAGGAATTGGGACGAGATGGTGCTGTTCCCATGAGCAACAGCCTAAGCCTGTCAGATCGACACAGAATGAAGTATGTCATGAAACAAACCAAGGGAAAAGAGGCGTGTGACCACTGTCCATTTAGATATGGTATTTTCTCTACGTTTTTACATAGTCTTAGAAAACTGACTACTTGAACTCATGTATATCCTTAGAATAAATGGAGGATGTCACATTTGAAATCAAATTTATTCAATGAGTTGAATTATTTCAGTCTATCTATTTTGAGCTTTGGTGAAAATTTCATATTTTTCATTTGAAATGAGCTGAAGTGTAAGATTCAATCCATCACATGAAAAGAAAATCACTAATTTTATTCAATAAAACACCAAAATAGTGTGATGAAATAACTTTAAAGTATATATGGAAGCTTTTACATTACATGTCATATGGTGTTAAGATAACATTTATGAAACCATCAAGTCATATTACACATGTGAAATATTGAAAAATATAGGATGCACCTATGAAACTTCATTAATGACCTCATGTGATAGAATACATTGAGCAACTTTCTAAAATCAACATATCTTGGTCTCTTCAATTTGTGTTTTCTCACCTACATAAACATGATGAGATTTAGTGGTCAGTGTTATGGCAGTGGCAGATTAAAAAATATTAAAGTTTTGCATTCAATTTTTTCATAGTTATTAGCAGTGGTTAGACATGTACTGACAAGTATATGGACGCATGTGAAACACCAGGTTTTGCAGAACTTGTATTCAGTGTTTGTTATGATCTAGTGTTCTTTGTATGAATGTTTCCTGTTAAGGTTTGTAGTGGGTGTTAGGAATTTATGGTAAAAAAAGTTCTCTATATTGAGGGACAAGTATACAAATAACATTTTTGAATAAATGTTGTCACTTTTATATAATGGTATTTTCATTGGGATAATCAACTTTTCACTGTAATTTTTACTGTTTCTTACATGCTACACATGTTTCTAAGTTTCTTTTTTTTTTGTTGCATGAAATAACCTTTGAAATATTAGGTAACTTAGTTCATGTCCCATAGAATAAAGAGTTCAAAGTTCAAAATATCTTAAACTGCAACAATAATGAATTGTAAGATCACTGATTTGCAATACATGTTTTTGTAATTAATAAATGTAAGCAAAAATATTCTGTGGCAATCAAAAATGACACCCATGCACTATAAATTTATCTATTCAGTTAGTAGCCTTCAAATAAGTTCTTTGGGTGTTTTAAAATAAAGGTCTTTTTTTGTTTTTAAATTCAATTTAAATACATGGTTTTTAAAACTTGTGAGTTGTAATGAAAAAAGAACTTTTTTTTTTCTTGAACATAATAATAGTATTGAGTATAGATGAGGACTGAACAATTTCTTTTCTTAAAAGACTGTATTAGTAAATGTAAAGAATACATGGATACATCACAATAAATCATGATGTATTATTGTTTTGAAGAAAATTTCTGGCTCAAATTATAACAGTTGAAATGATCTCAGTTTTGGATTTTGCATTTAAACATATCTGATTTTATTGATACAAAACTGATTAATTACAGTGCTATATGTACAAACTTGTTAGAACTTGTGCCCAATCCCATTGTATCATGCATTGACAATAAAATATGTTTAAACCAAACAAAATGAAAACTTAATAAATTTCAGGTCAGTTGATTGTTTCCAAAGTGTATCTTGGAAAAAATGTGAAGGCGTTGGATGAGAAATTGTGAGTAATTCTTTTTCTCTCTTATTAATTGCTAAGGTTAATAATTCTAGCAGGTCATTTTCATCTTTTACAATTTTTTTCTCAAGTTTTGTAAATATTGCTGAATTATGAATAAAAGTTACATCATGTATATCTACCACAAGACATAAAAAAGCCAAGTATGACAGTATTTCATCCACATTTGGCAGAGTTATGCCCCCTTGAATTTGAAATGGTTGCTTTTTCACATAACAACTTTGATACTTTAGATTTCAAGCAAACATGGCGCAAACATCAGCAAAGCAAGACCTCCAACAATTTTCAATACTAGAGTTATGGCCTCATAAAAAATAAGAAAATTTTGATAGTTTAAGTATGTTTACACTTATAAATATGATTGGACTCGAATCAAAATTAATGTCAGGCTTCAGACAAATTAAAGTATAGTATTTTAATATTTCTTCATTATTTACTGGAGTTATGATCTCTTTAATATTCACAGTTTGATAATTTGACATTTAATACTATGACTTTAGTGAGAATAATTTGGATTTAAGCAAAGCTGTCACAAAGCATTTGTAAAAAAAGACCTGGGACTCGTTTTAATAACCAAATCATCTAAATGTCAGTTGGATGTACAGTCCTAGCTCAGGGAATCAGTTTGCATAGGTGGGCAAGTTCAGCCCATTTTGGGCAGTATGTTGATGGATTGTTATGAAACTTGGGGAATATCGTGGTCAAGACCTGAAGATGTACATATCACTTGTCTTGCACAATTGTTTTAATGGAGTCATTGCCTTTTTTATGTTGTAGCTTAATGCAATGCATGACACAATCTTGTTAGCACAACTAGTCCTGCATTTTTGAATGATTGTCATGAAACTTGGTAAATACTAGAATCATGAGTTGAAGATGTGCATATCAACAAATCACGTTGCTCCTGTAATTTTTTCAAGAGTGATTGGCCTTTTTGTCCTGCTGCTAAATCCCTCATAAGTTGAGATCTTGTCGACACAACTTGTCTTGTGGTTTTGTACAGATTGCTGTGAAACTTGATACATATTATAGTCATCATCAAAAAATGCACATATTGACACATCTTTGTGCACTCATGATTTTTGTAAGAGTTATTTCCCTTATTGACTTACATCTGGATGCAGCGTATGACAGAAGTTTGTGAATACAATTACTTTTGCAGTTTTTACTGAATTGCTGTGAAACTTAATACATATTATGGTCATCATCCGAAGATATGCATGTGACCAGCCATTGTATTCACACTATTTTCAGAAGAGTTGTACACTTTGTTTTATGCCCGCCACTAGGCAGAGTCTATGATGTTAAAATGTTGACTGTTCATCAATCCATCAGTTACCAATTTTGTTTCTGCACAATAAGTAAAGTTGTCCACCATCTACAGTTGCTAAACTTTGTGAGTGGCTTGCACTTGGGGTAAGGAAGAACCCTTTCAATTTGTGGGTCGAAGGTCAAGGTCACTGTGATGGAAAGTAGATAATTGGTTTCCACTCAATAACTAGATTTTTCCACCATCTACAGTTATCAAACTTTGTGGATGGCTTGCACTTTGGGTAACGAAGAAGCCTATCAATGCTGGGGTAAAAAGGTTAAGATCACTGCGACTAAAAGAAGATAAATGGTTTCTGCACAATAACATTAGTTTTACATCACAGACCTGGACCAAACTTTGTGGATGGCTTACACTTATGGTAAGAAAGAAGCCTATTGATTTTGGGATTAAAGAGTCAAAGGTCAAGGTCATTTTGACTGAAAGAACAACAATGGGTTCTGCACAAAAATTTAAGTAATCTACATAGAGGACTATTAAACAGGGTAGGAGGAATAATGTGCCATTCATGGTACTCATGTTAGACTATGGACTCATCTCCATCATGGGGTAGGGGTGGGATTAGGGAGAGGTGGAAATATATTTACATTTATTTTGTTTCTCAGTTGGTCTTTGAATTTGCTTTGATATTGGTACCATGATTTACGATACCTCACATCAACAGCATATATCCTTTTGAATCTTAGGATTGCCATGAACATAAACTTGCACTATCATTTGCAAGTACATTTCATTTATAAAATGTACATGAAATTTGGCTACTTATGAGTTATATTTGAATGTTTCTTTCTCTCTCTGTCTCTCTATTTCTCTAATGTAATTTATATGTTCGTACTAAGTCATACTGTCTTTTATGCTGGAAATATTAGGTGATTGTTACCATAGTGCCCCAATCCATTAAAAAGATGCCAAGTGGCATGTATATCTTGACTAAAAAAATAAGAAGTTCACTGGCTACACCATCACTAGATGAAGCTGGAGACAACTTGACTGGGAAGTGTGTGGGCCAGTCAAGAAGTTACAACGCTGCTTTCACTGGTTTTGAAAATGCCATAGTGTGAAAGACAATATTGCATATGACAATCAACAGGTGTAATTGACAGGGTATGCTAGTGTGAAGAAGAGTAGTCATGGAAAATGTATGTATGAAGCAAAGTCATACTTCAGTAGTATGTTTAGGGTTTAATTGCCATGGGTCTAAGCTTTGGTCACCTTGCCCACTTTGGCTTTCATTCTTATCTGATCAGCAAGACAATGGAATTACCTTCTCATAGAAAACCAATATCACCACCATAAAGTATCCAGTACAGTATGTAATGAATTTCAGTGAGTGAATTGCAGGAGCAGTTGGACTTTGCAACTACAGATGCCCGTCTAGTTTATAGTTTTTAGTTGTAATGAAATTTTTAAAAAATATAAATAAAAATTTTCTGTACCCTTAGATCAGTTGTCAGATTTCTTCTTTCTTAAAAAAGAAGTGAACTGCAATGTATTTGGAGTCACAAAAAGTGAATCATATCTATGAAAGATACATGCTTTTGGTCTAAGCTACTGTGATTTGAGCACAAACAATCACAGTTTCCCCTAATGTGGGGAGAGTAATAGTATTTTTGATCTTGTCTGTTTTTATTCTCTATTTTCAAATGTGTAATATTTCATTTAAAATGTATGATATGTGAAACATTCTTGATATAAACTTTAAAATTTCAACATTTTAGGATTACGAAGTCATACTATCCGAAGATAGACTCTGTCTATAGGCCAAGAAAAATATGTATGGCAAATGAAAATAACACAAAGAATATATGTAAGTATCTATAGAGATTAGGTTGGTAAGTTCTAGATAATGTAAAATCTTGTTCTAAATGTAATCTGTGTGGCAAGGTACATGTAAATGATTTTAATTGATAAATTGATACATTTTAATTGATACATTTTAGACTTTGCAACCTACATAATACTTTCGTTTAGATTGAGGTGAAGTTGAATATCCAATATTTTGGAGGACTTTTATTGAATACCTGCATTCTACCACCTGTGAGCTGTTGTTACTTTTAAAATTAGCAATGGAAATTACGGCTTTGAAAGAGAAATGCCCATGCTGAATTAAATATTCACTAGATGGTATTAAATAAAACTCATAAAAATTGATATACTCAAGTTCTTTTTTAAACCACTGACTGTCATTTTTGTAGTACATCTGAATTTTTGCTTTTTGCTGACAATTTTTTTTTTCTTCATCCTGTTGTCAATTTGCCTGTGAGGAATTTGGAAAGATTGAGCTAGTAGAAAGTTGCTCTCATACAAATGGCAAAGAAGGGCAAAATTAAGCTAAGACAATGTACAGAGAAATCTCTCAAAACTGAAACTCCATGGGGGCAGATTAAATATTCAGTTTTGGTTTTTTTTTGGTGTACTGAATTTTCATATTCTCACCTAAGAATGAAATGTGATCAGGTGACACTCTTGTACAAGTAAATATTTATATATTTTAGCAATGTATCAGTACCCAGTCAATTTCTTATATAGGTGTCTGTGATAATTAGGTTTTATTCATATATACTATATATGCTGGCTTATAAGTTGAGTGCAACTGCAAACTGCACAGACCCAGATCTGCTGTCGCATAATGTGCTGGCAGATCTGGGTCTATGCAGTTCCTTAGGAGTAATCAGTAGAACAAACAACATAGATAGACCCTGATCTGCAGGCACATTATGTGTCAGCAGAATTGGGTCAGTGTTGTTTGCAGTTGAACTTGACTTACAAGAGAGTATATACAGTATTTGTTTTGTGCCTCTTTGGTTTTATTTTACTCTAATTGGTTTTAGCCTGTTTAAAAGACCATTGGCTTACCACATGATATGAATAGGTTTCGGTTTTATGTGTTTCATTTTAGTGTAAAATTGACATTTGGAACTGAAAAATTAGTTCACTTTTCAGGGTTTAGGGGTTTTGGTTGACTGAGTTAAAGTTTATTGAAATTAAAGAAGGAAGTATTTGGGACCAGAAACAGTATTCAGGTTTAGGGATATTTTGGGTTACTGAAGTTTAGGTTTTAAGAGGTTTCATTATATATTCATACAATACTTTTGTTTTTGGAAGTAAACTTGTTGACATGTCTTTATCTTGAAGATTATTGTGCTCTTTTGATAAAATCAAATTTTTTATCACCTTTTTTGAGAGTCTATAGTATTTTATGTTTCTTGCTTGCTTCAAATTCAAAACATATATATATTGTACTGTATATCTTAACAATCTATTCTTCAAAATGTTTGATATGCTTCACATTTTTATCCAGTGGGTATTACCATGGACAGCTACAATTGTGAGTGTAGCACGAGGCAGTGTGAATGGTACATATTTGATCACGAGTTGGTCCTGCCAGAATACATCATAGAGTTTGAATATATAACAAAGGTAAATAAGTATGGTGTATTTTCTGTTATCCTATTCCCATTTTAAACAGGTCATGAAGAATTATTGAAGAAAAAAATGTGTAATTCCCGATGCCATTCCATCTAAGGGTTGCTAGTTACTATTTCAAAATGTTTGGTTTCTAACCCATTATTTTCTACACTCTATAGGTCACACTGATTCAGAATTTCTTTATGTTTATTTGTAAAATCTTTTAATTACAAAATAATTGTTTTAAAATGGATAAAATTTGAAGCAGCTATTGTTATGTATGATGTTTATATAATATTATAAATATTTTAGGAAATTATAAATGTTTCTTCACTTTAATATTTGCTTACATCTTTATGTTTATCAGGAAAAACATGTTTAACTAGTGTCCTTGAATTACGTTGTTTTGATCAATATGTTTTCTCAATTTGAAGGTCAAGGTTGATTTTTGTTTACAAGTAAAAATTCCATTAAGATGACTCATGTTCTAGAACATTCTGTCATGTGACCAATCTTTATATATACCATGTTTGGTGGACATTTATTCAGTTTTTGACATTACCATCAGTCTTGTAAAGAGCTATTACAGTTGTGAAAATTCATTACAAATTCTAAGAGAGGAATTATTTTAAATATTCATTGGATTATAACAGTGCTCATAAACTTTTGGATTTTGGATTTTTAATTGATGATTTTGGAATTTATGTGAACTTATTCAGAGATTTTGGAATACTTCATTTTGACATCAGCACATCAAGATTTCTAGTACATCAGGACTTTGGAGACCATTAGCACATCATAACATTCAAGGACACAGCCGTGAATTCTGAACATTCTATATTTAGGACTTGTGATTAGAACAATCATTCTTATTGGATTATTAGGATTTCAAAACACATTACTGTAAGTGACTTTTTGATTTTTTCATTTTAATTATCTAGTAATAAATTGCTTGTTGATTTTTTACTTGATTTGTTGGTTTCACTTTCTTTCTGTTACATTTTTCTTAGACCATAGAGTCATAACAGAAATTGGGGGCTCGTCTTCTGGGATTGAATTTCTTTAAAGCATATTAGAGATATTAAATTTATCTTTGAAATTCATATTGATTTTGTCTCGGAGAATTTTTTTGTCTTTGGCAAAGATTTGTAATAGAGAAATTTTGTGTGTGTGAAACCAACAAGCATTTACAATGGCATCTAATGTTCAGAATTTCATTTCAAAACCTACCCAGGAGGGGTTAGAGTGCATGAGAAAGGATGAGTTGCTCGAGCTTGCCAGAAAATATAGTCTATCTGAGGCAAAAGTATCATTGACAAAACAGGAGATAAAGATTATTTTGATTCAGTATTTAGTAGGAAAGGGAATTTTTGATAGCAGTGCTTTAAGTTTGAAGAGAAAGCCTGTATCTGGTTCTGACAGGAAATTAAGGGAATTAGAGTTAAAGAACCAGATTGATTTAGAATTGGCAAAGCTTCAGATTCAGAGAGAGAGAGAGAGAAAGAAGAGAGGCAGATACAGATGGAGAGAGAGAAGGAAGAGAGGCAGATACAAATGCAGAAGGAAGAGAGGCAGATACAAATGCAGAAAGAAGAGAGGCAGATACAGATGGAGAGAGAAAAAGAAGAGAGGCAGATGGAGAGAGAGAAAGAAGAGAGGCAGATACAGATGGAGAGAGAGAAAGAAGATAGGCGGATACAGATGGAGAGAGAGAAAGAAGAGAGACAAATGCAGATGCAGATGCAAAGAGAAGAAAGGGAAATGCAATTTAAGTTAAGAGAATTAGAACTGGCAAACAGAGCACACTCCACTCCTTTAAACACAAGTCCAGGTTTTGATGTTACTAGATATATTAGGTTAGTACCCCCTTTTCAGGAAAAAGAAGTAGATAAATACTTTCTTCATTTCGAGAAAATAGCTGAAAACTTGAAATTGCCCAGAGAGCATTGGACTTTGTTATTACAAAGTGTACTTATTGGCAAAGCTTGTGAAGTCTACACTTCACTGTCAGTACAACAAAGCACTGATTATGATGTGGTTAAGGAGTACATCTTGAAAGCTTATGAGTTGGTACCAGAGGCATATCGACAAAGGTTTAGGAATTGTAGAAAAGAAACTGGACAAACTCATGTCGAATTTGCAAGGGATAAAGAACAACTATTTGATAGGTGGTGCTCAGCCAAGAAAGTTGATCAAGCTTATGATAACCTCAGACAGCTCATATTAATTGAAGAGTTCAAGAGGTGCATCCATAGTGATGTTAAAACCTATCTTGACGAGCGGAATGTGGAAACTTTGGAAAATGCTGCTCGTATGGCTGATGATTATTCCTTGACTCACAAAATTTCATTTGGCAATAAGTCGTCCTCTCAGCAGTTTTCTGGTAAAAAACCATTTCAATCTCATTCGAGTACTTCCAAATTTCACAACAGCACAACTGTTAGAAATCAAACATCTGATAAGACTGATCAGAAATCCTTATCTCTTCCTACGTGCACTTATTGTAAAACGAAAGGGCACGTTATTTCTGATTGCTTCAAGTTGAAAAATAAGCAACAGAGAAAAGACAGAGCTTTTCCAAATGCTCTTATTTCTACGAGGTCAAGGTCACGGTCTTGTATTGAAAGCAATACATTTGTTGGGTCAAACAAACCCCAGTCTGATTCTATTTTGGAGGCTTATGAACCATTCATGTCAGAAGGTTCTATATCACTTATTGGTGATTCTGCCAAACCTATCCCAATTAAAATATTAAGGGACACTGGAGCTTCTCAGAGTCTTTTATTATCAGGTACTTTGCCTTTGTCTGAGGAGTCTTCTTCAAGTGAAAGTGTTCTTGTTCAGGGAGTAGAGTGCGGCTTTGTAAATGTTCCTCTCCATTGTGTAAATTTGGCATCAGACTTAGTTTCTGGACCTGTGACTGTTGGGGCAGTGACTTCTTTACCCATAGAGGGTGTTCATTTATTACTAGGCAATGACCTAGCTGGAGATGAGGTTGTGGTTAATCCACTTGTAACTGACAAGCCTTGTTTGGATCAGAAAGTTGATCCTGTCGAAACTGAAATCCCTGATTTGTACCCTGCTTGTGCAGTTACTAGAGCTATGGCAAAAAGAGCTCTTGAGAGTGATGTTGATCAGGATATTATTCCTTTAGCTGACACATGTATTGGTCAGTCTTTTGATGAGGTCACTTTTTCCTCAGGTATTGATCAATCAAATGGTATTGATCACAGTGATCCTCTTTTGGCAACTCATTCTCTTTGTTCTACTCAGGGTGACAAACGACAATCTTTTGTCGTTGAACAGGAGCAAGATCCCGAGATATCTTGTTTGTTTCAGAGGGCTATTAGTGAAACTGAAGCCACACAAGTTCCAGTGTGTTACTTTGTGAAAAATGGGGTCCTTATGAGGAAATGGAGACCACCTGATGTACCCGCTGGTGACGAGTGGTCAGTGAGCTATCAAATTGTTGTTCCTAAGTCATATAGACAGGAAATTCTTAATTTAGCCCATGAAACTCCTTTGGCTGGTCATTTAGGAGTCTGTAAGACTTATCACAAGATCTTGAATCATTTTTATTGGCCGAAACTCAAAAGTGATGTTTCTAAATACTGCAGATCTTGTCACACTTGTCAAATGGTAGGAAAACCCAATCAGAAGATACCTAAGGCTCATCTGCAACCTATTCCTGCATTTGATGAACCATTTAGTAGAATAATAGAAGACTGTGTTGGTCCTTTACCTAAAACCAAGTCAGGCAACCAATACTTGTTGACCATCATGTGTGCATCTACAAGATTTCCAGAGGCAATTCCTCTCAGAAATATAAAAACTAAAACTATTGTGAAAGCTTTGGTGAAGCTTTTTACACTTGTTGGCCTTCCCAAATCTGTCCAGTCGGATCAAGGGTCAAATTTTATGTCTGGAATTTTCCAACAAGTTATGCATGAATTAGGCATCCAACAGTTTAAATCTTCTGCCTATCACCCTGAAAGTCAAGGTGCTTTGGAAAGATTTCATCAAACTTTGAAGAATATGATTCGATCATATTGCTTTGATACAGAAAAGGATTGGGATGAGGGTGTTCATTTGTTGTTGTTTGTTGTTAGGGAATCAGTTCAAGAGTCGTTGGGTTTTAGTCCCTTTGAACTAGTTTTTGGTCATACTGTCCGTGGACCATTGAAATTATTGAAAGAGAAACTTCTTTCAAATGAAGACTCAAAGATTAATCTTCTTGATTATGTCTCTGGTTTCAAATACAAGTTGTCAAAGGCCTGTGAAGTAGCAAGAACTAATCTTCACACTACTCAGTCAAAAATGAAATTAAGGTATGACAGAAATACACAGGAAAGGAGTTTTAAACCTGGTGACAAAGTTCTGGCTCTCTTTCCCATACCTCAGAATCCTCTTCAGGCTAAATTTTATGGTCCTTATACCGTTGAAAAGAAAGTAAATGACTTAAATTATATCATTAACACTCCTGGGAGACGGAAACAGAAACAACTTTGTCATATAAATATGTTAAAGGAATATTTTGACAGAGATAGCTCAGCTAATTATTCAGTTAATTTAGTTGTACCTGTCCCACACAGTGAAGATATCAACGATGGAGTACGATCAGACTATAGTGACTCTGGTATAGTCAATCTTCGGAATTCAGAAATATTGAACAACCTAGATCAGAAACTTTCACATCTACAACAACAGGAAAGAAATGAACTAAAACAGCTATTACATGAATATGAGCACTTGTTTCCTGATGTTCCAACACGAACAAGTAAAATTTATCATGACGTTGACATTGTAGATTCTGCGCCTGTGAAACAGCATCCTTATAGGATGAATCCTCTCAAACAGAACTATCTGAAGAAAGAAATTCAGTATTTACTGGAGAATGATTTCATAGAACCAAGTAAAAGTAACTGGAGTTCACCATGTATTCTTGTTCCCAAGCCAGATAATACATTCCGTATGTGTACTGACTATAGAAAAGTCAACAGTGTCACCAAAACTGATTCATTTCCAATCCCAAGAATGGACGATTGCATTGATAAAATTGGAAATGCGGAATATGTCACCAAGTTTGACCTTTTAAAAGGATTCTGGCAAATTCCACTGACGGAAAGGGCAAAAGAAATTTCAACATTTGTAACTCCAGATGGACTTTATCAATATAAAGTCATGCCGTTTGGAATGAAAAATTTGCCTGCAACGTTTCAACGTCTGATGAACATGATAACATTTGGTCTTGATAATTGTGACGCTTATATCGATGACGTCATTATCTACAACAACACCTGGGAAGATCATTTGGAAACCATTCGAAAATTCTTCGATCGACTCAGTGATGCGAATCTGACAATTAATTTGAGCAAAAGTGAGTTTTGCCATGCTTGTGTCACATTTTTAGGACATATTGTGGGACAAGGTCAAGTTAAACCTATAGAAGCTAAGGTCAAAGCTATCTCTGAATTTCAAGTTCCAATTTATAAAAAGCAACTGATGCGATTTCTAGGTATGGCTGGATATTATCGGAAATTTTGTTCCAATTTTTCCAAAATTGCTGAACCTTTGACAAGTTTATTGAGTAAGAAAACCAAATTTCATTGGTCTGACAAGTGTCAGGAATCTTTTGACAAGTTAAAGACCATGCTTAAGAATGCACCAGTTCTTTCTGCACCAAATTTTAGCCAATCTTTTAAATTATCTGTTGATGCAAGTGATGTAGGGGTTGGTGGAGTATTGATTCAGGAAGACAAAAGTGGTGTGGATCACCCTGTGTGTTATTTTTCTAAAAAACTAAACAAGCACCAGAAAAATTATTCCACAATTGAGAAGGAATGTTTGGCTTTGATATTGGCTTTACAGCATTTTGAAGTGTATGTTACCTCAGCTCTTTCTCCAATTATTGTGTACAGTGATCACAATCCCCTTACTTTCATCAACAAAATGAAAGATAAAAATCGGAGATTGTTGAGATGGAGTTTGATATTGCAAAAATATAACATTGACATTAGACACATTAGGGGAAAAGACAATGTGATTGCAGATGCACTCTCACGTGCCTAGAAATGTAATATTGCTTGATGTAATTAAGTCCAGTATCATAAAACATGTTCTTATGTAATTTTGGTTATTATAGTATTAGATGTATGTTCAAAAGAAAGCTTTATTATATAAATCTTTCTTTTTCTTTATGAGGGGAGGTGTTATGTATGATGTTTATATAATATTATAAATATTTTAGAAAATTATAAATGTTTCTTCACTTTAATATTTGCTTACATCTTTATGTTTATCAGGAAAAACATGTTTAACTAGTGTCCTTGAATTAGGTTGTTTTGATCAATATGTTTTCTCAATTTGAAGGTCAAGGTTGATTTTTGTTTACAAGTAAAAATTCCATTAAGATGACTCATGTTCTAGAACATTCTGTCATGTGACCAATCTTTATATATACCATGTTTGGTGGACATTTATTCAGTTTTTGACATTACCATCAGTCTTGTAAAGAGCTATTACAGTTGTGAAAATTCATTACAAATTCTAAGAGAGGAATTATTTTAAATATTCATTGGATTATAACAGTGCTCATAAACTTTTGGATTTTGGATTTTTAATTGATGATTTTGGAATTTATGTGAACTTATTCAGAGATTTTGGAATACTTCATTTTGACATCAGCACATCAAGATTTCTAGTACATCAGGACTTTGGAGACCATTAGCACATCATAACATTCAAGGACACAGCCGTGAATTCTGAACATTCTATATTTAGGACTTGTGATTAGAACAATCATTCTTATTGGATTATTAGGATTTCAAAACACATTACTGTAAGTGACTTTTTGATTTTTTCATTTTAATTAACTAGTAATAAATTGCTTGTTGATTTTTTACTTGATTTGTTGGTTTCACTTTCTTTCTGTTACATTTTTCTTAGACCATAGAGTCGTAACACTATAAACTAGTTTTTGATAATAAAATCCCTAACCCCAGTCCCACATTCAGTTTCCCGATGCGACAACCCTCTCCCATTCCTTGCCTCCAGAGGATGGACTAAAAGTTTTCAAACTGTTCTGCACATCTATTTAATACCTTCAATCATATTTAAAGATTTAAAATCTCAGTATGTAATAATGTTGGAAGAGTTAGGCATTTATATAATTAAGCAATACAGACACAGAATAACATAGTAACCATGTTTACTGTAGGGAAAGCAGTATTCACTACAGCTTCATTGCACTGATGATAATAGTACAGAGGTCTTTTATACTCTTTTATGAAATGAGTCTAAATTTAAGCTGAATTGGACAGTGAGCAGGAATGCTCAGTTCTTGGTTCCTTATGAGGAGACTAAACCAGACTAGTTTCAGCAGCTTAGTGTTTAGCACATCAGACTTGCAACCAGAAGGGTGTAGGGTGCTGTTGAATCAGTCTTGGTTGGCTGCTGTGTGTGTCCCTGGTAGAATATCAGACTTGCAACTAGAAGGGTGTAGGGTTCTGTTGAATCAGCCTTGGTTGGCTGCTGTGGCATGTCCCTGGTAACATATCAGACTTGCAACCAGAAGGGTGTAGGGTGCTATTGAATCAGTCTAGGTTGGCTGCTGTGGCGTGTCCCTGGTAGCATATCTGACTTGCAACCAGAAGGGTGTAGGGTGCTGTTGAATCAGTCTAGGTTGGCTGCTGTGGCGTGTCCCAGGTAGCATATCAGACTTGCAACTAGAAGGGTGTAGGGTGCTGTTGAATCAGCCTAGGTTGGCTGCTATCATATGTCCCTGGTAGCATATCAGACTGCAAACAGATGGGTGTAGGGTTCTGTTGAATCGGAATAGGTTGGCTGCTATAGTATGGCCCTGGTAGCATATCAGACTTGCAACCAGAATTGTGTAGGGGTCTGTTGAATCAGCCTTGGTTGGCTGCTGTGTGTGTCCCTGGTGGCATATCAGATTTGAAACTAGAAGGGTGTAGGGTTCTGTTGAATCAGCCTAGGTTGGCTGCTGTGGCATGTCCCTGGGCAAGATATTTTACCCTCCTTGCCACAATACAATTATAACCTTCATGTGTTGATGTGCTGTAAAACAGCAAAACCAAAAGATAAAAATTAAATTTTACACATTAAGAGGGGGCAGGGGTTTGAGGGTTGGTTTATACATGTCCCACACTATCTTTATAATGTCCTATACTTTCCAGTATGATGCACACTCAACTCTAAGCAGCATACACCCATATCTGCTGTAGCCAATTTCCTAACTACATCCCTAGAACAATACCCCAGTGACCTCTTAGCCTTTTCTCAGGCAGTAATGACAACTCTGACAATAGGGGAATGACACACATTGCGTCCTTTTGGTTCTATTAATACCAAGCTTTTAAATAAGGAAGTTATTAGCAATGGGTATTATCATAAAGCATAATGCATCAGCAGATCAACCCTGTGCTAATTAATTGAAATAGGCAGAACAAAAACCAATGAGCCAGATATGTTGGGGGCAACATATTAACAGCAGATCTGGGTGGGGTTTTATTTACGGTTGAGTGCATGTTATAAACTGGTGAATATAGTAGTGATAACATTCAGTGGTCTCTCATTATAAAGTCCCTCAGTATACCACTGCCTGTCTTATACAGTCATGGATCCCATGACATTAGTTGAATATTATTCTATCTTTGCAACTTGAATTATTTCACTTCTGGCTAATGTGATTTCACATTATTCAATTCCCAATTCTTGTGTTTTGACCCAGTATTATGACACATCCTTGTTGGAACATCCCTCAGTATTAAGGCTCCCTCACTTCTGTTGGAGGTCACTTTTATGACTCATGAACAGTGTTATCAAGAGGGAGCATTGTATATGTCTCAACAGTGGTTCAATTATTTGTTTCAGTTGAATTCTCCATCACCTTTTGCTCCATTCAATGACATACTTCTGGACAGCAAGGAGTCTTATGTCCTGTCTCATCCACAAACAGATGAGGACAAACATGTAGATGATGACGTAATAAACATGGAACCCAAGGCAAAACCTCGCCCAAGGTATATAATGTGCTTCTGGTAAAAATTATGAACCAGCTGTCTTCATTGTTTTTGAAAATACTAGATGTGAATTTTCAAATCTCATTTTACAATGAAAATGAAATACATTGTAACTGGCCTCAAGAGACTACCCGTAGCCAACAAAAATTGTATTATCAGTTTTTTTTCTTTCTTGGGTATCAATTTTCAAGTTTTTTGCAAAAATGACATTTTTAGCTCTACTGGTCATAGGCCAGAAGAGCTTATGGGATGGTTTGTTGTCTGTCTTCTGTCTGTCGTCCATCCATCTGTTAGCACAAGTTTGTTATCGCTACTCCTAAACTACTCATATCATGGTCATATCAACATGGGGTTTTCACTCTGAGACTTTTCATGATGTCTAATTGGGCCTTAATGAAAATGGTGCCGATCTGATATCCAATATGGCCACAATGACAGCCATCTTGAAAATATTGTTATCACTCCTCATCCTGAATGGATGGTCATATCAACATGGGGTTTTCACTAAAAGACTTCTTATGATGTCTTGTTGGTCCTATATGAAAATGGTGCCAATCTGACATCCAGTATGGCTACCATGGCAGCCATATTAAAAATCTTGTTATCACAACTCTACTTGAACAGAAAGTCATAACTGATGTGGGTTGTCACCAGAAGACTGCTTAAGATGTCGAGTTGGTCTTAAATGAAAATAGTGCTGATCTGATGTCCAATATGGTGGCCCAGCAGTTAGCTTGAAAATCTTGTTTTTGCTGCCCCTCCTGAATGGAAAGTCATATCTTGAAAATATTGTTATCTGTACTCCTCTTCAAATGAATTGCTATATCAACATGGGGTTTTCACCAATAGACTTATGATATCTAGTTAGTCCTAAATGAAATTGGTGCCAGTCATACATCCAATATGGCTGCCATGACTACTGTCCCTGAATGGATGATTATTATGACATAGGGTTTTCACCAAAAGACTTCTAATGATGTCTACTTTGTCCTAAATGAAAACGGCGCCAAGCTGACATCCAGTATGTGTACCACAGCAGGTAATTTGAAAATCTTGTTATCGCTGAAGAATGTCAGAGATGGTTTCAACACTCAACAGTTAAAAGAAAGAAATGGTCTTATCTTGAATTTCTCAAAATTCTTTTCACCCAGTTGAGGGACTCTTGTTATTGATACTTGGGGTATGAGTCACATTGTTTCAACAGAAAGATAATTGCTTGTTGTTAAATTGTTTGTCGTTAATTTGTTGGTAGATAGAAACCACAAAATTCATGCAGACTGGTACAAAAAGTTGTGAAGTAGTATCTCAAGACAGATGGCCTCTTAGTAGAGGTCATTACATTATATTAAGAAAGCCATTCATGCACTAATGATCTTGTCATAAATGACAGGTGTCCAGAACAGTGAACTTTTAATTCCGGTTTTACTGTACAGAGCTATCTATTGATAATGAAGTCAGATTTTAAAAATTTCCTGAAAACAAAAGCAAAGTACTGAGTTTGGTCTGAAGGGTATTTTCAGACATGCATTTCTTCTTTGTGTATGCTCACCAAAAGATGGAGTGTATAATATTATGACATAATCCATCTGTCAATCCATGCAAAATTGCCAGCTGTACGTCCATCGGTTTCCTTTTGCATTTCTGCACAATTACTTTAGTGTTACATCATCAACCTTTACCAAACTTTGTGGATGGCTTGCACTTGGGGTAAGGAAGAAGCCTTACAGTTTTGAAATGGAAAGGTCAAAGGTCAAGGTCACTGTGACTGAAAGAAGAAAAATGGTGTCTACACAATAATGTTAGTTCTACATCAGAGATCTAAACGAAACTTTGTGGATGGCTTGCATTTAGGGAAAGGAAGAAGTCTATTAATTTTATGGTCAAATGGTCAAATTCAAAGTCTCAGCCACTTTGACTGAAAGAAGAAAATGTTTTCTGGGTAATAACTTCAGTTCTACATTTCAGACATAACTAAACTTTGTGTATGGCTTGCACTAAGAGTAAGAAAGAAGCCTATTGATGTTGGAGTCAAATGGTCAATGATTAAGGTTATCGTGGCTGAAAAATGAAAAATGGTTTCAGTGAAAAATCATGACCATGTACCTTTACCAAAGTTTTTTGGCAATGGTTTACACTTTGAGTAAGAATTAAACCTAAAGATTTGGGGGTGAAAAAAATCAAAGGTCAAGATCACTGTGATCGAAAGAAGATAAATGGTTTTTGCATAATAACGTTAGTTCTAGACAACATAACTTGACCAGAGTTTGTGGAGGGCTTGCATTTAAGGTAAGAAAGAGGTCTATTGATTTTGGGGTCAGAAAGGTACAAGGTCAGGGTCATTGTGACTCAAACAAAAAATTTTTTTTCTCACAAATAATGTTTGACCGAGAGTAAGTTTCTTGTCAAAAACTTTGTGGATTGCTTGCACTTAGGGTAAAAAAGAAACCTTTAGAGGTCTAAAGGTCAAAGATCTGGGTAATTGTAAATCTAATACAAAAAAATAATGGTTTCAGTGCAGTAAGTTTAGTCCAAGACTGCATACCTTTTTGAGATCCATTGTTAAGTAATCTCCAGAGTTAACCCTGCCCTACTAGTACCTACACAAAGGTTATTAAACATGCGGCAGGTATATTATTTTTCATTCATGGTACTCTTGTTTTCTTGCTGTGAAATTCTGTTTCAAACTGAAAATTTACCTGTTGCCTATTGCAAGCAGCATTTCTTCTGTGGTAGACCTAGTGAGCCAACCTTGTAAATTGTTTGAAAAATTGGGCATGTTTATATCCTGGGAAAAAAATGAAAGTTTAAATTTTGCTAAAATGTTTGAAAATGCTGGGAATGGGCTGGCCATTGAATGTGGAGGTGTTATAGATGATTAATTTTACAATAGGCATAAAAGCAAGTTCTCTCTAAATTAATTAATTTCATTATTGATACTTATAAGAATTTAAGATGTTTTAATGTTGGAAAAAGAAAATAAGACTAATGCACCAATGTATTCTGTAGCATTCATCTAATGTTTGTAAATTTTAAATGGCAATGAAGATTTTTCATCGGGGAAAAGGTGATTGCCAAACATGTATTGTTACAATTAGGTGAATTTTCAATGTTTAGAGTCCGATAAAGTAGGACTGTCTCTGCAATGTTTAATCAGGTGCCATGTTTAAGTTATAGGTCAGATCCCATTTTCACTAAATATCACACTTATTCCACATCTTGAGATTTTATATTATGTTGCTTATGATCCACTTGAAGATAATGTTATTTTAGTCTTAGGTAGAGATGACAAAGATGATGGCAAATAAATCTTTAGTTTTAAATTTGTACACCTGGCAATCATTTATTTTGAAAAGAATTGAGAAATTGCTAAAATGTTAGAAAATCTTCATATCTTTCTCAGAGATAAACCAAACTTTTTTATAGTAAATGCAAGGTATAATAACTCATTTTTAGCTCACCTCGTCTCAAGGTCAAGTGAACTTGTGGTATGGTCCTGCATCTGTCATGGGTCATATGTCGTGCATCATCTGTCCATTGCCAATTGCTTGTTATCAATCTGGAGTACATATTTCTAATCTGATTTTCAATCAAACTTAGAATATGGGCTTATATCATCAAAATCTTGGACAAGTTCAGTAATGAGCAAGATCCATGCACATTAATGAGGTGATTTTGCATCTGATTGGCTGACCTTGTTATGACTCTGGAAGCCATATTTCTGATCCAGTTTTGATCTGATTTGGTGTGTCTGTATCTCTTTATATCATGAAGATTTCAGATGAGTTCAATAAAGGAGCAAAATCCTTGCATATTAATGAGGTGATCCTGCATTTAATTGGCTGAGCTTGTTACCACTCTGGGCTAATATCATCAAAATGTTGGACTAGTTCAATAATGAGCAACATACATGCATATTAATGAGGTGATCTTGCATCTGATTGGCTGAGCTTGTTACAACTCTGGATGCCATTCTTTTTATCTGATTCTGATCAAGCTTGAAATATGACCTTAAGATCTTGGACAAGTTCAATAATCAGCAAGATATAGGAGTAATAATGAGGTGATCTTGCATCTGATTGGTTGATCTTATTACCACTCCAGTGGCCATATTTCTGAACCAATTTTGTTTGACAGGTTCGATAATGAATGAGATGCATGCATACTATTGAGGTGATCTTGCATCTGATTGGTTAAGCTTGTTACCGCTGTGGAATCCATAGTTCTGATCTGATTGTGATCAAACTTGGAATATGGACTTATGTCATCAAGAAGTTCAATGGGTTCAATAATGAGCCAGATTCACACATATTATTGAGGTAATCTTGCATCTGATTGACTGAGCTTGTTACCACTCATAAAGTTATATTTCTGATCCAATTTACATCAAATTTGGAATATATGCTTAATATGATCAAACTCTTAGTTCGATAATGAGTGAGATCCATGCATACTAATAAAGAAATCTTGCATCTGATAAGCTGAGCTTGTTACCACTCTCAAAGCTATTTTTTGATCTAATTTTGATCAAACTTAAAGTATGACCTTGTATCATCAAGACCTTGGACAAGTTCAGTAATGAGTGAAATATAGGCATATTAATGAGGTGATATTGCATCTGATTGGCTAAGCTGTAGGCCATATTTCTGATCTGATTTTGATATAACTTGAAAAATATGCTTATATCATCAAGATCTTGGACAATTTTAATAATGAGCAAGATATAGGCATATTAATGAGGTGATATTGCATCTGATTGGCTGATCTTGTTACCACTCTGGAAGTCATATTATATTGTATCTGGAAGTCATATTGTATTGTATCTGATTTTGATCAAACTTGAAGTATGAGAATATGTCATCAAGATCTTGGATGATTTTAAAATGAATGAGATCCATGCATATCAATGAGGTAATTTTGCTTCTGATTGGATGACCCTGTCACCACTCCTGTGACCATATTTCTGAACCAATTTTGATCAAACTTGGCATATATCATCTAGACCTTGAATGGGTTCAATAATGAGTGAGATGCATGCATATTAACGAGGTAATCTTGCATCTGATTGGCTCAGCTTGTTACCACTTATGAAGTCATATTTCTAATCTGATTTAAAAATATATACTTATATGATATAGCTCTTAGATTAGTTAGATAATGAGTAAGATACATGCATGCTAATAAAATGATCTTGCATCTGATTGACTGAGCTTGTTACCACTCTGGAAGCCTTATCCTGATCCGATTTTGATCAAACTTCGAACATTGCCTTATTTCATGATCATGGATGAGTTCAATAATGAGCAAGACCCACGCATATTGATGAGGTGATCTTACAACTGATCTATTCGTATCAGTTATGCCTTAATCTTTAGAAATAATTTGTATCAGGATATAGTAAAATAGGTAGAATCAACATGATATATTTGGATATAGTTTAGATGAGTTGTGTTCTTACAATAATACACAGGGCTGCTTAATGAAATGGTCAGCTGTTAAGTTATGTAAGCCAAGTAAATCCGATCAGGCCTGTTTGGGACCCTTGCTAATTCTTGATACCTACTGAATGTTCAGTGGAAAATTCATCGCTGCCAGCAAAGTAAAAAAAAAGATATGCAAATTTTAAATTTTGGGAAGAAAATGTTAGATATTAAGTGAAAGTGGTATTAGGAAACTGCATTTGTGTCACAAAGATACTACCATATATACTTGCGTATAATCCGATACCAACAGCAAACTGCATAAACCCAGATCTGCTGGCACATAATTTGCTGGCAGATCTGGGTCTATGCAGTTTATAAGGACTAATCAGTAGAACAAACAACATAGACCCTGATCTGCAAACGCATTATGCAATGGCCGATCAGGGTCTATGTTGTTTGCATTTGGATCCGAGTTATACGCAAGTATAGATGGTACCTCAGGAAGTTTTTGTAATATGCTAAATAAAATGCAGTCAGGGGGATATTTACACATTAGATATCAGGATTTTAGATTAAGTATGACTTCATAGCTTTGTTATTCATCTGCACTAGCTTTACACCTCTGCTTCACATGGATTCAGTCCTCAGTCCTGACATGTACAAGGTTAACATCCAAAATCAGTGGTTTCCTTTGTGTTTTCAGTGACCTAACATCAACATCTCAGCAGTTGAATTGCATTTTGTAAGATTTTGGTACATGATATAGATTAGATAAATTAAGTTTAAATTTGAATATATTGTATGCAGATGCATATGTAATATGAATTCAGTTGAGAAACATTTTTTATTTCTTTTCTTTTTGTTCAGATTGATTTCACTAACTGACGAACTGCTGATGAAGTTGTCAGGGATTGAGGAACTGGAACATATAACATCTCTCAATCTCCATGGAAATGGACTGACCAAATTGAAACCTATATCTGAGCTGAAAATGTTGAAGAAATTGATTGTCAGCTTCAATGAACTGACAAGGCTAGATGAAATAGCCCATATGGTTTGTATAAGTTATTTTTTATAACTCTACTGGTCATAGACCAGACAAATGGCCTTTTGTCTGGTGTCTGGCATCGATTGCATATGTTTGTTTTTTGCTACTTCTGTTAAACTACTGGGAGAATTGCCACCAAACTTTACAGACACACTCATCCCAAAGTCTTGTTGGTCCAAAATTAAAATATTATTGTGCCTCTCAGAAAACTAATATGGCCACCATGGCAGCCATCTTGAAAATCTTGTTACTGAAACTACTACTAAATGGATGTTCATTTGACGTGGGGTTTTCACTACAAGCGTTCTTTTGATGTCTAACTGGTCCCAAATGAAAATGGTACTGATCCAACATTTAACATGGCTGCCATCTTGAACATCATTTTATTTGATACTCCTCCTGAATAGATGGTTGCATCAACAAGGAGTTTTTACTAAAATAATTCTTATGTTGTGTTGTTGGTCCCAAATGAAATTGGTGCCAATCTTGTTTTCAGTCTTGTTTTTGCTGCTAATCCTAAATGGATGGTCATATTGACATGACATGGGGTTTTCACTAAAAAACTTCTAATGATGTCTCACTGGTCCTAAATAAAAATGGTACTGATCTGATCTCCAATATGGTTGCCATGGTGGCCATCTTACAAATCTTGTTATTTGCTACACTTCCTGAATGGATGGTTATGTTCACATGGGATTTTCACCAAAAGACTATAATATCTAGTTGGTCCTAAATAAAAATGGCACCAATCTGACATTCAGTATGGCTGCCACAGCAGCCATCTTGAAAATATTGTTATTGCTACTCCTCCTAAACAGAAAATCATATTGACATGGGTTTTCACTGGAAGACCTATTGTGTCTAGTTGGTCCAAAATGAAAATGATGCTGATCTGACATCCAATACAGGCACCATGGCCACCTTGTTGAAAGTCTTGTTATCACTGCCTCTCCTGAATGGATGGTCATACTGAAATGGGTTTTCACCAAAAGCCTTCTTATGATATCTAGTTGGCCTTAAATGAAAATGGTGCTGATCCAACATCTGTTTTGGCTGCCATTACAGCCATCTTGAAAATCTTGTTATTGCTACTCTTTCTGAATGAATGGTCATATTGACATGGGTTATCACCAAAGATATCTTATGGTGTCTAGTTGGTCCTGAATGAAAATGGTACTGATCTTACATCCAGTATGACCACCAGATGGTTTCAACACTCAGGATTGAAAAAGTAGAAATAGTTTTGTCTTGGATTCCTAGAAGTTCTTTTTAGCCAGTAGAGTGTCAGTCCCTTAAAAAAACTCACATCTTATATCTAGTATATATCGTATACCCAGTTTTTATAAATTAGATGACAAATTATAAAATACATATAAAGTGGCTGACCTTGTTACCTCATTAGATCTAGAAACTACATTTGTCATCTAATTTATAAAAACTGGGTATATGCTAATTGATGCCTTACATCAGTATATAGGAATCCTCATGTCCATCCCTTCTTCCTCCTATCTGGCACACAATGTTGTGAATGTAACTAGTCCTGTAGTTTTTAGCTCACCTGGACCATTAGGCCATGTAGCATATGGTATGGTCCAATGTGCATCATCTACTGTTCATCGATCAACAGTTGCTTGCTACCAATATAGGGTCCATATCATCCAATTTCAATCAGAATTGGAATATGGGTTTAGATGAACAACATCTCGGACATGTTTAAAAATGAGCGAGAGGCATTGAAAATCAATGAAGTGATCTTGCATCCGATTGGCTGACCTTGTTACCTCATTAGATCTAGAAACTACATTTGTCATCTAATTTATAAAAACTGGGTAAATGGGTCTATATTATCAAGATGTTGGATGAGTTCAGTTATGAGCAAGATACTATGCATATTAATTAACCCTTTATATTTAGAAAGAATTTTGTTATCATGATATTGTAAAATAATTAAAATAAAAATGAAATAAAGTTTGTGAGATAGTCTGCATAAGTTGTATTCTTACAGTAATACATAAACATGGTTAGTCTAATGGTCAGCTATTAAGCGGAATTCATATTATCTCGAAAAGTGCCTGAATTTTGATGGTTACCTTGAAAAGTGCTTGAAATAAAGGTCAGCTGCAAAAAGGACTTCAAAGATGTTGAGAATGCTCAGTTGTCCTTGAATTTCGAAGCAAACACATTTCATTGAAAAACATTAATTTACTGACATAAATATTAAGAAACAAAATAAAAGATCAATTGCAAAAGTTAGAAACCAGATCTTCCTGGAATTGTTACTCCATGTTGGGTTGCTTACAGATTCAGTAAAACTTCCAGCTGTGTTGCTTACATGCTCATTGGTACTCAGCCTCATTTGGGATTATAACCACTTTGTGATGTAAATGAATGGATGCTGTGTTGACTGGGTCTTTAAGGCTGATTAAAAAAGTCTGTCAGGTGCTCTGTGATGGGAAGCATATTTTCATACCAGAGTGCCATAAGTGCTATACATCTTGAGTATACATGGGTAAGACAAGTCATAATTTAAGAATGAAATATGTAATTCTGAAATTTTGTGGACTCTGCATACTATAATTAGTATTCTTTCTAATATGCAGTTAATTATAGTGCTTGAAAATTAAATTTTTGTACTTGAAAAGTCCTTGAAGTTCCTGATGAAATATCTGTATGAACCATGTTAAGTTATGTAAGCCAGGTGAGCAATGTCAGGCCCACTTGGGCTGCTGTTGATGGATTGCCATGAAACTTGTTTTGTTTTTCTTCTGGCATTTTTTTATTTTTATTACCCTATATATATAATGATGCCAAGGTTGGGGAACATTCGACTCACTGTTTACAAATCAGAATCATGTTGAGTATCACTTATACATTATATGTTGTAAATTATATTTTTTTTAAAAAACCCAATTGTTATATATCAAATTTACTTCAGCCATTGTCTGAGTTTCAAAAAAAAAAGAAAAAGGTCCAAGAATGAAAAAAAAAAGAAGTTAGTAGGTCAGGAAGAAAAGATGTAAGACATGCATAGATTGCAATGAAACTTGGTAAATATTATGGTCATCACCTGAAGATGCACATATTGACAAATAACTTTGCTCCTACAATTTTTGTAAGATTTATTGTAGTTTTTGAATGCAGTTTATAACAAAACGTTGTGAATGCAACTAGTCACATATTTTTTAGTTGATCACTATTAAATTTGGTAAATGTTATGGTCATCATCTGAAAATGTGCATATTAACAAATCACTGTGCTTTTACAATTTTTTAAAGAGTTATTGTCCTTTTTTATTTGCTGGATGAAGTGTATGACAAAATCTTGTAAACTGAAATAGTCTACATTTTCAGTGGATTGCCACGAAACTTGGTAAATGTTATGGTCATCATCTGAAGAGTTTCATATAGATAAATCACTTTGCTCCTGCAATTTTTGTTACAGTTATTTCACTTTATGTCTTGTATCTGAATGCAGTGTATGACAGAATCTTGTGAACACAGCTAGTCTCAGAGTTTTTGATGGATCGATATTAAATAATATGGTCATAATACGAAGATCTGCATAGCAGAAAATCACTGTGCTTCAGTGATTTTTTTGAGTTATTACCCATTTTGACTTGCAGCAGCATGTAGTGTATGACAGAATCTTGTGAAAGCAACAGGTCTCACAGTTTTCAGTGGACTGCCACGGAACTTGGGTAATAGTATGATCATCTGCAGATGTGCATATCGACTAATTACTGTCCTCCTGCAAATCTTTTGAATGCAACTTATTTTGCTGTTTTTTATGGATCACTCTGAAATTTGGTACATATAATGGTCATCAGCTAAAGATGCACATTTTGATAAATCGTTGTTTTCCTGCAAGTTTTTGTTTACTCTTTATTACCATTTTTGACTTACAGCTGGATGCAACATATGACAGAATTTTGTGAACGTAACTATTTTCTCAGTTTTCAGTGGATTGCTGTGAACATATTATGGTCATCAGAAGAAGATATGCATGTTGACCAATTATTGTATTCACACTATTTGCAGAGTTATGTACTTTTGTTTATACAATAGACTTCATCTCCATCATGATGGTAGCAGTGGGATGTGGGAAAGGCGAGATATATTTATGTGAGGATTGCTCACCATTCCTCTAGTCTTTTTAAATTTAATATTTTTTGTAAGTTTAATTTTCAGAATGTATCAACAGTGGTGTATTCCATTTGTACTCTCTGGAAGCTTTCATTAAGTTTTAAATAGATTGCAGTGTTCTCTGTTTTGAGTTTTTTTAAACATGCATTTTACCTAGATATTTTTATTTGCATACATTTATTCACAAATTAGTCAAAGATTGTATTCATAATGAAAATTTTCCAAAACACATTTATAGTATTCCATAATAAAGGTTTTTTTTGCTTCATTTTATACAGAAGCAAAATGCCAGCCATCATAAAATAAAAAAAAAAGTTTCACATTGAGTAAATTAATAAGGTTCTGAAATTGAAGAATGTCGGTTATAGAAGTTAAACCTTAAAGGATAACAGTTTATGAATAACTACTGTTTCTCTGTTGACAGGGTTTAGAACAGCTAGATGCTAGTCACAATAAAATAAATTCCCTTGAAGGCATGAAGGTAAATATAATTCTCTCTCTCTCTCTCTCTCTCCAAGCCTATTACCACATGAACTCACTTATAAGTTGGGTCCAACTGCAAACAACATAGACCCTGATCTGACATTGCATAATGTGCTGGCAGATTTGGATCTATGTTGTTTTTTCTACTGGTTATTCCTAACAAACTGCATAAACCTATCTGAGTCTGTGCAGTTTGCAGTTGGATCCGACTTATAAGCAAGTATATACGATAACTAGTAGTGTTCATTTAACAAATTTTATCAAGCATCAGTTACTTATATTGTAATGACTGTTAACTGACTCCAATTTGTATGGTCAATTTTTGTGGAAATCCACTCATTATTTGTCATGGCAGGGATCAGTTTCAGTTTATTGGGAATATTTGTTTATTCTTTTTTGAAGTTTTTCATATATTTAAGGAAGATGCAGTTCAGAAAGCTAAGATAAAGTGTTTCTTTTGAAAACTGCTCCATTTTTTTAATTTTAAATTTAGATTTCTGTACAAATAAGATGAATTATCTACAGAAGAACTGTAGAAAAGAGCCTGCTTTTGGTGAACCATCATGTAGAATAATCAATTGATTATTAATTGATTATCGATTGATTAAGGAAAAGTGATGATTGATAATGAAATTTTGAACTGATTCCCAGCACTTGTATTAATTAACTCATATTAAAGAGTTTCAGATTTGCTTTTGTGGCTATCCATTCCACAAAAAGAGTATTCACACACTAAATTGATAACCATATGTACATTACATTGAGATTTGTTTTGCTGTGAAATTGATAACCATATGTAGATTACACTGAGATTTGTTTTGCTGTGTTATGTTTTTTCATGTTTTTCTATAAAACATTCATCCTTAGTAGAACCAAACAACAATCTTTGCCACATGTCACAGTTGTTGCTGGGATCGATATAACCTGCTGCGCAGAAATGTTAAGCACTTATTTCTAGCAAAAGAGGAATCCTTTGAAAGAGTATTCTTATCTTGTCTATAAAGCATAAGTGAGATGTGGTACATTGCCAGTAGCCATTGCCATTGCCATCAACATCATGATTCAGTCTTCAGGTTTTGTGTGAAGGCTTTTGTTTGTAATATACAGGGAGTAACAACAGTACAGTTTGTAAACAAGACATAGCATTCCACAATCCCTTGTTAAACAATAGTTCTTTACCTATTGTTAGGCATTGTGATTGTATGTTCTTGTGCTTGCAAGTTAAAACATTGTTGAAAATAATTTTTCATGGAATAGGTTAAATAAAACCTCTATTTTATTCTACTACTATCAGTTATAATAGCAAAAAGGAAACCTATTATTTGTTCTTTTCCAAAAAATATCACATTAGTTTAAAGTTGATGATGAAAAGATCAGACACAAAAATTTATATTATTTTAAATATTGTTATGCCCCTCCCATATCAGTGGACTCTGGGGACATAGTATCACCATATTCTGTCCTGTCATGTAGCGTCATATACTGTCTATCACAAATTTTTTTCCATTCAAAAACTTTTAAAGAACTTCATGGACTGAAACCAAATTTGGTATGAGGCTTTACAAGTTCTATTTCCATCATTTTTTGACAATTTAATAGAGTTATGACTTATATTTGCCTTTCAATTACCATATATACTTGCATAAAACCCGGGTCCAAATGCAAACAACATAGACCCTGATCTGCCATCACATAATGTGCCAGCAGATCAGGGTCTATGTTGTTTGTTCTACTGATTAGTCCATACAAACTGCATAGACCCAGATCTGCCAGTGCATTTATGTGATGGCAGATCTGGATCTATGCAGTTTGCAGTTGGTATTGAGATATGCGAGTATATTCGGTACGTCACATTGGTGGGGCCAATAATATTATATGGACACATCTTTAGTTTTTTATGTACTTTGACAGTTTTCTTCAGTTCTCCTTTTATTTTAGGGACTGATCAAGTTGAAGTTTTTTGATGTTAGTTGGAACAGGCTGGAAAGAACACGGGATGAACTGTCCATCATGAGGAAACACATGCCAAACCTCATCTCTCTGGATGTGAGACACAACAGATGGCAAAAGGTTTGTGGTCAACATTGATTAACATGCTGTCAGTCACAGAATTGTTATGAGTATAAAATTTGCATCAATTTATTTACTCACAGGGAACTTATTCTGCAAAGATGTAAGTAAATGCAAGGTACATGTTACCAAATAGCAAGTTACAAAATTCTTATGTCTTGAATATGCTGTATTACAGATGACACCAAACTAAAATAGTGTTTACAATACCATAAAATAAAGAGGCCTCATATAATTCAGCTTTTATACTGTCAACTAGTTAGGACAAATTAAATTATTTAATTGTAGTTTTCTGCTAAAGAATTGCCATTTCAGGTATTAAACAACTGATTTTCGTTTTTCACTAATTAGTGAATTATGATGTCTTCCAATTTCTTTCTGTGATATTTACTTGCTTGGTTAAATTTCTATGTCTGCTTTTTCATGACCATCTTACCATGTTATTTTGACCTAAATTTCACCTCAGCATCATTAACTCTGCTCTTGGTGAGCATTTTAACTACTATGAATTCATTATATTTTGTAGGGTACAAATTTTGCTGGTTTTTGTGGTTGCTACAAACCACAAATCTAAAGACCCAATGAATAACAGTTCTGTTGTGGAAACAATGTCTGACTTTCCAATCCACAAATTTAGTTATATATAAAATCGTGATTTTTTGCAAAACCACGAAAATTGATGCACATGGAAGTAAATGAATTGACACTATTTCAGATGACAGATAGTACATGTATGTTTGAATGATCTAATTTACTGCATAACAAACAAGGCTGATGAAAATCATTAAAAATTAGGGATATAATCAATAAGAAAATTTGTTGTTCTTTACAGCCTGAAAATTTAAGGTTGCGCATCATTGGAAGGCTGAAATCGTTAACATTTCTGAATGGAATCCAAGTTACAGAGGTGGAGGCCTCATCTGCATTGAGAGTTGCAGCAGGATCACGGATATCCCAGCTGTCCCTCATCAGTCACTCACGGACCACAAAAGAAAAACCTCGATCCCTCAGTCTCAAGGCCACTGGCCAAATCCTCTGTTCCCAGAACAGAAATAAACCAGAGAAAGTTGGGGAGGCAGATAGTTCATGGTATTCAAAGGTAATAACTAAATAATAATATTAAATTTACACAGTATAAATTAAAGATGATGTTACTAATTACATCATGATTCAAGGCTTTCTCTATGAGGTGTTGATATGTAGCAGTACAGTTGAATCTTTGTAAATTGGCCATGGAGAGGACAAAAAGTTCAGAGCAGATTGGGCAGGGAGCTAAACACTTACTGTCACTTCCATTATAAAAGAGGCTTAGATGGGTCATATTTTGCAGTGATATTGGTATACTAATTTTTGTAAATTTCCTACCTTATGTATGGATACAGTCACAGATGGCTGGTTGATTTGCTGTCTACAACAACAGGAGTTAAGACACAGGAGAAGTGGAATATGAAGTCTAATTCAAACAAATCACCAACACAGATGCATTACTACAAGATGGCAACCTTTACTGTCACAGATTTCTTGACAGTTGTGATGATGGAGAAAGATGGCAAAAATTACTTTCTACATTTATCAGAATTTTCCATTTTGTTTTCACATAGTTTTTGCTGAGTGAAGGCTTGGTACAGACCCTGAAATGGTTAATTATAGCAAGTTTGCATTTCATTTACTCTTCACGAAATGCATTTGAAATTTATTTCATTTGTATTTCATATGCATCCCAATTCCATTTGCATTTCAGCTATCAATATTTCATTACTAGTCTCAGAAATACATTCTCATTTTGTGTTTATTGCTTCCAATCATTATTTCCTTTCATTGTCACTCATTTGGAATAAATTGGAAATGCATTTAACAAAGTTGGGTTTTCCATTTGTTTCGAGAACTATTGCTTTTGTATCTTGTTTATTAAAAGTGTGATTTAATAAAATAGCAAATGTGTAATAATCAAAAGACTGTGTTGAATTTACACTAAATAAAAATATAACTGAAACTGCAATAAATGTAACATTATAATTGTTGAGTTTTTGTCACAGTTTTTTATTTCTTATTTCATTTTGTTAAAATAAAATTGTACAGATACAACCATCAGGAATGATGTTATCACATCAGTGATGGTTATTTATGTATACCTAGACAAGTACAGTGAGATAGCTTGTAGCTTTTGATCTTGGAAATTTAGCAGCAGCTTGAAAATAATTGATTTTCAAATCCATTCATGAAATGCATTTTCATTTCATATTTGTTTCTCATTCATCATAGAGCATTGTGTTTTCCAATTGTGCTTTATATTTAAAAAAATGTATTCCTCATTTCCTTTGCATTTATTCGCATATTGTTGCAATAATTTGAGTTCTTCAGGACAAATCTTCACCAAACTTTGAGGATGAGTAGCCCAGCATGATGTAAAGAAGTCCACTGATTCTAGGTTCCAAAGGTCAAAGCTCAAGGTCACCATGACCTGAGGAGGTTGAATGATTTCTATGCAATCATTGGAGTTCTACTAAAAAAGATTTCACTAAAACTTATTGATATTGCCAATGATGATACCAAGAAGCTTAGTTTACATGTAAAGGTAAAAGGTCAAGGTAACTGCAGTCTGACAAAGGGAAATAGATGTATGCATCATTACTCAGGTTCTACTGAATATACCTTCAAAAAACTTCACAGGAAGGTTGCCCTTGAAACAAAGAAGCCAGATGAATTCAGATTAAAACATCAAGGCGAAGGTCACCATAACCTTAACAAGACAGCCTGTAGGAGTAGTATGTACCAGTTTTTTGATATGCTTGTGTTTTTTTTCATCCTGACGTAAAGAACAAATTTTAGTTTAAGGAGACACTCATAGTCTGGATCATTACATGATTCAGATAATCGGTAATTGAATACCTAGTTTTTGCAGAATACTGTGCCGCAGTATTGTGAATCAAAAGAATTTCCAAGAGCACAAAACTTTTAAAATTTAAGTGCTTACTAAACTTACTTTTTGAAGATATTACTTATGCTAAATCACAGCTACATATAAGTCCAATGTATTGCGAATAAGTAAATTTAAAAATTATGCACTTAATTATGCAGAATGGACAAAGTTAATGAAAATTTAATGATGCAAAAATGTTATAATTCACACTAATTTATTTAATTGCAGTATATAGTCAACATGTTTATTTTCAGGTGACAGCTCTGAACTTGGACAACCAGCATATTACTAAACTCTCAAACCTGGAGAAGTTAGAGAACCTGAAGTATGCCTCATTTGAGAACAATGACCTCACAAAGATAGAGGTAACTATATATTTTGCATGTTTGTACGGTACTTAATTCAAACAAAAAAACACATTGTTATTTAGAATTGAAAGACCTTAAACACCACCTCATGCCAGCCTTTACACCATAATGAAAAATTGGTATTAATTGTTTAACATGTGCAGTAAAAAATAAATAAGTTCGAAACATTTAAAAAAATTAGCAATTGCAGTTCTATTTTTTGATTTCCTATTTTTGCACCAGCAGTATGTGTAGCATATGTAATGTGTATGTTGCAGCATTTTATTGTGCCTTTTTGAACGAGGATTTACAGAGGAAGTGGAGCATTTTATTGTGCCATTTTGAATCAGGATTTACAGGGGAAGTGGAGCATTTTATTATGCCATCTTGAATGAGGATTTACAGGGGAAGTGGAGCATTTTATTGTGAGGATTTACAGAGGAAGTGGAGCATTTTATTGTGAGGATTAACAGAGGAAGTGGAGCATTTTATTGTGCCATTTTGAATGAGGATTTACAGGGGAAGTGGAGCATTTTATTGTGCCATTTTGAATGAGGATTTACACGGGATGTGGAGCATTTTATTGTGAGGATTTACAGAGGAAGTGGAGCATTTTATTGTGCCATTTTGAATGAGGATTTACAGGGGAAGTGGAGCATTTTATTGTGCCTTTTTGAATGAGGATTTACAGGGGAAGTGGAGCATTTTATTGTGAGGATTTACAGGGGAAGTGGAACATTTTATTGTGAGGATTTACAGGGGAAGTGGAGCATTATATTGTGCCATTTGAATGAGGACTTACAGGGGAAGTGGAGCATTTTATTGTGCCATCTTGAATGAGGATTTACAGGGGAAGTGGAGCATTTTATTGTGAGGATTTACGGGGAAGTGGAGCATTTTATTGTGCTATTTTGAATGAGGATTATCAGGGGAAGTGGAGCATTTTATTGTGCCTTTTTGAATGAGGATTTACAGGGGAAGTGGAGCATTTTATTGTGCCTTTTTTGAATGAGGATTTACAGGGAAAGTGGAGATATTCTACAGCTGTATTTGAAGGCATTAACTTTTTCCACAAGGCTAAGTTCAGTGGTATGCACCTATTTTACAAATAGAATATTGCATTCATTAATCTCAGTTCTGACCAGTTCTGTTTTTCATGTAACAGTTTTTAAGGTCAATTCTCAGATCAAGTTGCCATGTTATAAATTATGTTTTAAAATCAACAATAAGAGACTATGACAGCATTATCCATCTCTGTGCAGTGGGTTTATTTGTAAGAATAGGCATAATTTTTTATTGATTTCATTAAGGTTTATTCACAAAATACAGAAAAATAAAAATTCTGCATGATCTTAATCTCATTAAAGACATTTCTCACATCTTACAGGGATTGGAGAATTGCACAAAACTTGAGGAACTTTCATTGGAAAATAATTGTATCATAAGACTTGATGGAATTACCAAGTTAACTCAGTTGAGAAGACTGTGTTTAGGAAACAATTACATCAGCAATTTGGATGGTTCAGGACTTCAGTTTCTGGTTCATCTTCACTATCTGGCAGTTGACAATAACAGACTGAGTTCAATGTCAGGACTTCAGAACATGACTTCTCTCATGGAACTCTACGTGGGAAATAATCTTATTCAAAATCTCAGGGATATTTTCTACCTGAAGGTGAGTATCAATCTCACCATTCTATGTCATGAGCATGCATAATACTTAAAGTCTTTTGCCAGTGTCATTATTTATAGATTATAGTGTTTGTACTGTTGGGTATTGTGGGCAAGACCAGCATGCAATTGGGTGAACTTTTGAGCATTACAGCACCACATCAAACACATTAGATTATAGTATTTGCCTTTTCCCCTGGCAGCTTGTACTCCCCCTACTGATTTTAAAAATGGAAAGCTCCGGTGATATGAAAAATGCACAAAACTTAGTAATTTAATTTGTCAGTTTATAATTTCTTATCTGATTGTCACCAGGGGTCCCTAAAACTGTTATGTTGTTCGTGTTTCAAACCATACGGAAGTTTCTTTACTAACACGGCATCCATATTTGCATAGGCGAGTCTATTTTTGCAGTCAACAGGAGTGATGTAGTTCATAGTCTTCAATAAGCTCTGAATGATTCTGTAACTTTGGGAGTTACATCCCTTTGAACCCAGGTGCATTAGAGTTCAATTGCCATTTTTATTTTCTTCTATTTTTTTGAGAAATATACATTGGAAATATTAGATGCAGATGACACATATTTTACCTTTTATGTATGTGTACTACTTGGACCCTAACTCCTTCACTGAAAATGGACTTTTCCAGGAACCAGAAAAGGACAGTGAGAAGGTTCATTGTTACACTGAAAACTTGCTCTTTGTTTGAAATCCGAACAAGATGACAATGTTAGGGATCCCCTGGTGACAGTCATGTTAAAAATGATAAATTAATGAATGAAATAACTTAAGTTATGTGCATTTTTTATATCCTTGATGCTTTTTGTTTTTAAAATTGCACGGGGGGTACAAACTGCAGGGGGGGGGGGCAAGGGAATTATATGCATAGCAACAAACTTATTGGGTCATATGTGTGCATGACAACACCTAATAATTGCTTGACAGTGTCCAATAAGTCAAAATTGTACTGGATCATCCCATTCAGTGCATTTGAATAGGAAGTCACAAACTGGGTATATATTAATGCCAAGTGATTTTCCCCAAAATGATACACAACTCATTTGATTTGTATTTATAGATGTTAATATGCTGTGAATCATATGCAGTTACAAGTGGAATTTTATGTTACAGTCTACTTTCATGTTGTTTTTCCACAAGCAGGAAAATTCAGTAGTTTGATGATTGGTGAGCAGTCTAATGTGAATTCATTGGAATAAAAAAAAATGAACAGTTTTTAGTACACACATTTTGAACTTATCAGGGTACATTGACAACAAAAATATAAACATTCAGAGTCTAATCACACCTGTGAGGATTAATGCCATTAAGTTAGCCAAATCCAGCAGAACCTAATTTCTTCAAACTTCTTGGGGAACAGGAAAAACAGTTTGAAAAATGAGAGTTTGATGAATGTCTTTGGGTAATACTAAATCTGCAAATGGGAGGTGGGAAGGGATGGGGGTGGGGGTTGGGGGAGAGCTGATGTGGTTTGGATGAACCAATAATTTGAATGATGAGGTTTGAACAGATGAAGTTCTGCTGTAAGTAGGACATGTTTACTGCCAGAAAAAAGATGGACTGTTCCAGCTTGTAGACAAAAATATGGCAGGTCATGGATTTTGCTTAGTAGAACTGTTTTGTTGGCATCATCAGAAAAAAGAGTGACTTATAATAAATAATGACTTGAAAAGATGTATCTGTTTCAAAAGATAAATACCTGTTTTCATTGTTACAGTTTTAAATAATATGTTATGCTAGGGCATAATTTAAAATTTCAACTTTTACATTTGAAACACATTTATTCTTTTGAAAATGAAACATTTGCAACATGAAATAGGAATTTTTTAAGTAAAAACTTGCAACATTGAAAACAGATATTTACTTTGAAATAGATAGCTCTTTTCAAGACACGATTTTGGTTCCAACATGTAAACAAAAAATGTGGCTTGTTTTTCACCAATAGCACTATGTTACCTTATACCACAGCATGGAAACATCTCACTCAAGAATTGGTTTCATACTCCTTTGATGATGTTGCAAGGTTACATCATTCCAAGCATTACTGTCACTGATTTGTGCCTCCAAAAGATGCTTCTATTGATAAATACCTATCTTTCATCATGTATTGTAAAGGGAAAACAAAATGGGTTGGTGTTAGAATCTTTGATATTTCTTTTGTCCTTTTTCAAATGTTTTTTTGTACATTGAACATGTAAGGTCACAAATTAAAAAAGGCAATCTCACCAGAACAGCTGTCCCATTTTATTATTTTTTACTAGATGAGTTTAGGTTGCAAGTTCTTTTTTTGTAAAAAAAATGATACAATCGAAAAAAATACGTAATTAGGGTATTGTGCATGTTCTGTTGTAATTTGCTTCATTCATAAATATTTAGACTTTGTTTACTGATGTTATATGTCACATTGTTAGTTATATAAACACTGTTTGAATGCAGCAAAAAAACATTTATATACTTTACTTTATTTTTTAGGGTTTATCAAGTCTAGTTATTCTTGATATGTACGGAAATCCAGTTACCAGCCAAAATGACTACAGGCTTTTTGTCATCTACCATCTCAAGACTTTGAAAGCCTTAGATGGATCTGCTATTGTAAGTAATAATAATAATAATAATAATAATAATAATAAAAATAATAATAATGGCTTTATTTATCGAGGGTGATAACATTATTTTTGTGGAATTAATTTACCATGTAAGCCTCTATTATTTACATATTTTATATGAATGCTCATTGACTCATTAAACACATCTCTCTCCCTCCTCTGTCTCTTTCTTTCTCTCTCTCTCTGTCTCTCTCTCTCATGCATTTTCTCCCGAGATGCTGCCAGGGCACGCGAGTGCACGAATTTCACAAAATTTGTACGAATTCACGCTCCTGGAAAGCTGTGATGTGCGAGAACTCCCGCAAATTAGTTTAAAGTCGTGCATATAAAAATGTGCTATGCACGGTATACAATTTTTATTTAACTGTTAACCCCAAACCCCCTATTAAGCGGTATTTTGAAATTAAATGTCAAAAAGGCAGAATACTAAGCCTAATTAAAACACAGGGAATTTAAAAGTAGAGTGGAATTTTTATTTCTTTTCTCAAACAATTCTGCCTTGACGGATCTGGTGGTACAAAACTATATAGCACTTTAAGGGTTAAGATAAATGAAATAAATAAGAATCTAAAAAGAAATTAAAAAGTTAGGATATTTATTTTTGATTAAAATACCTTTGTCAGAACAAGCTGACAATGACAATGATTGACTTAAAACCCTAATACAACATTGCGGAACAGATAAGAAATCTGGCATAGTAATCAGCAAAGCACTGATACAAGAAAGTGAAACTTTGGCAGAGCTCTTGTTAGTGAAAAATATTATTTTGGAGCAGAGATATCCAAGAGACAATACCTATGAGCTGTTGAAAATTGTACATAACAACCATAAAGAACAGTTTTCCAACTTGTTCAAGCTGGCTTAGCTAGCTATTCATATGTGAAAGGGGGGTTCTCAGCACAGAACAATATTCATACACAGATAAGACACAAATTAAGCTCAGAAATGATCAACAGATTAATGCTTATACAACTAGAGGAGACATCTTTTTGAGGATTTCGATTTCAGTAGAGTAGGAAGAAAGAAAGAGATGGATATTTATGTGTTAGGTAAATATTGAACTATGGCTGTTTCCTCCTTCTCCTCACTTTTTTTCTAATCCCCCCTTATTTTGGTGACAAGGGGGGAGCTCCCCCCTTTAGATAAAATCTTGGCAGCATCTCTGTTTCTCTGGCTAAAGTGAAAGCATATGTCCATGTAAAATACAGTGCATGTAGTTTTTTGTTTGTTTTCCATTATACATGGTGATAAGCAAAATAAAATCATACTAATTACATTTGTATGTGAGCACAGTGTGTCAAGTGTATATAAAACCATGCTAATTACATTTGTATGTGAGCACAGATTGTCAAGTGTATATAAAACCATGTTAATTACATTTGTATGTGAGCACAGCATGTCAAGTGTATATAAGACCATGCTAATTACATTTGTATGTGAGCACAGTGTGTCAAGTGTATATAAAACCATGCTAATTACATTTGTATGTGAGCACAGTGTGTCAAGTGTATATAAAACCATGCTAATTACATTTGTATGTGAGCACAGATTGTCAAGTGTATATAAGACCATGCTAAAATTGGGTTGTTTACAACACTATTTATACAATATAGTTAGGCAACAGCAATGAAGGTGGAGGTGTTCATATGCATTGGGAGTATAAGTCACTACTATCCTGGAAGTTTAACTTTTCATCCAATTTATCAGATAATATTGAAATGAATTTATCGTTGAACTTTCCCTTATTTTCTTTGGAATGCTGTTCCAAATGAATGAACCAAGTAGTGACAACTTTTTTAATAGCTCTTTGCATGATTTTGGAACAAAAAAATGGCAGGCTGAAAAAGACCTTAAATTAGATGTGTTGCCTTGCTCTTTCAAATGAAATAACTTCTGCAGATACATTATTTTTTTTTAATTTGAAATTTTGTTTCTAAATTTAGCTTTTTTTAGGTTCACTAAATGTTTGAATTTTCATATTATTCATTTCATGCTGTAATTCATACTAAATTTTGTTTTATTAAGTAAAGTTCTAAATACATATGCCAATTTGAAAATGTATCATCATCATCATCATCATTGTTATTGTTACTGTTTTTGTCATTCTATTAAGTAGATTTTATCTGTGACTGTATACACATATCTGATATAAATTGAATTCTGAAAATTATGATGTTACTTGTAAGAAAAGTTTTAAACGATCAACTTCTAAATAGGATCCTTCAGACCTGATTTTGTAGTTACATATTATACATATTCTGATTGGGCTATATTATTCATAGTATGAATTTATTTTATATATACAGAATTACGACGTTAAGTAGACGAGTTAAAATGCTGATATCAGGTAGAATTTTACATGACCTATAATAATTAAAAGTCTTTGCAATTTATCAGCCAGTATATTTTATATTGGTTAAATTGAATAATGTTTATAGGTTGTGCAATTTGATTTGAGCATTTTATATGATTATTAATATGTAATGTGCAGTAGTAGATAATTTGCTACTGTGCTTGCTATCTTTCATCAGTTTTATAAAACCAGTTTCCAATACATTTGTTAAGGATGCCTCAGAAGGCAGTCTTGCCAAGGATACATTTGGAGGACGACTTACACCAGACTTTGTCGCAGAAAAGCTTGGACATAGTAATTTCCAGGAGGTCAGAGAACTGGACATGCCCAACAGTTCTCTCAGAATTATTGACCTAGGCCCTGGAGATATTTTCATCAACTTGAGAAGGTAATGATATGCAGCAATTTTTAAGTTTTCCCTATATACTCTAAAGAGGGCAAATGGTGTGTCCATTGACTAATTTTTCTGTCTGTGTGTGTGTCACATTTCCCCTCAGTAGATTAATAAAGATATTAAAGCTGCATCTCCCACCCCCAAACCAGATTTTAACTAGTATGATGATCATATTTATTGCAGCTCATAAGTATTTAATAGGATTGCTTTACCACCTAAATCCATGTAGATCATTCAGTTAGGCTTTTTAATTGTATTTACTGTAGATCATTCAGTTAGGCTTTTTAATTGTATTTACTGTAGATCATTCAGTTAGGCTTTTTAATTGTATTTACTGTAGATCATTCAGTTAGGCTTTTTAATTGTATTTACTGTAGATCATTCAGTTAGGCGTTTTAATTGCATTTACTGTAGATCATTCAGTTAGGCTTTTTAATTTTTTTTGGGCAACCCCAGTATTACAGACTAAAAATAAATGTGTTACACCCCGTAACATAGATTTTGAATATGTGGTGCACTTTTCCTATATTAGAAACATGCACTGTGCTCAGATGATTGTTCTGGTTTTTGATTGAGTCTGTTATACTTTCTGGGGTAGAACAGGTTTTAGTTCAGGCACAAATCTCCTTATATAGACACTCAGGGACCGGGGGAGCATGTGCTTCACACTTTGTTTTGCCAAACCTCAAGCTCATTATTGATGGGTTATATCTAGTTGCATGTGCCACACTGTTCTTTTCACTGGTTTGATAACATGTTCAGGAACATACTGGAAATCACCTAAGCAAATGTACATGTGGTCTCCCCAACGGTGCAGGCTCCCTTTTGGATTTCCCCTTTTGATTTTTTTAATCTGGTTTGAATTTTTACCCCACAGAATGATTGTTCTTCTTCGGGAGAGCATAAAATCATTTCATGCATCATCTCAGTTTTAATTTTTTTTTTGAGGGAATGCATCTTTAAGTTAATTGATTGAGAGCAAATTTAAGATTGATATTTATTTTTCCTTTTTCAGCCATTTTCACCTTCCAATTTCAGTATAGGACAAAGTTGTTGCCCCTTTTCAATTTTGTCTAGAAACACCTGTTTTTCTACTTCTACATTGAAATTCAGAATGACAATATTGCTCATAATTTTTTTAAATTGAGAAATGTCCATATTACATGAGCCAGAGATTTGTGAAAATTAGTGATCATCACTGTTTTGTCACTCAGAGCAGTAAATTTAATTTTGTTACACCATGTGTTAGTAGCATAGCTTCAATGACTTTTATAGCACCATAAATGATTGGAACCTATTACCAAGTTTTTTGAAGAACATTTCAAATATAGATCATTTCAAATCGGCTGTTAAGTCAAGCCTTTTAAAACAAAGCAAGTCAAGAGAACAGAGCTCAGTGATATTTTACTAGAATTAATTGTTTTGGTGTTATTTTTAATTCTGAAATCAACTTTTAAGTTTGTATCACTTAAAAGTAATTTCTTAGCATTGTCAAATATATAATTTTAATTTGCCAAATGTACCCTGCCCAAAATTTGGATCCCTCAGGACCCCATTGGAAATAAAGTTTTATAAACTTTTATGGGTCATCCTAGCTGGATGATGTTTTTTAATGTCTGTATTACAACTGTGTATTATGTACGTATGTATGTACATATTGTGTCAATGTTATTTTATTGTTATATGTGTTACTACTTGTATTATTGCATATCCTACCTAAATTTATTTATTGTTATTATGACCAGCCTCATTACATGGTTCTATATCAGTAATTTCCAGTCAAAGTTTGCTTGTCCAGATTTTCTGTATTTATCAGTGAAATTCTGATGGCTCTTGCCAGACATATTTTCCCAAAACTTAATGTGGCAACCATATATTTGTTAACATTAATATAAAAACATTGGAAGGAAATATTACAAGTTGTGACAAAAAAGAAAAGATTGTTATATCATATTATTAAATGTACTGGAAAATGTGTCATTTTTGGTTTTGGATTTGCTGCTGCTTTTGTATTAGTATTATCCTTCCATACTTCACAGGTTTCATTTTAAACTAATTATTTATACAAATCATTTTTTCTTTCAAAACAATATACTTGAGAATTTTACACAAACAGCAGACTTGCTACCTCAAAAATATCTAACACCTAATTGATAGGGCAATTCTGGTAAAATGGTATGGGAAAGTTTTTTAATTTTTTCTTAATTTGGGCCTAGGCTTTACATATTTTGTTTTAAAGGTGTGATATGCTGACACTCTGTGACAAAGTATATTTAAGAAACATGATGTGAGGAGACTGATGAATAGTACAGACCCTGGAGCAATTGTTCAATTATGAGGTTTTTGATATGTCCAGAAGATAAGCTTTCACACCTGTTGTTTTGAGCTTTGTGATCATGTAGTGTTTAAACAGTTGAGAAATCATAATGACCAAACAAGCTTGATTGTCCAATAAAGGAACAATGTGTAAACTAGACCTAGTCACCTTTGAATTAAGCTTCATCATCAACATCTTTAAATGATTGTCCGGCAAAGAAACCGTCTGTAAACTAGACCTAGTGATTCTTTAATTTTACTTTGTTAAGGTTTATTTGACAGTTTAATGGATAAACAAATCAAAGAAAATTTGATATAATGATATTTAAAATATCCTATGACTGATATCTGGTTGGTCACAGTATGTGCTGGTCAAAAACCTTTGATCTGCCAGACATGTCCAGCAGATACAGTGATTTCAGGATCTCTGATCTCTTATGCCCCACTAAAATAACAGAAGGTGACATATTGTTTTGCTGCTGTACGTCCATAAGTCCATATGTCCACATGTCAGTATATCTGTCCTGAATCCATTTAGCATGATAGTACATAAACTATTAAATTTAGAGCCATGAAATTTACATATCTTATCATGGTCATAAGGAGATGACCTGCTTAGGTTTGCCAACCATTTCAGCAATTTTTCAGCTTTTGAAAAAGTTTGAACTTTTTGTCCTTGGAAACCTTGCTAGCATGATCAAGCAAAAACTAACTACTTGGGATTGACAACTGATATTTGAAAGGCATATATTTATATTTATATGTTGATGACTTGATTATATTTTCAGGCCAGCAATTTTTCAATTCTTTACATATTTTTTAAAAAATGTTGGACTTGCATGTTTTTGACAAAGAAATATTTTAGCACATAAAAGCAAAAGACACTTGAGACAGAGCAATTAAATTTAGGAGGCTTATTTTAATTTTATATTTAGATAGAATGATTAGATTTTCAGCAGTTTTTCTAATTTTTTTTACATATTTTTAAAACTTTTTTCAAAAACTTTGTTACCGCAATTTACCAAATACCACTTAAAGTAGAGAAATTAAATTCAATATGCATCTTTGTATGCATGCTGTGAAATCTGGATATTAAGTGCATACATGAAAAAAACATAATTTAAAAATGAGTACATATAGTGTTTTTGTTGCAAAAATAAGTCATACCATTCACTTTTCTGGCAATTATTCTGTTTCTAATTAGCGTGACTGTTGAGTAATTGACAGTACATAGTTGTGTTAATGCCTTATTGTTTGCTATGACTGTTGAGTAATTGACAGTACATAATCTTGTTAATGCCTTATTTTTGCTGTGTCTTCTTGTTTTGATTAATCATGTAATATGCTGTAAGATCTGATCTGAATTTCACCAACAGAACTTAAGTCATGCCTTAAATTTAAGTTTAGAATCCAGTGAGCTGATTGGTTCAAATTTGAGTCTGACTTGAAATTGACCAATCAGATGTATTTTGTCCAGACTTAACTTAAGACTTCTGTTGGTGAAATTGAGACTTGGGCAATAAGCTTAAATATTGAAATTTTACACAGAGTTATATTTTGATGCATTTCACTGCAGATAAGTGCATATAACCATGACTAATATAAAAAACATGAGCATATAAACTTATTATTCAGATTTGACACTATGTAGATGACTCAAAATTTCCATGCCATGATAACAATTGTTCACTTTTTTCTACATTTTTATTTCATAGTCTTAACAGTGGTAGGATTTGGGTTTAAAAAAAGACAAATCTAGTTTATCAAGTACAGTTTTGTTTGTTTTTTGTTTAGATGTTAGTGTCATCAGTCTTTCAGTTGTATGTACTTTGAGTTTACCTAAAGTCTTTGTGTTCTGCTTTCATAAAACATCTCAACTCTTGAGCAAAATCTCAGCTTAAATTGTGCATGCTTATTATTTGTCAATTATGATTAGATAATTGCATTAAATTTACATTTTAAAACAAGCTGATTACTTTTAGGCTTAACATTGTGATAATCAACTAGAATTTGACTCACTAAAAATGTTGCAAATGGACAAAACTTTAAGTTGAGTACTCATCCTACAGAGTAAGACATCAACCCAGATAGTTATAATGAGGGGTGTTTACACCCATCATAACTATCTGGGTCAATATCATAAGTAAACACTGGACTTTTTAAGATCTTACAGTCTCTGATCCACTTTTGTACTTGCTTTGCACATGCTATTTTGGTATATGTACCTGTATAAATAACAGCACATGCTATTTAGATATATGTACCTGTATAAATAACAGCACATGCTATTTGGATATATGTACCTGTATAAATAAGAACACATGCTATTTGCTTATATGTACCTGTATAAATAAGAACACATGCTATTTGGGTATATGTACCTGTATAAATAACAGCACATGCTATTTGGGTATATGTACCTGTATAAATAACAGCACATGCTATTTGGATATATTTACCTGTATAAATAAGAGCACATGCTATTTGAATATATGTACCTGTATAAATAACAGCACATGCTATTTGGGTATATGTACTTGTATAAATAACAGCACATGCTATTTGGGTATATGTACCTGTATAAATAAGAGCACATGCTATTTGGATATATGTACCTCTATAAATAAGAGAACATGCTATTTGGATATATGTACCTGTATAAATAAGAGCACATGCTATTTGGATATATGTCCCTGTATAAATAACAGCACAATGTTCTCATTAGTAAAATCAAAATTATACTTTACAACCTCAACTCTGGGAGAATTTGTAAGTTTTAACCTGTGGTAACTTTTCCCATAATACTTATTATATAAACTCAAAAAAGACCTTGGGTATGATGGTCAAGTGTTTAGTAATATTTACTGTAACAATCATTTTGCTTCATTCTTTGAAAAATAGAAATCTTGTATTATCTGTCAATATTTGTACTATTGTCTGTCTTCTCCAGAACTTCAAAGCTAAATTTAATCCAATCTTGATTGAACATTCTGTAAGAAAAGTAGCAAAAATAACTTTTTTTACAAAAAAAATCAAAATAATTAGGGTGGGGTGGGGGTGGGGAAATGTTGCAAAGCAGCCATTTAGTATGGAGTTTTGTAAGTTATATAGAATGAAGTGGATGATGTTGATCACACTGGACAATGATTTTCATTTCTAATAATACACAAATTCATTTAAACTTATGCCTCAGGTAACCATACATTATCATCAAGTGTGTAAAATCTTGTTTTGAACATTTTCCTGTCTTTTTTTGTGTGCACTTGGTATACACAAATCTATTGTCAAGTTTCTGTCAAAATTAAAACACTTAATACATGTATATGAAAATTTCTGATGTCTTGGTATGTTGACTTTTTATCACAATCTAATCCAAACTTAAAATGATAACCAAAACTTGCCAGTGCACAGGACAAATAAAAAGTGCTTCCTCATATTTTAGCATCATTACATTTTTTTGAATGAAGTCATTTCATCATGTTAGTGACATAAAAATGCCACAAGTAACTGATGCTCAATACTTTATTTCAGTAAGTATAGTTTTCATGTTAAATTTGCTAAAATTCTGTGCTTACTAAACTTAGCACCAATATATATTTACCATATTTGGAGCATGAACTTAACACTACAAAATAAATGTTTTACATGACATGAATTATAAAAATAAGCTTGCAGATTTTCCAGATCTAACACAAATTTCCATGATCAGAGCAATTTGCTAAACCTATCATTAACTTATCTGGACTTGCTGTACCAAATAAGACAATGTGGGAATGGATATTTCATCTGAAAATTACGGCATTTACAAGTTTCTCTTAGCTAGTTGTAAGGAGTCTATTCTAGGATGCACGATAGTGGGATTCAAAAATGTCACCTAAAATCAACAAAATTCACAAAAAAGTACACCTAATATTTACAAGGCCTACTTTAATTACTTTGATAAATGCACCATATATTTAAAAAATCTATTTGTTTCACATGTATGTGGCAAGGGGGTGGGTGGGGTGCATGGGGTGTAGTTTTACCAAAATTTTAATTCTAGAATAGACCCTGATTGTTTTGAAAATAGGAAAGTAAAATAATCATTATTTTAAGATCTGGAACTCAGTTTTAAAATATTTTTTCTATATTTTCAGTGTAAATTTGGAGCATAACAATCTGACATCATTCAGTGGGCTTGTAAACATGCCTAATCTACGGGTAAGATTCCAGACTTATTGTATGCACGATTATTTGCCATGTCAGCTTACATTGATAATATGCTGATCTTCATCACTGAAAACCATTTCATTAAAATGTATATTTAAAGAATGGAACATCCTTTCACTAGGAATGCAGGGTCTAACAAATTTCAAGTCAGATAGTAGCCCAGAAGGCAACGAGGAATATAATATTACAGCTCAACTTAAATTCAGTAGTACAGGGGAAGAATTTTAATATGACAGTGCTATCATTAAGTATGTCTGTATGTTGTAGGGTTTTACAGCACCTCAGCACAATAGTGGCTATATGGTGCCAACTAAATGTAAAGTTTGAGAAAAGTAAGAAAAGAATTGCACAAATATTTAGGAAGATAAACCCTTCCAAATGTAAACACCAAGTAAAACAAGATAAAATGTAAATCATAAAGATGTTAAAATTCTGCAAAGTGTGTATAAAATAAAAAATAATGGTAAATATGAAATCCTTAAAACATGAGGTCAGAATTGTTATATAAACTGCATTCCCTCATGCTATCATAAAGACTTCCTATTTCCTTGTTATGAATCATTAATACAGCACTCCCTCACAATAAGGCCCTTCATTATAACACAGTTCCTATTATAAGGTGAGTATGGTCATGGATCCCATTTTATTAAGTGATAATAAAATAACATGTATCATGTACTTCATTATAAAATGGTCCATTATATGGCATATACTCTAGAGCTCCCATGGACAGCATTATAATGAGGGAATGCTGTAATTCTATCCTTTTTGAAATATTTTTAAAGTTGTGTTTGAATGGAAAAAAATATAGAACATGTCAATATATCATGTTGTAGCCCATTGGGCTACCTTAATTCAAAATATGGTGAATTTAGATGCAGTCAAACTATAATGGTAATATTGCAAAATATGGTGGCTTAGACACAGCATTACTATAATGTTGAATATTACAGACTGTGGTGGCTTAGACACAGCATTACTATAATGTTGAATATTACAAACTGTGGTGGCTTAGACACAGCATTACTATAATGTTGAATATTACAAACTATGGTGGCTTAGACACAGCATTACTATAATGTTGAATATTACAAACTGGTGGCTTAGACACAGCATTACTATAATGTTGAATATTACAGACTGGTGGCTTAGACACAGTACATGTATTACTATAATGTTGAATATTACAAACTATGGTGGCTTAGATACAGTATTACTATAATGTTGAATATTTAAATATATGGTGATTTAGACACAGCATTACTGTAATGGTAAGATTACAAAATATGGTGGCTCACAGCATTACTATAATGTTGAATATTACAAACTCTGGTGGCTTAGACACAGCATTACTATAATGTTGAATATTACAAACTGTGGTGGCTTAGACACAGCATTACTATAATGTTGAATATTACAAACTATGGTGGCTTAGACAGAGCATTACTATAATGTTGAATATTACAAACTGTGGTGGCTTAGACACAGCATTACTATAATGTTGAATATTACAGACTGGTGGCTTAGACACAGCATTACTATAATGTCGAATATTACAAACTATGGTGGCTTAGATACAGTATTACTATAATGTTGAATATTACAATATATAGTGATTTAGACACAGCATTACTGTAATGGTAAGATTACAAAATATGGTGGCTCACAGCATTACTATAATGGTAATATTACAAAATATGGTGACTTAGACACAGCATTACTATAATGCTGAATGTTACAAAATATGGTGTTTTAGACACAGCATTACTGTAATGGTAAGATTACAAAATATGGTGGCTCACGGCATTACCATAATGGTAATATTACAAAATATGGTGACTTAGACACAGCATTACTATAATGCTGAATGTTACAAAATATGGTTGTTTAGAGACAGCATTATTATAATGGTAATATTACAAAATATGGTGGCTTAAACAAAGCATTACTCTAATGCTGAATATTACAAAATATGGTGACTGACACACAACATTACTAAAATACTGTGGCTTAGACACAGCATTACTATAATTATGGTAATATTACAAAGTATGGTGGTTTAGACACAGCATTATTATAATGGTAATATTATAAAATATGATTGTTTAGACACAGCATTACTATAATGCTAAATATTACTGTATTTTGGTGTGTATAACACACACTAATGTATAATGCACACCCCAATTTTTGACCCAGCATAAGGTGGAAAACTTAGTCATGACGTGTAACGCACTTATGATATCCTACATGTCAGAATCTTGATGATTGTGCTCAGTATTCCTTGTGAAAAAAACATCCCACCATTTTGGATAATGCACTAATCAACATTTGATTACTCTATTACAATAATGGTAATATTGCAAAATATGGTGACTTGGACACAGCATTACTATAATGCTGATGTTACAAAATATGGTGATTTAGACACAGCATTATTATAATGGTAATATTACAAAATATTGTGGCTTAGACACAGCATTACTATAATTATGATAATATTACAGAGTAGTGGTTTAGACGCAGCATTATTATAATGGTAATATTACAAATTATGGTTGTTTAGACACAGCATTACTACAGTGCTAAATATTACTGTATTTTGATGTGTATGACAAACACTAATGTATAACGCACACCCCAATTTTTGACCTAGCATAAGGTGGAAAACCTAGTTCTGACATATAATGCACATATGATATCCTACATGTCACAATCTTGATGATTTTGCTCAGTATTCCTCGTGATAAAATATTCCACCATTTTGGATAATGCACTGATCAACATTTTGTCACATGACATTTGATTGTTTTACAAGAAAAACAGCGCTTGACTGTTTCTCTGTTTTTTTCTGTCAGTGTGCAATACTTGTATGTGGCTATGATGGTTAGCTTGTCTCTATCAGTGTAGGAGTTTCTTATGCAGCCCATGTTGATATTTTGCCTGACTATATTCATTCAGATTCAAGATCAGACACAAGATACTTTCTAAAGTTCATTTCCAGTATTTATACATGTTTGGACTATCATGACACCTGTGAAATATATCTGTGTCTAAGCTAACATTTACCCAGACAATGCATTGTAATTATGTTGGCCACATCAGAGCTTTAGCCAGTGCTAATTGCCTTTGAAAACACCATGCTGAGTCAATGAAGCATTGATTAATGTATGGTTACAAAGAAGTATCAAATACTATGATTTAAGATGAGAAATAATACAAAGAAACAAGTTTATTTTCTAAAGAAAAGTTAATTATTTGCAAATTTGCCTGGACATTTCAATGCTTAGCATATCAAAGCTTTAGCCGGCACTCATTACCTCAACAAACCACTCTAATGAAGCATTGATCACTAAATAGTCACAAAGAAGTATCAAAAACTGTCATTTAAGATGTGAAATAAATCAAAGAACCAAGTTTATTTTCTAAAGAAAAGTAAATTGCAAAGTACCTAGACAATGCATTGTGTTTATGCTTAGAGCATTTGCCTGCGCTGATTACATTGAAACACCATGCTGAGTCAATGAAGTATTGGGTACCACTCTACAGTTATTATGTACTTCTGTGAGAGGAACAGTTATAAAGTGAAGTTGTTTGCATTGGCAACATGCACAGTGGAGAGAATGTTGGCTTACCTCGATGCTACTTTCATGTACTGTGACTGAAATTTCTTTACACATGGTAATTATGGAAACTATGCACTATCTAAAGCAGACAACTGATAAAATTGGCTGCTCCCATGTGCTCGAGAAATTAGCCTGAACTAATCCAAAGTACACTAACTTTAGCAATTATTACAATAGGAAAAATGAGCAGAGCAGACGATACCAGCTTCTGAAAGTGCAATAAATGAATTATAACATATATAAAAAGTAAAAATTAGTTATCAGCTTGTTTTTTTCCAATTTACCTTTGAAGTCCAGGAAGTGAAAATGACCAAGTGGAGCTAGCAGTCTTTTGAGAGGTGCACATCTGAAGTAAATCCAAGCTGTATACTCTATAACCCAAATTATACCCATCAATCATACACCAAGATGAAGGAAATTAAAACATATTTTAACAATACATAAGATACACAAGGTCTTTTTTAAATAACCAGCATAACCGGTGACGAAAGCCTGGGAAATTATTTTTCTTTAAAAATCAAACCCTATGCAAAATGTGAAACTGTAGAGTAGAACCTTTATCACTGTATGGTCACAAAGAGGTATTTGTGATTTGAGATGAGAAATAAAACAAAGAACCAAGTTTCTTTCCAAAGAGAAGTTTATAAATTGCAAATTTACCCAGACAAACCAATGAACTTATAGTCAGTGCATCAAAGCTTTAGCCAGCACTCATTACCTCAACAAACCATGCTGAGTCAATGAAGCATTGATCACTGTATAGTCACAAAAAAGTATGAAATACTGTGATTTAAGATGAGTAATTGAACAAAAACCAAGTTTATTTTCCAAAAAAGACAAGTAAATAAATTGCAAATTTGATACAATAACTTTTTCATTAGTTATAATAATAATAATAATAATAATAATAATAATAATAATAACAATAATAAGAAAGTCTTTATTTATGAGGGTGACACAGTTAGTACAAAAACTTATCTCCTTTGCGGCCCACACTTATTATGGAATAGTGTACACAAGAGCAATGGAGTATGGATTCAGCACACAGAGCATTGTGTACACAAACATGCATGATTGAAAACTCTTTCATATACAAATATACATCAAAGTTGGCCATAACCTGTTTTAGACAATATCTGGATTGCATCCATTTCAAACATCTGTGATGAAAGGAAAACACTGATGCTGCTTCTTTTACATCTTTAGGTAGACAGTTCCAAATGATTGGACCTGAGAAAGCCAAACTATTGTTATGCAAGTCAGTTTTATACTTAGGAAGCAGAAAGTTATTAGATGACATCGAACATAGCAATGGTACACAAGAATCTGTATTGGCATTATTTGTCCTTTTACTGAACATGTCATTTATATAGTTGAGCACAGAACTATTAGAAACTTTAAACATAAATGTAGCTTTTCTTAAACATATTCTTTCATAGACAGTCATGATCTTCAAATCATTCATACATTCATGGACATTATCAACATTATTGTCAAGGATATTTCTGATGGCTCGTTCTTTAAGTCTTTCCACTTTTAACAAATTTATTTTAGAAGCATTACCCCATATGACATTGCAATAGGTAGTCCAGATGAGGTTGAATATAACTTTTATAAAACATTATCCTGAGGTTTAAGATTAGGAATTCTTAAATTTCTTATAGTAACCAGATATTCTTAGCCATCTTTTTGGTCACATTACTGATATGCTCTAATCATAACATATTGTTATCAGCTTGAACTCCTAAGTTTTATCTTGCATAATATTTTTCAGTTCAATGTCATTAAAATTTATGTGGAGAATATTATCTTTTATTCTGTTATGTCTCTGATGAGTGGTTATCAGCATCACTTTAGTTTTGTTTAAATTAATGACCATTCCATTATGTTTACACCATTTGGAGAGTTTTACAAGAGCATTATGTAAGTTTCTTTCAACAGTATTTTTAGATGAGCTAATATTATATATGGTGGTGTCATCAGCATAGAGATCCATCTCAATAGTAACTGCATGCAAATATAGATCATTTATAAACAAAATAAACAGTAGTGGCCCTAAAATAGATCCTTGAGGTACTCCACAAGTCACAAGTTTTTTATTTGACAGGATAAAATTTATGTCAACTTTTTGTTTTCTTCCTTTCAAAAATGACTTAAACCAGGAGTTGTTGTTGAGCTTGTAAAAGTTTTAATTTTTCAAGTAAAATATCATTATCAACTAAATCAAAAACTTTCCTAAAATCAAACACAACTCTCACTAGATCTCCATTATCTAAAACTTTGAGCCATTTTTTACCCATACTATCAAGAGCAGTTTCACATGAATGATTTGGGCGAAAGCCTGATTGTCTATCATACAACAGATTGTGTTCATCAAGAAAATTCATTTGGGAGTCATGAGAATGTTTTTCGAGAATTTTCGATAAGACAGGAAGGATTGAGATGGATCTGAAATTATTTATTTTATCATAAGGACCAGATTTATGAAGAGGTTTCACTTTCGCCTCCTTCCATTTGTCAGGAAATGTATTTATTTTCATACTGAGATTATATATATATATATTATGCTTTCTGAAATGAAAGGTGCTGCTGTCCATAATAATCTTGGTCCAATGAAGTCGGCACCTGTGGACTTTGTTACTTCAAAATTTTGCAGACATAATGCTGTATCTAAGCTGCCATATTCTGTAATATTACTATTACAGTAATGCTGCATCAAAGGATAATGCTGTATCTAAAGCACCATGTTCTGTAATATGTATCAATGTTACCATAATGCAGTATTTTGCATAGCAAGAAAGTATTACTGACAGAGTAGATGAACAAGTTACCAGTCTCATGTATATTTCCAGTTGAGCCAAAGAACAAAAACTACACAATGATGTGAAATGAAATTAGTTTATTAACATTAATGAATCAAAGAACAGGACTATCAAGGTTTGTAAGCAGTAGTTATTTGTTAAATAAGGCTGGTAACAATGTAGTTACAGTGAAATGAAGTCAGAATTTCACAAGGATGAGACGTGTGTATGCAGCTTTAGTGTCATGATCTTCTCATCAGATCGATCTAAAAATTTTGGGGGGTTTCTAATATAAAATGCGCATCCCCTCCTCAAAATAATAATAATAGGTACTAAAAGTCCACATTTTACAAATCAAAATATGGTACAAAATATGGTGGCTTAGACACAGCATTACTATGGTGGCAATGTTCCAAAATATGGTGTCTTAAACATAGCATTACTATAATGCCATACTTGCCATATTCCCAGACAGTGTTGGGGGATTTTTGAGACTCAAAAAGTGTGTTTTGAGGTCCCAAAGGGTAAGGGGGGTCAGTGCGCATGACCCCCCCCCCCAAACTGACGTCATCCAAATGAGAAGAAGCTATCTTTTCAAATCAGCCTATAGCAAATGACTGGAAATTCAAATCTGAATAAAAGAAAATACCATCTGTTTTCTCTGAAGCATTTAATATACTTACAAACAAAAAAATGGTAGACTTAGCATTGTCAAATAACATCACCGCACACATGGTCACAACCTCACAGATAGTAAATACAAAAATACACCAAGTTACTCAGTTTAAAGTCCATTGGACAGTGGAATGTAGTTTTAATTACATGCAGTCTTTGCTGCTTTCAGTAGTTCAGTAGTTGGTTTGATGGTAATGCAAGTTTAATTTGTGTTCACAAATATGCCTACACTTTTCCTTTGTGGATGTACATCCATATCTATGTTGGTGCAAGCAATGGCCAAAGTCACTAAAAGTGATAAAATCTGTAAGATGGCAATGAATATCCATTTCAAAACAATGAATTTGGCAATGAAAACATTCAAGGTCTGTGGTAGTTGGCCGAGTTGCTAAAGTCTTTGACCACCACTAATATAATGTATTTTCGAGGTTAAAGTCACACCTACAGCAGTGAAGATTTAATTTATTTTCAGGCTGAATTAATGAAAAAAGGTACTAATTTATGCAAATTCACTATTTGTCATTTGATTAATGATTAAACACTTTTAAGTTATTAAAATTCCATGGTGCAGTTCATTTCAGGTTAACCAGATATTCAAACATGTTCATGTTTTCAGGAGTCACTTGATCACATGATATAATGTTTATTGCAATAATGTAAATGTCCAAGGAAAATATGAAAAAGTTAAGATGGCAAAACTTTAGAAGTAAATAAGATTATCTCATTTTTTTAGCGCTTCTAGTGCATTATGTACTACAATTTTCCTTTGTCCCTTTAAAATGTTGTGTCCCCCAAATCTGGAGGGTGAGGGACACAGTGTCCCCTGACCATGGGATCCTAGGACTAGGTGCAACACTGCATTAGAGATTGAATTGTGCTGTTGTTCAACCTACCAAAATGATCATGTTTTGAATTTTATATATGGAGTATAAATCTGACTTCAAAGAAACGTTGCCACTGATCACAAACTTTAATAAAGTTGGCTTCAAGATTCTCATTCAATGCAGTAAGTGATGTGTGATAATATTTGTTCTTCAACAAGCATCTCTTTGATGTACTTAACTTCAGATAAATTGGGTTGTTCCATTTATTGTACTTTACCTATGCAAATTACCCTAATGGGCTGTCCCCTCAGCAGTGCTTAAAGGATTTGACTTGACACATCACCCTAGCTATTGTGGGCCAATTCAGTTAATTTTTGAAAGGTGTCTGTTTTTCTCTGACAGCTTTATCTTTTAATTGACTCTAAAACAGCTGTATAAACTGCCCAGAGGATAGTTTTGCATGAGCTCTGAGCAAGACTGTTTACTGTTTATACATACCACATATATGGGCATATATCATGGTGTCAAGGAACATGTTTTGTTTTTTTGTTTGAAAATTATTTTTTCAATAAGATTGCTGAAAATTGTGTTTTTCTAAACACGACCGTGTCGGGGGGTTTGGGAGTCAAAAATCGTGTTTTTCGTGTGACACGTTCGTGTTATGGCATGTTATGTAATGCTGATTATTACAAAAGATGGTGGCTTAGACACAGCATTATTATAATGCTGAATATTACAAAATATGGTGGCTTAGATACTGCATTACTACAATGGTAATATTACAAAATATGTTGGCTTATATACAGCATTACTACAATGGTAATATTACAAAATATGGTGGCTTTGATGCAGCAACACTATAATGCTGAATATTACAAAATATGGTGGCTTGTCTTAAACACAGCATTTACTATAATGCTGAATATTACAAAATATGGTTTAGACACAGAATTACTGTAATGGTAATATTACAGAATATGGTGGTTTAGATACAGCATTATTACAATGGTACTAATAAAATATATGGCTACTTAGACAAAGCATTACTACAATGGTAATATTCCAAAGTATGGTGGATTAGATACAGCAATACTGCAATGGTAATATTACAATGGTAATATTACAAATTATGGTGGCTTAGACACAGCATTTACCATAATGCTGAATATTACAAAATATGGTGGTTTAGACAGCATTACTACAATGGTGATATTACAGATATGGTGGTTTAGATGCAGCATTACTATAATGCTGAATATTAAGAAATTTAGGAAACTTATGAAAAGTCATGATAAAAGTAGTCTAGTCAAACATTCATTTTTTTTGTAAAACAATTATGACTATTTACATGCTTAACACAAATATTGTCCCTATCTTGTAATGTACATAATTTTATGTTAATGCTTTCTTGTTTTGTTACTGATTCTTACCACTGCTCAAGTGTTCATTGTGTTTGCATTTTGATTTGTATCACATACCCCTTATGGAGTCCTTGATTGAATAAATAAAGAAAGAAAATTAGCCTGTGGTCTTGAGGTAAAGTATTTCCAGGGCTCTGGGTCATTGTTATAACATTTTGGAGGCTCATGTTTGAGCATTTGTGCAAATTAGACCAGCATGAGACCCCTAAACTTGTTCTAATGTTTTCTATCAGTTTTGTTTCGATATATTGATTACTTTCCAAAAGCACTAAGAAGTAGAGTAATAAAGTGTAAAAAGATTGAAGTTCAAGCAGTGTCGGATGTAATAGAATTTCAGTAGTTCAGACAACAAGGAGACCTAGCAGATCAGTTTGAAAGATCAGCATTTTAGAGTGAATGACATTCAATATAATCATAAACATTCTGTTAGGTCTTAAAACCATGTTCCAGAGATCCAGGGTGTCCAAGGCAACTATATTTTAAACTAGTGAGATTCTATTGTGCTTCAGTGAATTTAAATTAATTGTACACATTGTTTTCAAGAGATTTTGTTTTTGTTGCTCAAAGTTCTGTTAGTATTATAATTTACAGTAGGTGTCTTTTTTTTTTACAGGTGCTATGTTTAAATCACAATCACATAGAGTGCATCATGCCAAAGAACACTAAAATACAAAGGACCTCACAGAAGGGGCCAGTTGCCAATGGGGTCCGTGGGGTCGATATGTACAGTAATGACTCATTAGTGCCAGTTCTTGAGAATCTTGAGGTTCTGCATCTTGGGTATGTACATAGAACTGAATTTTTAACTTTTCATACTACATTCACAGTGAAAATATAAACAGTAAATTGTTTACTGTGAATTCATTGATTTTCATGAGTAATAATTCTCATGTTTGTATGAAAAATGACATTTACTAATTCATGTTTTGGGGAGGGAGTATCATTGTTACCATAATAGGATCATTGTTCATTGGATCTTTAGTTTTTTGGTTTGTAGCAATCACAGAATCCATGAAGACAGTTATCCCAGGAAAAATAGTGAATTCTTTGTATTATCAAGACATTACATTCAAAGCTGCTATAACAACCTCTTGAATATAACAACCTGTGGATGGTGAGCCAGTGCAGTAGATCAAATTTGTACATAAATCAATACTTATAGGTTTCTGCATTTGGATGGGAAAATATTAATGAGTTTTTCGGAGCTATACTGCATGACGTTAGGAGAGCAGTATAGCTCAGATAAACAAGTTCATATTTTCCTATCCAAAAGTAGTAACCTTTTTATTATATACTCATTTTGTTTTTCTACTCAATGATCAATAATGAAAAGAACACACTATAAGAAACAAAGTAATTGAATTTCTGCTGCATTCCAAAGTAAATACACAACTGTAGTTAAACAATACAAAGTAACAGTATTAATGCGCACACAGCACCGCCCAGCGACCTTTGAACTTGGCAGCGTACTGCGCGCTCTGTCACTCATTTAGAAAATAAATCTCATTTTGCTCTATATAAAATTGAAATTTAGAGTCATATTATGAATGACTGCACCTTGGAACAACTTTCCCAATTGGTCTGGAATGGAGGTATTTTGTTTTTCTATCGATCAAGCTAATTTCTGCTTATCAAGTTGTGATGGACTGGAGTTATTAGCTGGGTCGATTCCATATGATGTACATGTGGCTGCAGGGACTGGTGTTGACAGCAAGCATGTGTATTTCTGTTTTGCCATTGATAGTTTGGAATCATAAGCTGGAAAAATATGAAAGTCTTTTAATTTAAATTCTCAAGAAGATGCAAGATTAACTATTTTTTGTCAGGGAAGTTCAAATTCATTTCATTTTGGAGTACAATAAATTCTCCTTCGGAATGTGATTTCTATTGGAAATGTAGTCTAGACCACAGATTATAGTACATTTTCATGCTGTGGATTAGTTTTGGAACCTGTGTAATTTTAATTAGCAGAAATAACTCAGAAGTTACATTTTGAGGAAATTCAAGAAAGGTAAGTACATTTATTGCCATTGTTATTACCAGCTATAGATGACATATTTGTATGTGACAATTTCGATATATATTTTCATAAAATTCATTCATTGATTCAGTACATTGTCTGAAATGTATTTATTTTTTATTTTTTTAATTTATGTTTTTATTTGAAATAAGGCCATTAATAGAATCTGTAGAAATATGATTACCATATTTGGGAAGTTTCTGTCAGTTTCTGCACTGGAATTGCGGTTAAATAAAAGGGGCTGTCATCATCCATCATTTCTGACGGTCTCCATTTCAATACTGCAAGTAAAGGTGAACTGGGTCTCGCTCAGGTGCTGTTCCGGTGCGAGTTATTGTGGACCTGTAGTCATCCCTAGCAGTACCATCAAAGGTTTTGCAATCCCTCTCAGCATATTGAAGATACTGGATACCGGTGGAGTCTTTGAATACTGATACATCTCCGAACTTTAATTTTCTTTGTTCGTCTCTGCCTCTAAATTCAAACATTTTCCTAAAAAAGTAAAACATGGAAAAGTGCAAAGCAGATGGGGTATGAGAGCCCATTTCACCTGTGGAAAATAAAGCTTCTGCGTCATCTTGGCTTATTGGCTCTGAGGCTCTTGATTTTCTACCAAAACCAGCCTTTTTCATTTGCATTTTTTTCGAATGTAGTGCTTGGACTGACTTGTAAAATGGGCGGTCTCTAAGAGAGATGGGATAGCCCTTAGCCTTAAGATGCCTTTCTATGCTATTTTGTATATACTCTAGAGAGCATGGCTCATAGCCTGAACCATTCGATTTGCGAATCATTATGAACATTTCTGCTAGGTAAGTGTTTAAATGATCAGGAATTATATTTTCAATACAGCATGTCTCACGTTTGTTGTCATAAAGCCATCGCTGGACATTGCGGATATCACGTTCAGTCGCTTGCTTGGTTGAAAGTTTCTTTTGTGACTCAATGAATTCAACCACATTGTCAACTTTATCATCTCTGCTTTCAAATGGCTCAAACAGATTGTTTAGTTAATCCATAGACAAATCTAATAAATCAAAAGCGTCATGTCTGCCACATGAGCGTCCATTGTTTGTTTACAATAAAAAGTAGTTCATAACACACGATACTATATTTAGACATGTGTTGTGCAGTATGAAGCTGTGAAGTATGGAGAAATACTGCACTATTCTGACAATGCAAAACTAATGGAGAAAAAAATGTGTATATAATAAAGTGTATTATTTTACAACTTTTAGAGAAAGTTTTTCTGCATATAATTAAGACATGTTAAGATTTTTGTAGGTGGTGCTGTGGAATTATTAGTATGTATTTTATCAATACAAAGAAAACACAGCATGTGCATGATTTGGGGGGGTCTATTTGGGATGTGGGGGTGGTCACGTTAATATGCAGAGAAAGTCGAATCCAGCTCAGATTTGTGTTAAAGAATATGTGACATTGATTTGTAAAGGACTGTGAAAGATTGTTTTCTATATCTGAATTTTTATGTGCTTTTCAGTATTCAGCTTTTCAGTAGCAAGATGTGATTTGTTTTATTTGTCAGAATGAAATAACATAAGAATATAAATACTGTCTGTACTTGCTTATAAGTCGAGTCCAACTGCAAACTGCACAGACCAAGATCTGCATCGCATAATGCCCCTCAGATCTGGATCTCTGCATTTTGTTAGGAGTAATCAGTGGAAGAAACAACATAGGAACTGATCTGCCAACAGATTATATGATGGCAGATCAGGGTCAGTGTTGTTTTCAGTTGGACTTGACTTATACATGAGTACATATGGTAGTGGAGGTTTCATTTGTTTGAAAATTTTCTGAGATTGCCAAAAAAATTATCAAAGTAATTATAATATTTGTGATTTTCAATATTTGCTTTCTTTTTTAACAAATACATTTGTATTGTTCAGTACTCTGCAATCACAGTTTCAGCAATTGGAGATTAGAGATTTGACAAACACATCCTCCTTCTAGGGATTAGTGTCTGACATATTTATGGGAATTACATCAAGCTGTGGGAGCCATATGGTTATCACCTTTTCTGTTCATCCATATGTCTGTTCACACTTTTGTGTAACCACCATAGCTCTACAACCCTTAAACATTATTGATTGCCATTTCGTATGTGAATTGTCTGTTACATTTCAAATTGCCTTTGAAAGGTTTGATCTTTTTAGGTCCAATTTAGACAGAGTTATTGCCCTTTTTCTATCAATTTTACATATCTATGACAGTAGATCTGTGTAACCAGCATAGCTCAGAGACCACTGACCATATTCTGATGCAGTTTGGTGTGTACATGGTCTGATAGACCTGGATGTGCCTTTTATGGGTTTTGTCTCCTCAACTTTTTTTTGACACTTATGGCCCTTTACAATTAATTTCATATCTCGCATGGGATGTTGCTCATAACTAGCATAGCTCAAGAACCTATCAACATATTGTGATGCAATTTGGTATGAACATTATCTTATAGACTTGCATGTGCTCTCTATGGATTTAGTCTTATTATCTTCTTCCAACTATGGTTTCCCAAGTTTCTCTCTTTGAGGCCCTATAGAGCAAATTGTAGTGAACACAGCCCTTACAATTCATCCATTGTTAATCGCTCAAGTTTTTCTTCCTCTTTTTAGATACAACAACATAAAAGATATGCCAGCTTTGCAGTTGAGCAGATTAACATCTCTAAAAGCACTCTTCCTTCAGGGTAAGGAATTTCTAAGTAAATATATTTAGTCCAGAGCGTCGCCTTGATTTACAGCGATCTTAAACTTGAACAACTTGGGGACAATTATATTGTGTTTAGGACTGGAGAATGTGTGTTGCAGTGTTTGTGAACATTGCCAGAAAAATATATTTGCAACAGTAAGACCATCTTTAAACTTGTTCATTTCTCAAATATGAAATACTCTTCACCATTTTAAGACAGTGAAGAAAATGTGTGCATTTTGTGTGGCTGTACATGAAGGCTGTTATAGTAAAACATAATTGGGACCCAGGGAAGGCACTTTCATTGTGGAGTAGTTACTTATAGATGCAATTTTAAATTTTGTATAATTTTCATATGAACTCTTTGAGTGACTAGAGTATCCTCGCACATATTTGTAACAAACTGCCTTCCCTGGGCACCATGCATGTTTTGAATGGAACAGCTCTGAGGAGTATTATAACTTCACAGTGGAATCTGAACTTCATAAACTTTATCTTCATTTTAACTTTTGTAATTTTGATTTTTGACTTTAGATGGTTCATTACATTTGCAGATGTAGTTAAATAGTAATGCGTGGCCCTGTATTATTCTCAGTTATATCTATTACAGATATGACCTTCTGTCTCAGATTGTCAAATTTCATACATCATGACATTGTGGAATGGTTTTTCAAGATGATCAGAGAGTTGATTTATTTGTACAATTCTTGGTACATATAAAACCTCATCATGGATGTATTATTATCCTCCCAGGTAATGAGATTACGAAGGTAGAGGGTTTAGAAGGCTTACATGACTTGCGAGAGTTGGTGCTGGACAGAAACAAAATCAAGGCTATCAGTGAGACATCCTTTATGAACCAATGGAATCTACAGGAGCTCCATCTGGAGGAGAATCGACTGCGAGACCTTGGCAACTTCATCTGCCTGGAAAATCTCCAGCGGCTTTACCTTGGATCCAATAGGGTCCAGGTGAGTTATTTAACCAATCCAAGATTTATCTTTCTATACTCTTGCCATATTTTGCTGATGGAATATATATTCATTCATTGCCAACTATATTTGTTTATATGTCAAGTCTGACTGCAAAAAATGTTAACCCTGATCTACTGCATAATGTGCTGGCAGATCAGGTTCTGTATTGTTTGTTCTACTGATTACTCCTAACAAACTGCATAGACCTGTGCATTATGCAATGGCAGATCTGGGTCTGTGCAGTTTGCAGTTGGACTTGACTTATAAGCGAGTATACAGTGTACTTTTATTGTGTTATTTCATGTTGGTGGAAGTACAGCTGAAGGAATTGTTGACTTTTGATACATTGATTTATTTTTATTCCTCCTCAGTGGGGACATACCGTATATACTAGTGTATAATTTAGGTCCAAATGCAAACAACATAGACCCTGATCTGTCGTCGCATAATGCACTGGCAGATTAGGGTCTATGTTGTTTGTTCTACTGATTAGTCCTTACAAACTGCATAGACCCAGATCTGCCAGCGCATTATGCGATGGCAGATCTAGGTCTATGCAGTTTGCAGTTGGTATCGGCTTATACGTGATATTTATTTGTTCCTGATCATCCATCCCAATAAGCTCCTTAGGCACAAACATGTTGACATAGATGAATGAAATTTGGTAGTCATGTTTCTGTTTATATGTAGCTGATTTGATTAGGTTTTTCATGCCTTTTAAAGACTTTTTCATTTTTAAATTTTTTTAAAAAAAATAGACATTTTGGACTTTTTTCATTGTAAGCAGTTTTATGGAAAACCTCTTGTTTTTAGAAATTCTGTATGCATGCTTCTCTTGTTTTTAGAAATTCTGTATGCATGCTTCTCTTGTTTTTAGAAATTCTGTATGCATGCTTCTCTTGCTTTTAGAAATTCTGTATGCATGCTTCTCTTGTTTTTAGAAATTCTGTATGCATGCTTCTCTTGTTTTTAGAAATTCTGTATGCATGCTTCTCTTGCTTTTAGAAATTCTGTATGCATGCTTCTCTTGTTTTTAGAAATTCTGTATGCATGCTTCTCTTGTTTTTAGAAATTCTGTATGCATGCTTCTCTTGTTTTTAGAAATTCTGTATGCATGCTTCTCTTGTTTTTAGAAATTCTGTATGCATGCTTCTCTTGCTTTTAGAAATTCTGTATGCATGCTTCTCTTGTTTTTAGAAATTCTGTATGCATGCTTCTCTTGTTTTTAGAAATTCTGTATGCATGCTTCTCTTGTTTTTAGAAATTCTGTATGCATGCTTCTCTTGTTTTTAGAAATTCTGTATGCATGCTTCTCTTGTTTTTAGAAATTCTGTATGCATGCTTCTCTTGTTTTTAGAAATTCTGTGCTTCTCTTGTTTTTAGAAATTCTGTATGCATGCTTCTTTTGATGATCTGATACAATTTCATGTTATTCAATTGTTTCTTGCATTTGTAGTAACTTTTGTTTTTTGGACATTTTGGATTTTGACTTTTTCAATGCAAACCTTGTTATCTGGACTTGGACTTTTTAAGTGCAAACCTTGTGAGCAGATCATGCAAAAATTGCTTCAGACATAGACAAAGTAAGAAAGTATGTTATATCACCTGCTTTGATTTGTATGCCTTTTTTAGTGACTTTTTCATGTTTTATCAGTCTTTGCAGTTTTTGAACTTTTCACACTTTTTGTGAAAACCTTTTTATTCACCCATCTTAAGACAGGTATATTATATTATGGCATTGTCTGTCCATCCATATGTCTGTCTGTCAATTATCATTTTCTGGTCCAGTCCATAATATTGCAAGTCTTGTAGAGATTCTGATGACACTTTGCCCAGCTATATATGATAACTAGGCAGTGTGTTGCATGCCTTAGTCAAGTCCCCAGAAAAAATGTCAGGTGATTAGCATGGAAAAAAGCATGTTAGTGGCCTGAATCCTTGTTCAGACTGTAACTTTTGAAATGCTGAGGATATTTTGGTGAAACTTTATTTAGGTATATGTTATGATTAGCTGGTATGTCATGCACCACAGCCTCACCCCCACCTCATAGTCAAGGTCATGGCTGGGGAAAATGAAAATCAGTGACTTGCATGCTAGTTTGTTTACAACTTTTTAACCACTGAGGATATTTCAGTAAAATTTTAGCCACATATATGTCAGGATTGGATGGTGTGTTGCATGCCACAACCATGTCCCCTGCCCCAAGGTCAAGGTCAGTGCAAGGGAAAATGTAAATCAATGACTTGCATCCTTGTTCATGGTGTAAACTTTGAACCATTGAAGGTATTTCAAGGAAACTTGAGTCATTTATATATCAAGACTAGATGCAATGTCATACATCACAGTCATGCAGTCTCTCTTAAGATTAACATCACCTATGTCATTGTTCTTGTCTGTTATGTAATGAAACTTGAACCACTTGTGTAACTTGTGTAATCATTGTGGAGTAAATTTAACTCTGTAATATTCACTTGTACAAGCTGTTACACAAAAGATGAAAATCTTTTCCAAATATTTATGAGATTCTAAAGTACACTCTAGTTATGAAGATGAATATCATAACAATAATTGCTCACCTTGTTTTAGTTTCACAACCACAGTGTCCATCCATCAGTGTAACCAGCGTTTACCACCAACTTCATTAATGCTCAGTAACTTTAAAGAACTTGTTAAATTGAAATAAAAAGTTCGTTAGAGCCATACAGAAGTGAAATCTGTTCAACTTTCTTGCTGCATTTATATTTCACCTAGTTATGGTCCTTGCTCAACTTCCACATTTGCTTCTTAAATCAAGTTTTGTTAGTTTTATTATATGGTTAGCAGGGAAAAAGATTAGCAGCACCTGCATGATCTTAGCATCATTAGTTGCAGATTCAGCACAATTTGTATATAAAATACATTATACAGAATGAAATATTACACAGTAGACTTGCTAAAAGGTTATATTTAAAATTTTATTCCAACATCTCTGATGTTTATTTAGTGTACTAATGAAGGGTTTAATTATTGACCAATTTCGTCCCTCATCCATACAGTAGTTTACCTAAATGTTGCTAAATGCTGTTTCTCTTCAGTATATTTCTCCAAACCAGATTCAGTATTAGTTTTTACCACCTCTTGAAAACACACATTCACACCACATCCAGTAATCACCCCGCTCTATTCGCTTTCGAATTTTGTCATGTGCCACATATGTAGTGCTGTTGTTGCCTTCCTTGCACAGTGTTATAATGAAGGACAATTTGGGCTGCAGTATATTAGTATACATGTTTACAAAGAGAAATCTAGTTTCAGTGTGCCCAGGAATCTCTTCACCGAATACTTTTATATGAACATGCAGGATGAAAATCTGGTAAATTCTTGTCCTTGCAGGAACTTGCAGAACTGGAAAAGCTGGAGGGCCTTCAGAACTTAATGGAGATTTCGGTTGTCAATAATGGGGTAAGAGGACAATATAATAGCAAAATTCTCTGAGTTATAAGATTCTGGGAGATATTAAAGGCTTTATTAAATTTCTCTGATGATAAGACCATGCTCAGTGAAAAGTCCACCCCCACTTTGAAAAACTGATAACAAACAAAAAGACAGTCTTGGAAATTGATGTTTCCCTTTTCAAGGACATTTGGACCAGCAAGTTCAGGATCATTGCAGGTCTAATCAGTATGTCACAGGACCAAACTCGTGAAATTAATAGGATGTAACATGTGTAATGTTCCAATTGAAGTAGTCACAGTACAAAAGTAGAGTACATAAGCAGGAGAACCAGTCAAATCATGTTTGGTTTTATTTGATTTGCCGATTTGTTTGTTTTCAGCTGGATTACAACCAAATGCGAAAGTATCTAATTATAAATGAATATTGAACCGAATTTTATAATTTTTTACTCAGAATTATGCATCATTCATTTAGTCCACTTAAAAGGAAATTGTTGCCACTCCAAATAATTTTGTGTTGGTAATGACCAAGGGTCTGACACTAATTTCCAAAGCTGATACGGTCGTTAAAAATAAGCCTGACCCCACTTTGGACTCACATTTGTACATGTATTTCCCATTAAAAGCTGATATGGTCTTTAAAAATAAGCCTGACCCCACTTTTGGCTCACATTTGTGCATGTATTTCCCATTGAAAGTTTGTTCTAGATGCAGTTTGCACTGTATTTAATAAATATCAAATTGCACTGTTTCACTTTATTAACAAAGTGTCAGGTAATTGTCTATGTCTATTCTTTTATATGCCAATAATAAGTCAGGTATATTATGTTTTGCTGTTGTCCATCTGTCTGTCCAACTATCTTTTTATCCATCTATTAACTTTTGCTTGTCCAGCCCATCATTTTAAAACAATTGGAGAGATTTTCATGAAACTTTGCCCAATTATATATCATGAGTAGATGGTGTGTCACATATGATAGCCATACCTCCTGCTTAAAGGTCAATGTCATGGTAATGTTAAATATAATTCTATCATTTTTATCCTTGTCCAGAGTATATAACTTTTGAACAACCGAATATATTGTAATGAAACTTTGGATAATTATGTATCATTTATAGACTGTGTGTTGCATACTATTGTCATGCCCTGTCTGAAGGTGAAGGTCACAGCAAAAAAAAATGTAATCTGACTTGTATTCTTTTTCTGGAGCATTATTTTTGAACCACTAATGAAACTTTAACCAGTTATATATTAATACTAGACAGTGTGACACATATCATAGTCATTCCATGTGCATCAAGGTCAAGGTCATAGCAAGGGAAAATATAAATCAGTGACCTCAATCCATGTATGGGTATAACTTTTGAACCACTGAAGATATTTTAATGAAACTTGAGCCTTTTATATATCTTGATTTAACTTGTGTATTCACAGTCACAGCACCTGTCTCAGTGTCAAGGTCAAAACAAGGGATCATGTAAATCTGTGGCCAGTTTCCTTATCCAGGATGTCACTTTTAAACCTCTTCAGATATTTTGATGAAATTTTAGTCATATCTACACCTTATCATTCAGTAGTCTAGTCCCTACTGCAAAGGTCATTTTAGAGGTCACAGCATAGGCATACTATGATCAGGTGCCATTTGTAGTACTCTTGTCTAGAAATATTAATTGCTCTTGTTGGGTATCATCCAGTTATCAGCTTTCTGAAACAGCTATCAGGGAGGTCCCATGACCTTATTATTAAGGTATCATAAAATTACATTCCTTTCTTATAGAGAATGTGTTTCTTCCCGTTTATTTAATTGTTTTATTTATTTATAAATTTAGGCTGCAAGACGTCACTTACATCGGCCAATTCTAGTGTATCGGCTGAAAACTCTGATGGTGATTGATGGTATCCCAGTGACAGATGATGAGAGAGCAAAGGCAGAACTGTATTTCATGGACCAACAGGTAGTCTGCTCATCATACATTTTTTAATGATGAGAATTTCCTGGTTCAAGTCTGGATTCTTTTTTGATTTTTCCAAAAGTTCAGGTTCCTGTCTTCTCTTTTTGTAAACAGTGCTAAATTCCAGAATATACTGTAGTGTACATTTTTTCAGTACATGCAAATTTCACCACATCCACTTCTGGAAATTATGTTAAGCTAAAATATTGACATAAATGCAGTACTATGGTCAAATAACAGGACATTTGATTGGTTTTAACCTTTCTTTGACATTATTATGATTCTGACTTATCATCAGGTCCAACATATTTTTTGTCAGAATCAAATAACATCAAACCTTTCATGCAGTATTTTTCTTCCCCATTTCTTGCATCAGGGACATCTTGATTTGGTCCTGTCCATAAATTGCTGGAAGTCTTTTTTAGCAAGAGTGAACAAAAACCACTCAGGGTTTACAAATGGAATTTTGCTAATGTTTTTATGTCCATATTTAGATCACCTGATTGTATTTTGTAACCATTACATCAATTTTTTTAATACTTTTTAAAACATTTTTGAACTCTTTGAACTTGGACTTTTCCTGACACAAACATTCTTAACACAAGTAAGCAAAAACCACTTGGGATGGACAACTAATATTTGGTAGGCATATTTGTATTCATATGTAGATGACATTATAAGAATTTCAAGCCATTGTGGCCCTTTTTCAATTTTGTACACTTTTTTAAAAAAACTTTTGGGACTTTGGGACAACAAACCTTGTTGGCATGAGTAAACAAAAACCACTTGAGGTAGACAAATTAAAGTTAATATTCATGTTTGTATGCATATGTAGATGACCTTATTAGACTTTAATGCAATTATAAAAATATTTAAAATTGTACTAAACTTTAGAATTTTTTTAACTTACACTTTTTGGTTTCCAATTGGGGTATACATGTTTACATACACAAAATAATGTTGTTTTTTTGGGGGGCGGGGGGGGGGGGGGGGGGTATGGGTAAAATGCATGAATGTGAAATTTTAATCATGATGTCTTTCTTTATATTTGGTTTTTGTTTATTCAACTATTAGGTCACTTTAAAACCTTTATGCTTCTAATGGTTCAGATAAAACAGGAATCCTTTATTACAGTTACATATTCAAGCACAAATAATAACATATTGTTTGAGCTTTATATTTTCAGTATTTCCAATCTCAAAATATGAATACTATTTCATACTTTTTTGTACAGGATACAAATATTCTTTCGATGGAACAACAAATTGAAAATAAAAAGATACTATATAGTGGATGATTTTCATGGATGAAAAATTTAGTAGTTTTGTCCCAAATGTTTTTTTTTTAAAAAAAATATGGTAATTTATATTTTAGTGATTGCATATAGAGGGCTTTTATTTTAGTGGGGACAACTAGCAATATTTGTTACCCCTAGAATAAATTGTCTTTTTTATTGTAAGTTGAATTACTCTTGTCTTGATAACACTATATATATTATATAGGACTAGATAACACTATATATATATATATATTATATAGGACTAGATAACACTACGTATATTAAATAGGACAATAAAAATAGTTTTTTCAGCTAGGGAAAAATCAAGAGGAACAATTCTTGCACTTTGATTATGCATTAAATTGACATGTTAGCCTGTTCCATTAAAAACAAAAAACAAATAGTGCAATGTTGTCAAGTTAATTGGAGATGTTGGCTGAGCTCCATGCACACCATTGTTAGCATGGTTAGCTACTGTGTGTCATGCCAGTTGTTATAGCTTTAACCTTTCGTATTGTCCATAGGAATGGATAGGTTCCTGAGGTCCCTAGCACTCTTATTTAAGGCATCAATGAGTGCAGTTAATTTATTTATAATTTACTTTGCCTACCAGTTTTAAAAATGGGGTGCCCTTGGAATGAAAAAAACCCATTTATTTTGAAATGCAAATGCTATCTAAAGTTTAATTTGAATTTTTACCATACATTACAGAGAGGAGAGACTACCAAAGTAGTCTCATTAAACAAAAAAAAAGAGAACTGTTCCATCGTGTTTTTATTTCAAATTTTCACCAAATAAATAAAAACTCTGGCCATATTTATTTTAGTGGATAATAAATTTTGAGGAGACTTATTTTCACAATCCTTATCCATGAAATCTAAATCACTGAATTTTCTCCACTGCTAAAATAATCTGCTATATAGTATCAAGTCATTGCAGTGAATAATTTTTGAGAGGGTGTATTTCTAATACCTTATTAAATGCTGAAGATTTTAATTTATTTGTGTTACAAAATTTAATTTGACAATGGTTTGGTGAGCATTTTCCATGGAAGTAACAAATGTAAATAATAAATTTTATGAGTGTTTGTTTAAATATATGATATATTATCACTTAAATCCATACAATTTATCCATAGCCAAATTCAAAATGTGAAACTTGTATGCCAGTGTTTTATGATCATTTTTAGCTCTTCTGGCCATAGACCAGAAGAGATTATTGAATGGCCTGTTGTCAGTCATCTGTCCATCGATTAGCACAAGTTTGTTATCAGTGCTCCTCCTAAACTTCTTGTAGGATCGCCATAAAACTTGATACACACTATCATCCCAAGGTCTAGTTGGGCCTAAATGAAAATGGTGTTGCATGGACATCCAGTATGGCCACCACAGTGGGCATCTTGAAAATTTTGTTATTGCTACTCCTCCTGAACAAATACTCATATCAACATGGGGTTTTCACTAAAAGACTTATTAGTTCATCCTAAATGAAAATGATGCCCAGTTGACATCTAATATGGCCACCATGGAAATCATCTTTAAAATCTTGTTATTGCTACTCCTCCAGGATGGATGGTCATATCAACAGAGGTTTTTGCCTAAAGATCTCTTTTAATGTCATGTTGGTCCTAAAAGAAAATTGTGCTAATCTGACATCCATTATGGCCACCACAGAAGCCATCTTGAAAATCTTGTTATCGCTACTTCTCCTGAACAGAAAGTTATATCGACATGGGTTTTCACCAGAAGATGTCTTATGATGTCTTGTTGTTCCTAAATGAAAATGGTGCTGATCTGACCTCCAATAACCACAGTAGCCATCTTTAAAATCTTGCTATCACTACACCTGGATGGATAGTCATATTGACATGGGGTTATCACCAAAAGATTTCTTATAATATCTAGTTGGTTCTAAATGTAAATGCTGCTGATCTTGAATCCAGTGTGGCCATCTTAGCAGTCATCTTGTAAATATTGTTGTCACTACTCCTTCTAAATGGAAAGTCATATCGACATGGGATTTTCACCAGAAGACTTCTTACGGTGTCTAGCTGGTCCTAAATGAAAACAATGCAGGAATAAAATTCAGTCTTGTTATTGCTACTTGTCCTGAATGGATGGTCATATCAGTTTGGGTTTTCACGAAAACACTTCTTATAATGTCTAGTTGGTCTTAAATATAAATGGTGCTGATCGGACACCCAATATGGCCACCATGGAAGCCATATTGAAAATCTTGTTATAACTACTCCTAAGCAGAAGGTCATATTAACACGGAGTTTTCACCAGAAGATTTCTTATGATGGTTGGTGGTGCTCAATGAAAATGGTGCTGATCCAACATCCAATATGGCCATCATGGTAGCCAACAAATCTATTTATAAATACTCATCCTGAATGGATGGTCATATCAACATGGGGTATTCACCAAAAGACTTCTTATGATATCTAGTTGGTGTTAAATGAAAATGGTGCCAATCTTACATCCAATATGGCTGCCTTATCAGTCATCTTGAATATATTATTATCACTACTCCTTTTAAATGGAAAGTCACATTGACATGGGATTTTCCCCATAATAGTTCTTCTGGTGTATAGCTGGTCCTTATAATATCCAGTTGGTCCTAAATAAAAATGGTGCCAATCTGGCATCCATGATGGCCACCATAATGGCCATCTTGTAAATCTTGTTTGTTACTACTTGTCCTGAATGGATAGTCAAATCAACATGGGTTTTCACTAAAAGACTTCCTATGATGTCTAATTGGCCTTAAATGAAAGGAGCCACAGTGGCTCAGTGGTTAGCGTGTGGGTTTGGATCCTACTATCAGATCAGCCTGGGTTGGCTACCATGGTGTGTCCTTGGGAAAGGCATTTTACTCCACTTGCCACTTGCTTTGGCACTATAAATAACCTACGTGTGTGGCTGTACTGTAAGACCATAAACCAGAGCAAACCAAACCTAAGTAAAATTGTTGTTGATCTTAGATCTTGAAAATCTTTTTATCACTGAAGAATATCAGACTGAGATGGTTTCAACACTCAGGACTTGGAAAGAAGAAATGGAATCCTGGAAATTCTTTTTGGCCAGTAGAGTATCAGCTCCTTTGAGGGACTCTTGTTTTGTAGATATGTACAACACACTGGTATTACAGGAAGATTATTAATAGTAGGTGGTTGCTATGGTCTCTTTTTATTTACATGTTAAATTGAATGCATTGTATTATTTAACCATGAAACCATTAGAGGTCATAAAGAGGAGTCTACTCAGGTACCATGATACTGGTCAATAAGGACACTCAATCGACCACACAAAAATGTTCCTTTATGAGCAAGTGACCTTTATATACAGGTACTTATAATAAAAACTAAAAAGGGACCCTTAAATATTGTCCTTGATGAAAAGGTGCCTTGTATCTTGAGGTGTTGTCTGCTAAGGCATGTTTAACTGTATGCAGAATTTATCTGGTTTTAGATTTCAGGTTCATATTTTGTGTACACATCCAGGCAGTAGTAAAGGTGAAAACTTGTGAGCTAACTACAACACTTGCAGTTTTCTTATTATTCATGCATTTCATTCATCCATTCAAAGATAAACAAATATCTGTGTTCACCTGAATGCATACAGCGTGGATTCATCCACTTGTCCGTTCAAACCTCACCATTATTTCTTGAGTGGATAGTTTGGGAAAATTTGTCATTAACACACACCTTTTATTTGCAGATTAAAATTGCATTGTTGCATGTCATTCATGTCAGGAAAATCTTGCGATGCTCATTTGAATTCTTGGGATTTTGAATTTTTAAAATATTTTCAGAAGTATCTTGAACTTTGTGTGCAGTCAAACCTGCCAAAAGTGTCAGCTCTATTAGGCAGTCTCCTGTCTTAAATAACAACTTGTTCCAGGTCCCTTACACTTAGTCATTGTACAAAATACAGTGCTTCATAATCCGTACATTATGTTGGGTATTTTCATGGATAAATTGAGACTAATGTTATTGAAGAATACATATGCTAAAAAAAAAGCACAAACTGTAATTGACATTTCATTTTCCTGAACTTTAATGCTGTCACATTTCTCAGATGATCCCTAATTTCATTGGATTGCATAAAGTTTTAGTGAGTATTAATTAATATAAATGTATGTAATATGTGCTTTGGAAAGTAAAGAAGGACACAAAAACCATTAGTAATTTTGCATTTATTACAATAGCATCAGACAGAGTCATTACATTAGTACAGAGCTTTCAAGTTATGAAATTTTGCATCTGAATTAAATCTTAATCAATCAATTTCCGTTGTTCCCTATCTGTCATAAATGTATCATGATATAAATTTTTCAGCACTATAAATACTATTGGTATTAAAACAAGTACACCACTGAGTGTTGCTCTGCCATTGGATATGGTGGGGATGGAGCACTTTGAATATTAGCATGTTTCATTTTTCCATTGTGACTTTAAATTTATGCTCTAGCTTACCAATGAAAACCTTGTAGTTGGCACCCCATGAATTTATAATGACTCACAGTATCCATTAATTTGAGGGTTTTTCCATACACTTTTGAAGAGTATTTGAGGGTTTTTCCCTATTCTTTCGAAGAGTTGATAAAATGTTCAGATTTGTTTATTCTACAACAAAAACCTCACTTAATGTACTTTGGATTTTATTTCAGCAACTCTTAGCATGTATGCCACCATTAGATTTGAATGTAAGTTGGTATAAAATGCTTCTTATATCAGTAGAGTCATAAGTAGTTGTATATTTTACTCTTTTTTATGAGCTAAAAATCTCATTGATGGGCTTCAGGTGATTGTAATGGGCATTTTATCTGCATAGACAAGTGCATACATAGCATTCAATTTATAGGCATTACATTTTTTCTCTTTTTAAATTTTTTTGGTATTGTTTAATTCTTGCAGTCTATATTTCTTCGTTTGCTTGAATGTTTGCACCATCTGCATTTTTAAATTCCAAGTGCAGGACTGTCCATCAAGCATTTATTACTAAAACTTAATAATTATAACATTTCTGATGCTTTTTATGAGCATACTGTTCTATGTTTGATATGAAGTTAAGCGTTGCAGGTATTTTGCATCATTGAGCAATGTACATGTACTACCCTAATTCAACATAAGCTTAATTATCAGCCCCTACTTGTAGAAAATCTTAACTTGTACATTCCCACTCTGGGGATCAAACCTGGCAATGCAAGAATGCAAAGCTAAGTGGCTTGACAAATGTACTATATAGTGTTCCTGCCTGTATTATTTAGATCTTATTTTGTTTAAATGATGGTGAACACATGATCCTACAAATAGCAAGAGTTAGCAGTTTTGGTGTCTATCATCAATCCATTCATTGACTTTTCTTTGCTAGTCTGACAGTAGCATGGTTTAAGTTTGTAATATAAACAATAACTTTAATTTAAAAATGAAAACCTTTTCTCTTGACCACCTCTTATTAGCCAGATTTGATCATTCCCATTCATTTTGTCAACAGCAACTTAACCTCTAAATCATACCACTTCCCAACTCAGACTGCTTTTTTTCAAGTTAAATGAGGAGTCTTGTTGCATCCATGGACTGATATCAAATGGTTTTAATATGGTGATTGGCACCAGAGAAGCTAAATGGAGTCCTGCTATGATCCATAGTAATTAAAGGACAAGAAGTTCAGAGGTCAAGAACCAAAAGGTTAGAGGTCAAAGTCGGTTTAATATTATTATTTTGAAATCTTTTTTAACTGGCTATTCACCCTTTTCTTTTGACACTTTCACTATGAGATCAGTATAGCTTACCAAACAAAAGATAATTTTGGGTTAGTTCATATTACAGTTTGGTATATTGAATGCATATCTTGTCAGATTTTCTAAAGATATACATGTCATTTGCTCAATTTCTATATGGTGTGGGTTAGATTCTGGTTAGTGCCAAAATTAAATTTAAAGACCACCCACCCCTGTAAAAGAGAGAAAAGAAAAGGTATTGTTTAAGAATATGTGATAATATAAATCCTCTTGGTGATAAAAACTGTATTTGATATAATACCTGCACAGCGTGCTTAAGAAATTATTATTTGTGCAAATTTAATTTAATGAGGTTTAATATCATTATAAGCACAAAACAACAATATAAACTATGTACATTTTAGAAAAATTAGCTCCCTTTGACTATTTTGGAATCTCTCTAAATTGGAGGTGAATTTATTTGTCCATTACGGTCATGATGAATAAGCATATGTATGATTTGTTTGAGACTGATTTAACTCATTAAGTTAATTGGTATTAGGAAATGTCAGAGATGCTTTGTGGTAAGTTCCAAGAAAATTATGATGTTCTATAGCAGACTTTAGCAGTTGCTTTCTTCCCTCAAGGTATGCCAGGCTCAAGAAATGTGCATTCAGCACAGGAAATTTGTTGCAAGTTTTGACATAAAATAGGGGGGGGGGTGTACTTATCACGGCAGGTGTAGGTAGTATATCAAATATGGTATAATCTCTCCATAATTCCATTTAAAAAACTGTCAGTTTTGGCATTGCAGATATAAAATGGTACATGGTATTCTCTGGTTTGGCATAGAGTAAATAATTTTGATTAAAATAGAAGAGATTTGACAATTAATTTACAAAATTTATATTTTAAGTAAATGCACTGACTCAGAATGCAAAATTGTAAAAGTACATGACATTTGTCATTAATTTAGAGTTCAAATATAGCATGCACAGCATTCTTTTTTAACATCATATATACCGTATATACTCGCATATAATCCAGATCTAAATCCAAACAACATAGACCCTGATCTACCATCGCATAATGCACCAGCAGATCATGGTCTATGTTGTTTGTTCTACTGATTAGTCCTTACAAACTACATAGACCCAGATCTGCAAGCACATTATGCAATGGCAGATCTGGGTCTATGCAGTTTGCAGTTGGTATTGGCTTATATGCGAGTATAGATGGTATATGCTTATAAGGTTCTTGTAACTTATTGTAGAAATTATTCATATGAGCGATTTAAAAACTGATACACCAACACATATTGGGTTATCAGAATCCATTGTATCTAATATTTGACCAATAGCAATTGCATAGCATGCTTTTAATAGCAATTTGCTTTTTCAGCCAAGTATCATATAATTGCTTGCTTGGATGAAATGTATATATCAGTCACTATTAATAATCCCCCTCACATTTTTATTTACACTGCAAGACCAGAAAGGGGCATATTTATTTGTTGCCATCTGTCTGTACACCCGTATGTCCTTCCTAGATGTAAATTACATGATGTCCAGGCAAATGAACATTTTTATAGTAGCATGTACTTAATCCTTGTAACCTCAATAACTCTCTGATGACATCTCCCTCACCAAATCACAATGTGCATAAGATTTTGTGCCGGTGTTTTAGTCAATCAGTGCTCTCTGCTACCGATGTGAAGTGAACCAATGTAGATGTGCCTTCTTTTCATTCTTTTGGTGTCAGGGATGTATTCTTTATGCAGTTGGCATCTTGGTCTCTTTATGGATGAATGAGAACTACAGATAATTGAGGCTGGAACTAAGTTTTCCTCGAGGTTTCCTTTTTACATTATCAATGTGAACAACTATGCTATAGCCTTACCTGACATGTAGAAAGAAATGAGTAACATTCTCTGTAACAAATCTGTATCATTAAGTTCCAACAACTTGTCCAATTCAGCTGTAAATAACTGTCTAAATAATTCTGTCATTCCCATGCTAAGTCCCCATCGGAGCCTCACACAATATCCCCCGTAGATAAAGCTCAGCCACTATCAGCTATTGAAATCTTCTCTAATGCAAAATTTGACAACTGCACAACAACTGTAAATCACATATAGGAGTCTGATATAGGGGTCTGCTGCCCCCATATGTCAAAAAATTAGTGTTATTAGCAGTGATACTATTTGAAAGAAGTGTTGTTTCATGTGCTTCATTACCGTATATACTCACCTATAAGCCAGGTCTAAATGCAAACAATATAGACCCTCATCTGCCGTTGCATAATGCGCCGGCAGATCAGGGTCTATGTTGTTTGTTTTACTGATTAGTCCTTACAAACTGCATAGACCCAGATCTGCCAATGCATTATGCTATGGTAGATCTGGGTCTATGTAGTTTGCAGTTGGTATTAGCTTATACGCGAGTATATACGGTAATAAGACTGTCATATTTATGCACATATCAGCTGATCCAAATGTAATTTTGGTTTATGATTTAAGATGATGTTCATATTACAAAGGTTGAAATGTTGAAATGTTAAGCACTTTCTTTTGTTTTCAGTTATGTATAGTACTATGATAGTATTAAATTATCTGAAAATTGATAGGTATATAGCAAGAATATAATTATTATAGTAATATGATAGTATTAAATTATCTGAAAATTGATACATATATAACAAGAATATAATTATTATAGTAATATGATCTTGATTGCATGATCCTGTCTTGTTGTCAGCATCAGAAAATCTAGATCATGACTTGATGCTTCACATCTCATCATGATCCAGTTTTTCTGAATGTAATCTAGCAATCAAGATTGAATTACTATGATAATAATATTATATGTCCCTAACCTGTTATTTTTATGCAATTTCTTTGTCAACTTGCTAAATGAGTGTATCTGGTATGAGGATTAAATTGGTCATAGTTAGTTAGAGATGTTGCTAATGGCATGTGGTGAGCATTGAGGAGTCCTGCCAGAGATCTTAACTGATCAAATTGATCCAGATTAACTTTGATTGCATGCTGTGATTTGGAGGGGGGTGGGGTGGGTGGAGAGGAGAAATTACCAGAGGCTTATCTGAAGAATGAGGATTTAGCTGATGGTAGTGTGAGAATGGCATTTGAAATTAAGTTTGTATTTTCATAAATACATGTATTTTTACATGGACCTTTATGTTGAAAACTTTTTTTGAGCATGATTATGTAGAAATTGACCAAGTAGATCAAGTGTACTTATATTTAGTAAGCATGTTTATATACATACAGTATATGTACATGACCTGGTTAGATTTAATAACCAGTTAAGCACATTTTTTTTCCTTCAGTTGTTTACACTTTTTGGACATTTTAGTGAGAATCCAAGTTACTAGAAAAATTTGCTCGGAAGCTTCTTGACCTATGTAAATAAAATTTGGTAGACCAGGTTTAACGCATACATGTATGTAAATGATCTGGTCATCAAAATGAGTTTTGTAAGTTTTATTATTAATTTGAAGATTTTGGAGTTGGTCTTTGTTAGCAGCACTTGGGGCATAGTGTTTTACAAACACTTATCTAATTTATATTATATTTTAGCTTGCTGGTCTTAGGACCAGGTGAGCTTATGGTATGGTCTTTTGTCTCCTTTTTGTGTCATGCATCATCTGTCAACACTTTCACCTACTTCTCTAAAACTGCTAAATAGAATTCAACCACAGGTGACATGCTGGTGTGAATATATCTCAAGTTTATACAAATAATGCCCATCCAACATTAAATATTGTCACCTTTACTAAAATGAGAAAAAACTTTGAATGGCTTCATTTCATAAACTTCTCAACAGAATTAACCAAATTTGACAGCCTGTTGGCATAAAAGTCATGCATTAATTTCAAATAATGCCAATCTGTCATCAAATGTGGCCACTGTTACTAACAATATAAAATGTTGAAACTACTTCTTCTCAGAGAGGTCTGAACAGAATTTGATCAAATTTGACACTAAGCATCTTAGCGTGTAGGCCTTTAAACTTTATATAAATGATGCTGAATTGTAATAAAAAATGGCTAACATTATTTAAAATTTAAAAATCTTGAAATTACTTTTCAAAAAGTGCTCAACAGATATTAACTCAATTTGACAGAATGCTTGGGATGAAGGCTTTTCGAGGTTTACAAATAATGTTGTTCTACCATTAAATCTAGCTGCTGTTCCTAAAAAAAATAAAGATAGATCTTTAAACAACTTGTCAGAAGGGGCTCAACAGAATTTGACAAAATTAAAAATAAGGCATCCTGACATGCAGGCCACTCACATTTATTTAGATGATGTTGATCCACCATCAAATATGGATGCTGTTACTGAAAATATATATATTTTTTAAAAAACATCTTCTCTGGTTTAACAAAGTTGTGAATATTATGCTAATCTGTCATCAGATATGGCCACTATTAAAAAAAATGGATAAACCTTTAAATGACCTTTAAAGGCAGTAATACAACACCTGTTATTATTGCATTACTACCGGTATATCTTTTCCTGGCACTGATTCCTAGTCCATGGAAATTATTCCCTCCTCCAATTAGTAATTGGCCTAGAATAAAAAACAACATGATCCCAGTCTGATACTTTAGTCAACCTCCAACAGTTGGACTATCTTTTCTGTGGACTTTGTGCAGTTCTCATGTGTGTCTCATGGGCACTCAGTATTTTCATAATCTAAGTCATCTTTTGGCATTTCTACTGTCAGTCATAGCCTTTTTAATGTTGCATTTGTTATTTTCTTTCCAGTCCTTATATAATTTTCACGTATATGTGTCCCTATTTCTTGAATGTGACCATTTTGAGTACGTCACTAGCAAAGGGGTGCTTCTTCATTTTTCATCCCTCTATTAGTAATCAGTGTTAAGATAAGTATTACCTACCCATTTCTTGTTCTTGTTGATTGCTTATTGCTTGTATTTGCTTTCAGCATTCAGTATGCCTTAAAATATGGGTAAATGAAGTCATAAAAAGACTGCTTGAGACACATCCCACCTTCTTAGCATGTACTGTGTGTGTGTGTGTATGGATGGTTGTCCTATTTGTTGCCTTTAACCTGATGAGGTATGGGACTCGTAAGTTTCCCAGTCTATATGGCCAGGAAGAAGGAATCTGCTTACTCCTCTTTGTCACTGGAAGACCCCATCCATTCACAGGAGGGGTCTATAGCACCTCTTGATTTAGCAAAGTCATCAGGTCCTCTAAGGGAGGGGTCAATGGCTCTTTCTTGGATACAGAAATCACCCAGTTCCACACAAGAGTGTGATCACTGACACATGGAAGGAAGTAGTCAGCTCCTGCAAGAGATGGATCCTCATCACTTCCCGGTGGATGGATGTCACCAGCACCCAGTAGTGATTCCCACCTTCCCTCATGCTCGAGTTGACCTATTTTTAAATCGAGGGGATTTCATTTTTCGGAGTCAAGTTCCCCAAACAGAGACTCCCCAATAAGGTCTACATCATCTGACCAGTCATTACCCAATGACTGGGCACTAGGCACCAGGCACTGCATAGTGTGTTGAGTGACAGTCACTGAGGATCTGTCACCGGGTACCAGGTAATGTGTAAAGTGACATGCATTGAAGGTCTGCACCGGGCAATGGTTCCAGATTGCTGGGTCACCAGGTACCGGGCACTGGGCATCAGGAACTGTGTCAAGCGACACTAATTGAAGGTCTGTCACCAGTCACTGAGTACTGAGCAACAGGTACTGGTACTGGACACCGGGTGACTGGGTAACAGTCACCGGGCACTGAAAACCTGACACTGAGTACTGGGCACCATGTGCCAATCACTGGGCACCAGGCATGTGATTGGTACCAATCTCCTGTTTTCTGTCTCTGGTCACCAAGTGCCCAAGTACCAGGCACTGGTCTTCAGACCAGGCACTGGGTTTTGACCACCAGTCTAGAGAAAGGGATCAGTTCTCTATGTTTCTGTTTAGTCCCTATTGGGAACAGGCTCCAAGTTTTGATGACCCATCTAGGGGAAGGGATTGGGTAGACACTTTTCCTTAAAGATGTTTACGTTCAGCACCTATGGGGTTTGGAAATTCCCACCACCTGGTGATGAGTCGGCCATGTCTCCTTTTCCTACCATGACACCATGGATGACTTTGCCATTGCTTTATGGATTGGTGGACTGGGCATGCCATAGATCATCCCAGCTTTGGCCTTGTTATCAAGGGAAGGGGAGGAGAATTACCACTCATCTCCTGTATCCAAAGGAAATTATCAATTCTTACTCCAGGGAGAGAGGAGCAACAGGTTAGTCCTGTCCCCTAACATGATTAAACTTGGTAAATAGGCTTCATCATCAGGATCTCACATGAGGATGATTATGAGCAAGACCTACTCACATTATTTTATGCATAGTCTACATGTGTCACATGAAATACACAATCTTGAACTACCAAAACCACCCAACACTATCATGTTTGGAAAAAAACAGGAATTCCCCCAAATGCATCCATAACAAAGAGGTGGGGGGGGGTCATTTAAAGGAATATCCTGCTTTTAGAAAGTTTGTATTGCTTATTAATGCCTCCAGTAAGGTATCAACAAGTAATGGACAGGTTTTATTGCACAACTTATCAAGTAGAATGCACCCTGCCTTGGTCAGCATAGGTCAGTTGCCTTATTGTGCTCTTGGGAAAGGCACTTAGCTTCCATTTTCTGTAAGTGATATAACATAATGTGCACAAAGTGCCATTAGAAACTAATCAACAACAGCACCATAGCTGTCATTGAAATGACATCTTGTTTATTAAGAAGAATGCAGGGGAAGTAACTGGGAGATTATTGTTAAGAGCAGTTTGGAACCCTGGTCTGGAAAATGAATATCACAGAAGAAATCCAGAACTACTGTAGAATGAAATGAATTATTTGAGTACTAGATTTTGTGCCTTATCTTTGAAAAAAAAAGAGAAATTAGCCAAAATAAAATAATTGCAGAAATCATAATGACATCAATAGAGTAACAGTCATAAAAAACATTGCATGCCTAAATGGCTTGTTTGTTGTGACATTTTTGTTATTGTGCAAAGGTCAAATAGTTTTATTTAGATATTTCAGTAAATAAATAATACCTATCAGTATTTTTCCCTTACATATAAAATTCCAGAAAAATGTAAAGGCTGGTAAATTCAATTAACTATATTAACAACAACTTTGTATTCAATATAAATTGTTCTTGATTTAGGCTTGTAAAGAGAGCCCCTTTCAACCACAAAACTCCCCAATATGAAAGAAAATCCACCACTGTCTCGAAAGTTGGCAGGTATGTTAATGACATGATCCTGCAGCTGATTGGCTATAAAATGAGTTTGTCAACACTCTAGGAACCATATTTCTGATCATATTTTAATCCAACATGTTAAAAAGGCTTATATCATCAAGATGAATGATGTGATCATGAGCAAGATCTGTGCATATTTATGAGGTAATCATGATTCTGATTGGCTGTGCTTGTTACCAATCTGGAAACTGAATTTTGATTGGATTTTGCTCCAACATGGTAAATGAGCCAATATCATTATTGTGTTAGACATGCTCTATAATAAGTGAGATCTGCACTCATATATGAGATGATCTTCCATCTAATTGGCTGAGCTTGTTACCTCACTGGATCTAGACACTATATTTCACATCCATTTGAGATTAAACCTGGTATAGTATTTCTCCTACGATAAGCCCAGGTAGCCATCCTGATAATATTGGTGGAAAATAAGAGACATGACTTTCCTACATAAACATTTGCTAAATCTGGTCAAAGTGGGAAGTGGTCTTGTCATTCATCAAACATTGGATTTTCAGCAGAGAAATGTGGTGAATAGGTTTATATCATCAGTAGCATGCATGAGTATGATTATGAGGAAGAGACTTACGATGCATTTAATTTTTGGAAATAATTTTGTTCAGATTATATTAAAATACGGTATATATTCGCGTATAAGCAAAGTCCAAATGCAAATAATATTTACCCTGATATGCCATTGCATAATGTGCCGACAGATCAGGGTCTATGTTGTTTGTTCTACTGATTACTCCTTACAAACTGCATAGACCCAGATCTGCTGGCACATTATGCGACGGCAGATCTGGGTTTATGCAGTTTGCAGTTGGTATAAGCTTATATGCGAGTATATAGGTAGGTAAATATCCGCATAATGTATCAAATTTGGGAGATAGTTTACATAGGGTTGCATTCTTAAATACTACATAAGCCTACTTACTCAAATTTATATGATACAAAATACATAAATGTTTTTTAACATCAATAGTGCAGATAATATAAGAGATATTTTCTTTTAAATTTGTGATATTAGAGACCTGTACAATAGTTAGTTAACTATGTCAGGGATTTTTTATATATAGCATAGATATGAAATTATAAGGATTTGAATTTTAATTTTTCATATTTTCCAAATTTTGAATTCCATCTACATGTATATGCTGAAATAGCTGTAACATAAAAACAGAATGTTTTCAAAAGTCCCACCTTGGTTCATTAGAACATTTATTCAGCTGTGTATATAATCACATATGTTTGTGTGAATATAAGATAACAGAAAAATCTATTTTTAAAAGTATTTAGAATTTTTTTTTTTTTTACAGCAGTAATACAATATCTGTCAATATTGCCTTGCTTACCTATTGGGATGCTAAGTTCCCTTGTCCGAACTCATAATTCTGACCTCAAATTATATGGAACATCGTAGAAATCTAGAATAGAGAGAACCCAGAACCAGTCTGACTACCACATCATTGGCTCATGTGGAATACTCTTCCACTTTTCCTTGGATGCTTGTAATCCTAAGCTGTGTGCAATTCACTGTCAGGGAAATTGCCTTTGTTTTTGTGTTCAAATTCATATTTCAGCAAATTATTTAAATGTTTCCTTGTACTTGAGTGATTATCCCCTCAGTCCTTGCATTGTTTGATTGCAAAATAACTCTCTTAATAGATTAGGGACTTAATTATGCTGTGTTGTCTAGGGGTGCTCTTCACCGTTCTTCCCCTTTCCCTTACCTGGTGTTAGGGTAAGTAATTCCTCTGGTGTAGTAGTACCGTATTTTTATTTAGTACTTGTTTCAGTGGTACTTTTGTTTTTCGTCTTTTTTTTTTGCATAGGGTAAGTACCACTACCCATTTGTCGTTTCAGAATTTTAATTCCCTTTGTTCATTATTTTGGAAATTTAATAATTATTAGCACTTGTAGCCAGTGCCCTTGACTGTTTTGTTCTTCAATTATGGGAATTTAATATAAATTATAAGTACTTGCTATAGGCAGTATGCTCAATTATTGTATTGAAATAAATTTAGAGCGCTGCTTCAGCAGAAATAGTCACTTAACCCAGGTATTGCTGAGTTGTTTTCACATGACATGCATCCACATGCTGAGTTGTTTGTAACTGCCCGACTTGCCGATGCTGAATTGTTTTAAGAGCTGATAGAGTTTTTACCAACATTAGTATTACTGCTTTAAAACGAGTTATATTAAACAAAATTGTCTGATATTTTATCAAATACTTGAATGCATCCATATTCTTTACATACATTTTTCATTAAAATTAAAAGATTTCTTATGGTTGCCATGGCATCCAAAAGAATGAAATTGAAGAAATAATGAATTATTCTAAAAAATCATATTGAAACCATTTCTTTTTTGCTCATTTTATTTTCAAAATATCATATATTTTTCTCAACTTTATGACTTATCGGCATGTTACTTATTTCATTACCTCAAGACTACAGACAAGAAATCTGTCCAACAAGAAATACTATAAAGAATTCAATGATCTTCAGATTAATTTTAAACTGTTTAATTATAGTCACTTAAAGGTAAACTTAAATCATTATGTCATGGTTGAAGTATTATGTGATATTTGCCATTCCTTATATGTAGAACAATAAAGTATCAATTTTCATAGCAACAAAAGTGGTCTCACAAGTGGAATAATGTGAGAATATATGGGTGGTAAACATGGATGGGCAGCAACACGAATTCAAGCCACCCTCTCACCCATCTTTAGCTAGATGAGGTAGCTGGAAGAGTAAAGGGAGGAAGGCTGTGGACTCCTCCCCCTTTCCTAAGGGAATGGGGGAGGGGGGAAGCCCAAGGGACTCATACCCTCTCCTGCCATGCATCCCTCTTCCAGGGATCTCCATGGATGCTAGGCTAGCCTGCTTTTCAGAGGTTTGGTTGGGCATAATGGAAGATACATGAGTCCTTTCTATACAAAAGGAAGAATACCAGCTTTATTTCTTGGAGCATCCTTTTTTTGCAAGGACCCACATTCTTTTCACCAATCAAAACTGGCTCAGAAGCTTTGGCTTATCATCGAACTTTCCAACCTAAACAGGTTTCTTCAGGAGGAACCATTCAAGATGGAGATTACCACCTCTGTCAGGAACATGATAAGGTCCAGCAACTGGGCAGTCTCCATCGACCTTCAGGATGTATACTTGCACACCCCAATTTTTCCTCCTCAAAGGAAATACCTCTGGTTTTCCCTGGACAAGGAGGTTTTCCAGTTTCAAGGTCTGCCATTCAGCCTAGCCCCTGCCCCCAGAGCTTTTACCAGGATGATGGAGTAGTTGCTCCCCATCTTAGGACTGCTAATCTACAGTGACCTGGCTAGGACTCTCATAGAGAAATTGGAGCTAATCCCTTCTCAGGATTTAGTTTACATGGGGATAAATTTCCAACCTTGGATGAGTTCACGTTCCACTGGACAGGATAGAAAAAAACCTGGCGCTGTTGGCGGTGCTTTAGACCAAGACCTCATTGTCAGATTGCCTATATCTATCCCACCTGGTGAACTTCAACTCTGCAGCAGACCTGGTTCATCAAGGAAGACTGTACTTGTAGCCTCTCCAGTTTCTCCTTCTGGTGAACCAGAAACTGGACAAGGATCCCATGTCAGCTAGACTTGCACTGGGGTCTGAATTGCACCACCACTTGAGTAGGTGGGACAATCAGGAACAGTTTCTGGCTGCAGTCCCAATGCACGCCTCGGAACCCCACTCTTATCTGAACATGGATATGTCAGATTTGGGTTGGGGTGATCACTTGGAGCCAGGAGGAGTAGTTCTTCAGGGCTTGTAGTCCCTGGGAGAAGCTTACCTCACATAAACAATTTGGAAATTAGGGTGGTAGCCCAACTGTGGCCCAACGATTGTGGTTTAGTGATCTGCTTGACCTGTTGGTAGACCAGCCCCAGACATTACTGTCGCAGTAAAGGGGGTTTCTTCTCCACAACAGCCCACGTATTCTCCACCTTCACACTTGGCTCATTTCAAGCGATCGATCCATCAGGACAAGTTTTCAAGCAAGGTTGCCAACTGCATTGTTAAGTCCAAGAGATGGTGTACATCCAAGGTCTGTGATGCAAAGTGGAGATTCTTTTGTGATTGGTGCAGTAGGAAATGCATTAATCCTAGCTGTCTCCTGCTAAGTGCAGTGGCAGACTTTCTTCTCTTGTTTGAAGACAGAGAATGTTTGGTTTCTATAATTAAAGGCTCTAGGGCAGCCTGTCCAACATGCTGAAGTTCTCTAAGGATCCAGACATTGGTTTGGATCCTCATCTTTCCAATCATATTAAGTGTTTTAAGCTGCAGAGACCATTATCTCAATATTGCCTATATTGGATCACTCATGCATGATGTGGACTTTGTCAAACCCCCTTATGAACTGCTGGGTGAAGCTTCATTAGAGAACCTACTCTTAAAACTGATTTCCTGCTTTCCCTAACATCTGTGAGAAGAAGAAGTGAGCTTCATACTTTGTCTATAGAAAAAGGCTGTTTACAGCTCAATGACAATTATAAGTTTCTTTCTCTCCTTTGGTGGACCCACTTCCTATATAGATCCCTAGTCTCAGTTGTATATGTGCTGGGGAGGCTCAAGATACACTTCTCTGCCCAGTAAAGGTGTTATGGTTCTATTTGGCCACATCAAAAGGGAGAAGAAAGGCTAGGAAGTGTCTTTTCCAACCTATTAAGGACTCTGCTGATATCTTGGCATCCACCATTTCAGGTGGAGTGTCCTCAATATTAAGAGAGCTTATCAGTCCCTCACTGAGAGGGCCTTTTGTTCGTGAGAATAAAAGCCCATGAAGTCAGGGTTATTGCTACTTCATGGGCCTATTTTAATCATTTGTCATTGGAGGATTTTATGAGAGCTGCTTTTTGGCAGGCTCACACCACTTTCTTCTCCTTTTACCTTCAGTCTTTGGCTCACCAGAACAAAGGCATATTTTCATTGGGTCTAACAGTTATAGCACAAAAAGTGGCCCAATCTGCTGCCAGCTTATAGTAGTGGACACCCCTACCCTAAGGGCGAGTATATCATTTTTTATTCCAGTTTTCTAGGCAGTCAGCCTCCCTCCAAAATGGCAATTCAGCAGGGCAAAAGTGACAGATATTATATTACTACTATTAAAATGTATTTTTGGGGGGTGGGTAAAACTAATTTTAATAATGTAATATTTACTTGTCACTATTGCAAGAATCCCTCCTAGCACCCAGCTTTGATGGCACAAAATTAGTCTCGGTACAAGTCAAAGAGGAAGAGTATCCCGCATTGAGCCAATGGTGTGGTAGTCAGACTGGTTGTGGGTTCTCTCTGTTCTAGATTTATAGAATGTTCTATGTAATGGGAAGTTGGAATTATGAATTTGGATTTAAATAAGCAAGGCAATATTGACTGGTTACATACATACATACATACATACATACATACATACATACATACATACATACATACATACATACATACATACATACATACATGCAGTTATGATTTTATGTACAGTTGCATTTAATGAGAATTTTTCAAGTTTAAACTTCTAAATTTTAAAAATTCAACCATTATGGACAGCTCAAAGCACATATTTTTTTTTTAAGTTTGACTTTTAATATTCTACCATTCTGAGCTCAGTCTGACATATATTCAAAAAACAATTGACACAATAATTCCTCATAAGTATGTTCATGGCTTTGCATCTCTGTCTACATGCATATTGAACCCTAAGAAGACCAATTTTGCATAAGGTCATCTCTGTCTACATGCGCAATGAACCCTAAGAAGACCAATTTTGCATAAGGTCATCTCTGTCTACATGTATATTGAACCCTAAGAAGACCAATTTTGCACAAGGTCATCTCTGTCTACATGCACAAGGAACCCTAAGAAGACCAATTTTGCATAAGGTCATCTCTGGCAATGGGCTTAATGATGCCATCATGCAGTTCCAATCATCTGTCCAATTTAGCTTAGATGCTTTACCATAAATTGATGCTGTCATACTACTTGTTCTAGTAGCATTCAGTCTGCTTCCAATATGTAGTTTCTTTTAGCCCTGATTTATAGGCCTAGCTACTCCCAATGCCAAAAGTAGAAATATCTTATCAATAAATCATGATATAGTTAATATAAATTGTGCATACCAAGGACATGTGTTACATCTGGATGACAAAAACAACCTGGATAATTTGCTTCACATTGCTACATTTTATCATAATATAAATGCTTGTCTACAGGACTTTACAATACTCTGAAGAGCTGCATGAATCTTGTTTGTAGACTCTCTAATGTTGATAAAAAGTTGTCTTCCTTGACCATAAGGCAGGTGGCACTTGTTTAAGGTGGACAGGTAGCATAGTCATAATGGTTCATGTTCATAGGTTCTTGTATTACTGTGGTGCTTTTGATCAAGATTCAAATTTGTAAAAGGTCAGAAGACTTTGAAATACTAATATATGAAAGGTGTAACTTTCTTATATTCTATTTCAGATTTACTTATCAGACAAAAACAACATCTTTATGATCCACCTGATTCACTTTATGATCAGTCGCTATGATTCACTTCATTATCAGTCTCTATGATTCACTTCATTATCAGTCTCTATGGCTCCCTTCATGATCAGTCTCTGATTCACTTCATGATCAGTTTATATGATTCACTTCATGATCAGTCTCTATGACTCACTTCATGATCAGTCTCTATGATTCACTTCATGATCAGTCTCTGATTCACATCATGATCAGTCTCCATGATTCACTTCATGATCAGTCTCAATGATTTACTTCATTATCAGTCGCTATGATTCACTTCACGATCAGTCTCCATGGCTTCCTTTATGATCAGTCTCTGATTCACTTCATGATCAATCTCTATGATTTACTCGAAAAGAAAACTTTCAATGAATTTTAATTCTTTTTTTCACTTTATGTGGAAATGTAGTCCAACTCCTTTAAAATTACTTTAGCCTTGTTCAGCTTTGATAAATAAAGTTTTACTCTTTAATAAAGGTCATAGTAAACTGTAATTTTGCAATATGTGCATAAATGTATGCAGTTAAACCAGGAACCACTGGCCCATTCCTTCCATAAAAAAAACTTCTTCCATTTTCCAAACTTAAAGAGTAGGTAGGTATCATTAAAAATTATATAAATGCTTTATTGTAACTTCACATTTTGTTAGAAAGCTATTTGTTTAAGTTTGCCTTGATTCATATATCAGCTAAACAGACTGTCCTATTTTCAGAGTGGAAACTTCAGCCTGTATTATGTAAGTGACCAGCAGTGTACAGTGGTCAGTAATTGCAATTTTGTCTGTTAGAAAATAGCTAGCAATAGTTTATATTGTGTTCTATATCATAGTTTCTCCCACTTTTCATATGGATGTAGTATGCTTAACCTGAATTATATGAGTTTATTGGATATTTATCTTAAATATATAAATAAATTGGCATGCAGATTTAAGCTAAATGTATGCTTTTTTTATTAGAAACTTAACCAATGTTAGCTTTCATTTTTCCTATGTTCTCATTTTTACTATGAAAAAATGACTCATACAGATATGTAATTTTTATGATATTTTTTAAATTTTTTTATAAATTTTGTGCCTGCATTGTTAGTATCAAATAAATATGACCTTAAAAAAGAAGATCAGTTTATGTGTATTAACCTTACCTTGATTTTCATTTGTCATTATGTAGTTGAAAATGGTCATATTATTATCAGTACCTTTAGCACAATCCTATTTTAATAGGATGAATATCTATAGAAACTGTAGCTTTGAAATTTAAATAATATTCTTGTTTTAATTATTACATTTTTTTACCATTGTTTTCATGATTTACCAGGGGTTATTGTGATATTTTGTGTCTGTCTGTCCATCTGTCTGTAACTCTCTTCTCCAAAACTTCTAGGTGAAAATTCACCACACATGGTCCATAGGTTGCCAAGTGATTACAGTGTGTCATGGGGATATAGTTTTTCGAGAAGGGTATGATATAGTTTTGAGGCCCCTCCTTCTGAGGGGGTCAGAGGTCAGATATATAAAAATCGTGATTACACTGACATTTTGAAATATTTTTTGATCAACCTTTAAACATGCACTCATAGCATGAGAGCACATAATATATGAAACTGATTTTGGGTTGTATTGCCAGGGTAATATTAAAGCATGGGTATTTGCGATGGCGAGTTTTGAGTTAGGCCATGGAAAGCCATAGAGTAGCACTGTTTTCTAGCTAGTGTCATTAAAATGCTCTGTAACATTAATTGTCCTAGGAATATTGTTATGACCCTATGGTAAGAAAAAACATAACAAAAAGAAAGTGAAACCAACAATGTTTGTAAAATCAAACAAACAATTTATTTCTAAATAATTAACGTGAAAATCAAAATACACTTACAGTATCATGTATTAAAATCCAAATAATCCAATATTTATTAGTGTCCTAATCACAAGTCCTGTATATATAGAAACTATAAAATGTTCCAAATGAATGAATGTTCCAAGTTAATGAATGTTCCAAATGAATCTTCGTAATGAACGAATGTTCCGAATGAAAGAGTCTGTAATGTTCTGATGTACCAATGATAATGTAATCCAGATCATCTTTAAGAATGTTCACAGGCATCCGAAAGTCATAAATATAAATCCAAAGGTTGATGAATACTTCAGGTAACTCCATTGGATGTTCCAATAAATAATTCTAGTCAAATTATTTATACAGCAATACAGCATTACGGCATTACAGCATTACAAGATAACAGCATGGATATTTTGTCAAACATCTGATGATTCCAAAGGCTGATCGTAAAAACATGTTTTTAAATACAGGATTTAAAATGGAATGAATATAATTCAAATATCAAGATCTTTTATATTCTTTGCAAATGGCATATTTCACAACAGGAAACATGTCATATTATGACCCAGAATGCAATACTGAATGCGTCTATTTAGTGGAAATTTACTGAAAGAATGGTAAACAGCTCTGACCTTGAACAAAAGGTCAGTAAATATGTTGTTGACAACGTTAACTAAACTTAAGTTTGACTTACTATTTGACACAATTTTAAAGTACAGTCAATGGCCAAAAGTTTAGGCACATTATAGATTCCATATACATAATTCCGTAACAATATGCAAAAAATGTGCTTTTTGAAAAAAAAAAAAAAAAAAAAATTCATTTTGGAATGTGTTATCCAGGTCCAATTTCACAAAACTTCAAAAGTGTTGCTCAGATGGAGACTTTGTATTATTTTGCCAAAGTACCTATATTAACTCTTCAAGTCAAAGGTTGAGGTTATTAAAAGGATGGAAATACAGATTTTATGTTTTATACATGATGATGTACATTGAAATGGATTTTTATTATTTGTGGAAAAGAGGTGATGCATTCCTGAATAATTTAATTGTGTTGTGGAGATCTTGTGATTGTTTTTGTATATGTTTAGATTATTTTTTGTCACTTAATGTGAAGTGACTGTTTTCATCTGGGACCAATTTTCATGGATTTCAGACTTCAAATTTAAGGAAACAAGGAACAATTACACTTTTGTTGAACACAGGGAATCCTTCTCCAATAGAGAGAGAGAGAGAGAGAGAGAGAGAGAGAGAGAGAGAGAGAGAGAGAGAGAAAATTAGCTGAACAATGTATGTTCCTTCCAAAAATTACATCCAGTCACATGAATAAATACAGTTGTTCCACATAGAAATACAGTTCTCATCTCAAGAATCATTTAAGGTACGACATACTTTTATAACTTTACTATAATACTTTTATAACTTTATTATATGTCCATTAGAATTATGAATGAAAATCCATAATGTTTAAATACTCCATATAATTCATAATGTTCCGATGAAAAATTCTTCTCTTAATTTCTTCGACGTTGGTTTTGGCACAGATTCATACTCTTTAATCAGACTAATTTTATAGTGTAAGGATAATTCCATTCTACAATGCTTAGCTGGTCGTATTGACATCTTGACATGCAAGTAAAGACAAATGAGTTCTGACTATTTAAATAATGTACATAGTTATTTTCTCCTTTGAAAATCACTTGAGTGAATCTGACTTTTAGAATACTGTTTTGTCAGTCTCTGTTGGCAAAGCTTCAAAAGCTGGGCTGCATGCCTGGTTAATAAAGCCTGGATATTTAATTTTAAAAACAAAAAAAATGTTAGATGGATCATTTATATAAATGAATAGCATCAATCACAATTAGATAATAAGCAGATAAACATAATCTTTCTTAAATGACTTATCTACAAGCATTTAATTTTTAATAATTTACCTTAAAAACTGGCTATTTTTTATGGTGCAAATACTTCGGATTAGCCTATCGTTGGCCCTAATCTGTGTTGGCACGTGTGTCAAGTATCATTTTAAAAAAACATACCCTTGGGACATTTTCCCACTGATAAGTCTACTACAGTATTTGCTAACCATAAATAATTTGCTCCAGTGTGTGTCAGAAATTTGGCAGCTAAAATACATTTTAAAGTTTGAAGTGAGTTTAAGTTGTATGTTTTTTTTTTTGTGTAAAATTGAAATTAGGGATCATATTTTTTTTGGGGGGGGGGGATTTCATCGTAGAGGGGTTTCTGTTTACTGGAAAAAAATGATTATATTAAAGATGGAAAATTCTGGATCCCAACAAAAATTCAGTCTTGAGGTTATTCTGGTATACTGAGGGTTTGGTTTTGAGGGGGTTTCACTACACATATATATATATGTGTGTGTGTGTGTGTGTGTGTGTGTGTGTGTGTGTGTGTGTGTGTGTGTTTTTCTCTTTACTTTTTAGCTAACCTAGCTGGCTGTAAGTCCAAGTGAACTTATAATATGGCCCTACATTGTGCGTTGTGTCATGCATTGTGTGTCTGTCAACAATTGCTATTTGAAATTTCTTCTCAAAAACCAATGGACCATTCTAGACCATATATGGCATAGAATCTTGGCATGAAGGGCTATTAAATTTGTACAAATAATGCCAATTCACCATCAAATGTAGCTGCCATTACTAAAATAGTAAAAACTCTTTAAATGACTTCTCAAAAATCCCAGAACAGGATTTGATCAAATTTGACAGAAAGCATCTTGCCAGGAAGACCTTTCAAATATATACAAATGAAGCCAATCCACCTTCAAATATGGCTACTCTTACTAAAAATATAAAAGACACTGTTACTAAAGTAGAAATACTTTTAAATGACTGCTTCTTCAAAACCACCAAACAAAATTTGATTATATTTGACCAAAAGTATCATGGCATAAAGACCTTTCAAATTTGTACAAATGATAGCAGTCTGCCATCAAATATGGCAGCTGTTACTAAAAACAGAAGAACTTTTAAATGACTTCTTGTCCAAAACTGTTCACTAGAATTATACCAAGCTTGATAGAAAGCATCCTGGCATGAAGACCTTTCAGGTTTGTACAAATGATGCCGATCCACCATAATACATGGCCACCATTACTAAAAATGAAAAAACTTTTAAACAACTTCTTCTCCAAAACTGCTGAATAAAATTGCATCCTGGCATAAAGACCCTTCAGATTTATACAAAAGATGCTGATCTGCCGTCAAATATGCCCACTGTTACCAAAGATAGAAAGAAAAAAAAACATTTCAGCAACTTCTTACAAATGCTCAATAGAATTTGACCAAATTTGACAGAGAGCATCATGGCATAGAGGTTTTCAAGTTTGTACAACTGGTGCTGATCAACCATCAAATATGGCCACTGTTACTAAAAAAAGAAAACCTTTAAATGACATCTCTAAAACCACTGAACAGAATTTGATCATATTTGAAGAAAAAAAACATGCTGGCATGACGACCTTTCAAATTTATACAAATGATGCCAATCTGCCATCACATATGGCTATCTTTACTAAAAATAGAAAAATCTTGAAATTACTTCTTCTCCAAAGCCATTGAAAAGAATTTGACCAAACTTGACAGAAAGCATCCTGGCATGAAGACACATGTCTGTACAAATGATGCTGTTCCACCATTAAATATGGCTGCTGTTACTAATATTAGAAAAGGCTTTAAAGGACTTTTTCTTGAAAACCACTGTATAGAATTAAACAAAACTTGATTGAAAGCATCCTGGCATGAAGACATTTCATATTTGTGCAAATAATGCCAATCGGTCATCAAATATGCCACCATTTACTAAAAATAGGAAAACCTTTAAACAACTTCTTTTAAAAAACAGCTCAACTGAATTAGATCAAATTTGACAAAAAGCATCCTAGTATGGATGGCTTTCAGATTTGTACAACAGATACCAATCCACTACTAAAAGTAGAAAAATCTTTACACAACTTTATCTAAAAACAACTACTGTACTGATTTTGACCAGCTTTGACACAAAACATCCTGGCATAAAGGTCTTTCAGTATTGGACAAATTATACTGCTGTGCCATCAAATATGGCTGTAGATAGACAACTAGAGAAACCTTGAAAAAACAGTTTTCAAAATATATGCATTCAAAATATATGCAATCAACAGCATTGGAAGAAATTTCAACAGAAATCATCCCACTGACCCAGTTTTCTTGGCTAACTGCTCTTGCATTTGGCTATTAGGCAGATGTCAACCAGGTGAGCAATTTCAGGCCCACTTGGGTCTCATGTTTCTTGTCTACATTCATTGTTTAGGGTAGTTGTCTTTATACCACCATGTAAGTACTTTTCCCTCTATTAACTTTTGTGTTGAGTGTTTGTATGTATTCTTTGTTCCCTTGGAGAAAGAGTTTGCCTCGTTCGAAACATGACTATAATAATTACCTGTACAGTCATTTTTTCGTATCATATACCTGCCATTGCACGTATGCCTCCTAAGTGGCAACTGCTTATACTAAAGGTGGTTTCAGACTCAAATTTGTAGCACAATAACTTTCTCAAGTCTCTAAGAATTTAAAGCAAAGATGTTTTTATTTACAATCTACCATGATAGTAACTTCTTTTCGGTGCCTTTGTATATCTATTTATTCATTTTGACATCAATTTTCATTCTTTTAAAAGTTACTAAACATATCCTGTAGTGACAGGTTTTGATTATGTTACCTTTACAACCTTATTTCTTAGCTGCTTTCTGCTCTTTTTTCTTGCAAGTATGAACATATGGGCTTGTGCACATTTGTAAGTCTACCAATCCTTAACTTGCTATTTCATCTGGTTACTCAGTTATCTGGCTTCTGTCTGTTACTGTTTTGCCCTGTATACTTACACCTATCCATATATATATATGACTGTTGCTTGTTACTGTTACTGAATGTAGTTAGGTATACTTTTTTATCACATGATGTAATTCATGTTTCATAACCCTACTCATATTTTGGATACTGCATATAATATACCGTATATACTCGTGTATAAACCGGGTCCAAATGCAAACAACAGAGAACCCTGATCTTCCGTCACATAATGTGCTGGCAGATGAGGGTCTATGTTGTTTGTTCTACTGATTAGTCCTTACAAACTGCATAGACCCAGATCTGCCAGTGCATTATGCGATGGCAGATCTGGGTCTATGCAGTTTGAAGTTGGTATCAGTTTATTCGTGAGTATATATGGTAGTTAAGTATACTTTTTTTATCACATGATATAATTCATGTTTCATAACCCTATTCATATTTTGGATACTGCACATAATGTATGTAAAATCAAATCATGACATTATGCAAGATCTAACATTCAAGGTGTTCTAAATAATTCTGATAATACCAGTGAGCATTGTTTAACAGTTTAGGAAACAAACTGTCATGCCTTTTGTCATTTCATGAAGAATCTTCTTAATTTTGACCCATTCATATGATCTTTAAGAACCTTGTTGAATAATGTCTGATCAATGATTTGCTTGTTAATTAGGCTGGCAAGGCATATGAATAATTCCAGAGTCTTTTTTCATACATTTGATATGAACACACATTTAGTATTGTCTCTATAATTATCTTGAAAAAAATTTAAACTGTTCGTGCTTCTTCAAAGATGAATCGGTATTGACCATAATGTTCACAGCAGTGATGGGAATGCATAACAATTTTTTTTTATCTCAGCTTCTTTATCTATCCCAAGCACTCAAAATTATATAATTTGTATCCTCACAGTTTTAATTGTCCCCTTGTCTCTATAACCTAAACCAGCATGCATTGCATTAAGTTGGAAAATTCTAACGATAAATCTCATATGTTACAGTTTCTGAGAACATTAGAGACTTTATTTAATGTCAGTTGCACAACAGCTGATGCCATCTTGTGCTCGGCTAAGATGTTGACATAACATGATCTTGCAAGGTGGAGGACACCAAATAAACCAAGAGAAAACCACTGACCTTAGTGTACCATACATGTACATATCAGAACCGGGAATCAGACTTTTGACCACAGAGGTGCATAGATCACTAACTAGTGCATTACTGCTGGAAGAAGGGACTGCCTTAAGGAATGTGGAGGTGCTCCTTCCCATCTGCTGGTTGGTCTAGAAACCTGGGGTCACTGACCAATTTTGTTATCTTTGTAATTCATCAGAGGGAAAGGTTCTTGTTGATTCATTGGTTCAACTGGTCTAATGATTAAATGGGAGTCTGGGCATTTTATTTTTAGTGCATTACTGCTGTCCTATCAAGGCTCCTATAACTGTGACAATATTATTGTTGAATTGGTGTTAGTTTATCTGTGTGCATGGCTACTTAAAACAGAGGATGTATTAGCTTTGTAGGGCTACCATAACATTTTACATAACAAAGAAGTTTGATCCAAATGATATGCCATCTACACTCTAATTTTTATCCCCAATTTCCTTAAAAAGACTGACGAAAATACATTTACGTTCTAACCTCCCAGAACAATGACTCATTTGTAGACATATTATGTTATGGTATTGTTTGTCCATTAGCATTTGCTTGTCTAGCCCACATTTTGCAAGTCCTAGGTCAAAGATCACAGTCAGCAAGAGAAAATGGTCCTCTGTCACCTGTTTCCTTGTCTGGGCTGTAACTTTTGAACCACTGAAGATACTTTCATGAAACTTTGCTGAGATATACATTATACCAGGTGGAGTGTCACATACTACCATCATGCCTCCTACCTCGAGATCAAGGTTACTGCAAAAGAAAATGTAACTCTGTGACCAGTTTCCTTGTAACTCTTGAACCACTGAAGGTAGTTTCATAAGCCTTTGTCCCCATCTTGAAAATCTTGTTACTGCTGCTCCTGAACGGAAAGTCATATTGATATGGGGTTTTCACCAGAAGACTTCTTATGATATCTAGTTGGTTCTAAACTAAAATGGTACTGATCTAACTTTGAATATGGCCATCATGGTAGCCTTTTGAAAATCTAAATATCGCTACTACTCCCATGATTGATGGTCATATTGATACGTGATTTTCACCAAAGGACTTCTTATGATGTTTACTTGGCCCTAAATGAAAATGGTGCTGATCTGACATCCAATATGGCCACCACAGTTGCCATCTTGAAAATCTTCTTACTGAATGGATAGTCATATTCACATGGGGTTTTCACCAATAGATGCCTAATAATGTATAGTTTGTCCTTAATGAAAATGGTGCCAATTTTATATCCAATATGGCTGCCACAGTGGCTAATTTTAAACTCTTGTTATTGCTAAAAATATCAAAGATGGTTTCAACTCTCAGCAGTTAAAAAGAAGAAATGGTCTTATCTTGAATTCCTGGAAATTCTTTTCAGCCAATAGAGCATCAGTTCCTTAGAGGGATTCTTGTTATTGGGTGTGACTGTATTGGGAAGAAGAATGATCCTTCAAAGCGGAGAACTCTCAACATGGACAAAATGAGCTAACTCCTCTAGTATATACATACAAATGATAGGGATACTGTTTATTACATTGTCTATGGTTGCTTATTATGATGAACTTCTACCTCAGGAAAATTTACCCAAATAATAATTTTTTAAGAACATAGTGCAGATATTATGTTGAATACAACTTCATTTCTATTGTGCAGCCAACAATGGTTAATCAGGGTCTAGCAGAAGGAAGCCTACCAGGTCTTGGTCAGTACAAAACCCCAATCCCAGTCAAGGTGACCAACATGCAGCTAGCCACGTCACCCATGTGGAATGGAGCTATCTATTATGAAGATGGAAATTCCCAAGACAGTATGCAAAAAGGTACACAATATGTCAACCCACAAAATATGATACATTTTATTTCCCCACTTCTGACATGTTTCTTGCATTGTTTAGTATAAGATCATATCCAGTCAGTTGGGAAAATATCTGGTCAGTGTGAGTTGATGTAGCGAATAATGTGATTTTATCATAAAGTTGTCCAACGTTGCTTAGCCTTGTCTCCACATGAGAATAATATGAAAATAAAGTTAATAAGGGCCATTTAGGCCATGGATGGGTTAAACTGGTTACAAGATATATTAGTGACCCAGTGTAGAATGATCCCAAGTTAGTAGAAAGCTTATCTGGATTCAGTACAAGTGTCTTACCTGTAATGTTTTCTATTGACTCAGTATCATTTCATACCAGGTCCATAACAAACCACATACAACACTCATTATAATACTGTCTATGGGAGTTATAGAGTATATTACCACATACAACACTCATTATAATACTGTCTATGGGAGTTATAGAGTATATTACCACATACAACACTCATTATAATGCTGTCTATGGGAGTTATAGAGTATATTACCACATACAACACTCATTATAATGCTGTCTATGGGAGTTATAGAGTATATTACCACATACAACACTCATTATAATACTGTCTATGGGAGTTATAGAGTATATTACCACATACAACACTCATTATAATACTGTCTATGGGAGTTATAGAGTATATTACCACATACACCACATACAACACTCATTATAATACTGTCTATGGGAGTTATAGAGTATATTATCTGATAGTGAGACTACTTTATAATAAATAACATGATACTGTACATATAACTTACAGTTTACTACTGAATAATGAAATGTTATCCATGACCAAAACCACCTTATAACACAAACCATGTTACAATGAAGGACCTTATAGTGAAAGAGTACTGTAAATAATATTATTTAGTATGTACAGAAAATGTCAATCTTTGATTTGTATTTGGAAAATGCTCAGAGAATAGACTCAAAACTTTCAGCTTTTAGCTCCTGTGGCCAAAGGCTAAGTGAGCCTATGGTATGGGCCTGCATCCATCAACCATCATCTGTCATTGGTCCGTCTATCGACACTAGCTTGTGAACACTCTAGAGACATCATTTATGATCAGGTTTCAATCAGACTTGGTATGCAAGTTTATATCATCAAGATCTCGAATGAATTTGATTATGAGCGACACCCATGCATGTTAATGAGGTAATCTTGTATCTGATTGGTTGAGCTTGTGAACATTCTTGAGACTACATTTCTGATCAGATTTTAACAAGATTTGGTATGTAAGCTTATATCATCGAAGTCTTGGATGAGTTCAGTTAGGAGTGACATTCATACATGTTAAAGAGGTGATCTTGCATCATATTGTTTGAGCTGTGAATACTCTGGAAGCCATATGTATGATCGGATTTTGATCAGACCTGGTATGTAAACTTGTATCATAAAGATCTTGGATGAGTTCAATTATGAGCGAGATCCATGCATATTAATGAGGTGGTCTTACATCTGATAGGCTGAGCTTGTGAACACTCCAAAGAGACCATATTTCTGAACAAATTTTTATCAAACTTCCTATATAATTTGTATATTCAAGATTTTAGATGAGTTCGATTGTGAAATATATCCACACATATTAAAAAGGTGATATTGTAATCTGATTGGCAGGGCTTGTGAACACTCTAAAGGCCTTATTTCTGATCAGATCTGTATCAGATTTGGTATGTTAGATTATTGTTTGTAGCACTTTGGAGTGTCAAGACATTCAATTCCAGTAATTTCATACTGAAATCATGTGTACAGTACATACAATTAATTACCAGGTTTTTAATGGAAAGAAAGGATTTGGATTACATAGAATAACAGGTTTGGGGTTATGCACATCTCTTTCCCTTGAAAAACAAAGATTAAAAACAGATAAAATAATTATAGAATACAAGATAGATATTAAAATAACAAAATAATACATGTGATGGATTATAATGATTTGTAATTTAAACGAAACAAATTCTCAAATACAATATAACAAGTAACAATTGATAATAATTTGATAATATTATTTACTAGTTTGTTAAATATCAATGAATTATTACAATCTTATGGATGAAAAGGATTTTACTAAGGAAAAAATTATGTTGGAATTTACTGATAATGCAATTTATTTTATGCTAATCCGTGAATTAGTGGATTTTCCAAGAGAAATAATTTGATAATTCACTGGAGTGAATTATCAGTTTTATTTTTTCACTCAAGAACTTTTTTATTCAATAGACATTGATAATATTATGACCAAAGAATTTCATCTGCTATGTTGTCAGTTGGTTGGTGCAGTGGTAGCATGTTGACCTGTCACTCAAAAAAACTACATTCAAATCCCACTGTAAACTTAATTTTTTTAAAAACATTTTCCAAGTATGTGCTTTTTATACCTTAAATTAGGAAAGAGAATTATCTTAATACTGATATTTTTGTGTGTGAATGTACACAAAACACAGCAGAACATAAACGGTAAACAGCTGACATTACTGTAATAAATCTGCTACTTCAGTCTGTTTTTCACTTTATTTAGCCACTCTGTTTGAGCATACAATGAAAAGAAAATTTGCTTATTCCAAGTGAATAATGGATATATTTCATCTTGTGGGTGAAAAACTCTAGTCTTCTTACCCACTTGATGAAATATATCTGTTTTTCACTTGATACAAGCAAAGATCCATTATGTAACCTCTATGCAGAGCATCTAAAAGCATCTCTGATGCACACCAAAAAAGTACATGAGTATGAAATTCATATTTAATTATGTGCAATGAAAAAAAATTTTTTTTATAAAACCACGTCATAGTTTATAAATTTATTTGTGGAGAATTTTTGCTATGAACTCATCCATGTTTAAAATTCTTGAATATTTTGAAGCAAGTTTGATACATTGGTTCCTGTCACTACCTCAAAACTTTTAATTGTATTCCTAATTATTCTCCCACTCATAATGAATTTATCCTGCAACAAACTCAAATTTATAATCAGGAAAGTCGTATATTTGACTGATGCATTTAAGTTGTGTTTACTGCATACTCAAAGTCATTTTTTTTTTTTTCCTATCAGCCATTCATTGTTCTTTCTTCTTCTCCTACCTCCTAATATTTTTTTCCCCATTTGATGCTTGACAATTGCTCCAGTATTGAGATATGGTTTTCTGTTTTTTGTATGGTATTGTACATGCTTAGTGCCACCTCTTGTAACTAGATATCTATGTATAATACTTTTAAGGGAGATGATCCTTGATAAGATGTGGAAACTTGTAGTCCAATCCCATTGCTCTTCTGTATATAAAAGCAATAAAAAATGAAATATGTTTGGTTAAATAAAATTTGACAGTTGCTATTATTACCTGATTGGAGTGCCTGAAACATTTGTTGTTTATATGTTATTGCATATATTGTGCATTATTTTAAGGCATTTCATATATTTAGTGTTTTTATCCTGAAAGACTTTAAAATTTAATTACTAAGAGCAAAGAAACCCATGACCGTAAGAAAAAAATCAAGAGAAATTCAGTATTCAATCCAGGCTGATCATATGGTGGGACTCAAACCCACAGCCTTCTGGTCATGAGTGCAACTCCTTAACCAATGAACCACCACAGCAGCCTTGGGTGAGGATCCCAATGGTTTATAAGTTATGAATCCAGGGGGGATACACACTTTAAGGGTGGGGCTTTGAACAGTTTCTAAATTATAAATAAGGGTTGGACCCCACGGGACAGGTAGAGGACAATGATGGTTGTATAAATGACACTCCTTTATATGCTGAGAAAGTGATCATATATATATATATATATATATATATATATATATATATATATATATATATATATATATATATATATATATATATATATATATATATATATATATATATAAATATATATATATATATATATATATATATATATATATATATATATATATATATATATATATATATATATATATATTTATATATATATATATGTATATATTTATATATTTATATATATATATATGGTATAGAAAAGAAGACAAATAACACACCAACATTAATAGAAACTGTACACTGTAGTAACTGTGAGCACCAAACTTTTTTTTCCCCTCTACATTTTCAATTCTTGTGTAAATTTGCATTCGCAAGCCAATATATATCAACTACCCAGGTGAGTAATATCAAGCCCATTTGGGCCTCTTGTTTATGTCTAGGACATTCACTTTCAACTGCATTGAACCAGCCATTCAAGAGGATAGAAGAGAACTTACTACTGATTTGATGAGCATTTAATGCCCCATTACATTTTATGGAGGATGCCCCCTGCTATATTTTATGGAGGATGCACTCTGCTATATTTTATGGAGGATGCCCCATTATATTTTATGGAGGATTCCCTCTGCTATATTTTATGGAGGATGCCCACTGCTATATTTTATGGAGGATGCCCCATTATATTTTATGGAGGATGCCCACTGCTATATTTTATGGAGGATGCCCGATTATATTTTATGGAGGATGCCCTCTGCTATATTTTATGGAGGATGCCCCATTATATTTTATGGAGGATTCCCTCTGCTATATTTTATGGAGGATGCCCTCTGCTATATTTTATGGAGGATGCCCCATTATATTTTATGGAGGATGCCCTCTGCTATATTTTATGGAGGATGCCCCATTATATTTTATGGAGGATTCCCTCTGCTATATTTTATGGAGGATTCCCACTGCTATATTTTATGGAGGATTCCCACTGCTATATTTTATGGAGGATGCCCCATTATATTTTATGGAGGATTCCCTCTGCTATATTTTATGGAGGATGCCCACTGCTATATTTTATGGAGGATGCCCCATTATATTTTATGGAGGATTCCCTCTGCTATATTTTATGGAGGATGCCCACTGCTATATTTTATGGAGGATGCCCCATTATATTTTATGGAGGATGCCCTCTGCTATATTTTATGGAGGATGCCCCATTATATTTTATGGAGGATTCCCTCTGCTATATTTTATGGAGGATGCCCTCTGCTATATTTTATGGAGGATGCCCCATTATATTTTATGGAGGATGCCCTCTGCTATATTTTATGGAGGATGCCCCATTATATTTTATGGAGGATTCCCTCTGCTATATTTTATGGAGGATGCCCCATTATATTTTATGGAGGATTCCCTCTGCTATATTTTATGGAGGATCCCCACTGCTATATTTTATGGAGGATTCCCTCTGCTATATTTTATGGAGGATGCCCCATTATATTTTATGGAGGATTCCCTCTGCTATATTTTATGGAGGATGCCCACTGCTATATTTTATGGAGGATTCCCACTGCTATATTTTATGGAGGATGCCCTCTGCTATATTTTATGGAGGATGCCCCATTACATTTTATGGAGGATTCCCTCAGCTATATTTTATGGAGGATGCCTTCTGCTATATTTTATGGAGGATGCCCCATTACATTTTATGGAGGATTCCCTCTGCTATATTTTATGGAGGATGCCCACTGCTATATTTTATGGAGGATGCCCCATTATATTTTATGGAGGATGCCCTCTGCTATATTTTATGGAGGATGCCCCCTGCTATATTTTATGGAGAGGACATAACATGTTAGCCATGTCTGTCTGTCACATCAGGTTATTGTCATATCATCATCTGTGCCAAATTTTATTTATGCTGACTAACTTTTAAAGATCTTAGTGGATTGAAACCATATGTAAGATTTTATATTGAGAAGACCTAGGTCAAGTTTTCTCACAAAATCTGATGGAGTCATATCCCCAGTTTGACTTAGAATTTTTACCTTTCATGTTAAACAAAACTTTAGTTATTTGCATCATATGGATGGGGGGTATCCATATCATATGGACACATATCTAGTTCAAGTCTGTCAAAACTTAAGTTTGCTAAAAAAAATATAAAGCATAATGCAGACAAATGGGTGACAATAAAATTGCAAGCATAGGAATTGAATTTTGTGATACTTCTTTAGTATGACAAAATTACTTGAGGTAATATTCACAAAAATAGCTATATTGTTATATAATACTAATTTTCATAAAATCTGACTTTATAAGAGTTATTTCCTCTTTTTCAGGTGGAGGAAGACGCAGGAATAAGGATAGGCCTGAAAATGGAACATCAACCCTTGGACGGACAAATACAATGTATAATACCCCTTCCACTGGTTATGGCGGGTTTGCCTATACTACAACCACTGGGAATAGGGCACAGTTCTATCTTAATCAAATTCCTTATGTTGGTGCACCCAACTCCCAGCCTGCAGAGTATGTTGAATGGTTAACGAGGTATATCCCCACCACTACAAGTCTGAGGGATGCCATCCATTTAGCCTCATTGTCACAGTATTGTCTAAACACAAAAATTGAACTCCTGCTCAAAACAACCAACTTTAGGGAAAGAATAAAACATTTATTGGTACTCTAGCCTTATTTATTTATTGGTGCTCTAGCCTTATTTATTTATTGGTACTCTAGCCTTATTTATACAGCTTTTGTTTACCAGACTTTTGGTGCACTAAAATGTCATGAATGTGAAGTGAAATAATTTATTGAAAATCATTCAAAATTGAAATTATTTAACCAAAGATCTGGACCTGTATTCTTGAAACTTTGTGAGCAGAAAACTCAAGTTTAACTGAAAACTTTGATGCTGAATAACTTTGATTAGAATGAAATTTGAATCACAAAACTTACAGGATCTTCCTAAATCTGGTTTTTCGACTACTATACTAACTTTCACTTAATGTGTTCGCCATATGTCAATCAAACCCTAACATGTACCAATACCTGTTGACTGTAGATCAGTACTATCGCTGGCATCACATGATTCACATGTGTATTGCAAGCTTGTCAGACATTCAGGCCTAATGTCCATCACCTAACTAACTGCCGCTGTATATAATATACACATTCAAATCGTCATAACTTCTACATTTTTTCAACCATATTTTATTAAATTTCAAGTATACATGAAATATTAACACTAATCTACATGGGGTAAGTGGCAGTATAAAATAGTCTGATTTTATATGATGTGTAATGCTAATGAATAGGGATGGTTAGGGGCCATCCATATATGATGTCACGCACAGAAGGGGGGAGGAGGGTTCTGACTTGAGTGTCGATGTGTGATGATGAGGGGGTTTGAAAAATGTGACATCACAAAAACAACACCAGTGCCATCTACCAGAATTCAGAATGCAGTGTTGTATTGTTGTGTGTTTTTCTGATACAAAGTGATTTCAAACCAATATTATTGTTGAAAATTTTTATTGGGGGGGGGGGGGGCAAAACTTTCTGTGTGTGTGGGGGGGGGGTGTAAAAATCTGCTACAATTTTGTGACGTCATATATGGATGGCCCCTTATCTCTGCGCTGGCATAGTAAACTCCAGTATCAAATCTGGTCAATTACATAGGCATACTCCAAGTATCAAATCTGGTCAATTACATAGGTATACTCCAAGTATCAAATCTGGTCAATTACATAGGTATACTCCAAGTATCAAATCTGGTCAATTACATAAGTATACTCCAAGTATCAAATCTGGTCAATTACATAGGTATACTCCAAGTATCAAATCTGGTCAATTACATAGGCATACTCCAAGTATCAAATCTGGTCAATTACATAGGTATACTCCAAGTATCAAATCTGGTCAATTACATAGGCATACTCCAAGTATCAAATCTGGTCAATTACATAGGTATACTCCAAGTATCAAATCTGGTCAATTACATAGGCATACTCCAAGTATCAAATCTGGTCAATTACATAGGCATACTCCAAGTATCAAATCTGGTCAATTACATAAGTATACTCTTAGTATCAAATCTGGTCTATTATATAGGTATACTCCAAGTATCAAATCTGGTCTATTATATAGGAATACTCCAAGTATCAAATCTGGTCTATTATATAGGTATACTCCAAGTATCAAATCTGGTCTATTACATAGGTATACTCCAAGTATCAAATCTGGTCAATTACATAGGTATACTCCAAGTATCAAATCTGGTCAATTACATAGGCATACTCCAAGTATCAAATCTGGTCAATTACATAGGTATACTCCAAGTATCAAATCTGGTCAATTACATAAGTATAGTCTTAGTATCAAATCTGGTCTATTATATAGGTATACTCCAAGTATCAAATCTGGTCTATTATATAGGAATACTCCAAGTATCAAATCTGGTCTATTATATAGGTATACTCCAAGTATCAAATCTGGTCTATTATATAGGAATACTCCAAGTATCAAATCTGGTCAATTACATAATTATACTCTTAGTATCAAATCTGGTCTATTATATAGGAATACTCCAAGTATCAAATCTGGTCAATTACATAAGTATACTCCAAGTATCAAATCTGGTCAATTACATAAGTATACTCCAAGTATCAAATCTGATTTTGGGGTTTTGAGCTTCAGCTTGAGGTTCTGGCTCAAAAAGTTCCAAGAATACAGAACTTAGTTGTTTGATGTTTTTTTTTTTGGTTTTTTTTGGATTCATGACATTAGACCGTTTTAGTGTTTACTTTCCAACCTCACATAAAGTTAGGATATTTACATCATTAATCTACTACCATAGTTACATAGGTAATTCTGTACAGTTCACAGATCTAGCTTTACTCTAAGTTATTACAAATTAAATTTAGAAATTTGAGTTTTTGAGTTCAGATTTTGTGTCCAAGAAGTTTCATGACCATGGGGCATGGTGGTGATTTCAAATTGTGTGCCAGGAATTAACAGATTTAACATGAATTTGAGAGAGATTTCTTCTAAATACTTTTTGCATGGATTGTTTTATTCTAAAATTCAGTTTTTTTTACATTCTTTTATTACATAGTCCGATGGACACTGAGTTTTTCACACTAATTGGATAGTTTTATTATCTGGAGTGAAATTATATTGTGAAAATCGGCAAGGGCTGGTACTAGACTATAACATTTAGCTTAAATCAGTTATTTTTAAAATCACTAAAAATATGTATTTTTATTATTATCTTATAATTCTCCTTCGTAACATTTCCTCAGGAGTAGAAATTACAGACATTTAATACTTTGGAGCACTGAATACACTTGCGGTTGGGGTGGGAGTTGAGGACCAACAAACCACACCCACTTTCAGAAGTCCAACTGTTATTTTTTCAAGTAAAAAAAATGAAACTACTGCCAATCCATAAACCAACAAATTCCAAAGGCATTTTCAACCCTGCCACTCAAGAAAATCCTGGATCCACTCCTATGAACTGTGTTGAAATACTTGCATATATCTGAATTTATTCTCAGAATTTGTGGCATAGAAGGAAGAACTTATTTTGTCCATTGATCTGAAATTAAACGTGAAAGTAACTTCATAGAAGTGTGAAATTCAGTATTTTTAAAATAAGTGTCTAATTACAGTATAACATTTAGTTTAGTGAATCATCAATTGATTTTAGTCACACTTTTTTTTTGTTGAGAAAAAACTTTTTGCAAATAGCAAGACAACAAAATTTGTAAAAGTATTGTTCTTGTTAATTAGCAATAGAATGCAATTAGTAAATCATGAAATCTTTTACATTGCAAAATATACTGGATTTATAAAATCTTTCAAGACTTTTATATAATAATTTACCTTTGTACTTTTTCAGTGCTTTTATATGAATAAAAAAAAATATTTTAAAACTGGATAAAATCAGAAATATATTTTGTAGTTGCCAGTGTATAGAATTTTAATTGAATTTAATTATCATATATCCCTCAGGCATGTTAGCAGGTGTTTCACCCACTATCTTTGCTTTCTGCTTGTTTTTATCTATTCTTATATTTTCCCACTGTATGTGTTCCATCTAAACAAAAGCACTACAAGTTGATTATAACTTTACCTTTTTACAATCCAGATCATCACTTGCCATGTCAAGGTCAGCTGTTCTTGTGAAATACATATTGAAAATGATAGGGAACAAGTGGATTTTACATACAGTGCATTATAGGATTTTGGAAGTCCAGTAATAAATTTATGTAAAAAGTCCTGTATATAAAACTTTAGACCATTGGAAATCCAGGATTCAAAACTGGAGGCTTGGGAAGCAGAGTTTAGAAAGCTCTCATTTGACCTTGTTTGAACACAGTATCATGGAGTAATTTCATAAAATTCTTCAATTTGGCTAAGTCTGTTTATTTCAAACATGTACATGTTCCTAAGTTAAATATAATATTTACTTTATGCTGGTTTTATTTAATTTTTATTGGTGCAGGACACTTAAAAATTATCCAACAAGTTTGACACAGACATTTGTCCACTGCAGTCTAAATTTAATACTGAAAATTGATATACCACAAAAAGTTTCCCAAAGTTTCAGGAGACCTGAAATATTTGTATGACATAATTTTGTTTGAGACCTATCCTGTTTGAATCCTCTGCATTCAACTTGCTTAATTTTCAATTTTATTTTTCCTTTGTCATCAACATGATGTTGTCAGTACTGTCATCTTTTCATTTCTGAGCTCAAGCTTTAACAAATTTACTGCACATAACACTTGAGTTCTTCAATCTCCACTCTCAAAAGCATATGCTTGTCAAGGGGGTAAGGAGGAGCTTGATATTAACCTCGGTACATTCAATCTACTATTATTGTTGTGTTTTTTGCACCTCTGGACATCCAGAATGGTACGTTTTGCTTGCATTTTTACTTGTAGTACAGTAAATCCTGTACAGATTTGAACAAAAATATATTTTTTATTGTACTAATTTTATAAATTATCCATTCTTAATAATTTTGGTGTTAAAATTTGTAATATGCTGGAAGTGAAATGATCACATCATAATCTCTCAGATGATAAAAAATCATACCATAAAAAAATCAGCAAATCTGTATATATCTCCCCCCCCCCCCAGTTGAATAACTAAATGAGTGTTGAGATGAAAGTCTGTAAGGACAGAATATACCAGGGACAGAGTAAACTCATTTATAATGAAAAGACTTTGAAAAGCAACAGATATTGCCTGCATTTTGTAAAGAAGTCATGCAGAACCAAGAAAACCAGAAATGTATCATGCTGTGCAAGTTAAAGGTTTCATAAATTGAATAAATCATTATTTTAAAAATAAGATATGCTAATCATTTTATAATAATACAGTTTTTGCAGGTGTGTTTTGCATTGAAACATACAGCAGGTGTCACAATGCAACATAATTTTTAAAAACATGTATGGAAAGTTATCTAAAACATTTTGTGATTAACTAATATTATATAAGAGTAGTTCCTTTGTATGTATCAGAATTCTTTTTCTCTCTTCTCTTTGTATGTATGTATGTATGTATGTATGTATGTATGTATGTATGTATGTATGTATGTATGTATGTATGTGTGTGTGTGTGTATGTATGTATGTATGTATGTATGTATGTATGTATGTATGTATGTATGTATGTATGAGAGAGAGAGAGAGAGTCTGATTAAAATCAAGATCTCCAACATAACTTACTATATAAGTAGATCTTGGTTTTAATCAGATTTGAAAGCTAGCTAGCTCATGTAATTAATTGCACAGTTGCTGAAATCGCAGCTTAGGGCAATATCACGACATGCCCCAAACTTGTATGTTTATCCCAATTAAACAAGTTTGGGGAAATTTTTTAGAAATTGTCCAGGAATGGCTATTTTTGTAATTTCTGTGCAATGGTAATGCATAAATGATCAAATAAGCAAGGAATATTCAAATTTGGTGACGTCATCGAAATTCACCCATTAACTCATTAACCCCTGGAGATTCTTTTCATTTTCGCCTGAAATGGAGGTAGGAAATCCATTTTTGGGGTTACTTCTGAATGCAGCAAAACACATCTGCTTAAGAAAGTTTTTTGTTTAGCCGGATGCTTAGGTGTATCAGAAACATTGTTTTTGATTGACTATTACGCTCGCGCATGTGCAGAAGGGTAAAAGTTGGAATTTTTTTTTTTTTTTTTTTTTTTTTCGTATTGGATCCCCGATTTTTGTGTCCTGGCCCCTTTTTACTCCAAATCTCAAACTTATCCTACTTTTTGCAAAGGTTCATCTGTCTGTGTGCAGTTCGGACCGGTCTAATTTAGATCTAAGGCCAAAAAGTCTAAAATCCGGACACAAACTCCGGTTCCGGAACTGGCAATTTTTGACCTAAAAAAAATCGAGTCTCAAAAACTGCATTTTTTTAGCTGTATTTTTTAATGCGAGTAGAAAGTCGACATTATTTGGTATCATTGTAGAGCTACATCTGTCTACTTTCCTGAGATACCATCCACTTTAGCGTATCCTAAATGATGTTCACGTTACAGAGCTCGGAAGTAGGCCTCATGACGCATAAACGTGGCGCCAGGGGTTAATGAGTTAATAATAAACAAAGAAAGCAAATGAACCAAGTGCAGTTATCAAAACATTCACACCTTCTCAAGTCCTCATTAGACAGATCTAGTGTTGCAGATTGCTCTAGGTGACACACGGTCAAGTCGGATTGAGTGTATCAGTTACTCACTTTAAACAAAACGGCTTTCACAAGAAACATCCATGAAATAGACAATTTACCTTAGAAGATAATGTCAATAATATAGACTAGATCCATGACTGCCTGGCATGCTTTTATATTTCATCTTATGTTAAATAAAATAATCTCGATCTTCAAATATTTGCACGTTGATAAATATCGTTGATGGTATTAATCAAATATTTATTTACATGTTATTTTGTTCAAAAGAATATCTCCATAAAAATGTAAGGTGAATTGATCCAGCAGACGTTTCCAGAACACCTGTATTTGGAGAAAGATACATGTTAAGTATTCTTGCATGGTTCAAGGGTTTCATGTATACCATGTTAAGTATTCTTGCATGGTTCAAGGGTTTCATGTATACCATGTTAAGTATCCTTGCATGGTTCAAGGGTTTCATGTATACCATGTTAAGTATCCTTGCATGGTTCAAGGGTTTCATGTATACCATGTTAAGTATCCTTGCATGGTTCAAGCATTTCATGTATACCATGTTAAGTATCCTTGCATGGTTCAAGCATTTCATGTATACCATGTTAAGTAGCCTTGCATGGTTCAAGGGTTTCATGTATACCATGTTAAGTATCCTTGCATGGTTCAAGCGTTTCATGTATACCATGTTAAGTATTCTTGCGTGGTTCAAGCATTTCATGTATATCATGTTAAGTATCCTTGCATGGTTCAAGGGTTTCATGTATACCATGTTAAGTATCCTTGCATGGTTCAAGCGTTTCATGTATACCATGTTAAGTATTCTTGCATGGTTCAAGGGTTTCATGTATACCATGTTAAGTATTCTTGCATGGTTCAAAGGTTTCATGTATACCGTGTTAAGTATCCTTGCATGGTTCAAGCATTTCATGTATACCGTGTTAAGTATCCTTGCATGGTTCAAGCATTTCATGTATACCATGTTAAGTATCCTTGCATGGTTCAAGCGTTTCATGTATACCATGTTAAGTATCCTTGCATGGTTCAAGCGTTTCATGTATACCATGTTAAGTATCCTTGCATGGTTCAAGCGTTTCATGTATACCATGTTAAGTATCCTTGCATGGTTCAAGCGTTTCATGTATACCATGTTAAGTATCCTTGCATGGTTCAAGCGTTTCATGTATACCATGTTAAGTATCTTTGCATGGTTCAAGGGTTTCATGTATACCATGTTAAGTATCCTTGCATGGTTCAAGGGTTTCATGTATACCATGTTAAGTATTCTTGCATGGTTCAAGCGTTTCATGTATATCATGTTAAGTATCCTTGCATGGTTCAAGGGTTTCATGTATACCATGTTAAGTATCCTTGCATGGTTCAAGGGTTTCATGTATACCATGTTAAGTATTCTTGCATGGTTCAAAGGTTTCATGTATATCATGTTAAGTATCCTTGCATGGTTCAAGGGTTTCATGTATACCATGTTAAGTATCCTTGCATGGTTCAAGCATTTCATGTATACCATGTTAAGTATTCTTGCATGGTTCAAGGGTTTCATGTATACCATGTTAAGTATTCTTGCATGGTTCAAAGGTTTCATGTATACCATGTTAAGTATCCTTGCATGGTTCAAGCATTTCATGTATACCATGTTAAGTATCCTTGCATGGTTCAAGCATTTCATGTATACCATGTTAAGTATCCTTGCATGGTTCAAACATTTCATGTATACCATGTTAAGTATCCTTGCATGGTTCAAGCGTTTCATGTATACCATGTTAAGTATCCTTGCATGGTTCAAGCGTTTCATGTATACCATGTTAAGTATCCTTGCATGGTTCAAGCATTTCATGTATACCATGTTAAGTATCCTTGCATGGTTCAAGGGTTTCATGTATACCATGTTAAGTATTCTTGCATGGTTCAAGCGTTTCATGTATACCATGTTAAGTATCCTTGCATGGTTCAAGGGTTTCATGTATACCATGTTAAGTATCCTTGCATGGTTCAAGCGTTTCATGTATACCATGTTAAGTATCCTTGCATGGTTCAAGCATTTCATGTATACCATTTAAGTATCCTTGCATGGTTCAAGCATTTCATGTATACCATGTTAAGTATCCTTGCATGGTTCAAGGGTTTCATGTATACCATGTTAAGTATCTTTGCATGGTTCAAGCGTTTCATGTATACCATGTTAAGTATCCTTGCATGGTTCAAGGGTTTCATGTATACCATGTCTACTGGGACCCTGTGATTGGTACAGAGCCTGATCCTGATGGTGTGAAGTACAGCAACAAACATGCTGCATCTGTTGTCAAGGATCATATCACAGTTGTCCATATCCCTAAAGAAATTTCCTTAGTTGCAAAGTACTTTATTTTGCATGGAGGAAGAGTAAAGTGCAGAATTACTTGGAGGAGAAAGAGGTCAACATCACCACAAGGAAACCTTGAAGTTCTCCGTCTCTTAATCTTCAAAGCTGTAATAAAGATCTTACACAGCAGCTGAACTCAAAATTACAAGACATAAATACACCCAGGTTATGTTTAGTTATCGTTTATTCTTTTCATGATCTCTGTCTGCCTGTTTCTCCTTCAGACACACACATACATGCTGATACTCAAATATTTAAAGATCTTTAAGATTGATCAATGAAACGTATACATTTTGTCTGTCTCTCTTTCTCCAAAATTTGTGATTAGGCTCACTGTCGGCAACATAATTTTTTTGTCAATCCAAAATTTTGGATTCATGGGTTGGCATGGTTCATACATGTGACAGAACCAGGATATCAGACCATTAGATTTACAAATTGTGATCCATAGACTGGCTTGTAAACCAGTAAATTTTTATAGACATACATTTTACATGTTTTAAGGGAATTGAAAACAAAAAACTGTATTTTTTGCAATAATATGTATTCTTATACTATAATAAAACAGCAAGTTTTGAACATGAATCAGATTCTGATACAAATTGTTACAATAATAATTAATTAATATGAGTCAGTGTATTGTCAGTTAAATGAAAAAAGAAGACTTGTATATGTCTCCTAGTTCACTGCAAAGATTTTGTTATAAAATCCACAAGCATTTTTAGTTTCCTTCACAAGATCACTGACTGCTGGTGACCACTGATGACATTCAATGTGATTATGGAGTTTTACACTTAACAGTCTGTCAATAGTTTTCTGGTCCAGATTTCTCCTTGAATTAATTTGTATTTTGTGAAGAATGGAGACAGTCTTCTCTGTATCAGCATTAGAATATGGCAATGACAAAACAACTAGACAGCCTCCAAGTAAGTTCAAACTTCAGTTTTCCTGTGGCTGGGTTTTTAAGGCTGCTGACTGTTCTCCAATACTCCTCCAAGCCAAGTTCACTCCAAGGAGGAAGTTCTTGAGTTGGACTTAAGATGTATTCCTAAGCCTCATATTTCTTAGCCAGTGGTTTTTTAGCATTGGGAGAAAATCCTCATTTTGCATTTTGACATGAATTGAACACAAGAAACATGAGAGCTGCCCTTAAATATTTCTCTTAAAACATCTTAAACAATGCAGTAATAATTAAACAAGACAAAAAAATCAAAATACTTACTCAAGTGTTTCTGACGAAATCAGTTTTTGGTCGGTCTTTCCTTTTTATCTCACATCTGCCAAAGGTCAGCTGATTTTTAATCAAAGACTCAAAATCCATCATGTACCACCTATGATCCCTTTATTACTTACAACACCTCAAAAAACATCTTGCATTTGGCCTTAAACTCTCCAGATTACAACAATAATGTAATTGTTTAACAATTTGTTGTGTGCACCTGTTATCCTTCTTAACTCACTTACACGACTGTGCATCATTGCATCAGTCATTGCACTGCTGTACCAATTCCAGTCCCCAGTAGACTGGATTTGGCTGGTTTCTGTAAAATGTGGATAAAACGCATAAAAATGCCGTTTTAATTTTCTTTTTTTCAAATTTAAAAAGAGAAATCTTTTAGTTTTCAAAAGCTGTAGATTTCAACTAGAAAACAGTATACATGTATATAGTAGATGACCTTTAAAATGGTATTTATTTTTCCTACTGTCAGTAGAATCACATGTACATGTCCATTACAATAACCATAGGAAACACTTAAGAATTGCTTCCCTGCACAAACACTACTTTACTCACAATGGTATTTAATTGTGCAAAACATGGAATTTAAAGGTAAGTCGTTGTCTAGAAAGCAAAAATATACGCAAGTTAATTATGGAAAAGTTCCATTTTTTGGTTTCTTTGTGTGGTGTGTGTATGTTGCCAGGGATGTCACAAATTCTAATACTTGATGGGGAAGTAAAAGGGTGCAAAACATTATTTAGCCATGTTTTATTGTCTTAATCTAACAGAAATAAGGTACTGAACATGTGAAAAGCAAATAAAATGTCACAAAATATTTTTTTTGGTATCAGTCTGAAACGAAAATTCATATTTACCATACATGTTCAAATTTTGGGAAATTCTTTTACAAAAAAAAAGAGAAGTTCAGACTAATACAGCGAAATTAAATTTATTAGTCCCAAATATTTTCCTTTGTTTTGAATTTGTAAAGGTTTGAATTTTTACAGGATTTACTGTAATTTTTTGGTGAAATGAATTTAAATGTACTTATATATGTTTGAATTTACTTGTAGTAATTTTTTGTTCAATGAAATTAAATGAACACTTGTGCTAATACTGTATTTATCAGTGTGTAACATTTATCTAACAGTGAACAACATAGACCCATCTGTGGAAATAGTTTAAACCAATCACAAATGGCATTACTTTTACTTTTGAAAGCTCATTTCTGATTGACTCATAGTGGAAACTCAATCTTGCATAAAGTTCAGAGTTTTATGATCTTCATTCTTGATCTACCATCACATAATGCACTGGCAGATCAGGGTCCATGCTATTTTGTTATATGATAGATTTCAAGCAAACTGTATAGACCGAGATATGCTGGCAAAGTATGCAACAGTTGATTGTGGTTTCTGCTCTTACCAGTTGTATGTTGTAGATGGGTAAAGAGGTTATGCTGTCATGAAACAGCAGAGCATGGCCTGCTTTTTTTGGCATAAAGGCATGTATTTTAGCAGAATTTATTAGCTCATATTTATTTCATTTGTATTATTAGTTCTTTGCATCATTGACACAGCTAAGATATTAAGATATTTTACCTATTATAGCTTTTGTTTTCTTAAAGACTTTGTCAGTTTTGTGTCTGTACATATCTGGTCATAGATGTAACAGTATTGTCTATTTCATGCTGTATTTACCCATTTATAACTGCACCCAATTGCAAATAGAATGGACCTTAATGTTATGTGATGGTGGAACTGGATATACACTGTTTACAACTTTGTGCCTATTGTATCTGTATATAGAATATTTAAGTTCTTAAGTTTAATATGTATGCATGTTATTATCTTTGCATTCCCTTTTCCAACAAACTAAACTGGGTGTGCATTTATTTCTGATAAAGCAGTCAACATTAATTTTCCAAAACACGAGTTTCACAAGTTCTTGTGGTCTCACTTTTATTCAGTGGCATATTTTCTCCTTGGTAACCTCAATTTGGATATAGTCAGTTTGATCTTCATACAAATTATTGGTGTTCAGATAATGGTATTCTGCAATTAAATTCTTGAACCAGTCAAAGTGATTTGGCTCCATTAGATATTTAAGGCAGTGATCATTATATTTGGAATTTTAGTGTTGAGATCAATTCAAGCATTTTTGAAGGAAAATATGGATTATCTTTTAGATTTTCAGACAATCTTTACGTTGTGAAACTATCGATATTAGAACTAGGTCATGTTCATAGACAAATTTTCCACAGAGACTTACCACCAATTGCAGTACATATACATGACAAACAGACCGTCATAGTTTTATAAACAAAAAGTAAAACAAACGCCAGAAATGCAACCAGAATTTTTTATTTGTACAAGAACATTGAACATATCATGCAAATCTTCTTTATTGGCAAACAAGGATGTAATGCAACCTGCTTTACCTACCTAGACAACGTACTTGCTGGTTTCATCGATGCACAACCATAACAATAAAGATATTACTTTCTAGAAAAATATTTGAAAAAATTGAAAATGTTAATTGGTACATGAATTATCTGGACAGAGAGAAATGTAATTATTTTTTAGTGTCCGGATATTTGGGTCAGTGATGGTACTAACAAATAAGTCAAGGTTTCTTTCCAAAAACTTCAGTTATGCAGATAGGGGGATAACTTATAAGACAGGCATACTAAAAATCTTACACTTATCAGCCAAATATAAAAATCTAAACAAAATGTGCCTAGTTTGTATAGCAGTGAAGTTAGTGACTAAGGATGAGTACCAGAGAACTAAATGTGCTACTTACCTAATAAAAGTCAAATATTGGGAAACAAATTTGACTTATAAGCCAGTGTATATGGTAAATGACTTACTGATGAAGCATCTATATAAATAAAACTAGTATAGCTACCTATTTTCCTGGCAGATTTTATGGTAAAATTCACATCAACTTATGAAATGGCCAGAGTCAATTTGTTGCGTATTTGAACAATGAGGTTGACTTGCATGCAGATCAACTTATATGCAAGTATATACAGCATGTATCTCATTGAAACTATTATATATATATATATCTCGTCATCCTTTACAGTTTTCCTAAGATTGCATTAGCTTTCACAATAACCTTCTCTGAAATCTCTGTCTACCATCTTGAGGTTATAATACCATGGAAATGTGTGGTAGAAATTAACCATACAAATTTAATGATTTACAGGAGCTCATATCATTTTTGTCGGGGGTGGGGTGGGGGAACCATGATGAGAAGTGTATGCATGGACTTCTCATATATTACTCGCGTATAAGTTAAGTCCAACTGCAAACAGTATAGACCCTGTGCCAGCAAATCATGGTCTATGTTGTTTGTTCAACTGATTACTCCTATCAAACAGCATAGTCCCAGATCTGCCAACATATTATGGGAAGGCAGATCTGGGTCTGTGCAGTTTGCAGTTGGACTCTACTTATAAGTGAGTATATAGCCAAATCTTGTGATATGTCACATTGACTAATTTCAGTAATGGAATACCAGGGAAAGTTGACTCCAAAGATAATCACCTTTACCAGGAGGTAAATCTGACCGAAGCTGAAAAGTATCTTTTACAAGTTACATAGTGAAAGTAAGGTTATTGAATGTACATATAGTAATTTGACACCAACTCACATTGTACATGTACTTTTTTCAATAATTATATATATACGAAGTTATTTCCTGTCTCAGACTTGATATTTATGTAATGTTTTCTTTTCCATTACAGGATGAACAACACACGCAACAACAAGAGGTAATTTCTTTCCAAAGTGCAAAAATACAGCTATTCATTTCTGGATGAACTAAAATCCTGCTATGCATCATTAAAACCACGGCCTTAAATACAAAGGGCTTCAAAGAGCTTATGTATCTGGATATGTGCTATGAATCAGTACACTTGACCCTCACTATAAGTAAGCTTCCTCTGCGTAACAGTGCCTTTGTGCCTTGCATAAACATGGATATGGACATAAATCCCATTAAACTGGTTTATTTTAGTTTTATTACTGCTGCTTATTTTATTGCATTTTTATTTTTAGTTCTTGGCTTTACCATTTTCACTACCTGATTTTTACTCGGCACTGTAGAGCCAGGATTTTGCTGATGTGCCATTATAATCTATTACCGTATGTACTCGTGTATAATCCAGGTCCAGATGCAAACAGCATAAACCAGCACATTATGCGCTGACAGATCAGGGTCTATGTTGTTTGTTCTACTGATTAGTCCTTACAAACTGCATGGACCCAGATCTGATGGCACATTATGCGACGGCAGACCTGGGTCTATGCAGTTTGCAGTTGGTATCGAATTATATGCAAGTATATATGGTATATATACATACTTGGTTGATGAGATTCAAATATAATATGATTTTACATCATTAAATACCTTGTTTGACACAGCATACCCAATACACTAAAACCTCTCTTGAGAGACCACTGCTATGAGAGACCACATATTTTGAGAGACCAGGTTCTTCATGCACAGATTTAGTGATAGTGTTTTGACCTGTCATGAGAGACCACCTGTCTTGAGAGACCATTATTTTTGGCAGAAGGGGTGGACTTTCAAGACAGGTTCTACTGTAACATTTTTTACAAACCTCATTACAAGGTGTGTTACATATCTTATTATAAGGTGAACTTATTTATATTGGGTATGTTTTTATGACTCCCATGAATAGTGTTGTACTGAGAGAGCACAGTACTATTTAGAAGAGAGGCATTAAGATGCCAGTCTCATGACCTGAAGTATGAAAATATTGCTTATGGGAAGAATAATGTTTTGGGGTGTTGGATGGTGAAGTCATTCATTGGACATACACCTGTATATTGGAGTATAGAGTCTATGTGTTAACATTATTATTTAAGATATACATGATGTCAAATATTGTGACCTGTATCACAGTATTTGTTCCAGTATTGTTTTTTGTTTCATAAAAAGATAGATAAAAGCCTGTTTGTCATTTTGTCAGTGTTTGGAGAGAGTATTTGTCATATAGCTTGCTTTTCAGTCCAGTAGAGTTAATTAAGCACCATGTTATGTACCGTATATAATCGTGTATTAGCAGGGTCCAAATGCAAACAACATAGACCCTAATCTGCCATAGCATAATGTGCCAGCAGATCAGGGTCTATGTTGTTTATTCTACTGATTAGTCCTTACAAACTGCATAGGCCCAGATCTGCCAGCACATTATGCAATGGCAGATCTGGGTCTATGCAGTTTGCAGTTGGACTTGATTTATAAGTGAGTAAGATGGTAAGTCATCTTGTCAACATAATCCCATTGGTACCATTATTTTTGATAATATTATTAAAACTTAATATTTTCAAGTTTGAAACAGGGTGTATTTTGTATTAAAAAGATACTCTTTACATGTACATGTATATGCATATGTAAATCATTAGTCATCCCATTTAGAAATATAAAGATAATTTATACAATCCTAGTTTCTTGTCTCAATCTCATTGACACCTTGGAAAATGTCAAATATTTAGTCAAATATGCCTTCAAAGTCACCACTATTAAGGAATCGCCTGTCTTGAAAAGTCATTTGTTCAGTGTCCCTTACACCAAGTCACTGTAGAAATGAAGCTTCTATTAAGCGAACAATTTGAGTTTTCGTCATTTCTTTTGATAACTGTAACAATAGTGATGTTTGTGAACAAGTATTGAACACGCAAGAAGAAAAGTTTCAAACAAGGGATTTTTGTTTCAGACTCTATGCTGATTATGTGTTACTCTTTTTACTTTTGTTGTTAAGTAAAGAACAGTTTTGTGATTGTGTATGTGTGTAATTAGATACACCTCTCCCAAAAAAGAAGAATTCTTAAAATTTGTAACATCAATATTTTGAACCAAAGGCAAACCCACAGGTTCAGTCTGTGTCCCAAGTTTTATGGCAATTGTTTGAACATAGAAAACTGTACATTATTGATATTTTTGCATAACAAATCATTCAATCAAATATTCATAAATGATAGACCGTTTTTCATTGGCATTTAAAGTTGTTATGTTTGAGACCAACTGAGATCACACAGTTGCATCTTTCAATATGGCTGGAACTGGTCTGATCATGTAAGAATGTGTATTACTTGTCACTGCTCTTTTTAGTCAAACTACTTTCACAGACAGGATTTGGGTATAAATGGAGGATTAACTGATGGTGTCATTTTCCTGCTGACTGTGGAGGTGAACAGACGTCAGAATATGCACCTGATTGGTCTGTTACATGGCTAATTTTTGGGGGTTGGCAGGCTTTGTGTCACACCTGCTCCACCCTACCATATATACTCTTTTATGGGTCAAGTCAATCTGCAAACTGCTCAGACACAGATCTGCAATCACATAATGCTTGCACCAGCAGATCTGGGTTTCAGCGGTCTGTAAGGAGTAATCAGTAGAACAAACAACATAGACCCTGATCTGCTGGCACTTTATTTTTTGTGGCAGATCAGGGTCTATATTGTTTGTAGTTGGACTCAACTTGTACCTGAGTGTATATGGTAATTATTTGGTTTCAAACCTATCTTTCAACCCATGCCTGCACTGGATGTGATCTGCTTAGGGTTGGCATTCCTAAGAACATCTCAAGTGGAGTACACACTCGACTCATAATTTAGTCCCGCTATAAAAATCTAAGTAAATTTTTATTGACAAGTAAGGTGTTATTCTTATGATTAGTAATGACCAGCCTGAGCTAAAACATTCAATAACTCTAATGTATCCATTATAATTACCAAATAATAAATTTTTTAAATTGGAGTAAAGTAAGTACTAATGTTGAGATTCTTTATCAAAACAAAGCTTAATCATCTGTAATAATGACATATGCTGTATTAGTTTCATTCACATTTAATTATTCTGTACAGTTTTATAGTTTGTAAAATAAAAAGAGTTACATTTTGTAAATGAGCATCATCAACATGCTTTCTTCATTTTTTTTCAACAGGCAATTGGCAGAGAAAGATTATTATTGAGTAATAACTGAGTCATGCACAAATTAAAATAATGAAAGCTGTAATGATATTTTCTCCATGTATTCTTTCAGTACTTAAGAAATAGATATTAACTAGGTGCACATCAGATACATATCCTTAACCAAACACTGTTAGGCCCAAAAAATGTTGGCTGTTTTGTAAAGGTGGCTAGTATACAGGAGTCCAGTTTATATGAAAAGGCTTTATTGAGAGCAACCTATGTGGCTACTCAATGGAGGAAGTCAAAAATGGTGATCATTTAAGGAAGTGTCACTCTATATCACATTCATTAGGTTTCTCTTTCTTTACAGTGAAGAAAGAAGGAATTTATACTTCACATGACATAAGTATTGTTACATCAACTTTGACTAATCACTACATTGATTTAAAATCATCTTAAATATTTAAATAAAATATTTATATTTGTAGTAGATAATTCAGATTCCATGCCATTCTTTTTGCATCCATAGACTGGTCTGATTATTTTTCAAACAGAGGCCTTACTGTGTTTGCTAGTGTATAACTTATACCTAACTGCAACCAGTGTAGACCCAGATATGCTATAGCATAAGGTGCCAGCAGATTTGGGTCTATGCTGTTCATAGATGGTTGTGTGGTATACAACTTAAATTCAGTAATCTTTTAGGAAATAACAAGCTAACAATTGTAATATGTCCAGCATGAGCTTATACCTTTTTTTCCCTTCATCTTAATCCATAATTTCAGTTTGGAAGTGAATTATACAAAGCTTCAGTTTTAGTATTTTTGTCTATAATGTCCACTATAAGAAATTATATCCAGAATTAGAATGATTCCATTCTGTAAAATGATTGGGGTGTATGAAGATTTTCCATGGATTCAAGCACAATAAAATGGCTGCCAGTTTTGGGGAGTAACTTCTGACTGCAGGAATTGTCCCAGTAGGTGGCAAGGCCAAGCACACGTCATAGTGTGCATGTTACAGCCAGAAAACCCCTTTGTTTAGTGATTTATCCAACATGGGTGTGATCCATCCTCATGGATGTTGTTTTAGTCTATCATAAAATGTGTAATTCTACCAATGCTAACTTTTCCAACTAATTACATTGCAAATAGATTGTATAGCTAATCTGTTTACGTATGTCATGCTAATTACTAAAAGAACAGTTAATGAGCATGATTATGGTGGGAAAATGCCAGTATTCAATTACTTGCTATTAACTATACCATCAATCAGTTCCAATTTTTAAAGAAATATGAAGAAAAATATATCAAATGTTTCAACTGTGAATTTTGTATCAGAATTTTTATTGTACCGATATATCTTGCACCATTGGAATTTTTTACTGTATTTACTGTTGTATAAACTGGACAGCACAGACTTGGATCTGTCATCACATAATATACCAGCAGATTAGGATCTGTACTGTTTGCTTGAAATTATAAGTCGATTAAACAACATAGACCCTGATCTGCCATCTTTACTTTCCTTTAAAAGTATTTTATTACAAAAAATAAGACAATTCTGGATTAGACTTGAGTTATCACAACTCATTGATGTCGTTTTCCTATTAGTACAATAAAAGCTCTCTTATGGCAAATGAACAGTCAACCTCAAATAACATTTTTAAAAACAAACTACAAAGAATAACTGAAATGATTAGAAAAGAATAAAGAAAGAAGGAGAGAAATTTTAAGTTGTATAATGGAATGATAACTATGACTAAAGTGGAGTAGGTAGAATGAAAATATTAAAATGTACAGATATATAATGCATCTCTTAATACAAATACACAAGGAATCACTAATCTCAGTATAACTGGTGATTGAGGAACAAGAAAGAGATAACTGTGAACTGTAATTCAACTAGATTAAGTTCATATTAATCATTTAATTACATTATGTTATGGCAGGTCTGGACCTACACTGTTCATGTAATAGCAGGTCTGAGTCTTTGCTGTTGATGTGACAGCACGTTTGGATTTATACTGCTCATATGATGGCAGGTCTGGATATATGCTGTTCATGTGACATCAGGTCTGGATCAACACTGTTCACAGTAGAGTGCACATTATACATGGTCAAATACTCTACATTTAATACTTTTGTCAACAGTCATGCAATGGTACATCTTTCACAAGATAATTTTATATTTTTATTTTACAGAATTACATTCTTTTGAAGTACACTTTTCTTTTGCCTTTTTATGTGAACAGATGCTAACAGTGATAGTCATTTCTTGTGTTACAAATATGACATTGACAGAAAGAAATCGTTTTATTGTTGATATTACCACTTTTTGACCAACTCTGTGGGTCTGCATACTTGACTTGTTTTGTTTTATGGACAAATTATCACTGGTACATAAGTTTCCATTATTTTAGACTCTTAATTTCATGACAAGTGTCTTAAATTTACACAAACTGAATCCATTTCTTTTTCTAACACCCTCATTATACATTTTCAAAAGCAACATTCACTCAACAGAAACATTTTTATGAAACATCTGAGTTAGGTCATTATAACCTGTATAAAGTAAAAAAAACAAAACATGGCTTTTTAACTTATCATACTGTCTATAACTTTTCATGAATTTTTTATTAATTATATGGCCCACCAAGGCAGAGCATATATTGTTATGATGTCCATCCATCCATTTTTCCATCCATCTGTCTATCTGTCCTTTACCTTTTCATTTCTGCACAATAACTTTGGTTTTACTCATCTACCTTTACCAAACATTGGGGATGACTTGTACTTGCCTATGGATTTGGGGGTTGAATGATCAAAGGTCAAGGTCACTGTGATTGAAAGAAGAAAAATGGTTCCCACACAATAACATTAGTTCTACATCTACATCACAGACTTGGACCAAACATTGTGGATGGTTGTACCTGGGGTAAGGAGGAAGCCTGTCAATTTTTCAAAGGTCAAGGTTACTGGGACTGAAAGAAGAAAAATTGTTTCTACACAGTACATTTAGCTCCAAATCAAAGACCTGGACTGAATTTTTGAATGACTTTCACTTGGAGTAGAGAAGAAACTTATTGATTTTTGGGTTAAAAGGACAAAGGTCATGGTCACTGTGACTGAAAATTGAATAATGGTTTCTGCACAAAAATATCAGTTCTCATCAAAAGTACCTCCAACAAAGTTGTTTGTATGTAGGAAGTTTAACGGCACATCAGCATTCTGGTTATATGGTGCCATGTAAACATTAAGTTCTACAAATGTAAAGATAAACAATTGCCAACTTTTTTTAGGAACATAAATCCTTCCAAATAATGTAAACATGTAGTATTACAAGATAAGATAAAAGGTAAAGATGCTACAGTTCTGTAAGTGGTATATAAAATATAATGGTACAAAATATAAAATCATTAAAATATATGGTCATTTTTTTTTATATAAACCACATTTCCTCCAAAAAGTGCCAAGATTTCTTTGGTGTTACATTATCATAAAGTTTCTTAATTGAGTTCACATCAGAATACCAAAGTTTATGGATTGCTTACACTTTGGGTAAGAAATAGGCCTATTAATTTTCAGGTCAGAGATCAATGTCACTGTGACTGAGGGAAGAAAAGTGTTTTTTTTTGCACAAAACTTTAGTCCTATATCATGTACCTTGAGCAAAGATTTTTGGAGGGCTTGCAATTAAGATAAGGATGAGCCCTGTTGATTTTGGGTCAAAAGGTCACTGTGACTCCAAAAACATTTTTGAAGGTTTTCTGCAATAACTTATTTTCTAGAGTAAGTTACTTGAACAAACTCTGGCTCACTTGCTCTCAGGGTAAGATAGAAACCTTTAGACTTAGGGGTCTAAAGGTAAGGGTCAAGGTCATTGTAAGTCTAATAAGAAAATAAGAAAAGTAGTGGTTTCTGCACAGTAAGTTTAGTTCAGCACTGTATGCCATGACCAGTTGTCAGGTCACTGAGACCTGTTGGTCAATAATCTTCAGAGTCAGCCGTGTCCTGAAAGTACCTACATAGAGGACTATTAAACACAGGGTGGAAGATTAATGTACCATCATTCATGGTACTATTGTTTTTGTTTTGTTTTGTTTTTGATGTGCCAATAATTACCCATATTGTTAAAAGTATTAATTATGGTTTTTAACTCATTCTTAAGTATGAAAATTTGCAAACTTTTTAATTAGACAAATGTTTTATGTACCAGTACATGAATTTATAAAGATTTGTATGGATTAATGGTATAAGAAAAATTAGAAGCTACAAAAAATGAAAGTTGAATCAGTTATTACACTACCAATCATTTAGTTTACTTAGACACACAAGAGGCTTCCAATTTTAGAGTAAATCATGCATGTATCCTGTAACTATACTTTCAAAAAGTGTTTTATGTGCTTAATTTCCAAAGTTCACAGGCACTGTGATAATTTTGTTCATGTATCCTCATCATTATGCTCATACATGTGATACATTTTACTTTTAAAGCCTGGAAATCCCTTTTAATTTGATGTTTTGTTTTTTATTTGTATCATGTTATCATTGATATTTAGAAAGGACATGTAGGAGACTTTTTGTCTTTGTTCAATCCACGAAATTTTCTTTTGAAAAAAGTCATCTATATTTACATGTACCGATACAAATATTTTAGCCAAATTATTCCATTTCATTCCAAAGTCATTAGTAATTAATTTCTAGAATTGATATGCATTATTCATTTATAATACTCAAAATGGGTATAAATGATTTAAGTTCATTGCAGGGACATGTGATATAATCATGAAATGGAATTTATAGTCTGTAAATGGTAGAATTTTGTTACATACCTGTATTCTTGGTGTATCTCTACTCAGTCCATTGAAGTATTGTGTTCATTGTATTTCTGGTTATTGGTGCTAGCTATTGTGCTAGTTGCACATATTTTACAATAAATATTAAATATGGGATGAATCACAGGTGTAATTAACATAAGCAATTAATTATATCATTACATTTGTCTCTGTCTTGTATATAAATATAATGTAGATGTATTTTGAGGTGGGGGGCATTTTTCGATCTAAAACCATACTGTAATAAAATTTGAACTGGTGAATATCAGTGGAGTTGTCCTCCCTTGTCCAACCCGAGGAGTGGGGCTTCATGCCTAGAGTACATAATTACCTGAGTGTAAAGCACTTCATGCCGTGCCCCAAGCATCATAGACCCTGACAGAGTTTCCATCATATGATAATCTGGCAGATTGGGGTCTGCGTTCACTTCAGAGCATAAGTAGAACTTGACTCAGATCTGCTGTTTACTGGTGTATTATGTACCAACAGCTCTAGGTCTATATTGTTGACAGTTGAATGCACATTATACCTAAGTATACATGATAACACTTTAAGTTTAGATCTCCCACCGTACTATCACTATCTATCTGCCTGTCTATGTCTCTGCTCTTTCTGTCAACGTATATGTCTGTCTATTAATATATTCTATTAATATATGTATCAATCAGTCTATCAATCAATCTGTCTACCTGTGTATATATCTACAGACTATTACTTATTACTTTTTTATACTAAGCATTGAGGGACCATTGGGATAGAATCTACCTATCTAATAGTGTGAGTATATATATATATATATATATATATATATATATATATATATATATATATATATATATATATATCCAGATCAGAGTATATGCTGTCAACAATAAATAATGAGTGGAATAAACAGCATACATCCTGATCTACTGGTACCTTATGTGATGGCAGACCTGGATATATTCTGTTTATAGTTTGCTGTGCATTATACACGAACATATACAGTTGCACTAAAGTCAAAATTCTTAAAATATTCAGCAAAAGTTATAATGTTTTATTTTTAAAAGATTGAATATTTGTCTTAAATGTATATTTCATTTGGGTATGAGATAAATATTGTAGGTATTGGGACATAAGTTCTTGGGGATACCATACAATTCTACCCAGAGATAAATTGGGCTATGGCAAATAGAAATCTAGTAAATTGAAATGCCTTAATTTTTATACACCCACCATAAGGCGCTCTGGTTATATTATATTATGTTGTTGTCCATCTGTCCATCCATCTGTTATGAATTTTTTTTCTGCACAATAACTTTAGTTGTCCACCATCTACAGTTACCAAACATTGTGGATGGCTTGCACTTGAGGTAAGGAAGAATCCTGTCAAGTTTGGGCTTAAAAGTCTAAAGGTCAAGGTCACTGATTGAAAGAAGGAAAATAATTTCAGCATGATGGCTCAAGTTCTCCAGCATCTATAGTTACCAGACATTGCACATAGTTTGCACAGGGTATAAGGAAGAACCCTGTTGATTTCATGATCAAAAGGTCAAAGGTTAAGGACACTGTGACTGAAAGAAGGAAAATGGTTTCCACACAATAATTCGAGTTTACCACCATCTACAGCGACCAGACTCTGTGGATAGCGTGCACTTTGGGTAAGGGAGAACCAAATACATTTCAGGCTCAAAAGATCAAAAGTCAAAGTTACTAAGAAAGATCCAAAATGGTTTCCACACAATAACTTAAATTCTTCATCATCTACAGTTCCCAAACTTTGTGCATAGCTTACTCTTGGTGTAAGGAAGAACCCTACTGATTTTGGAGTCAAAAGGTCAATGGGCAAGGTCACTGACGAAAAAAAAAAGGTTAATATTATTTTAACATGACATACCTCAACCAAACTTTGTGGATGGCTTGCACTTGGGTAAAGAAGAAGGCTATTGATTTGGAGGTCAAAGAGCATGACCTGACTGAAAGACAAAAAATGATTTCCGCACAATTAGTTTGACATCACAGACCTGGCCCAGACTTTGTGGATGGCTGGCACTTAGGCTAAGGAAGAGGTCAGTTGATTTCAGGGTGAAAAGGTAAAATGTCATGGTCACTTTGAAAGAAAAATGGTTTCTGTGCAAAGGATTATTAAACATGGGGTCTATAGTGCTCTTCGTGGTACTCTTGTTACTATTTCATTTTTAAAGCCTATTCAAACATATGTGGATTTTTATTTAATGTACGGTGTAATTTGTCCGGATAGTTACACTTTTTTAGTTTGATAAATCCGAAGCACATAAGTGATACATTCAATCAGAATCGAAACTATTCTCAGTCAGCATGTACATACCATATTGAGCAATTTATAATGCGCAACATACGTCAAACAGGGTAGATCCAAGTGTGCCATCGCATAAATCAGCTGCAGATCTGGGTCTACCCAGTTTACAAAGGGGAAAGCTTTATACACAAGAAGATCTGCATAATTTCTGTTACGTGCCATGTCTGTGATTGTGGAAAACATAGCATCAGACATATTAAATTGTCATTTTTTTTTACATAAGTGTATCTTCATGTGAAGAAGCTGTTCATATGGAGACAGTTCAATAATTCAGTCAAAATAACCTGTTTTTCTCAGCTACCTTATTCATGTGGTGCAATGAACCAAACAAAGAAGCCTTCCAGCATCCAAAGTAATAAAAGAAAAGTTGTCTTATCCAATTTTCATGTCAAATAAAGTTACATGTATTAAATATTATTCGTCTTTGTGATATTTAATTTCTCTGATATAGCCGGTAATGTGTTATAAGTGTTGTTAAAATCCCCCCCCCCCAAAAAAAAAAAAAAAAACAAAACAAAACAAAACAATACCGTCAATGCATCGGGAAACATTGAGTGGGGTTCGCCTGTCAGTCCATAAGTCGGGGAAACACGCTAGTTCATTTGGTAGAGTCAGACGTCAGTCCATAAGTCGGGGAAACACGCTAGTTCATTTGGTAGAGTCAGACGTCAGTCCATAAGTCGGGGAAACACAGTAGTTCATTTGGTAGAGTCAGACTCGTACTGCAAGGGTCGCGGGTATGATAGAATCCCAGACCCGCCGGAGTCGGCTGCCTTGGTGTGTCCTTGGGAAAGGCACTTAACTCCCATTTCCTCGGCATGATATAGTCAATATTGTGTTAAAAGTGACGTTATGGTGCAAAACCAAACGGTCCGTAAGTCCATCTATGCATCCATCCGAAGCTAGTTCACCAGCATGATTTCTAATGGGTGACCTATCTAAGCAAACCAGTAGCGCTCAAAATTGGAGATCTAGTTAATATAGTCAACATTATACTCGTCCACAAATTTAATTACTTTTGTAAGTTGCTTCAACATTTTGCAGCTAGCTTGCTTTCGAGTAATTTAATGAATTTATTTCTTTAGTATTGATTATTTGTTTCCCGCAATTTTTTAAAATAGATACTCACAATTTTAACCTTTTATACAGTACAATGTAATAGTCCTAGGTCCTGTTAAAGAAACAAGACGAAGTTTTAAGAATGCGCAGTGTCTGTTTTGGCAAGTCATGCAAAATCTTTCTAAATAATAGCACATATAAATCGATTACAATAATGCAGTTAGAAGATGGTAGCACCCATTCATTTTGTCTCATGCCTTCCCTGTCTTCAAATAGCAGACACAAATGAACAGTATACTTCGAAGGAGCATAAGGGCCAAGTGTATTGATTTATCATGTTGACAGTAACTCGAAATTTGGACTTAGTGTCTCGAAATTTTTGATTGTATCAAAACATTTTGAGTTACTATTTTCAAAATTTGAGATAATAACTCTATAAAATGCATCTCAAAATAACAAGATACTAACTTTTGAGATAGTATCTCGCAATTGCGACTTAGTATCTCGAACTTACTTCGCCAAAATTGTGAGATATTGGGTCGAAATTTCGAGTTACTGTGGACATGATAAATCAATCCACTTAGCCCTAATGTTCCTTCGTACTTTATCGTTCTGTTTTATTAACTGTTGTATCCTTAATCTCTTCAAAGTAAAAAATAATACATATACTGCTGGAAACTGTGCCAGAAGGTCGTATTAATAGTATCTACCGTCCTAATTAGCATGATTAGCAGAATACCATAACATTATACGGTTATGTTGAATAGACAAATGCGCCACTGGTGTTACTATTCCCGAGATCAAGAACTCTTTTTGTAACATATTTGATATTTCAAATTTAATCCGTATGCATTAATTTATGTACTTGCTCAGGTGGTTCAAAATATATAAAAATGTTAGATTACTAACTGTGCGATGGAAGGATGGTTTAATATACGGATGCATGAATCGGATGACAGATCGATGGATGTATGTATATATGTGTACGTATTGATGTGCTTATGTATACATGTTTGATCGTATGTAGGTATCTATATACAGAGAGAAAAGAAAGAAAGATACAGAGAGAAAAGAAAGAAGAGAAAAGAAAGAAAGAGAGGCTAGGGATAGTTGCCAGGTAAGTCTGTCTCTATCGCAAAGTGTTTAATGCCTCGGAATGTAACAACGCTCTATTTGGTTCCAAAGGCTTCCTGATATAAAGTGCGTCAATTATTTTAAAATAACAATATGACATTTACTTCATATTTAAAGAGGGTCATATAGCCATGTGAACTGCATTGAATACCATATACATTTATAAGAACTGATGTGGCACTAGCTAATAAAAAGAATACAATTGTTGAATTTACACACAAACACACACACACGCACACACACACAATTAAATATTATTTAATTCTATTGCATATTTTGAATCAACAAAACCCGATTACGACTTCCTCGGCTTTGATTTGGATGTTGTATTGTCTTTGTTTAATATTTTCTATTCCTTTCCAAATTGTCTGTACATTTTGACTTACTTTATAAAAACTGCTATAATCTGATGATGCCCTTCTATATTTCACAATGAATTTGTTGGTTGTTAAAACATAATAGATTCCTCTTTGTGTTGTGATTTAGTAGGTTCACTTGCGGTCTGTTTCAAAACATTCCTTGTGAAATGTTTTACATATTGTTGTTTTCTACATTGTGTCAATAGAGATAATACTTTTTTTTTTGTTGCAGATCATTTTATTATCAACCTTAATTTTGCCATTGAACCACAGGGCTTCAACATAAATATTATCGTAAGTTATAGGGTCGCTTGCCACCAGAGAATACCATGCTAAAAAGGCATCTTTCCAAAAATTCAAGTTACTTGGAATTTCCTTAGATCTAAGTGCGGCGGATAAAACTCTAATAAATTTTGGAATAAAAATAAATAAAATATGAAAATCGCTGAATAACTGGTCTTTGCGCCATCTTTTATATTTTGTTGAAATTAGAGGCAATACATTACTGGCATTTTCAATTCTTATCCGTCTTTTTACTCTTTTACCTAGCTCACCAAAAATATATTATTTAAGAAATTGAAAGAATATTTTTTTTTTATAGTTTTGTTTTGTGTGATAGGAGCGACAAAATATAAAGATCCAAAATAATAAATGCTATTGATGTGGGAGTCCTCGGTATGCCAAATCAATATCCTTTGAGAGAGGTTTTTAAAATATTTTGGTTACAGAAACTGGGTAACCCATTTAAAATGGAACTAAGGAAGACGATTCTTTTCGATAAGTTGTATGAAATAGTTTGAACAAATATACTAAATTATTCTCGATATAGACTTCGTGACATAGCAAATATTTTTATGTATAACTGGCAGTAGGGTGTCCAAATAACGAGGTGAACGAGTAAATTATATACAACTTGGAACACGCCATTTGGGAAATGTGAAACTGTGAACATTGGACTTTTATGTTGATACAAAAAAGGCGATATGAATATAACCATTTAAAACGACCAATAAAATGTAAGATAAACAGCAACAACAAAAAAAAAAAAAAAAAAAAAAAAAAAAAAAAAAAAAAACAACAAAGAAACACCTATATAAATGATTGCATGAATTTCTTTTCCTTTTTACGTCGTATAATAAAAGTAAACATTTTTAGATTTATTGTAAAAGTAAAAATATTATTCTCGTTCATAAAAAATCGTTGAGTGTTCACTTCTGCCATCGAATCGCACATATAGATGTTTAAGTATTTTTTCTTAAAAATGATTAAAGTAGCTATTTTAGACCATAGAATGTTATAAAAAAAAATTTATGCACATCATAAATAAGTTTTCATTAAATATATAAAAAGTTACGGTAATAAAAAAATCTAAACGATAAAATGAAACTCAACTATTAATTTGAAATAAACTTACATAACGTAAAGAAACATATTGAAAGGAAAATCTTGTTGGCCACTTTCTTTCTTATTTTTTTTTTTTTTATGCCAAGACAGGGATCTATATAGTACAGAGAAAATTATGCAAGTCTGTGGACGCCAGAGGCGGATCCAGAAATATCGTTAAGGGGAAGCGTAAACAAGTATTCGAGGAGTCGGTGGGACGGATTCCCTTGCGTGGCCCGGGGAGGCGAAGCTCCTGCATTTTAAGCGTTTCCAGTGCATAATTTTTACCATTTAACTGTTAGGAAAACTTACTCTAGGAAACGTTCGCTCACATATTTAATATTTTACGCCCAAGACACACACACACACACACACACACACACTCACTCTCTCTCTCTCTCTCTCTCTCTCTCTCTCTCTCTCTCTCTCTCTCTCTCTCTCTCCACCTATATACCAAAGAGAAAGGAACGCGCCTATAAATGGATCCCTAATTATATTTTGCATACATGATTATATGTAAGAAATTTATATAGAACAAAACCAAGGAATACGTGAATAAAATCCGAATTAAAGTTTTAAAACTTTTCCTATTTCAGTCAATCATCCATTGCAAAAAAAAATATTTTTCCAAGGTCACACAGTTTCGGTAGTTTAGTTATTATACCGAAACGCAGCCAAATTTGTTGATCCAGTACTCTGGGAAGGTGATGGCTTGCCTGTACACAGATCGTGCAAGGTGTATCAGTATGTCAGACGGAGTTCTTTCCCTTGAAACTACTCTGATATCCACCGCAACAAAGTAAAGAAAAGTATCTTTTCGTAGCGGGCTTGATTTCGAAAAATAATGGAGGACGAGTCCAAGTGCATCACGCATTGGTAATTTATTTGAAAGAAAAATATATCAACATCATTTACACTACAGTTACTAAAATGTAGGAATCCGAAAAATCGTTCAATTTAATTCTATTTGACAAATTTACGCCGTGAATTCCTGCATCTGACGGGTTCTCCCATTCACTGTAATATCAATCCTTACAACCTGTTTATTACGCCTCTCTCTCTCTCTCTCTCTCTCTCTCTCTCTCTCTCTCTCTCTCTCTCTCTCTCTCTCTCTCTCTCTCGTAGATAATGCTACATTTGTTACAGCAAGAATGGTGCGACAGTGCACCAATAAAATGACTATACGTATGGTCCCGATGAATTCTGAATCGTACCCAGTACTAAATCTCAGAAAATAACTGCATGCCAAAACTAAAAAAACAAAACAAAAAAAACAAAAAAAAAAAAAAAAAAAAAACACGAGGCAGTTTTTTGCAGGGTTTTCAATAATACATGCAACCTAATTTAAAACTTAAACTCTATAATGGTTCGAACTCCACAAATATTTATAAGACCGGTTGCCAACGTATCTGAAACCACAGGGGCTCGTATTGTTGCTTACAACTTATCTATCAGTCATACATGTACTATATAATACTACAAGGGAGGACACTTCTCTCCTTTCTGAAGCGACCTATTTAAGAATCGATGCTGATATTTCGAGCTATACTTCGCATAGCATAATAAATTTGGTGCCGATGTTTAGCTCAGGCATTCGACTTTTTATGCCTACACAAAGTTTGACTTACTGCTACACCTTTAAGGAATGCCAGACCATTTTCACACGCTACCAGTCGACATGACCATGATCGCACCAGCTTTATATGCAAGTGCAACGAGCTGAATGGAATACGGCCCTCTCATTGGTCGACCGAAAATGACGTACTATGTCTACTGATTATCTGATTTTCAGTCAACCAATAAGGGGTCAGAGTTCCATTCAGTGCGTTGCGGCTGCATATTAAGCGGGCGCGATCATGGCCATGTCGACCGGTAGCGTGGGAAAATGGTCTGGCATTCCTTAAAGGTGTGGTAGTAAGTCAAACTTTGTGTAGGCATACAAAGTCGAATGCCTGAGCTAAATATCGGTACCAAATGTATTACGCCACGCGAAGTGTAGCTTGAAATATCAGCGTTGATTCTTAAATAGGTCGCGCGAGAATGGAGATAAGTGTCCTCCCTTGTAGTATTTATATAGTACATGTATGACTGATAGGTACATTGTAAGCAACATTACGAGCCCCTGTGTCCGAAACAGCCAGAAGAAAAACACTGGCGAGCAGCGACGTGGAGGCAACAAAAATATACAATAAAAACACTGGATGGGTCTTCTGATTAAAATTTACTTGTCTTTTTATGGCAATAACCGAGTTAAGAAATCTCCATCTCATCAGTCAGTGTGGATATTCTAAGCGATGTCTAGAGACTTGTATTGTAAGTTTCTACTTAAGTGACGAGAATGCTAGTACCACTACTACTGATACTAAGGTTTTAAATCTCCTTCGTCTTCTTCTTCTTCTTCTTCTTCTTCTCCTCTCTCTCTCTCTCTCTCTCTCTCTCTCTCTCTCTCTCTCTCTCTCTCTCTCTCTCTCTCTCTCTCTCTCTCTCTCTCTGTATTACAAGTTATATAGCCAATAATAATCTTTCCAAATTTACCGGATCCTCTGGAGATCGTATTTGTCAAGGACAAATTATAAGGGAAACAAACATGACAACGGACAAAGCACGGTGCAGCAAGTCGGAGAAACTGGCCAAACGCTTTCTAGATCTACGGATCTCAAAGCGCACGAAGTAAGCAAAGAACAACTACGAACACAAAAATGTAAACAAATATGTATTTACATACTGTTTTGTTATGAAGAAAGCAAAATCGCAGAATCTAAGACAAATATATCCGGGTTGGGGGGGGGAGCCTTCTTTTGGAGAGTAATTTACACTGATAATAAACCACACAGTAAGTCATTTCTATACATAATAAAATAATTTCATATACTTTGATCATACATTAGATATTTGCATTTGAGCTTTTGAGGCAGCGATTGATCTGCGCTTGTTAGGCTAGTTAAAAACTAGCTTTTGAATAATGCGTTAAAAAGTGTGACATTTACGAAAGTTGACACATGTTATATCTGCCCCTGATATGCATGAGGAAGAGACGTATCAGTTGAACAAAAAACTCGCTAATGAATCAATTACAGCGAATCTGCTATAGGTTCTAAAATGAGCAGTGAACTTGAAGCGACTAAAATAACAGTTACTTTCAATATGTTAAAAAAAGAGTAACGAATTTGACAATTATTAGATAGAATTACGAAAATACTGTTCAGTCAAATGTCCAGCGTGATCTCGGTGTATTTTCTAACTTTTCTAATATATAATCCACATTGAGAAAAGAAATACATCATATCTCTTTGTCTGTACTCAAAATTATCACCAATAACTCAGGTATTAGACTTCTCATTGACGAAAACAAAAGAAAGACCAACATGTGGGGAAATAATGTCATGCCTGATGGCACACGGAATAGATATCAACATGCTTCCAGCCATTACCCCGTGTGGACAAGGGAAGATTATGAGGAGAAGAAAAAATTCTGAAAGAGAAGACGCTAAATGTAAACGGGAAAACAGCTCAGATTACAGATGCGTCAGATATAGTAAGAGAAATTGTCACCAAATACGTAGATATGCATATAACTGGAATACCAATCGAGATCCCCTTAGAGGTGACGACTGAGCGTTTCCAGCAGAAATTCCAACTTACCATAAAGGAAGCACAAATGGCGACGTATACAATGTACCCGACTGTTCAGACTGGAGCGAGGATATTCCAAATAGAAAAAGATGACACAAATGAAATACCACCATTCTTCTATATCCGTGGCTTCAGAGTGGGGGTGTATTTACAAGAGGCAATGCTATAAATGTGGGTTGAAAGGCCATGACCCAAGAAAGTGCGAGAAGAGACAGGAGAATGCAGCACAAGAACCAATCAAACCAATAGAAACACAACAAAACAAGGAAGAGATCAAAACCAAAACGGTAATATCGCTGACCCAATACAGAGAAAAGAAATCTCACCAAGAACAATGGGGAGAGCAACAAATTCAACGACAAAAACAACAACAAACTAGAGAAACAAAACAGGCGGAGGGAGAAATGAGGGACAAGCAAGATCATTTAGGGAAATGTACAGGAGAAGTGCAGATGTCACAAGCTAAGAGACCGAAGCCCGGAAGCCCAGAATATAAGGAAATGTACCGGACGATAGTACCGCATTTATTTAAGTAATTATAAAAAAAAAAAAAAAAAAAGTTGATATATACTTTAATAATAAAAGTAAATAAATAATACTACTAATAATAATATACAGTACCATGGAAACAGGTAAGAAAGCAGTCATGCACTCATCAATATAAATATCTTTGAAGCAATAACTAAATAACTGGTAAATATCATTGGAACGAGAAACCCATGTAAAATAAACTAAATTTAATACAAAAACACTTAAACATAAAGAAAGAATTATCAATAGATGAACTGACCTTTGGGCAAAGGTAACTTGTGATTAAAAACTTGAATTAAGGAAAAAGGAAGGAAACCCGCCCAACACAGAATATCTGAAGGGAGGGGAGTACTGACCCGGAAACCTTAAACAATTAATAACTTGGATTTTTAAGACTAATAGAAATAGAAGAACCTCATATAAAATTCTTTTCAAAATCAAAAACTAAAGCCTTTTGGTATTTAAAATGTTATGAGGGGTCGCCTCTTACGCTCTAACCAGCCATACATGCTGGGAAGGACTGAATAGTGTCCACAAATAAAAAAAAATAACTCTTCGAAAACAAACTGTAGTTCCATGTAATTGTGCATTGGGGACCCCTTCCCCTTTAACTGAAACCCCTTATCTCCTAACGTAATATTCCGCCATTGTTGCTCTTATTCTCTGTGATGAATCTATAAAGTTCAAGGTTTAATAAAGATATATGATTGCAGTTCACATTTCTGTAAAAGGGAACAACTTATTATTTCAATATTTTTCTTCTTCTCTCTCTCTCTCTCTCTCTCTCTGATTGCCTAAATGATCTAACTCCTTTTTCAGCGTTTAGAAGGATCTGTCATAAAAACGAGGAAGTCTCAAGTTGTTACACACACAGGGTTTATTGACGCACGTTCAGAATACACATCAGATATCTTCCATGATACATCGCGGCGCCCCTGTCTCAGGGAGCAGTCCCTACCTAATATTGCAGCTACTAAAAGGAGCAGTTATTAATTAGAACTAGCCTGTAAACTACGATACCACAGATCTCCCCTCTTTTGCGATTAACCTAACATAACATTTTGCTTTATGACTAGATAGGAAAAAAAAATCAATTCCGCCAATATGAAAACATGAAATGAGTAAGAAATGAATTTACTGTCTTTAAATCTTAATTGTCCACTGAAAGAATTTGACAATTGAATTATATACTAGGTTACTGTAAACTTGCACAGGATAGTCCTGATTCTAATATTATAGAAAACCTAAAAGTCCAATTCTAAATACAATAATTCAGAAATCGAGTACTAAACTATCTACACATTGGCACATTTATAAAAGTCACTTTCTTAAACAAAATCACTGAATCTGACTGGTTTTCGGACGACTCTCTCACTTGACGTCCGCACTGGAGTGTCTGAATTGTTGGGGCCACTGGGTACAGCTGGCTTGCAGGGGGTGGGCTGCATTGGGTCATGCTGGGTGGTCGAATCATCAAATGGTGGCACGAGTTCCATGTTTTTGAGCGACATTGTGCTGGACTCCCGATGAGTCCTGACTGGACAATGTGGGTACTTTGTTGCAATGTCTGTAGACGAGTTTGTATTGACTGGAAGTAGATTCTCAGGACTTTTCATCCGCTGTACATGGATTCGATTGCGTCTGTATATCCCTTGGGGAGTTTTTACCAAGTAAGTTCTACTGTCTTTGTCGGCTTGAATCAGTATGCCCGGTGTTGACCACTTGTTATCATTTCCGTGCCATTTGATTCTGACGCTGTCTCCCTCAGTAATGTCTGGTAAATTATGAGCAGAGTGGCGCCGGTTGTAAAATAATCAATATCTTTCTTTTGTCTTAAGGTCTCTCTACCTGATGATTTTGAGGTTTGGCCACTTGGGGTTGAGTTTCTTTTCAATAGTGGGCAAGGTGGTCCTCATCTGGCGTCCCATCATCAACTGGGCTGGGCTGGCACCTGTCGCAGCTATCGGTGTGGCTGTATAAGCCATCAAGGCAAGGAATACATCATCTTGTTTAAGTATGGACTTTGCTATTTTGACACAACTTTCTGCTTCACCGTTCGCTTGTGGGTAGTGGGGACTGGTAAATACTTGTTTGAAGTTGTATTTCTCAGCAAACTCCTTGAATTCTGAGGATGCGAATTGGGCCCCATTGTCTGATACTAAAATTTCTGGGATTCCCCATTGTGCAAATATGCTCTTCAGCTTTCCAATTACTTGCTGAGAGGTTGTTTTTGTTAGATGCATAATTTCCAAATAGTGTGAAAAGTAGTCAATAGTTACCAGTTACCAGGTATCTTTCTTGTTTGGCTTCACAAATATCGATTGCATTTTTCTGCCATGGTGTGTCTGGCAGAGAGATTGTCTTCAATGGTTCCCTCCTCTGTGCTGGCTTCCTAATCTAACAAAATTCGCAGGTCTCTATTATGTCTTGAATCTGTCTCGAGACTCCAGGCCACCACACAAAATTGTTTGCTCTCTCAAAGCATTTGGCTAATCCCTCCAGGCCACCACACACAATTTTTTGCTCTCTCACAGCATTTGGCTAATCCCTGATGATCTTCGTGGATGTTATCAAGAATTTCTGACCTTAAGACTCTAGGTATGATAACTCTGTCCCTGAAGAAAAATAGGTCGTTCTGAATAGAGAGTTCACTGCGTACAGCAAAGTATGGATGTACATCTAGGGGACAGATATTTTCCTTATCTGGACATCCATTTCTGGTGAAAGCCATTGCAGTCTGCAGATGGTGCTCACTCATGTAACCTTCTTTTATTTGCTCTAATTTTCTATCGTAAATTGGCCTGAATGCCTCCATTGACTCTATAAAGACTCCCATTTCCTCTTCGCGTGTGGCTTCCTGACCTTGGAGAGGGCTCTGAGAAAGGGTATCTGGAATCACCAAAAGCCTCTCAGCTACGTACTCTGCCTTTGGATTGAAGCGTCTCAACCGCATCAAAAGTCGTTGACACCTCAAAGGAGCTTTATCTAAATCATGTGTGTTGATCAGTGGAGCTAAAGGTGTGTGGTCGGTATGCAATCTGAACAAGTCCAGTCCAGCAAGATATCGTGAAAACTTCTCACAGGCCCACACACATGCAAGGCACTCCTTCTCTATCTGTGCATATTTAACCTCTGCAGGGGTGAGTGTTCTGGAACAAAAGGCAATCGGTTTGAGTTTCTCCGTGTTATTGGAAGAATGCCCCACCAATATCATAACTGCTGGCATCAGCGCTGACAACTGTTAACTTCCCAGGGTCGTAAAATGCTAAGACTGGTGTGGATGTCAGCATCTCCTTGACTTTAGTGAAGGCGGGATCCTGGTCTGGGCCCCAATACCAGGCAGTGTCTGATTTTAGCAGGTCCATAATTGGTCTCATTATTGTAGACAAGTCTGGCAGGAATCTACCAAGGTAGTTGATCATGCCCATGGTGCAACGAAGCTCACTGATATTTGATGGAACAGGTAGCTCTTACACTGCGGCAACCTTTGCTGGACTGGGGAGCATGCCATCTGAGCTGATCACGTGACCGAAGAATTCCAGTTTGTTCTTCCTAAATTCGCATTTTTCTTTGTTGAGCTTGAGGCCACTCCTATTGAGCTTCTCCAATACCAAATTTAGGCGTCTATCATGCTCCTCCAAGGTTCTGCCATAATGAGTATATCATCCATAATGGCCTCTGCTTCTTCATAGCCAGCCAGCAGCTCTGGCATTTTTCTCTGAAAAATCGCTGGTGCCGAGGTGATACCAAATTGGACTCGTTTAAAGTAGCAGCGACCAAAACGGTGCAATGAAGGTTTTCAGCTTTGCACTTTCTGGATGTAAAGGTATTTGATATAATCCGCTTTCTGCATCAAGTTTTGAGAAGACAGTGGAGCCTATCAGCTTCGGTGATATATCATCCAGAGTAGGGAACATATATCTTTTCAGTTTGACAGCCTCGTTAAGCTTCTTCAAGTCGACACAAATTCTGACTTTGCCATTCTTCTTAGGGACTGATACCATAGGGGCACACCATTCTGTGGGCTCAGTTACTTAATCAATGATGCATATGGAGCAATTCTTCTTTCACAATAGACCATAAAGGAAATAGTACGCGCCTGGTTGCAGCTATACTGTATGGCCTGGTATCATCCTTGAGTACGACCTTTACTGGCTCACACTTGAACAGGCCAAAGTGCCCAAAGGCTGTTTTGTTGATCTCTTCAACTCTTTCACAAGACCCATTGCATTTCCAGCTGCGCGTCCAATGAGATTATTGGCACGTGGTCCCTTGATGACAAATACTCGAAACTGGTACGATACTTTCTTATAGGTAGTATGTGCCATAAACACGCCTCTTGAATCCAGAATCCCTCCAGGGCTGCACAGCTTGGATTCCGATTGTCTCAGCTTTGGTTTTGTTAGAAGAGAGTTGTAGGTTGCTTCCGACATAACTGTTGCGTCTGCTCCAGTGTCTATCTTGAAGTGAACTGAGGCTCCACAAATGTTCAAAATCACACGCCACGCCTCATTATCGTCATCGCACATAGTTACTGAGCCAAGGAAGAATTCTTCTTGGTACTCTGCATAATCTGTAGCCGGTGTTTCATTGAATGTAACCTCATTTACTCTTTTTGAGCAACAGACAATGGCAAAGTGGTCAAACTTGTTACAACTTCTGCACCGTTTTCCTTTAACGGGACATCTTTCAGCTCCACCATGCCTCTTGTTACATTTGTGACATGTCTGTTGTGCTGTTGTTTGACCAGCCTGATTTAGTTTTCGCCACCGACACTGTCCATTTCAGTTGACTGATCCTGGTTTAGTGCCTGATGCCTTGTTCTGTTTAGAAATTTCATCCAGATCTTTGACCGTCTGACCTTGGTCGCGTATCTGACTTTTTACCAGTTCCGACTGTCTCGCTATTTGTATGGCTTTTACTAAGGTAAGGTCGGCCTCCATTTGTAGCTTTTCAGAAACCTCATTATCCAGGATTCCAATTACAAGACGATCCCTTATTGCTTTGTCCCTTTCAATTTCATACAGGTTTCTTACGAATTCCTCCACGGACTCTCCTGGTTTTTGACTAAGTTGATGGAAACACGCTCTTTCGTGGATTACGTTGCTCTTGAGGACGAAGTAATCATCAAATTTCTGCAAAACTGGGGCGTACTTGTCGGCATCTTCGTCATCAGCAAACTCAAACGATTTAAATATATGTTCTGTTTCTTTCCCTTTTGCATATATAAGTGAACTTACTTGAACTGCCTCATCTTCCTTATTCAGGCTGGTGGCGATCCTAAAGGGCGCAAAACGCTTTTCCCAATCTGGCCACTCCACTGGCTTCCCAAAGCTTAAGCTCTCAGGTGCCTGGCATTTCGCCATTGTCACTCACTGCACAAGTTTACGTATCTTTTGGAGTCACATCTGACACCATGTCATGAAAACGAGGAAGTCTCAAGTTGTTATACACACAGGGTTTATTGAGCACGTTCAGAATACACATCAGATATCTTCCATGATGGATCGCGGCGCCCCCTGTCTCAGGGATCAGTCCCTATCTAATATTGCAGCTACTAAGGGGAGCAGTTATTAATTAGAAATAGCATGTAAACTACGATACCACACAATTTGTAATGATTTGATCGCTTATTGGAAAAAAAAAAGAATGAGCAGTAAGGTATACATTAAAAGCTCTTGATAATATTTGCCGGTTTGACACAGATTCCTATTTTCTGCGGCTTTCTTCGTTTAGGAATGTAAAAAAGAAAAACAATAAGCCACCCCATCCCCCTTTTTTCATTACAATTCGTGATCTTATATTGCACAAAATCCATCATTTTTTTACTTGAAATGACCATGCAATTCGTACACTTCTACATTTGTGGCTGGTCGGCTTGCTCAAGAATGACGTCACACATAACCGCAAACCGAGCCTTTGTTAAGGGAGGAATGCAGTCGATACTTTTGGACAGTTACTTTTCATTCATTTTAATGATGAATTTAGGGAATTCGGTTGAAGTAAACTGTACCAGAGAAGCGGATTTTTTTATATTTACAAATAATGTTCTACAAAAAGCATTACAAATTCATTACAAAATTATATTTTGCAAGATTTTCTTCACAATTGACCTTTAATATATACATGCCTAGATATACAATGTTGCATGCTGACTACTATGCACATATGCATATATCTATGTAACTACATAGTCAAATAAGCATGTATTCAAAATTTTCTTATTAAAGACGAATATATATATATATATATATATATATATATATATATATATATATATATATATATATATACCACACACACAGACACACACACGTTGACAATTGTATACATTTCTGTCAAGATATCTGCATAGACATATATTTTAGTTCGTATATTTGTGCATACAGAAATACAATGAAACCTTTCTATGGATAAATGTCCTTCAGCCTGAGGTAAAATATGTAAGCGAATCCAATGAAAGGAGTTAAATAATATTGTTCTTTGTTGGCAGGTGTCCTTCGCGTGGAGATACTCGCTAAGATAAGTCCCACTGTATAGTGTAACGAACAATAATTTTGCACATGCATACATACTTAAACGCACACACACATAAATGGAACCGTTGTATATGCTTCTGTCAGATACCTACCTCGCAATCAAACAATATAATTCGTCTATCCTTCAGTTCCCTATGTTTACTTGTGGAATATACATGGATGTGTGTCCTTATTCGCGTCTTTTTTCCCATCGTGTCCTTTGTTCTTAGATTAAAATGTGATTTGTTTCAGTCGTTTTTAGATGGTAAGAATTTATAGGGTTTAAAAGATATTCTCATATGGTGGTATATTGAGCTTAATTTCCATTCAAGTTTTCCCCAACTTCAGTATCTCGAAAACGTTAATCAAAATGTCAGAAAAGTGCAATTGTATAACTGAAGTAAATAAACCAAAAAAAAAAAAAAAAAAAAAGGATGCGTGTCGATTTCAGGGCAGTATTATACCTACCATGCTTTCTATTACAAAAAGGTAGGCACAAGTTTTGCCCATTTGAGACCAGACACATGCCAATTAACAGAGGTGTTTATTCTTTAAGGCCTGTATTGTCCAGCTAGAATTACTTTACCATCTGTTTATGCAAAGTTCTGCCATAAACAGAAGTCTTGAAAAGCAAATGGTCAATTAAAAAGCATGGATCTTGGGTTCATGTAGTGGAAACTTATTGTAAATTGACTGCAACAGTTCCGGCCCTGAAAAGGAAAAAATAGGCAGATACATGACAAATTTCACAGCAATCGTGAGAGAGAGAGAGAGAGAGAGAGAGAGAGAGAGAGAGAGAGAGAGAGAGAGAGAGCGTTCTGTAATTAAAATGCTTGTATAATGCATACATGTTGAGCGCGTTCTACAACCACACAACGAGAAAGAAAGAATCGTATACATATGCAGTTAAGAAGCACCGACTTAATTATACGCATAAAAATAATCAACATAGTATCGTTAGATAATGAAATAACAAATAATCAACATAGTATCGTTAGATAATGAAATAACAAATAAGAAATCCAGTTGCAAGCATTGAGAAGGTCTTCGTCTTTTAACTTATATTACTTAACTTTTCTATATAAGTAAAATCGTATAATCCGGAATCTTTTACAGACTTGCAGCTAGCAATGCATACATTTAATCCACATATTATCGTTAGATAAGGAACTAAAAAAAAATAAAATATGGTACACTTTTGACAAGTTTCCTACGCTCTCTCCCCCTCGCTAGCAGTTGCTAGTATTGAGGAAGTCTTCGTCCTTTTGCTTGCATTTCCTAACTTTTCTAAGTGAAATGGTGGTGGCATGGCATAATCCAATCTAGCATACTAAGTCGGAGATATTTTTGATCGTGACAGGGCGACCTTTATCATTGTCGCCTACTGTCTACCGCTTTAGTTTATTCCAGAGTTTCAGACAGAAACGCAAGTGCTTCGATGCAGCCCTATTTCATCGTCATGCACGTCATGCAGTTATGCACTGAATAGATTCAGATTTTTTTATTAGACAAATACTAACCGAGATTGCATGCATAAAATACATGTGTATCAAGCAATTCGATGTAAAATGACACGACTCCTAAATTTCACCCCCCCCCTCCCCCACACGGAGGTGCACTATGACATGACTCCAACGATACACAACAGTACTCGTAAAACTATATATATATATTGTGACATATGTAACATTTGCTTATTTGCTTCTGTTATTTATATAAGTATAATCGTAAATTTCTTTCGGTGTGTGTGTATATATATATATATATATATATATATATATATATATATATATATATATATATATATACATATATATATATATATATAGATATAGATATATAATAGTCTCCGAAACCTGCGAATGGGACGTGAAATCTAAATTCGAGATCTGTTTTATCATTTCAATGAAAATGTGAGACAATATGAGTCAGGAAGACATTTTTCCAGATTATATTTATAGCGGTCTGACTCGCGGAATAGGGCGATTGCCTCGTTCATAGCAGCATGGCATTAATAAGAACATTTAAAACTCTAATGCAGTGTCACATGGATGGAATGAGTGATTATGACGATGATGATGATGATAAGAAGTAACAAAGAGAGAGAGAGAGAGAGAGAGAGAGAGAGAGAGAGAGAGAGAGAGAGAGATAAACAAAAAAAACTTTTGCACTCGTGGTTTTCTTTATCGTCAGTGTCTCTGCTGTCACCAACATTAAAAAAACGTCGTTGTCACTCTCTTTGCCATCGCCATCATTCTTATCATCATCATTAACATATGTATTAGTATCGTCATCGTCACAATCATCATTAGTGTAAGTAATAATATTGTACCTCAACAGGTTGTACATATTTCAAGCCTATTTTTCACTGATTGTCAGTAGTAGTAGCAGTAGGAGGAGCGGGAGAGGAAGAAATATTTTGATGATTGTTTTATTAGTATGAATATTAGTATCTTACCTCCACAGCCGGTTCTTTACACCAGGTAAAAAGAGTCTTTGGAAGGCCTCCAAAAAAATGTTTTTCTACTGGGTCGGGGTGAAACGTGTCCCTTCCATACACATCACGTGAATTTAAGCTGGGAACATGATTATTCTCTAAGCATTGACCTATCGCAAAGTCTTCGCCAAGGCCTGGAAAATCTTCCTTTTTCAATGATGGGCGTTTATTTTCTAGTAAGCCATTTTGTACAAGTTGCTTGAGGCTTTGCCTGCTTATTACATATCCAGCTCCGCCACTCACGAAACCATTAGTAATGAATTTATCAAATATGAATCCAAGATAACCAGGTTTACTAGCGTCATAGTGGGAGAGTAAGAATCTTCAATATTCTATAATCGCATATGTATCATCATCTGCTTTAAACACCCAGTCTAGATGATCCATGTATTTGTCATGGATAAATTCAAAAGCATATCGAACCTTGTGCATGAGGAAGCTTCGGTTATCTGGGTATTCGGAACTTATGATATCCGGTTTATGAAGTTTAGTTGTCATAATAAAATCATGTTTGTTGCATCGTTTGGCCCATGTATTGTTCACAGCAGACGTTTTTGTACCCAAATTCTTTTCCATAGTTAAAATGATGCAGATAACTCTAACCTTATCATATAGGTCGATTGCGACGCTTTCGTCCACAATGACTGAAAGAAGAGAAAAAAGGTCAAGAAACAGTGTTTAAATGTATATATTGGTAAAAATCCAATCTTAATAATCTAGTTAATTACAGATAAAATATTAATATTTTTAAAATACTTGTGTAGATATTTCAAGTGATACAGAATATTACTGGTATCTTCCCAAAGACTAATATATTTTCTTATGAAATCTTTTTCGAACAGAAATTTAATGCCGTATAATAGGTGTTCTTTCAGCGCCGCTAATGCTTCCTATTTTTTACGTGTCACGCCACTTAGTATATATAACTGACTTTCTGTAAAAAATGACCTCAGTAATAAAAACTCGTTCAACGGTATCTTCTTTTTCCTGCTGAGAACGGGTGTGACATATATATGTAATATGAGGTAAGTGTCTTTGAATATCTAATTATTCGAAAGAGCAAATCTTGAAAGCTATATTAGTCAACATGTAAATAACATTTGTCTATAAATGTGCGTTTGATATCAAATCGTAAAGATTGAGAAAGGAATGTATATTACTTGCCTGTTTCATCTGTTTTTGATAAGGACAAATGTCTACCGGGGCCGAATATATCTGAAAATAAAGAATATATATATATATATATATATATATATATATATATATATATATATATATATATATATATATATATATATGGGCAAACACACACACACACACACACACACACACACACACACACACACACACACATATATATATATATATATATATATATATATATATATATATATATATATATATATATATATATATATATATATATATATATATTGCCTGTGATGGCATATATTCGGGTGCCATCCGTGCCTCCATTACGGTGTCATTAATTTAGATCGTGGGTTTCCAGTTATCTTCGAGAATTTTCACGTTTTAGGACAAAATCCAATAGTTTGATAAGATAGCGGGTGGGTGGTGTCGTATTTAGTCATTTTCTTTCCCTTTTCTCAAGCCAGCTGGATACTGCAAAAGAGGGCGGTCACATCGGTCACAATTATGACTGGCATACTCAAACGCTTCAGTGCAGACTAGCATCAGAACATTTTTTCAGCACGTGGCCAACATTTCGACAACATTATCTTCACCAGTGCAACCCACATCCAAACTGCCAGAAGAGAAACTGAAACTTGTTCGATTAGGCGCCTACGGACAATCAAACCTGGTGACTTGAATTAAAAGGAATAATAGTTGGCAACATAAACAGTTATAAAGTCATAACCATAATTTATGTTAGATTGCAAACAAGATTATGATTAGAAAAGATTTTAATGGATTTAAATATCCGCATACATATTTTGTCAAGATCTTTAGCCGCTGTAGAAAGCGTAATTATATAAACACGTGCTTTTAGTCTGTTTTCAGTAGCTATCCACAGAATGATGAAACGCTCTCTTAAGTACAACTTTCTCCATTCGTTCAAACTCCACCAATTAGACTACAGAATTCATATCTTTTTTTTCTTGTGATGTGTTTGTATGTGTGTTCATTGTGTGTATGTGTGCTAGCTATCCTGAAAGCACTTAGACTAGGTAAAATTAGTCTTTGCAGAGTGTTTTTCCATTTACAGTACATCAACTTAAGTTCAAGAAGGTGACATAAAGACTTCAAGAACATAGCAGTTGTCAATCATCTCCTCCTCCCGCATAACATTTAATGTTCTATTTTTTTCCAGATCTGAGCTTTAGATTTCGAGGAGTATGAGAGTTATGTTTATTTTCAGTCAACCTATTTTGTTTCAAGATGCACACAAGGAAAAAAATCTGTTCATTTTTCCCGATAAACTTAAGTAACCCTCGCAGAGCTGAAACATCGCTTGCTGGAGCTAGACGTTGACCTATGAGTTTTAGAGGACTCGACTTCCCAACAAAAATTAAAGTTGTAACTGTTATTTTTCCTAATCAGTACGGCTGATTTCGATCTGAGATGTAGATCAGTGACTTCACATGACACCTCCATTATGAAATTTCTGGTTGAAGAGCATGACGGGAAACCTCAAGTTTTTAAATGCATTAAATCGATTCAGACAAACGTTGACACATTTAACCAAATTAAGCCTTTCGGATAGTAAATTTGTCGGCACTGTTCAGTTATTTACAGCGAAATACCTTTATAATTGTGCATCTGGACAGATTCGGTGCTGCAAAGGCTATAGATTACATATCTGTTTTCTAAAGCAAACACACACACATAGTTATATATATATATATATATATATATAATCTTTCGAATTTCACCATCTTTGGGAAAGATAAATCGCCCTGTCATCGCTATCCAAACAAATATAATTCCACAGCGCGATGTCTGGAAGGAAATCATAAAAACTGACAAGAATATGAATCAGTCTTTGGTAAATAGAAATATAGTTTTGTTTCGGTTGCTTGGCAATACTTCTCAACAAAAATTATGATAAATGTTTGTATTAAATACTTATAAAAAGCTGGATGACAAGCACAACAAAATATACAAGACTAAAGTTGCAGCTTATTACTCAAAATCGATCGCATCGATGGCCTTTTCAAGAGCAGACCAGTGCATAAGTTATCATAACACCGTCATTTTGAATCGTTGTGTCAAACAAGTTTCATATCCTCTTCAAGAATTTAGTCCTCTACAGTAACCTCTTAAATTAGGGCTAAATATATACATCTTCCATACTACGTCAATATTGGGACAGATATATTACCAAGTGTGGTTGTTTCCGCCTGATAATATCGAACAAGGGACGCACAGACGCATAAAAAGCTGTACAATAGTACCCCTAGCGCTTTCTTAAAAAATGTAATGATAATTTAGAGCAATTAAACTAGAACAATTAGAAACTAAAGTGAACGTTTTAAATAATTTTACATCTCAGTTTAAGTATATGAATTTTTTAAAAGGAGCCACAGCAGTTCATTTGGTTGAGCGTTGATCTAAGGGTCGCAAGTTCGATACCCTCGCTATGTCCTTTGGAAAGGCACTTAGCTTCCATTTCCTCAGCATGGTATAACCAATCATGTGCTCAAAATGCCCATAAATCCAGCCAACAAATAAAGTATATGAACCGCCAAATAAAATTAACTCTGAGAAATTGCATGCTTTACCCGTGCATAGGATGGTAGTAGTAAATGGGCACTTAAGAGGTTTACGGGGGTTTCCGTGTTAAATAGGGTCGCAAATGTACAGTGGTCTACGGGAATTTAACATGGGAAGAAAACGTCGAAAGTTGAACATGGGGAAAAGAGTCGAAAGTTTATGGAGGTCTACGAGAATTTAACATGGGAAAGTTTATGAGGGTCTACGAGAATTTAACATGGGAAAGTTTATAGGGGTCTACGAGAATTTAACATGGGAAAGTTTATGAAGGTCTACGAGAACTTAACATGGGAAAGTTTATAGGGGTCTACGAGAATTAAAGATGGAAACAGTTATCTACTATCCAATACATAGTTATCTACTATCCTATATTTAGTTATCTTCTATCCAACACATAGTTATCTACAATCTAATACTTAGTTATCTACTATCCAACACTTAGTTAACTACTATGCAATACCTCACATTTACTATCCAAAACGCAATTTGTACCCCACACTTCTTTCATATCGGTCATTGTAAAGGTTAAAGGGGATGCAAATAATCTGATTCCAGATTCAATCACTAAAAAGATATCACAATCGCTAAGCAATTCTAATTCTACTATACTTATATGGAAACTCGCATCATGAGGTAGTCTGGTGCAATAAATTAATATGCTAGTTTATAATTATTCATACAAACAGATCTGAATTCTTCAAAAAAATATAATAACATTAAAGTATATCTCTTTACGTAGCATTTGTGAAGATTGCCAAGAAAATTTAGTTTAAAATGTTTCATAACGTCTTTTACCTATTTGTAATCATCTGTGCTAATTCCTAATCCAGTGAGTATTGAATAACATTTCTTGATTGGTGGTAGTTCAGTTTTATTAAATCTTGCAAATGAATCTAGATATTTGTATGAATAAATACATTTTCTCAAATATCTGGTCTCCATGTCCTCGAAATGTTTTATTGCATTTGTGAATTTATGATCATTTTGATCTTTATCATTTTGTTCTAGTGATTTGCCCATAAACCAATAACTATATACAAATCTTATTGTTACATTTACAAAAGCCTCTTGCGAGACTTCTTTCTCCAAGCTATCAACTATACAGTCCTTACTAAACGAGATATATTTTTCATTCTTATTTGGTATTATTTATGCTTTTTGATGTGGCTCATTTTTTTTTTACTAAGGCTTTGATAATGAGATGAGAATAGTATCCAGACAAATTATGAATAAAAAAGTGGAATATATTTTGGCTAATTATAATTTAAATTACACTGTAGATGTGCTGGACTTCTATATTTTCCAGTTAAGTGATCATGATCTCTTACTTTATAGCTTTCTTCATCGGTTTCAAGGCCTGTTTCCCTGATACAGCATATATTGGTGAAATTATAATGCTTTTATCTTTAATACTGAATATCATTTCACCAGCGTTACTTGGTCTTAGTTCCAATAAATAGTTTTTGCAATTGATCCTAAATATTAAACAAAATTTACTATACACTATTCTCTTCTGTAAATTATAAAGGAAAAATCCTGCTGGTATGAGTTTTCGTGTATTTAGTGTCCATCACGTATTGGACGGGACGTCAGGACTGCGCTTCGCTAGGACTACATCCCGTTCCTGGCGGCTTGCTGGCACAGTACTAATTGGCTCAATGATACTTTCAAAATCACAATAAAGAACAAAAGGAACCTTTAGTTGATTTTGGTAGTTTTGAAATTTAATGATCATAGAACCATCTTTTGTAACTATTTTTACTGTGTTAGATGTTTGCTTGCATAATCTTTTCTGTTCTTCTAATTTTAATTCAGAATTCTAAATTTTCAGTCACATCTTGCTAAAGTGTTTGTTATGCTCTTTTTGTGAATTTGGGATCTACATATCTGTCTCTTTCTCTTTCTGTTATTCTAACTGATCTTTCTAGTTTTTCTACTAGTTCATAGACATTGACGGATATGTTAAATTAATTTTCAAATTGTTATATTTTGTATATTTATTGGGCATTTATTAAACCAATGTTTATATTTATCAAAGTTAAATTTGGCGTGGCCTATACGGATTATCTCTAGGAGGGTTTATAATTGATTCTGTTGCATCCCAAAAAGTATATGTCTTTATATTTACATTAAGACGGGCTTTATTTATTGGGCTTTATTTATTTGTATCCAAACTGGTAAATCTATGTACGACATTCCTGATATTGGCCTAAATCTATCAACATATAAAGCTAAATAGTGTATCTTGTAAATAAAAAAATCTTTGGTTCCGGATCAAATTTTGTATATATAATATCAAACAGTTCTTCGACTTTACCTTAAATTTAATTTTTGTTCATTATGTGTTTTTCTTGTGTTCTATGACACTATTCTACATGACGAGCTTCGTCTGCTTTCGTTCTTACGAGTTGCATTGAGAAATATCGCTGGACTTTTTACTAAACATAAATACCTAATTTTGCTGTCTTTTATTTTCCATAAGAAAGGCTCAGCTTCTTTAAAAAATAAATAAGTATTCTGGTTTCTGTTCTATATTCAAGTTTGTATTCATTTCATAAGTTTTCAAATGAGTCTTGTAGTCTTATTGGGACAATTCGTCTTTAAGTTTCATTCGCAATACTTTTTATTTCTCTTTTAATTGGAAGACAAATTAGAGGAGGCGTAATTACCTTCTTTCAGATTTTGGTATTTTTGTATCAAGCAAATTTTGTGCCAATTGCATAGTACTATTTTATAGCTGTGAAACATTTTTAGTCTCTTTTAATTGTGCGAAATCTACTTTTTTTATGACATATAGCTTTTCCGCATTCACGGGTGATTTTTGTTTGGTTGTATGCTCTTGGTTTTTTTTTTATATCTCCTCCAGTATAACACCAATGAGGTTTCATTATATTTGCATAATCTTTACATCGCGTGTAGTGAGTATTTCAACGTTCCATTTCATCAATAGACTTACTTTGATAACACGCATAACAGATAATTGGTCCTATTTATATTGTGTGCATTTTTTTAAACGTATAAATACTACATTGTTGTGGACGGGGCGGACAGCGCTTCGCAGAGACTGAGGCTTTAAGCCGTGAGGACTGTTTCGGGCTTCATGACTCCTTTAGTTATACATTTCTTCCAGCTTCCAACTATTAAATAATTTATCATACTCTTTCGATTGTACTAGCACATATCTTTGCCATTGTTTTTCTATGTTTTACAATTTTCTCAGTCTTGATGACATCAGCTTGCTTGTCGTATAGAGATAATTCCTCCTGGTGAAATATTTCCTCAATATTCTCTCCCTTTAAGCCTATTACAGGGTCTCCAAAATTACTTCTTTGATTATAAAAATCTCTTCACTGAAATCAGGTAAATAGTCTCTAGTAAAAATATACCTATATCTTGATATCCTGACTTTCGCACATATTTTATATATGGGCGTTTCATAAGAATCTGTTATAAGATAGCCAAATAAATTAATCCATACTTTGGGTCTATTTTCTAACTTGCTCCTTTCAATTGGCAACATATCAATAGATCGATGGTATGATTTATTATATCCAAGAATAAGGTTAGGTATTATATGTACTGAAACGAATATCTCAACATTCGAATTAGAATACTTTTGTTTACCCAGAGAGTTTGACAGCATTTTGTAAAAGAAACAAACAAGATGAAATGTAAAGTATGCGACCTTGTATTAGTTTACAAGGAAACAACTGTAGGCATGCTAAATGGCATGAAATTCAAATTCCGACTCACAAGGTAATCATAATGTCGAAATCCTGAATAATCACATTCGTCACATAATCACCTTTTACTTTCGCTAAAAAAGTGTACCTACAACCCCTACATTGTCACTTAATTAGATTTAGATGACTTAGTTCACAGTGTATTAAAATGCGGCTTAAATACGAAAGTTAACAAAGACAAATGGATGGATTTAATACCTTTATTAACATCGACGAATATTCGAATCCAATTCGAATACACTCAACACATATTCAAGTAGGAAAATTTGGTATTCACTTCAGCTCTAATTTCTACCCATTTTCTTGTTCGTTTTCGGTAAAATACTTCCACATACTAGTCATAAATGTTCGATTACATCTTTCCACTAAAGACGCTTTTTGTCTGAGTGAGTGAAAAACTACTAAATGTTTCTCTCTCCAACGATTCCTTTAGCTTTACTTTATAAAATTCCTTTCATTCATCGAACTGTATTCTTTCTGGTCATCGCTCATTAAATATTTCCCTAAATGCGTCTTGTAGTCTTGTATGTCATCTCTCTTTTTTGTTTTTCACTTTCTTAGCCCATGCATGTTTTGAAAAGACAATATATCACTGACAATATATATATATATATATATATATATATATATATATATATATATATATATATATATATATATATACATTATTTAAATATCAACTATATCTACCTGAAACTGACTATCTGCGTGATAAAAGTACACCCTTCTATACGTAAATCTTTTTTGGTCTGTTTGTGTAATGTGTAAGTAAACTGTTTTATCATCCAAGCTCTAAGTTCAGAACCTTTATAAGCTTTAAAGATTATTTTTTATCGGACTTAAAGAATGATTTGGTATCTTCTTCGCGATCAAGTTTTATTTGCCTCAACAATTGACTAATATTCGTAAAAGAAACCAAACTTGTAGGTTCGAAGTATGGTCCTGTAATTACTGTTCTTTGTTAGTGTATGTTATTTATGAATATAAGTTTTATGGCCTTCAAATTGGGAGTTTTAACAGCAAATACCCATCATACACAGACATGCCAGCGCGAGTATGCCGTAAGATATACGGCATAATGCGCATAGTTATTGATCGTGTATATACAGTGCAGCATATGTTTACGAGACGCTATATGTGTATACGTGACTGCTTTGCTTATTTCATGAGATCATTAGTAAACCAACCAGACTTTTAGGGTCGTACTTTAGATCCCTTAAATTCTGTTCTTTGTTTGTGTATGCCTTTTAAATATAATTTTATTTTTACCTCATTAATATTATTTTAAAAATGTCTTGTCAATTTTGAGGGTTATAAACGGCGTGTTTCATCGATCGTACCTGTGTGCCTATGATCTTCACTTATTTACGAGAGCGATCAACGCCAGTTCCTGTAAGCTTGATTTTATACTAAAAATACTTGTATACAAGACTGATTCGCGTATTTCATAGGCTCATTTTGATTTATTAGAATACAGTACATATTTCTTTCTACGTGACAACTAAACTATACATTTATGAAGATAGTTAATATCTTGAATGGCCTGGTATTAAATCTACATGGCTTTTTCTCTGTGTGATAGAGTAAATCGTGTAAGAATTTTTTAATAGGGCTGAATATGTTACGATAGTACGGGGGACGGGACTTCTCAGTAGATATTATTAATAAAAAGTTATGTATCTCAGCAGACGGTATGTGTATTGAAACCTCATATGGTCTTGAAATTATAAGAATTTTAATTGATTGAGATGGGCTAATCGGTTAAAGCGTCATATTTTTAAATCAAAGGTTAAAGGTTCAATGTCAGGTTTCCGCATAAATATTTTTCATACAAATGAGTCCCGCCTTGCTGCCTAAAAGCTAGCCACGTAAAATGCGGATCAAACAAAGAATCACTCCAACCCCAATTCCCCGAAAACAACAAAGTACCAACCAGCCAAACAAAACAAAACAAAAAACAAAATAAACAACATATAAAAAGTATCTACATAAACGTTACATGAAGCAGCCAAGGTCATCCAGAAAGGCGCTGGGAAGGTGTTGGTCTCATATATGATTTAAATAAAGAGCCGGGTGAAACTAGTGAAACAAACAGTCTGAATGGTGGACAAATTACTTTTGTGTAGGAAAAAGTATCTGCAAAAGATCCTACCTATGGATAAGTTATTTCTTTCGTATGTCTATCCACAGGGGAGAAGCTCTAAGCAATAAGAGGGTAAAAAAAAATTTAAAAAATCGTATATAATTATGTAGTTAATCATATCAGGAATATATGCTTTGACTCTTTTATCCCATATTTTTTTTGGGGTGTGTGAGCCAGGTGTTTCTCATAAAAAATGACGACCATTGAGCCCTTAGTGATTCTCACAAAATATCGGAGGTTAGTGAGCCAAGTTTTTCTCATAAACAAATTTGGCAACCACTGAGACAGCGTTTAGTTGGTTGTTGTTTTTTCTTGGGGGGGGGGGCATGGGGGAGGGTCTTAGCGGGGATTGAGGGGGTTGAGGTTTGGCCAAGTTTATTCTAAAACAAAAATCTTAATACCACTGAGCCAGAAGTTGCATTCCCTATAAGGGGGTCAGTGGCGTGGAATTTTAGCAAACTTTTCAGAACCAGTGACCTAGGGTGTGCAGGTCAAATGTTAGGGGTAAAGGTCAAGGGTCAATTGAGCCTATAATAAGATTTCGTATTACTGATTCCGAACCAGCCTCCAAATTTTATGAAAACATCTGGGTCTGTGGTCTAGGGTGAAGGTCAGAGGTGGGTGGTGGTGGTGGTAATGGGTAGACGGTCAGGGTAAAAGGTCAAAGATTAGGGGTTCTGAAACCTCACTACTACTTAGACGGAAACGACCAATACTATACTACTGCCTATGACAGTGGTCAGAGATAACAAATCTTGGAGGGGTTATAATTTGTCCTTCAGGTACGAGCAATAATCAGTCGGGGCTTATATCTTAACACCCCTGTAGAACAAATGAAAACAGACGTTGACACCTTTTGGGAGTATAAAGACAAAATCGGCCTTTACAGGGACTTCCCTGGGTGCTGAATTGTCCGTCCTGGACCAAATATTAAACGTATATTACATCCGACCATCCCTTAATGGCATCCCTCATGCTTCCGTCAGTACTACCGTTAGATAAGCATGAAAATACCTAAATTAGGAAATTGATACTTACTGTTAAATAAAATTATATTAATAATACTCACCTGTTTTTTGGGTTAAGAGTCAAAAGTTCATAAAAATAATAACACATGCAAGAATATATAAGGAAATCAATCCGACCTGCAACTTCACAAAATACATCATAGCGTATTCTCCATGTAATTTTCTAAACATCAACTTTTTACCTTCACCAATGGGTCTATACGCATGCGCCTGTGTATCCAACGGAGAATATAACCATTCAAGTCATTTGAAAAACACGCAGAACAGGTTAAGCATTCACATTTCGATTCTAAAGCACTGACCCAGGACAGTCACACCCAGATGAAAAGGTGTGCAGTTTATTTTATATGCCTTACAAACAATGATAAAACGATAAGCGAATACAGACTGAAATTAACTTAATGTGTGCAATCAGTTGATTGTAAATAGCTTAATTGTTTAAACCTCCTGCGAGCTTGGAACGTAGAAAAGGCCGCATACGCCCGGTGTAAAAAGTGGCTCCCAGTCATTATTCTCCGTAGAAAAGTGACCCGCGGGTAGGTTTTCTACCAACATGTCATAGAAGGCGACCAATGGAAATATGAGCCTCAGTGGCTCAGCAGTTAACTCGCCGGATTTTTTACCGAAAATGTGAGGGTTCGAATCCTACCATTTGATCAGCCTGGGTCGGCTATCGGTATGCGTCCTTAGGTAAGACACTTCAAACTAATTGTCTCAGTACTAGATAGCCTAATAGACTGGGCCATACAACACCAAACCAAACCAAATTAATTTTTTAACTGAATCTTCCAGGGACGAATTTGAGATATTCTGACGGATTGGGTCAGACTGGATACATACATACATACATATATATATATATATATATATATATATATATATATATATATATATATATATATATATATATATATAGTGTGCTCAATATGCACCAATATCAGAGAACCATCAACGTTTCGAGTCAGTGACTGCATGAAAAAAGGAAAGGTTAGGCGAAATTTGTCCGTAAAAGGACAACTCGTTCTCCACCAACATTGGATCCCGTTCAGGCCACGGCAGTAGGGAAAACTGGATCAACAACCGTCTTCGCTGGTGGTGGGGGTAGGGCAGTCCAATTAGCGCCCTTTCTTTCTTCTTTATGTATTTATTTATTATTATTTATTTAATGAGGCTATACATTTGATGTTTAGATATTGTGACACGTAGGCATCAACATATTTTTGAAGCAAATACAAAAGCGATTAAACTTTCCTCTTTAAAAAAATTACAAATATTTAGAGTGTTAAAAATGAAACAAATCAAAACTCAATAAATGCATTTCATACAATGACACATACACATTGCAAGATCCTTTTACACGTATAGCGTTTGATCCACACACACACACACACACTGGGAAAATTTTACTAAATTAAATGGCATTTATTTACATCTTTACACGCCAGTTAATATAAATAAATACAATATACCGAGTCTAAACACATTAATTGCGTTTCATACAGGGAAACAGACATATTTGTTAGACCATCTTACACGATATCAGATCACACACACACACACACACACACACACACACACACACACACACTTTAATACATTAAATGACATTTCGCTAAAACCCTTACAAGCCTGGAAATACAGTAACAGTAAGTAATAAAATAAAAATAATATATTTAATTTCAACATAGATTACCCCGAACAATATAACGTCTAAAAACAGTTTTTTAAGAGAGAAAGGGATTGAGAATTACGGATATCTAAAGGTAAAGAGTTATAAGGATTAGGTGCAGAGCAAGGGAAGAAATCAACAGCAGTTGTTCGAGCTCAAGGTATTAATAATTGTTTTTTCCGAGATGGACTGTACATTAAGAGAATGTGTCAGAGATAGTTTTTAGAAGAGAAGTCAACTACACAGGACTCGTATTGTTGATGATTTTGTAAATAGTCAAATCAGTATTGTATTTAATTATTTGACTGAGATACAGCCAACATAATTCTTTAAACGCAATTACTAAGGGACAAGAAGTTGAGGTAGAACTTTACTCTCGTAAGTTTGACCTTTTAGGGGCATATACAACATTAAAACAAAAAAGAAAAGCACATGAAGGCGAGTAAATTTACACATTAAGAGATGTATAATGAAGAAAAATTAGTTATATTTCATTAATATATGTGTCTGTATGAATAGTGAAAAAAATCAATATGTATGTTTGTGATATTCTAATTTGAAAAATATAATATAGATGCCTTCCAAGATTAGTCAACTACTTAATATTGAAATATTTGCTATATTTAACAACTAAATACAATATAAGCACGTGTTTTTTTCTAATAGTATGGTTTAATGTATTGTTCTCTCAATTCCATCTACGTTTCGCATTCTAAAATAAAATGATATTCGTATTCAACTACATTAGAACAAAAACTTTCACAAATCCTTTTTCTTTGTGTGGAATAGTTTGATAACGACCACGTGCTATCTGTAAGGCATGGCCTAAATTACACAATTTTTCATACAAGTCTCTTAAACTTAAATTAAATGTGTTGTATTAAATAATACTAAATATTTTACGATTATAGCTGCCATTTTGAGAAGTTTGTTGATTCTTTTACTGTAGTATTTCACGAAGTAAAATCTTATTTCTATCGGTACTCTTTGTTAGAAGAGAAAAAATAGTAAACTATTTGTAGACATTCATATTATCTATAAACTCAGTTTAATGAAATAGTTTATGTATGTTTCATTATCTACATAGATTGTATTTTCGCCTTCATGGTTTTAAAAACTGTTGAAAACAATAAAAAGTATTAGTATCCTTCCCATGAATGGTGGGACATAGGTATCGCTTTCCTTCCGCGACGGCGGCAGTGACAGGATGTTAGATTTGTATGTTTAAGCATTTGAAAGTCATATATACTTTACATAAGTTCCTGCATTCAACTGAAAGTTTGCGATATTACTATATGTCCAAACTTAGTACCCTGATAGGCATGGAGATCCTGTCTCCTCTGCATAAGCATAAAAGCGTCATTGCCAACAATGTTAAGATGCAGTGTTAAAGTGTTTGAAAATCACGTGTCTTTAATATTAGGCTAGTTGTTGTATTCAACTGAATCTTTCGGATACTATTACTAAGGCAAAACTGAAAGAAAACTAAAATTTTCAGTTGTATCGAGTTTTGGGAGGTCACAGATAAGGGAAATACATTTCTCACCCATGAGACAGAGAAATCTAATTGATTTGCTAACCTTACTTTTCTTATCTCGGTCCGGCTGTCTCAGCCCAGTTGTCTCAGTCATGGTGACCACGCTTTAGGACCTACTTTCATCAAGGAAAGCAACCCTAGTTGTCTTCTGCTGTGCCTGATGGAGTTGTTTAAAAATCAAACACACACCGATACTTTAAAAAAATAATATATATTTAGATTTTCACTAAACATTGTAGACAGAATGACCTAAAGAAAAATGTGAGGAAATAATAATACCCGATGAATACTCTGTATGTTGAATGTTTTAAACTATATTGCAAACTAAAGAGTTATTTTAATTTTAAAGGAAAAAACTGGGTAAGAAAAATAATCTATGTTGGGGTTTGCACCAAGACAAGGAAATCCCAGTCGCGGGGTTACATTATTTGTCTCCCCAGCTGAGCGGGGAGACAAATAATGTAACCCCGCGACTGGGATTTCTTTGTCTCGGTGCAAACCCCAACATAGATTCTGTTTATCTTCGGGACTGAGCAAGTTTTTCGAGTAAAGGATAGTTTTTAGATCGAGTTAGGAACGATTTGTATCCTGATTTGCTAGGAGTTCCTGCATAAGCAGAAAACTATATCCATATAACGCCATTCACAGAAGATATTGTGCAACATTCACTTATATAAACAATTACTGTAAATTTGGTTAAGTTTAGAAGTAGGCGTACAGTTGACATTATTTCAGATTATGTGAAGCATGTGGTTTTTATGTCGTTTGTTCAAAATGATCAAAATGTTAGAGCAGGCTTCATTTACAAGATACAAAAAGAATAAACTCTGCAGAATTAAGGTCCACTGATGAAGATGACCAAACCATATGTTCTTCCTTAGAAGAAAATCAGAATTTACATGCAGTCACCTATGAATATCTCACTTCCTTTATAATCTGTTCCCGGCTTCCATTCATCATGTTGTGTTTGTAAAAGACCAGCTCGAGTCGGCTAACTCGAAATTTCTCTGGGGTGATATAAGAAATATTGTGTTGAAAGTGCTGGTAAAACCCAATCAACTAACCAAGCAATTGCAAAAGGATACGTGTAAAGTTCATTACGGCACCGGAAGATGTTACGTATAGTATTTTTTTTATTGACCATGGCATAATAATTCCTGCTGGATTCAGATGTCCTGGACATTTAGAAGATGATTGATCAGAAGATAATGCTTAAATCAATTAACACTTTTTTAAAATTTGAACAGAGCAGATATTGATTCACAGATTCAAAATATTAGAGAATTAGCTATATATTCTTGAGCCTATTTGAGTGACAGCAAGAACAATGATGTAAACATTCTGAATCACGCAAGAGCAACTAATGAGTAAGCAATATAAAAGTTGGTTGAGAAGAAAGACATTTTGATAGTTGTCAGAGGATTTTGAGATTCCATTTATTTATTAAATAGTATAGGGAGACAATCATAACTGCAATTTCTTCAAAAAGGACAAAGTCAATTTATTGTAGAAGAGAACAACACTCAATGGTTGTCATTTCTTCAAAAAGGACAAAGTCAATTTATTGTAAAAGAGAACAACACTTAATAGTTGCCATTTCTTCAAAAAGGACAATGTCAATTTATTGTAGAAGAGAACAACACGTAATGGTTGCCATTTCTTGAAAAGGGACAAAGCCAGTATACTGTAGAAGAAAACAACACATATATATTTGTTACAAAGAGTCGTTGGATTGCAGAATGTGTAAATGGAAGAATAAAAGCTAGGACAAATCCCTGGCATTGATGATTTTGTACGACAGATTAACATTATGTTCCAAATATCTAAGATCAGTGCAAAAGAGAGTGATGAAGTTGCTTTGGGTTGCAAAATGCTTTAACTGTCATATCAAAGAATGTATGGAATGAATACAGGCAGAGAGACTTGAATAGATGACGGGAAAGTGGGAAAGAGATTGATAATTAAAGTTTAAAGTTTCCTATATTAGAGGTGGAGCACCCAAGAAAAATAGCCTTTGATGTGTATCGGATTCAACTTGCTAAAGGATACACAGATGAAAATTTGAATGAAAAGGAAAAGTATGAATTGTTTGTCGCAACTGTGCAATAACGATTGCTAACGTCAAAAAGATGAAAAGCCTGCACATTTCTTTAAAATTTCACAAACTGTGATTTGATTAAAATTAATGTAGTGTAATGGGCTGTGCAAGAGTAGTGGCTTTCTTTGCATGTGTCCTCTATTAACTGTTACTTAGGCTTTGCTTAGTACTACAATGTCACCAACAATAATACTTAGGCTTTGTATGGTACTACAATGTCACCTACAAAAATACTTAGGCTTTGCATGATACTACAATGTCACCAACAATAATACTTAGGCTTTGCTTGGTACTACAATGTCACCTACAATAATACTTAGGCTTTGTTTGGTACTACAATGTCACCAACAATAATACTTAGGCTTTGCTTGGTACTACAATGTCACCTACAATAATACTTAGGCTTTGTTTGGTACTACAATGTCACCAACAATAATACTTAGGCTTTGCTTGGTACTACAATGTCACCTGCAATAATACTTAGGCTTTGTTTGGTACTACAATGTCACCAACAATAATACTTAGGCTTTGTTTGGTACTACAATGTCACCAACAATAATACTTAGGCTTTGCTTGGTACTACAATGTTACCAACAATAATACTTAGGCTTTGCTTGGTACTAAAATGTCATCTACAATAATACTTCAGACTGGAGTGAATACATGCAAGAAGCAAAGGAAACACCAGAACCTCAGGTTATGGATGACGGTAGCAATGATAACGACATAATAGCAGTAGCGGCGCGAGGGGGTGGGGTTGGGAGGGGCAAATGCCCCAGGGCGCTAGGCGAAGGGGGCGCCGTCTGGAAATGTTTTTCTATTTTGCAGCTGAAATTTGCATAGTATTTCACCTTCACCTTAGTCTAACGGGGGCAATTTTTCACAAAATGTATATTTCGAGGGGAGGATGGAGGTTGGCAACTGACATAAAAACGGTTCTCTGTAGCAAAATAGGGGTGCCACTAAAGAATATTGCCCCTGGGGGCCTCCTGGCGCCGCCACTGCATAATAGAGGAATAATATTGGCTGATTCGATTTCTACTTTTCAAAATGTAATCTTTCTTGCAAAGTGTTGGCATACTAATGCGTTGTTTTACATAATTGTTTTAATTTGAACTGATATACTACAACATTTGCCACTACCCAACAATGTAACAGAGAGAGAGAGAGAGAGAGAGAGAGAGAGAGAAGCATTTGGATCAATTTTGTACAGATATACAGATGCGTAAGTAAATCTCACGTTCGATTAAAATGCGTTTAGTTCCTAGTCGAGAAAACATATTCCAAGAAAGAGAGAGAGTGTTAAATTGTTTCATGGAACTCCTGCAATATTAAATAATTTTGTTCAATATTATCTTAGATGCACACTTTTTTTATTGGTATAAATATTGGGGGCATAATTCTGTGGCAAATCTACACAGGAAATACTGTACTGAAAATGAACACAATTCAAATGAAAAAATTCTCTATACTGAAATAAACACAATTCAAATGCAAAATTCTATATAAATAGAGGATCTTATGAAACTGGGTGGAAAAACGTATTGCTCGGTAGCCCAGGACAACTACAATTCAGAGGGCAACCACGTGACCAAGAGACAAAGCTCAGAATAAATAACTATATACTAAAAACGATACAAGAAAAAAAATCAAAGAATTAAAGGAACAAGTTTGTACAACGCTACTTGTTACAATGCGTCTTAAGTGAGCGCTCGCAAGGCGGAAAGTACTTGGTTTGAACAAAGGAATCCAATTAGGACATAAGCAAGTAGGTTAGTAATGAAAGATGTGCGCCATTTGGGGTCGGACCACGATTAATTTCCTATATATTACCTGCAAATGATACATGCATTTTTCCGAACTGAACTCAGACCAACATTCCAATCACACTAGGATTCCTGGGGGTGAAAGTCATTTTATAGACCATTACACATACCAAGACTTGTCAGTTTTTGCCCTGCATGTTTACGTTTAACAGGTGATGAAAACCTAATAGGGCCATGGCCCTATTTCAGTGTCAGTCAAAACATTGTTTGTGACCATATTTCACATTTTCTTTACATGTACACTTCCACCACACAGCTTTCACAACCACAATAAAATGCATCTCAAAATAAAAGAATGACTCCTTCTCAGTTATTACGTCGTAAAAATCAGTTCCTGTCATGAATATTTCACAATGAAAGGCACAGCCAAACAAAACCTCTAAATGTAGATATTAACTACTTAAGGTACTGACCCAGAAGCATTTTATCCTGGTCGGACCCGATCTATATGCTAGTCAAAAACTGTCATATTACAAATTTATCCCTAATATAATATTTTGTTTTAACTGGCAATAATTTTATATCAATACAAGTTTTGTTCTAAAGCACAGTAACAAAATTGTGTTGTGATTAATTAAATAGTAGTAGTTGTAGGGTTTAAGGGACACCCCCCCCCACACACACACACATAAACATTAGGCACTAAACGATACAAGTTACAAATAAGATATAAGATGAAATAAAATTATATGCATTATTGTACATTGTAGGATATGACAGAGAATTCCATCCGTAAACTTTATCCAAGTTTGCCTTGATATCGGTTGGAGTGTACCCTTAAAGCGCCCGGATTTTGCAATATGCTCTTTGCTCAGTAGCAGAATTGTTCTCCATCTCTGACATTTTGTTCGTCAATGTCATTTATCAATCCTACGTCACACGCATTTGCAGCTGCATATCATTTTATACAGCGTTATTTTGTCTATCGATCGGCATTACATTTATTGACGGGTTCAAAGAAACCAAGAAGTTATAACAAAATATTCAGAACTTTTCAAATCCCCCTAGTATGTCCAGATTTACACCACATTATAATTTCTCTCGTAATATTGATGCATTGTTCTTTAGTGCAACCTCGTTTATTTATTTATGTGTATGCTGTAGTGTTGTCAACGTATACCATAATATGCACGTTTGCTGTATCAGCACGAAATAATTGTGAGAAATACTGCTAAGAGTTCCAAGTAATTAATTTGTAGCAAACTGTTCTCTGCAGTCCAATGTCTTCCAGTTTTAAACTGACCATACGCCCCACCCCACCCCGCTTTTAAAGCATCAGATTGCAAAGTGATAGAAGGTGGGAGAATCAATACTGGTCAACGTGTGTGAATATTTTGGATTCACCACTTTATATCATCCATGCATTGATCTGATAGGCTGATAAAAACATAAAAATCCCCTTGATACTTTGAACCATGATTCTTTAATATTTCTAAGCGTTTGTAATACAGTAGAGCGCAACTTATTCCAGGTTCACTAGTTAGAAATTTACCTATCAATTTTGCCAGTTCTCTGATTGTAATTGTGAGCTTGTTTAAAACACCCTGGCATAGGGCCCGTATACTGTCAGCCTTTTCTGGGGTCAAAGAAACTTGCGTTTGCAGGCTGTTTAAAACGAAGCCCAAGTCACAAATAATGAATTGGAACTGTGAAGCCTAGTGTGTCCATGGTTTGCACTGTGCAAGTCACATTATAAGCATCACCTTGAAGTAGTGAATCGTCTATATACACCGAGTTAAGTTACCCCCGTTTTCTTAGTGACAAGAATCCACGTTTCATCAATTATTTATAGATTCTTGGAGTGCTAGGTAATCTATTCGTAGGTAAGTGAATTTACATAATTTTCCTTTCAAGAATATTCACGATGGGACTTTCTTACAGGAATACTAAAGAATGCATCATTCAAATCCGCAATGCAAATTAACATCCTGATCTCACAAGATTAATTGCTGACTTTAAAGTATCCATTTTTAAACGAGGACTGTCCAAAAACCTACTAAAACTTTTCATATTAAAAATGGTCCTCAATGAACCATCCTTCTTTTGACGTGAAAATATTTTAGAAATATAGTCGTTATTACAATGCACGACTTCCTCAATAATGTTCTTACTCAACATAGTTTAAATTTCAAGATCAAACAGATTCTTTGTTTTATCAGAGAATTTATAGGCTGGGGAAGTTTATGTTGGTACGGAAAATCTTCAAATTCAATCCTACACCCTATCATACATTCTAAATCCCATTCGTCAGAAGTAATTTTGTCCCAATTGGCTATACTGTCTTTACTTTTCCATGCAGCGAAATTTTCAAATGTATTCAATATGTTTATATCACAGGCGTGTTGTTCTCTTGCACTCACCTCATCAGTTTCAACTGCAGCCGCCTCTCTTAATTGTGTAATATTTGTGATACTCTGTTGTCATAATAAAAGGCTGTTCGCGTTGTTTCGTGTAGCTGTCTTATTCCCTGGAAAATTTGTTTTCTAGGTGGTCCAAATTTCCCAAATTGGTTTTGCCTGGTGGACTGACCACCTGACTGGAATGGGTGTTTACGTCTGAGCTTCTGTCCGAAGACACTGGTGTCTTGTAAAGTCTTTAATTGCTTGTCCATATCATCCCCAAATAACATATATATGTGACTTTGTTGGATCTTGTGCATATGCGTGTATACCTCCCTCCTAGAGCTGGCTTTATATTTTACCCTTCTGTAATGATAGAATGTAGTATGGGCTCCAGTAGGAAGCCTCAAGGCATCCATCCGTCACTACAAATTAGCAGCGATTTCAAGTTTAGCATGTCGAAACACGACTTTTGTCAAGGCGATTGTAAGTTCGATTGCAGCTATCATGCCTTTTGTCACCAAGTTTAAAATATTTTGCGATTTTATATATCTTGACCTAATATCTTGTCTAGCGATAGCCCATATTTCTTGATTCACTCTTGTCGAAATGAGATTGGGACAATTCTCAGCTTTATGTATTCATTCAGCAATGGCTTTAACGTAGAGTAAGAAGGTCAGTTTTTCATTTACCTTTGGGCCACACTTGTCCTCCTCCTGATAACATTCTGAGAATTCCATCATCAATCTCTCAACTTCTCTTGGTTCCTCTTCAAATTCTGTTTCAGATTTGTTATGTCTCTGCTGCACTCTGTGATAGCTTGAGCCACACTGTAGTAAGAATCTTGTTTGTCGGTTTCATCTTCATTAACATAGGAAACGTCTGAAAACTGGTTTTTGTCATCAGATTCCCCTTTGTCATGGGCGCATGCATTTTTATTCGACTCAAGGTCAATGACCTGGCCTCGTTTTGGCACCACAGCGGGCTGGGCAGCGTTCTATCGTTTTCGTGAGGCTATGCGGAATTTTCCGGCCTTTGTTTGGCTTTACCATGGTCTGGATGTAGCATAATGTCTGGCCGTGCTTGCACTATACTCTTAAAGCCAATCACAGCCTGCAATAGGTTGCACATAACTCTCATTTGGGCTTTCTGTGTATTTAACAGCATTTGCAACTTTTTTTTAAATAGAAGCATCCTAATTTGAAAGTTCACAATCTATATTCTGGACATCAGTGTGCATATGACCAGCCTCCACAAATGATCCACTTTTATTGTTAAACATGACAGGGTCTTTGCCACCAGTTTCTGGTTTATCTCTTGTACTTTTCCCTCCTTGGGACAACTTTCAACTGTGAAGTTCATAATTGAGAAAATGCTGTGGCTTGCGGAGTCTTTTTGGACCGTTTCGTCCCTTTTTTTCTTTGACATTGTCACTGCAATGTTTGCGAAGACGAGTGCAGCATTAGCTGTCTGTCTCTCGACCAATTTGTACGCGTAATTTAACGCATTTAAAATTTAATTGGCAGTAAATACTTATCATATGTCGAAAATGTTCGTATACATATAATTCCACCGTGAATACAATGAGTTAAACACCAAATAAAGTCGAGAGCACTTGCTAATCCGACTGGACACTTTAAACAGTGGTTGTGCACTGACCCAAAAACAATCTGTGTCATCTCACGTGAACCACATTATCCTATATGACAGAAACAGAATCGGATTTTATCACCACCTCAGCTGCTTCAAAATACTATTAAAAATAGTGTTATTGTTTAATTATTACACAAATGTGCAATATTAAAACAAAGGTTTTCTATCTGCGCCATCAATCTATTCTATTGTATTATTATTACTTAGAGTTGTAAGTTTGCGATCATTCATATTGTATTAAAAATCGAAAAAGATCTAAAACACACAAATTAAATATTGAAGTGTGTTCATGTTACGCGGATTTCAAAGTCGTATTGTTTATGGAATAAAAGGTTTGCATCAAGTTTCGTAATAAATTTAGGCTGTTTCAGTCTTTGCGTTTATTAGTCTTTCACCAAAAGTACTCGACCTCGCATTCAAACAACCTACTAAGTCTGTCTTTGAATTTCCAATGTTTCAGCATGTCTTTTACAGTGAAACCTGTCCTAACCGAAGCTTCCATATAAAAGTCAGTTGATCATTGAGGTCAATATTTTATTTTATGAACCCTTTTCTTAATTTAGATAAAGTTTTACCTGCATATAAGGGACACTTGTTCATTGAGGACAACATTTTATAGTCTTTTAAGAAACGTTTTATTCTCTTTCTTTGTAATTTTAGGTGATCATGAATACAATATCATTCTATTCAAGTTTTCCACTATTTAAAAAAGTCTTCCGGTACTTAAAAATGATGTAATTATATGTATGATTGAACTAACTGAAAAGTAAAATGGAGATGACGGATTTGGAATTCAAGACAACAATATAAATATTATGCTTTCTGAAAGAAAAAAAATGATGAAGACAAAGTTTTGTCCATTTTAGGGTTGCTAAGTAATACAGTTTTACTGTTCATTGTGCCACGGCCTATATTGTCCAACTTGGATTACTTTACCCATCTGTTTTGGCAACGTTCTGCCAAAAACCGAGGTCTTGTAAAGCAAATGGTCGATCAATAGAATGGATCTTGGGTTCATGTAGTGGAAACTAATCGTAAATTGGCTGCAACAGTTCCGACCCTGCAAAGGGAAAAAAATAGATGAATGACAAACCTGTGAACAACCAATTTATGATCAATGCAAGACAGGCAGAGAGAAAGACTTAGACAGACAGATACATACATATACTTACGTACATACATACATACATACATACATACATACATACATACATACATACATACATACATACATACATACATACATACATACATACATACATTACCAGACATATAGATTTGATAATGAATGGATGTATTAATCTGTCTTTGCAAGGATAAATATGACAAAAAATAAAACGCAATAAAAAATTATCTATAAAGTACTCAAATTGACTTTGTACCTTCATGCCTTTTACACAGGAATGTTGTAGTTATTTGTAAATATTACAAAGTAAAATCTAAATGAAGATATTGTGGGAGGATGACTGTAATATTTATCAATAAATCATTTAGTATTCCATTTCGATCTGCGCTCTTACAATTATTCAATTGCACAGTGTCTTTCATAATCTTAAAATCCTACATTTCACATGGCGGTTCCGTTCCCCATACTTACAAGAGTTTCATTATGTGTTGTCAACTATTGAAAATTACGTATAATAATGTATCAGCCGATATCTCTGCTCTACCATGCAACAGCCCCATATATTCGCCAGCATGTACTTATTCTGTTTAATAGTTCTTTGGTGCAAGCGAACTATTCAAGCCCCTTTCGAGCAGGATAACGTACACCTGGTCATAAATGCTATATCATCTTCACCTTTTTGTTTGCACTTATTTTACATAAATGTACATTTTTTAAAAAAAGATCGTCCTCGCCTTTCCAGTTCACCCAAGGAGCCAAAGCAAGCTCGGACTTACAGTTTTGTGATACTGTAAAACTTGATGCCTTCTACTGTATGATTCCAAATGACATGTTTATAACATTGTCCTAATTTTGTCCTAATTTCAAAAGACCATTCAAATGAATTACTGATTTATTTATTTTATTTTTGTGTAATATAATTCATCACTCATTTCATGAAAAGGGCTTGTTTTCTTTTATATTTCAGTGCATGTTTGATCCTGTTGGTCCCTTAAAAATCGATTTTCTTGTGATCTCAACGCTTACCTTGGGCAGATAACTCCTTCCATAGCAAAGGAAGCTCTTTAATGACGCCTAAATTCGCATTGTTGACCATACATAAAATTATGAAACTTCAGTAAAAGAAATTACGAGAACACTCAGCAAATTCCTTTTAAGCATTATCTCTTAGGTCCATAGTATAGCAAAATCTTTGAACCTCAAATATTCTCCAAATATACCATTAGAAATGCATAGGTCGATTGTCTCGAGGAACGGATCTTTTTTAAAAAGACATGTACTGTGTGTATGTGTATAGAATGGTGCTGAAGTGATCATGTCATTTGTAGATCAGTATTTGTCTACATCTTCTGGCAGAACACAAGCTCAAGAATAACAACTGCTACAGATTTAAAACATAATATAAAATCCATTTCTAGCTTCATGCAAATGTTTTCATGAACCATCAAATCAAACATGCGTAATTATGCCGTTTCCTTATTTAATATATGTATTCAAGAGGAAAATATAGCATAGGATGATAATAATCCTTGTCACATTGAAACCTTGGACCAAAACATCAAGACATTATGATAACATCAGAACTTCTTTGGGTCAATATTAATGTTTGTGATGTTGACAAGTTTGAACAATGTGATGAGGACTTAACAAAACTTCCGTTTCTCCAGATTCTAGTTTAACAATTACCGATGTATAGTTTGCTAGTCCTTTTGTTAATCAGGGGATATTAGTCTTGTATCTGAGGATTTCTGAATGTTAATGGTGATTTTATTTTCACAAATTGAGTAATGCGTCGCCGGTTGAGCGAATATTAGCGACAATAAAGCTACAATTAGCGTCCTCAAATTCTCAAACACTATACTGTTATCTCCTCAGCGTCCTCAAATCCTAAAACACTATACTGTTATCTCCTCAGCGTCCTCAAATCTTCAAACACTATACTGTTATCTCCTCAGCGTCCTCAAATCCTCAAACACTATAATGTTATCTCCTTTCAAAAATGCTGGAAAATTGTCGAAAAATAACCTAAAATGTAATTCTCTCTGGTACTATGTCAAAGTGAGCGTCATGCTCTCAGAATTGTGTCAAAATTTAAAACAGCATAGTGAGATTTGTACTGTGGGAAATTTTATCTTTCTGCCAATCAGTAAGCGTGTTACATTAGCAGATGCGTAATAATTTTTACGATGCGTAGGAAAAGAAATACTAAAACTTACTCCAAATTCTTCCTTACAAGCAGTCGAGCTATTATTTAAAATGATGATAAATAATGAATCCATGACATTGAAATTTCTTTTAAGCTACTGACTTGAATAAACCTTTCAATCTAATGTAAAGAAAATATGTTGCCTTGTGTTACAAGTTTTGAAAAACAACGGTGTAAATTACTGGTGCAGCACTGAGTCACTGGAGATGATATTGTAGATTGTGTTTCATCATTTATATATAAAAAAAATTTGGAAGACTGCAAATACGCGCATGTTTTTAACTTTTTGTTACCTTGTATACCTTTGGTAATCTTGGAACCTTCATCTGATATTTCAGTTGGACACGTGTAATCTATGATCTCTATCAAAATTACCCTAAATGAATCATACGACGTCTTCATCACAATTAAAGAACGGAGTCAGTGTGATGCACACACATGTACTTCGGTGCATATGAGGTTGATGTTAGACATAGTGTTTACCTTTTTCTGGCTCTTACTATGTATAAAAAAAGACAAAGACGGTCAGCCGTCATCTGTGCATTCCTTCGGTAGAGACATATTGTCTGATAAATCTCCCTTTTAGAGTGTTGCGTTCACATTTTTCAGGTTAAATCCAACGAGTATACACTCACATCTGACATCGCTTACCAGACATTGAACAAATTCATCGTCTTTTAATGCTAAATGCCACCTTGAAAACGATGCATTGTCCCAGACAAGAGAAAGGAGAACAGACGGAAGTTTACATTGTGATTGTGTCCTTGAGATGGTTGTACTATGTTTCCATTTTAAAATTCATTTTAGAAAGAGGTACAACCTGTCAAGGACACAATCACAGCCTTAGTTTTATGAATATTTGTATTTCCACCTCATACAGAATTCATAAAATATGTTTGATTTCTGCGCAATCATCAGTTTCGACAGTAGCATCATTTCATCAAAATATAATAATAAAATAAAAGGATGTAAATAGTTAAAACCTATGCGCGAGAAACTAAAAAGGGAGCGGGGAATAGGATTGAAGCATTTTTAAATTTATATATACTTGGAAGTTTTGCATGCATATGATAAGCATAAGACAATAAATATTCCAATGGATAAGAAGAGACAGTCATAATGCCCAAAGTCGGCGAATGCCCAGTCATAATTATGTCTATATCGATATTATATGGTATAAGCCGAATAAGTAAACAGTTTAAATACAAAACAGAGATTGTCTAAATCAGGCTTGTTTTTAGGCATGGATTTAATATTCTACAATCATGTTAAGAAACAGATGATTTAACTGTTTCACATTCTGGTAAAATTACTTACCAACCAAAACAGATTGTAACAAATGTATTAAGTATTTTCCAAAAAAAGTCATAGACTGTGGCATCTGACACTGTCGGTTGTTCTTAGCTTTTGATAATAAGTCTTGAATTTCACTAGTATTTTCATCCAAGGAAATTATATGATTGTTAACAATATCATGTTCCGTGAACTATCAACGTTTTATAAGGTCTAAAGTAGGGTAACAGTGGTTATTGACTTTTTAAACACAAAACTACAAAACGTGTTAGCTTATATGTTATTTCTCTGTGTCCTTTATCAAATTTTTTATATCTTCTAAAATTCTAAAGTATTACTTGTGTGTTCTGCTATCCAAGATAACACAGATTCAAACTCAGACTCAACTCATAGTATTGAAGTTTGATTGGTTTATGTTAAACCACTGACCAATGAGATGTCAGAGTTTGGGGTTGGGTTTGAATTTGAGTGCTAACATTATGTGTTATCATGGGGATGAAGGTGCAACATGCCCTATGTTTCAAGTCGGAAAGGTACAAATCGTACTCTAAAATAAGGTTCTGTAATTCTTGGATCTGGCCTTGACGGTCTGCCATAGAAGCGTTAGAATTTGTAGGATTTCACACAGAGGGCGATGGTGGGAGAGTAAATGGGTTTATTAGTCTGAGACCTCCCTGTAAGCTTTTGCTTGGGCTGTAGAAGGAGGCCGTAGAGCGTGTCCTCGTGTGGGAATGCTGGCTGCATTAGGTTGAGGCTGCAACGGATCTATGGGTTTGTTATTATTATAGGTGTGTTCCCTCTTGTTGAACTATTATCGGTGTGCCTGCGTTGAACGGTAAAATAACTGACAAATTGCAGTTGAGGGAAAGGGGTATAGTTATGGGTGAACTGTAATTGAATTACATAAATGTATAGACAAAGTCAACTAATAAGACATTGTACATGAGATAAATGTTACAGGTCAGATACATCTGAATCATCAACAAATCAAAAGATAAGTTACAAAAATTGACAATCTATGGATGTTGCGAAATAGCTAGGGCACAAATATCCCGTACCGAAAAAAGGCTAATGCACAACTATCCTCAAGCAGAGTGGGATAGGGCTCAACCGTCATCCAGCATAACTGAGTAAGGGCTCAACTGTTCCATAGCTACTAAAGCTTGGGCACAATAGTCCACTAGTATAATAAACCTAGGGTTCAGCTCTCCACCAGCGTATATATAAATAACAATTATTTCCAATCAATAAGCTAAAATATCATTACAGAATTAATTGACATATATATTTTAAACACACATATTACACAGCACACATATATCCTATGTGTAACAAAATAACACACCTAACTATAATGCAATACACGATGGTTTTTATTAGGTGCGATTGACTGGAGCACATAAGTCAAATATGATAGAAAGTAATGGTGAAATTAATGCAGGCAACTGTTTATAATGAGTTCAAACGTGGGCACGAAACGATATATAAAAATCATCCATGAATCGAGTGGTGTAGAACATAAAGTTTATAAAATTCACCTGAAGGAGAAAAACGAGAAATGAATGAAGTGCACTGTATGTGTCATAGTAATAGGGTGTAACTTGAAATGTTATGTAAATGAGTTTTAGTGTTGGTTGATGTGAGTGTAGAAGCGTGATATTTATGTGTATGATGGTGTTACTCGGAGAAGATGTGAAGTACATTTAGCAAACGTTCACTCTTGAGCACTGCACCCATGATACAGCGGCATCATTGCTTCTGTCCCTGCAGCTCTGAAACATGGATGCCATCCCAGTGTGCATGTTTATAAAGAAACTGCTTTGCAAAATTCCCGTGAGCCCAAACATAAAGTTGTTGATGGAATTCAGTAAAGATAACCCTCTCCTTTAGTAATGAGTTTATTCTGTCTGCGCGCCACCTAGTCCATGCCAAAAAGTGGACACCCGTTGACGATCGAGACTCGGATTGAAATCATGCAGGTTAACGCAATAACATCGTAATCTTCGTCCTAAGCTATGATAAAAAATAAAACGGTAATCGGAGCCATTGGGTGGTATGGCTAGTGTCTAGTGTGGGACCAAAGAGGGGGTTGGGGGGACTGATATAGGGTAATAGTGTAACCAAAAAACGTGAGTGCGTGTGGGAGGGGGTGGGCAAAATTTGGATTAAAAACAACAACAACAACAACCTCATTAAAGTTGAAAATAAGTCTAGACCTTTTCATTACAGTTTCAAAGGATGCGGCCATATTCGTATCACGTGACATTCCGCCATTACGGCGCTGATATCGCCCAGTGCTCCGGCACTGCATTCACACATATTTGCTGTAAATATAAGTTAATAGCGTAATCGCTGTGAAACAGTATTTGGTGAATTAGGTATCCTAAATTTTGATTGTTGTTATAATTTAGGCATCTTCTTGTATAATTTCGTTGGAATAGTTCGCCTTATATCCAGAGAGAGCAATTCATGAGATGATACTTCTTTACCTCAATTTCTTATATCATTGTTCTAAATGTGTAATTATTTAAGTAATTCTTCATTCAATATGTTCGCTTCATGAATCATGCCAGTATGTATAGGTTACAAGTTTCTTACATTCCATTTCGTTCGTATATGTATTCATTCGTTGATTATTTTAAGCATTTGTAAAAAAAATATCATAATAGTAAGTACATAAAAAATTATATAAATTAACTTACAAAAGAATCAATTAGGAAATGCATTAAAAAACAAACAAACAAAAAAAAAATTTAAAAAAAATAAACACGAGAATGAATCGATCAATAAGTAAAGTTCTGTTCGGTACACGATTAATGTGAAATTTTAAAATGAACTAAAGACTTACAGGATATTAACTATTGACTAACACAACTTTTAGTTTATTCACAATACTTTTGCGATAATCGCAAGAATTATTTTATCGCTCAAGGAAATAAATAAATGAATAAATCTCACATTGATCATTACTGAATTTCGAAATTAAAAAAGCGGCAAAAAGAAAAGCAAATGATGAAAACACATGTGATCATTTCTGTCACTTTTCATCGAATTTAAATACTGAACTTGTAGTTGTAAAGATCATGATTTATATCTACTTACATAGGTACTTGAAATTAAATGGACAGTTTGGTTATTGCTAACATTTTCCTGCACGACGACTTTTCACACACACACACACACACATATATATATATATATATATATATATATATCTATATATATATATATATATATATATATATATATATATATATATATATATACATACAGTACATGTAACAGTATCTCAATGGTGAATGCGTGTGGTCAGGGGGAAGTAAATATGTAAGAACTTTCCACTGGAAAAGTCTATAATACGGGATATAGCGATATAAAGTTACATAAATTGCTTCAAAACAAGTAGCTAAATGATGCTGGCACAGCACTGCGGGATCCATTTCTGAAAAACACCAGTAAATTAAGAACTGACTGCTCCGTTACATAAGAAACTGATTTTATGGTCAACTAAATTACCCTAATAGTTTAGTCAAATTTGATATGTCACAGGACCTTATAATTACACTTACAACATATATTTCATTCATAAAATCATGTCTTACGTTACAATTAAATTAATTCATAAAATCATGTGTTACGTTACAATTAAACTTCTTATATTCAGTAAATAAACATAATTCCTTTATTTTCCTCGAAGCCTTGATTTCATTTTCCTTTATGTTCATTTTCGGTTGAAATTCATTCGTTATTTAAAATTCATTTCCAGCTAATTTCATTAATTTGTGCATATTTTCCTTGCAGTTATTGTGATTGGGCATGCAGAGCCGGATTAAGACCTTAGGGGCCCTAAGCACTGAAAGATCATGGTGCCCCCCCCCCACCCCACCCCCATATGTAATTCAAAATAACAACAATACTAAACCGTAATTTCTCTTTCTTTTTTTTTTTTGTTGGTGCCCCTGCTTTGCTGGTGCCCTAAGCACGTGCGTAGTCTGCCTATTGGGTAATCAAGCATTGGGGCATGTCGTCCTTCAATCACGTGCCTTTGAGGAGCCCCACCACCACCACCATATGACCTAATTATCTTAGCAAGTCAATTCGGAGTGCATTAACAGAGTAAATGGTTTACATGCGAGTCACCTAAAAAATGTTAAATAAATCTTTTCTGTCTACCTTATCTTAATGTGTCTCAAAAGAATCGAAACATTATTCAAACTGTATCGCAGTATAGTAGTGTTTACAGTGACAACTCATGAATGCAATCAACAGCTTTGCGGTAAATCAAAGATGATTAAAAAAAACACAAAAAAACAAAACAAAACAACAACAACAACAAACAAACCCAAAACAAACTCTTATAGTAGAACAGGAGGTGTGAGCGGGGCAAAGGCTGTGGTAGGTGTTTGCACCAAGAAAGAGATGAGTATGAGGACGCCCTAAAACCCCCTCCCCTCAACGTCCCCCCCCCCGCCCCAACTCAAAAACAAATCAAAACAAGCAGAAAGAAGTGAAAAATTATCGCGTTTTGTTTTAACCAGAGACATCTATACCACAGGGATTTCATTATGCAAACAAGGAGTCCAAGGAGCCAGTGCGACATCAATATTCAAATTTGGTGTGTGGGGAAGTATGGGAGTTATACTTCCGGAGTCTCTATGCCATGCATTTCTTCATTTTCCATCAAGTCATATATGGACGTTTCAGTTTCAGTGTTTTATGCATTTCTTTAAGTTCTATTAAATCAAGTCATATTTGGTACCACGTTAAAGCTAAAACTGTTTGCAAACTTAATGGCAGTATCCAGGATCAAACTTAACCAGTAAAGCTATTTTGGGAATAACCTAAACTTCATTACTACCCCTACTTTCTTATATATTTTAATTGTTCTAATGCATGCATATCTTCATCATTCATTGATCGAGTTTCGTTTAGTTTCCTTTAAGAGATTAAAGTATTTTCTGAACTGCTCAATTTTCAAATCTTTTTATTCATTATGAGACATATTTGAATGTTAAATCCATGCATAAAATTGTACAGACACAATCCAAAAACACTTTTTGAATCCCAGTTTTATCTCTTTTTAAAGTCACAGATGCTTCTGGATTTTATTAAATCATAGGTTTAAATACTTTTAGACAAAACATTTAGTTAGAACTTTGTTGGAACAATATGGCGGAAGAAGACAAATTCAAAAATGGAACATTGTCAGCTTTTTTTTTTGTTGCAACATAAGTGGTACACTCCGCCGGAGGCAAATCAATCAAATTACATTTATTCCTACAAATACATCCGAGGTTATTTCTCACGTTGACGGAAAAGGTCGAGCGACGTACCGATTGGCAGTTATGTTTGGTTTGGATTGGTGCTTTACGGCACAGCAACACAAATAGGTTATTTAGTTTATATATATATATATATATATATATATATATATATATATATATATATATATATATATATATATATATATATATATATATATTACTTTTGAATATAACTTCTACTCGTTTTAAGAAACTGCCAGTTCAAGAAGATATTAGATCCGGAATAACAAAAAGTGTAGTTGGACAATTGTACGCATGGATCTCATTGCTGCTTCACTTACTTACGTCATCAATTGGAGTCCTTTGTTCTAGCCATTTCCACCATACGAGCACTTTGTCAGTATGCATTTTATAAGTAGCAATGTTCAACCTCGCTCAACCTTACTCGTGTTTTATTTATCATTTCACTGTGTCGTCAATGTAATTATCTACAGCAAACATAATGTGGATTCTGTATAGTAATTATGTTTTGTGTTTTCTTCTTGTTTCGTTCATGTAATCGTCTTTTGTGGCTTTGTGCCCTTGAAAAAGAAATCGGTAGATTCCGAAAGCGCTTGGGCTGGTTTCACACCTGTTTTGCAATGTGCTTTGTCATATTTTTCTTTCATGTGTGAGTGTCTGAGCACATGGTATTAGTTGATGCATTCTGTTTGCATAGCCTCTTGGGGTATGTCATCTTCACTAGACAAGGGTCATGATGAGCGAAGTGGATCGACGACCCTTGGCTATCGAAACCCACTCCTTTACTTAGTGAGACATGTTTATTCAATTAGCCCACTCCTTTACTTAGTGAGACATGTTTATTCAATTAGCCCATTCCTTTACTTAGTGAGACATGTTTATTCTATTAGCCCATTCCTTTACTTAGTGAGACATGTTTATTATATTTGCCCATTTCTTTATTTAGTGAGACATGTTTATTCAATTAGCCCATTCCTTTACTTAGTGAGACATGTTTATTATATTAGCCCATTCCTTTACTTAGTGAGACATGTTTATTCTATTAGCTCATTCTTGTACTTAGTGAGACATGTTTATTCTATTAGAGATAAACATTGTAATAATAGTTATGAGAGTGCCAATTACCGTATATACTCGCATATATATCGGGTCCAAATGCAAACAACACAGACCCGGATCTGCCGGCGCATTATGCGACGGCAGATCTGGGTCTAAGCAGTTTGCAGTTGCTACCGGATTATACACGAGTTTATTGCTGCTTGTATCTTGCTAGGCGTATTTATAATGGGTATATTCATTTAGTTTGAAATGCCTAAAGAAAGAATAATATAGTTTAACATGTTATGTAGTAGTTGTACAAACTTGGTCTTCTCAACAATTATACCTTAGGATATAACATTTGTTGTATTGTTGTATAAGCAATTAATTGACGACATTAAACAACATATTTGTCAAAGAAAATGTGTGACATGGCTACTTTATTATGCCCATGTGCATAGATGCCGTTGTTGTTTTAAAGCACGATAATAATAAATAAGAGTTTTTATTTGTAATAATTTTATTGCGAGTATTCTACAAACCGTCTATACTCGCGTATAAGCTAATACCAACTGCAAACTGCATTGACCCAGATCTGCCGTCGCATAATGCGCCGCAGATCTGGGTCTATGCAGTTTGTAAAGACTAATCAGTAGAACAAACAACATAGGCCCTGCTCTGCCGGCGCATTATGCGACGGCAGATCAGGGTCCATGTTGTTTGCATTTGGATCGATGATATACGCGAGTATATACGGTAGCTATTTATTTCTTTCTTCCTAATAAAATATACTTGATTCTTGTCACATTTAAGTGAGAGCCACATGAAACAGTTTTCAGCCTTCGTTCTTATTCATGATTGTTATATTGCAGGAAGTACCAGTCTGCTACTGCAAATACTAGTGCAACCTCGTTGAATAGATCATGTGTTGTATTTATTACGTCTTTATTGCGATAGTGACTATGAGACTGCAATAAATTTCTGATATTGAACCTGAGATTTTAGATATTTTTACTGTCTAGATACAAGACAGCCGCATTCTTATTGACTAAATACCATACTATATCTTGATAATTACATTATTTTGAGGAATAGCTTTTCCGACCTAAACTTTTAACTTTTACAGGAAAAATATTTTTTTCCGCTAAAAAATAATTAAAAATAATGATTCCTTACCTTTTCGGGAGAACCACCCCCTCATTGTGGCAAATTTCCAGGTAATCACCCAACAATGACACGCCAAATTTTAAATTTTGTTTTTAATTAGTCGTACAGATCTCTTATTTAAACATTAAAATCATTACAGACAATAAAACAAGCTATAATTATTTTTGAGTTCATAAGAAGGATTGTTAAAACCTAAACAAATAAAGAGTTTAATATTTTAAAAGACTAATTCTGATATGCACAGCAATAAAGCCCTTCACCCCTGTTGTTAATGCAACACAAGCGAATTTAAGCACATTTTTAATATATTTAACAGCACCTTCATTTTTATAACCGAAACCTACATCTTAAGTTAACAAATATCACAAGCATTAGCATTTTGTCTTCTATATCTAATTTATTGTTTGGTTAAGAAAGAAAGAAACAATTAAGAATAATTAAGTGCCAGGAGACAGGAGAAGAAGGCCAGGTAACCTATTTAAAGCAGTAATACTGTTGTAATTGTTGAGTAGTGTGTGAATTTTTGCTTTAGCAAGACTACCTGTTGTTATCAAGAGAAGGAGGAAGTGACCTACTTGTTATGCTTTTAATTTTTCCCACCCACACCCTTGAACATACATATATGTCCGATTGAAGTAAATATTACATGCCTCGCGGATAAAGTTATTGACAAAAATCCCTCCGTGCATATCTTGTGAATTTAACACATCAAGAATCATGCTACATAATACAATTTTTAAAATTTCAAAATGCAAGGTAAATTGACATGGCACAGATTCGTAAATGCCTGCTTTGAATGCCTATTGTACAAAAATACACATGTAATACTGTAAGTCTGCACCAGTCTGCAATTGACGTAAATGCCTGCTTTGAATGCCTATTGTATAAAAATACACATGTAATACTGTAAAGTCTGCACCAGTCTGCAATTGACAACTTCTTAGGCAACTGAAACTGCTGTAACAAAAAACCTAAAAGTGTTCGGTAAAGCTGCTCTTGATAACAGTTATAATGCAACGACGACGATAACAGTGATTAGGGTCTTTACAATGACATAATGTGAATGGGACATCGCATACATTTGTATTCATTGAGTTTTGAAACTCAATAACATTAAAAGTCAGTGATTGCAAGTTCAAAACTGACTTCGAAATATATTTACTGGTTCAGAACAAAATTGTAAAACACGATGTCGACATATTTGTACACATCATAATTGAGGCCGTTGGACGCACTGTATGAACCAATCTCTTGATCCGAAGCAAAATATACCATTTAAAGCTGCATTCGCTCGCAAAAAGGTCGAAGTTGAGATAATGATACGTCTTCGTTGTGTGGTTTTCTCTATGAAATGTGGTTAAAATATTTTGAATAAAGGTATGCCAGAGTCAGTAAAACAGAAACGAAAGTCCGAGCAGGGAACTCACTTCTTGGGCAGAAGATTTAGTATTTAAATACGGTAGAGTGTTTCCCATTCTGCTGTTCATTACGCGCTCATATCACAATGTCAACAAAGCGGCAACGATGTTACCGTGGCAGATGAAACTGTATACAGCCAACTCATAATGATTTATCGGGAAGCAAAGAAAAGCATAGAGAGCACTTACTCTCACTTTCCTAGTGTGGCTTCCAAGACGATTGTAGCCGACCTTAAACCTTGTCTACGTATAAAAGTGCAATGGACCCTGTCGAAAAGTAATCCACGATTACATAGCTTGCTCCAGCGAAGCTTTTAGTAGTCCCCAGTAGCCACTGTAATCATTAATTATCATGCAAGAAGTAAATCCTCACTAATGTAATATTGACCTATGAAATGTTAACTCCTGTGACATGGCAGAAGCTATTATCATTGTCCAACTTCAGAAGCCAGATTTTACTGGGTGGAAGTCACAGGCTTTGAGCAACCTTGGAGTGATAGCCAGTATTATCATCATTACAAGAATAGTTTATGCATCAGTAATTATCTTGATTAGCCAGTACAGCATCATGAAATAACATGCAGTCCATTCATCTAATTCCTACTCATTCACATGTACAATACACAATTAACCTGTTGAGTAACCACAATATAGAACGTATAGTGATTAATATGGAAAGCTTACCATTGAATAAACATATGTATTCCTGCTTCCAACTACACTGGTCAGAAAAAGGGCCTTCTGTGTAGACTAGGCTGTATATAGCATGAAAACCTCAATGTGGTCATGAGCTAAATACAAATATTTAACCAATATTAGTAAAGCTTAAATATAGGTCATTGTGGCCTTCTTTGTTATAATGAAGTAATACTAACAGGCATGTCAAATTATCAGGTTTCATGATTTAAACATAAACAATAGCCAGTAAATGAATTGTAAGCACACAATTTCAAAGAATTCACTGAAGCATGAACTACAGGTCACATTGACCTCTTTTGGAATGAGGGTGTAGTACTTATCAAGCTTCATCCCTTTACAACGTTTCAAGATTCAAGGTAGGATATTATGTATATAGCAGCCAAAGCTCGTGTGGTCATAAGCTATATGCAAAGCTTAACCAAGGCCAGTAAAAGATGAAATATAGGCCAAGCTGAGCTTCTTTTGTTCTAAGGGTGTGGTACTAACATAGATGCATATCATCATCAATCTGTTGATTGTAGCGTTAATAGAGCATACAAGAATTAACATCAAGCACACAATTTAACCCAGTTAAGCGCAACGTAAAATATGTTCCAAAATGACCTAATGTTGCAACGAGGGAGTAGTGCTAATTAAGAAATTCTAGATAGGATAGTAAGTACATAGCATGCAAACACCTATATGTTCATGAGCTGCAAAAATGTAACCAAAACCAATAAAATTAGAAACGTAGGTCACGGTGACCTTTTTTTGTTGTACATATGTGGTACTAATAGAAATGCACAGATCATCTAGTTTAACGAACAGTGCGTGAAAAAACGAACTTAAAACACAAGATTGAACTGAAGTCAGTAATGTGTGAAATATGGGTCAAAGTGACCTATTTTTGTGATGAGGTTGTAGTGCTCATTAAGTGAATCCCCTCCACAAGTTTCATAATTTCACGCTTAACAGTATGCTACAAAGAACACGCTTGTAATATTAGTTACAATCGATTTTGGGAAGGAATTCAGCTTTAAATGCACATTCAAAAAATCTAACGTAATATCTTATGGATTGAAATCAGGATTATGAGCAGTAGAAGAAGCAGAGGGGAATAAAAAGAAGAATCAAGACGCGGAGGAAAAAGGGAAATATTATCATCGCCGTTGTCACTGACGCCATTACCGACCTTGTCGTTATAATCGTAATCATCATCATCATCACCACTACGATCACATTACCACCACGACCATTTGATCGTCATTGTAATTATCATCTTGACCATAATCATCACCCTCATCATCATTATCTCCTTTATCATCTTCACGATCATCATCATGATGGTGTAAGGAAGCCACGGTGGCTCAGTGATTGAGGCAATTGACTTGTGACCAGAAGAGCTCCAATTCAATTCCTACCATATGATCAGACCAGATCGGCTATCGTAGTGTGTCGTTGGGCAAGGCGCTTTCTTATACTCGCCTTCGGCACGATTTAACCCTCAAATTATTGCTGTGCTCTAAAACGCCAAACAAAATTTTAAAAAAATAAACAACATCATAGTCATTAATATTAGTGTAGACAATAGTTTGTGTGTACCTCCACGAATTAAATAGCATCTTCTTAGATTTATCGTAGTAGTAGTAGTAGTAGTAGTAGTAGGGCAGTTTTACTCAGATCGATGATAATAACACTATTTAATAACGTGGGTGGGTCCAAGTATTGATCGACAGAGGACTCGGATTGCATACAAAATGTAATCATAGAATCTCAATTACGAACAATGCAGTTGCATTACGACTTGTTCGTGCACTCTACAGATGCCTAATTGATCTGTACTGTGTATACATGCGTAGGGTTAGCACATATTTCGAGCTAACTGAATTGTTTCTGGGCCAGCCCATTTTTTGTTTAAATAAAATTTACATTTGATGCTATCAAATCTGTGTTTACCTGTAGTAGTATAATTCTTAGTAGTCTCTTACCTCCACAGGTGGTTCTTTACACCAGGAATAAAGGTACTGCGGAAGTGTTCCAAATAAATGTTGTTCTACTGGATATGGGTGAAACGTGTCCCTTCCATATACGTCATGTGAATTCAAGCGTGGCACACAACTGTTCTCCAAACATCGCCCTATTTCCAGGTCTTCACTGAGCTCAGGATTTTCTTTCGTTTTCTCCAATGGGCATTTATTTTCTCGTAAGCCATTTTGAACAAGTTGTTTAATGCCTTGCCTGCTTATTACATAACCAGCTCCGCCACTCATGTAACCATTAGTAACGTATTTATCAAATATGAATCCAAGATAACCAGGTTTACTAGCGTTGTAGTGGGAAAGTAAAAATCTTAAATTTTCTATAATTGCATATGTATCATCATCTGCTTTAAAAACCCAGTCTTGATCATCCATGTATTTGTCATAGATAAATTCAAAAGCATTCCGAACTTTGTGAATGAGGTTCGTCCGGTCATCTGAATATTCGGAACTTATAATATCCGCTTTATGAAGTTTAGTGGTCATAATAAAGAAGTGTTTGTTACACCGTCTAGCCCACGTATTGTTCACGGCTGAAGTTTTGGTACTCAAATCCTTTTCCATTGTTAAAATGATGCAAAATACTCGAATCTTTTTAAATAGGTCAATTGCAACGCCTTCGTTGGCAAAGACTGAAAGACAGAAAAAGTCGATAAGCAGATGAAAAATTATTGAATTTTTAAAAAAATTATAAAATGATAAATCGAAAGAAATCGGTTGATTACATGTTATGAATTCGAAATACTTGCAATAACATTTAGCCTAATGTAAATGTGCATTACATGTCAAAAAGCTAATTTTTCATATGGAGGATTATTGATGATTAAATGTCGCTGATTTCAATGTTTCTGACATTGTCGGTTGAATACATTTGAAACTATTTCACAATCACGGAGAATATTTCATGTTCATAAGGGATTTTGGTTAAAAATATATATTATATGTATCTTTTCATGAGTTTTTTATGTAGAAAAATATGTGTACCTTTTATACGTGGAGTCCCGAGTTTGTCAAAACAATGTTAAAAATGTTGAACATAAACGTTAAAGTACAGATTCAGAAACGTGTAATTTTACCAACTATTTGAATACATTTAATATGCACTTTATTTGCATTTTATCTGTGTTCATTCTGCATTTCATTTGCGTTCCGTTAGCATTCTATTAACTTTTGCATTTCAGCCAACATCGCGTCGCTTTGGTTTACGGTCTCAGAAATGCAATCTGATTTTGCATTCAGCACTTCCATTTTCGTTCATTTGGAATGCATTTACAAAAGTCAAGATTTCCGTTTTCATAAGTATTAAATGGAAATATGTATTGTTTCGTATCTTCCCGTTTTACAAATCTAATAGAGTAAACTTTTAAATTCGAAAGAACTCATTGAATTTTCGATAACCGCAACTGAAATAATTGTAATATGATAGCTGTAAAATATTTTTCAATAATTTTGTTCATTTCATTTTGTTCATATAAAAATGGTATAGACACAACTACGAGTGATGATGCTATTAGATCAACGGTAGTTCTTACAACAATTTCATGGCTTGTAAGTAGTGTCAGTGTAACGAATAAAGAAAAATAATTCCGGATTACCATACAAAAAGAATTTCGAAATTTGAAATTTAGGTTCAGTTCGAAATACAGGTAAACAGATTTTAAAATCGATTCTTGAAATGCATTTGCGCTTCAGTTCGTTTTCTTTTATCATTCGTTGTTCCGAGTTTTGCATTTGCATTCTCCGTTTCCTTCATATTGCGCTCATCATATCATGTGCGCTTATTATGCATTTCAATTATGTTCATTGTGCATTCCGTTTGCATTCCGTTTTCCTTTCACTGTTAAAATTATCCTTTATGATTGCTTTTAAAATGCAAGCAGTTTACAATACATCTGCATCAAAGTTTCATAATTTTAAAGAAAATATGAATCATAAAAAAATGTAAGGATAGAGAAAATCATGTTAGCTCAAATAATGTTTGTAATAATGTGTGCTTTGAGGTTAGAGGCTTTGAATATCCTATATTTAAACACACAAACCATATATCTTATGCCTTGGAAACAAATAAACGGTATTGCTTTTCATTAAAAAGTGCGCTGAATATGATTTTGTAACTACAAAGAAACGACACTAGCGACTTACCTGTTTCATCATCCGTTGCGGCCATTCTGGATGTCAGTTTGGGACCATTTACATCTAGAACAAGTAGACATCATAAGAAGTCTTTTAATGAAAACGCCATGTATATATCAACATTCGTGCAGGAGGAGTAGCAGAAACAAGATTTTCAAGATGGTCATAGTGCAAGTCTTACGGGCACCATTTTCAATTGGGACCAACTAGACATCATAAAAGTCTTTTAGTAAAAACCTCATGTCGATACGACAAGTAGTCCAGTAGAAGTAACTATAATAGATTTTCAAGGTGGATGCAATGACGGTCATACTGGATGTCAAATCAGCATTTTTTCATATATGTCAAAGTAGGCATAAGAAGTCTTTTAGTGAAACCCTATATCGATACAATCATCGATTTAGATTGGGAAGCGATAACAAGGTTTTCAATATGACCACCATGGTCGCCATATTGGACGCCCGAGGGGCACCTTTTTAATTTGAACCATCTAGACATAAAAAGAAGTTTTCGAGTGAAAACCCATGTCAATACAACTATCCGTTCAGGAGGAATAGGAAAACCCATGTCAATACAACTATCCGTTCAGGAGGAATAGGCAAACCCAGGTCAATACAACTATCCGTTCAGGAGGAGTAGGAAAACCCATGTCAATACAACTATCCGTTCAGGAGGAATAGGAAAACCCATGTCAATACAACTATCCGTTCAGGAGGAATAGGAAATCCCATGTCAATACAACTATCCGTTCAGGAGGAATAGGAATATCAAGATTCTTAAGATAGTTGCTTGAGCAACCATACGGGATGTTATATAGGTACCATTTTCATTTGAACATAATAACAAGTCTTTTAGTGAAAACCCCATGTCAATATGATCATCCATTTAGAATGGGAAGCGAGAGCAAGATTTTCATTATGGCAACAGTGGCGTCCACATTGGATGTCTGACGGGCACAAGTTTCATTTGAGACAACTAAACAGCAGAATCAGTATTGTAGTGAAAACAGCACATTCATACGACCATCCATTCAGGAGAAGTGGTGATAAAAACATTTTCAAAATAGTAGCCATGGCAACCACATTGCATCTCTGACGGGCACCATTTTCATTTAACTGGACATCATAAAAAGTCTTTTAGTGAAAACCCGATGTCGATACGACCGTCCGTTCAGGAGAAGTAGCGATAGCAAAATATCAAGATGGCGGCCATATTGTATGTTAGATAGACATTTAGAAGCAACTAAACATAAAAAGTATTTGAATGAAAAAGTCCATGTCATTAACACCATCCATTCAGAATGAGTAGCGATAACAAAAGTTTCAAGATGGCAGCCATGGTGGCCATATTAGGTGTCTGAGGGGCATTATGTTCACTTAGGACCAACGAAACATCATAAGAAGTATTTTAGTGAAAATCCATTGTAGATATGAACATTTGTTCAAGGAGGAGTAGCAATAACAAGATTTTTCAATATGGCCACCATTGCGTCCATATTAGATGTCTGAATGGAACCATTTTAATTTAGGACAACTAGAAATCGTAAGAAGTATTTTAGTGATAACTTCATGATGATACAACCATACATTCAGACGAAGTAGGGATACAATGATTTTCATTTAAAGCCAACTAGACATCATAAGAAGTCTGTGATGAAAACCTCATGTTCATACGACCATCCTTTTAGGAGGAGTAGCGATAAAACGGGTTTCAAGATGGCAGTCATGGCGGCCATATCAAATGTCTGACGGGCACCATTTTCATTTAGGACCAACTAGACATTATAAAAAGTCTTTAAGTGAAAACCCCATGTCTATACGACCATCTGTTCAGAAGAGAAGTAACCATAGCAAAGATATCAAGATGCCTGTCATGCCGCCATACTGGATGTCAGAGCGGCATCATTTTCATTTAGGATTAACTAAACATATAAAGTCTGAAAAAAATGTCGATATGACCATCCATTCAGAATGAGTAGCGATAACTAAAGGTTCAAGACGGCAGCCACGGTGGTCATATGATATATCCGAGGGGCACCATACTCATTTAGGACAATCTAGACATCATAAAAAGTCTTGAAGTGATTCCCATTGTAGATATAAACATTTTTTCAAGAAGGAGTAGCAACATCAAGATTTTTTCAATATGACCACCATTGGGTCCAAATTAGATGTTTTTGGGAACTATTTTCATTTAAGACAACTAGACATCACAAGAACTCTTTTAGTGATAACCTCGTGTTCATACAACCATCCATTCAGAAAAAAACAGCAATAAAAAAGATTTTCAAGATGACAGCCATGGCGGCCACTTTTCTTTTTATGTCAGATCAACTCCATTTTTATTCAGGTCCAACTATACATCATTAGAAGTCTTGGAATGAAAAACCCCTTTCATGATGGCCATCTATTTAGAAAGAGTAGCGATAACACAATTGTCAAGATAACAGTTATTGTTACCATATTGGATGTCTGATGGACACCATCTTCAATTTGGAGCAATTAGACATCACATAAACTGTTTTAATGGAAGCATCATGTAGATGCGACCATCAACCCAGGAGGAATAGTTATAACAAGATTTTCATTATGGCTGCTGAGTTAGCCATACCGGATGCCAGATCGGCACCATTTTCATTTTGCACAGATTAGACATCATAAGAAATCTTTGGCGAAAACCCCATGTCAATACGATTATCCGTTCATGGGGAGTAACTAAAATAAAACATTCGAGTTGGCTGCCATTGCAGTCATATTGGATGCCAGATCGGCACCATTTTCATTTAGGACCAGCTAGGCATCATAAGAAGTAATTTAGTGAAAACCCCATGTCCATAGGATAATCCGCTTAAGAGAAGTAATGAAAACAATATTTTCAAGACGGCTGTCATGGTTACCATATTGAATGTAGTAGCATATAAAACCCTCGGCCACTTAACCTTTACTGTCCAGTTTAAACCAGTTAACCAGTTTCATCCACTTTAACCCGGTTTTCAAAGTAACATGCGGCCATCTGCCATTTTTTTCTGGAAAAACTTGAAACCATTTTTCCTTACGACGTGAACTTTGACCTTTACCCCCACCTCAATCTCCAACCTATGACCTTCGTGTAAAGCCACTGGTCTTTTAAATGTTACGACTCCTTAGGCACTCAACGTCTAGTTTAGGTCCAGTGCCACTGGTGTTCAAAATAGACTTGCGCCACTGGCCTAGGCCCCCCTTAATTAGTATATATATATATATATATATATATATATATATATATATATATATATATATATATATATATAATCATTATATCATTATATATAATCGACACGGACGCTGGACTGCATCGCGGGTCCTGCCCCCCCCCCTATATGATAAAAAAAACCCAAAACATCAAACACATATCACGCCTTACCCTTGTTCTGCATTGAGTTTTAGTGCACCAGCTGATAAAGGAATATCAGATGTATTTAACGAGATAAAGATGCATTACACAGAAAAAGCTTTCTTTTACATACAGACCATTATATATTTTCAAAAACTACTACTTTCAATTTGATGATGATACATTGAAAAGGTATAAAGCAAAGTCTGATATGAAATTTTGGTAAAATCAATTAAACTGGGCAGTATGGCGTGCAACACTAGGATGTGGAATCAGTTATAGGAATTGATATCTTGGAGATGGGTTAGTAATTTCAATGTGATTTCAGATAAGAAAATTCTTTTATAAATTCTCCATACCATTGCCATATAGTAAAGCATTTAATCTAACAAACAACAATGTAGATCTGGAGACAATTCAATTAATTTGTAATAGCTTTAATATTCCACATATTTATGATTGGATATATAAAAAAACAACAACTTTAGCCGCTCTTTCTACTACATCTAGTGTAAATCTTAAATCCTAATACAAAGATGTTGGTATGACTAATGATAAAATACATTCATTTGTAAAATCTAAATATGACCTATAGTGGGATAAAGGATAGTTTGCGCAGCCCAATTATTAGTTTTATAACACTCATTTGATACAAGGAAATGAAACAGGTTCGATATACTTCTTTCGACGAGATAGCAGCAGACTAAGAGAAGAAGTAATAGTGTATTTAAGTCAGAGTATTAATGTGATATATATTCTCGGTGGTCAAATACAAAATACAAAATCTATTACGGTATCTGAATATGCTGTTCTCGACACTGAAAATGTTTTAATTTTTAATTTTAGGTGAACAAAGGTTTAGCACAGATGAAAACGTTACAACAATATTTCCACAATATGTTTCAGGTTCAACAGTTAAGGTAAACTATGTAGTTGGTGGTGATAGTATATTTTTATACCTAGTGATATAGAGACGAGAACAGATAATATAGAAGGATATAATAATAATAATAATAATAATAATAATAATAATAATAATAATAATAGTAATAATAATAATTTATGAAAGTCGTCAAATTCATTTAAACTAGTAGTACATCCTGATGTACATACCAACGTGGCAACGACTACAACAACATAAGTTGATAAATCGCCTGTAATAATTCGTCAACAGACAGAAAACAAAGAAACAGCTTAGAAGACTAATAAGAATGACACAGACAAGCCTACAGTACCTAATAAGAATGATGCAGACAAGCCTATAGTACCTAATAAGAATGATGCAGACAAGCTTACAGTACCTAATGAGAATGATACAGACAAGCCTACAGTACCTAATAAGAATGATACAGACAAGCTTACGGTACCTAATAAGAATGATACAGACAAGTTTACAGTACCTAATAAGAATGATGCAGACAAGCTTACAGTACCTAATAAGAATTTACCAACGAACGTGCTGCCGCCTTTTCCACCGCCACTGCCAGGCTGATTTGCGCCTACGATGAATTATTTTACAAAACTTTGCTATGGATTAGGGTAAGAGTTATTGCCATATCTATAGCTGTAGATATAGTAGCAATTGTTACACCTTTATCTTCTTGAAAAGCAATTTTTTCCTTATTTAACTTGTGTATTTCTACTATAAAACCTAAAGATTCTGACAAATTTGTTTCAACAACACTTCTTGTTATCTGTTGCCTGATTATATTATCTTTCATTATAGGAATTTATATTGGTGGAATTTATTCTGCCTTAGTCCATTTCTTTTCTTTTCTTTTCCAACATATATTTTCCAAAAACTTACTTCCGCCTTTACTAGCTTTATAGTTAAATGATAACATTTTTTGGGCGGTTACCAACACTTAAAAAGTTGAAGCCTGTTTACCAAGTTCTTCGTAATACAATGTTTTGTTTTTAATTTAGTTACACTATTCCTTTAACTTAAAATTATATATAATATCTTCATCGTACAGATTGTCACAGGATGAAGCCGGGTTGGGACTGGATTAGTGAAGACACCGAAAGCAACTGCGTTAATAAGATGTTTATTTATAAACGCAATTTAAAGATGAACAAATCTGACACCATTATAACAAAAAGATAAGGAAAATTATAAAGTTCCTAACATGGAACTATCAACAACAAGTAACTCAACGAGAAAAATCAAAGATGGGTTTAACAAATGGAATTTTAAACAAACGTGAATAGCATCCTATCACCAATCGACAAATAAGAGTATATGATTTACACCCCAATATAAACAAGGTCTTATTAAGTACCAAGGGTGACCAAAGCATGTGATTTATGCACTTATCAATAGAATACTCATTTATCCATCAATCTGTTAACTCGTCAATTTATCAATTTAACAAGCGATGTTGGAATATGAATTTATGAATCCGTCGTTCATATAACGATATTGAAATGGGGATGTATGAAATTATGAATATGTCGTTCATATAACGATATTGAAATGGGGATGTATGAAATTATGAATCTATCACACATATAGCGATATTGAAATGGGAATGAATGTAATTTTGCACAGATAGCAATATTGAGATAACAATCAAATGGAACACGCACTAAATATAACTATCGTGGCGTCCGTTTGACTACCAAGATGTATCTACGGTTCCACCCGCTCTAGTCCATGGTCAAGGAGCCACCACGCATGGTCCACCCCTCCCAGTCTGTTGAAGGGTCCCTCGAGAGCCTTCACATTAACACAGACCCGTTGATCGAGAAGCCTTGGTCCCTCGCATCGAGAAAACCAGTACACTCTTCCGAAACAACGTCACCAGACACAGCGTACACGTCACACGAAACCACACAGAGTTCTGTGACTTCACACACCACCAAACCATACATATGGAACAGCTAAAAGTATAACAACTAAACCGTGTAGTACATATGACACGGTTAGTACTTTTGTATTGATATATATTGCGCATGCGCGCACATGAATTACGCCTCGTTACACATTACATTAATCATTCAATGCATGCCGCGTATAATTAAATAATACCCGTCTGTTCAGTTACAACAAATAGCTAACTTGAACCAGCCTATAGGATTTCTAATATCATGGCGTTGTATGACCTAGGTATTGACTCTCTGTAGAATTTAGAATAAATTCTAAAACATCTAATATATGAAACAATTATGTCATATAAAACGAATAGTGATAAAGAATACAATCTTAAATTTCACATACCTCTACAGCTGAAGTTTTGCTCCCGTAAAGAGGTAAGCTTTCTGACAAGACTCATCGTAGTGTAATTTGTTTATAGAGAATTCGCTCTATATGTACTCTAGCTGTGACAGATATGCGCAGCAGCTAGGTACGTGAGTTTTCACTGCAGGCAATTTGCACGTGCAGCATGGGGTGAATCGCGCTCAGTATTTCAAAATAACTAGAGCCGAAAAAAATAAACAACCCCCGAGTAACGCTCTAGTCGGAAACGAAACCCGAATACATTTTGGATCACATATACATATTGATATAAACCATACAATTCCGTGACACAGATCGTCAATAACATTTTACGGAATTGTTGTAGTAGGACCAGGAGTGGGACCAGGTTTAGAATCAAAAGGACAATCATCATCAGGATGATCATCAAGTTCAGGATCGGATTCGTCATAAGGTTCTATATCCATGCAACGAAAAGCAGCTATCGCTGTTTTATACTATTTAAACGAATCAAAAACAGCTTTAAAAAACAATTAAGCTTTCTAGAATCTAAACAAGATACTGACTCTAGTTTTCGACAGGATGTCAGGACTGCTTCGGATATGAAAAAATAAGCAAAGGCTATAAACAAGAATTAAAACTTAGTACAGTAAATGGGACATACAAGGAAATAAGTGACAAACATTTAACCGATAAGGAGTTGGATAAAATGAATCAAAACATATTAACAAGACATATGAAATTATTGGAAATGCTGGATCTGCTAAAATATCAAAATCATTGTCAAATGCAATAATACTAGTAATAACATCTTTATTGGGTAAATATCTTCTAATGAATAACCTAAACGAATTACAGAAAGAGCTGAAAGAAAACTACCCAACAACACACGGAATTACATATTTTTCTAGATTTTTATCTATTAGATTCGAATTGCCAATTTCAGCATTAAGTGCTCGCTCGATAACTATTAAGCGGATTGATTTAAAAATGGAGACAGAGCGAACAAGTATAAAGGTCTAGAAAACCAGGACGCAATTACATTAGAAACTATAAATAATATTTAAGATATTTGTAAGTTAAAAAATACTTGAAGGTAATTTGAAAATAACTTAAGAGTAAATTGACGATAACTTGAAAGTAACTCGAAGCTATCTTGAAATAACTTGAAGGTAACTCGAAAATGACTAGAAAATAAAATGAACCTAACTTGAACAACTGTTTAGAAAACTTTAATATGTTATAAAATAAATGGAAGGTAGACAGTGAAGCGCACAAGTTCTTGAAAGTAAAACTGAAGAAAATGTAAATGTTCCTAAATCACCAGAGAAGATAACTTCACAAAAGATACAAAATCCTCGAACAGTTGAACTTTGAAAACAACTGGCAAAAAGTTTAAGCAAAAATTCAAAAAACAAAAAGCAGAAAATTTAAAAATATTATGTCTACTGAGAGAACTGGGTCAGAACTGCAGATCATGACTGCTTCTCAGGACTTAGATGTTGTTAAAATAGGCAACATCATTTATTACTTGATAGCTAGTGCAGTTGTTGCTATAAGAATATGTATTATATATTCCAAAGAGCACCTATAAAAGGAATCAGTATTGGGGACTACTAGCACAACGCCAAAGAGTCAAATAAAGTAAATTAATTGCCAGACATGTTGTAGTAAAATGTTTCAGTTAATAGTGGAGTCATGCGTAAATGTAATACAATTTATATTAATACATGGCAAGCGAAACGAGCAACATAATTAACACTATTTACCCTGCAGCATTAAATTCAACTCTTACATTAAGTTACAATATGTTTTTGAAGAGGATATTTAATTTTAAAATAGATGACCCAACAAACATGGGGATGGGAAAAGTGCTAAAATTGGTTACTTCAATAGACTATCTAATAGCTCAAAAGGCAAGATAATTAATTAATTAATTAACTAACTAATTGCAATTACCTAATGATCATTGAACTAATTTTAGCTTGATGTAACTTAATGAAATTAATAATGATTCAGTTAAAGAAATAGAACATTATAGAGGCTTACAAAAGTATAAAACAACATATAAGCTTTTGAACTTATATAGTATTTGATGGCAAGTGTTTCCGGTGGAATGGACTATTATACCTCTAGCTTTTACAGAGTTAGGTGCAACTTTACTATGGTTTGTTGCAAACGCGTTAAAAGATAAGCTAGCATATACAACAATTTTGAAACGCGATAAGACTGTAACCTCTGCTATAACTAAGTTGAATAAAACTGATGAAATGATGAGTAAAGCATAAGTAAGAATGAAAATAAGTCCCGATGATTTTAGTATGATAGTTACTGAATACAACAAATGGTTGGGACGGTGCAGGATTGCTTCGTCAGGTTAATAGGTTTCTTTTCGCATTACTTAAATGGCATACTATCTAGCGCGAAAATCCACTAACAGCACGGTGAATTCTGCTTACGTCACTGTGGAAGGACAGTCTGAGAAAGAAATATATTTTTCCAGTTCAATTGATAAACGAGCTGATCATCATTATCATCATCATCATTTACTTCCTTTCGTAGAAGATTATATTATATAATAATTAAGTATAATAAATCACTTGATTACAATCAGAAAACTTTCATAAGATTACAACCCCCCCCCCAAACAAATAATAAATAAATAAATAATGGAGGCGAACTATACTGCCTGGCTTCATGTGAAGAAAGCCGGGTTAATAGGCTTCTTTTCGCGAAAGAAATATATTGTTCAAATCCAATTGATAACATAGAATAGATGGCAACTTATACATTTTATTACAGAGAATAAATTTTGTAGTTAGTTATCACAATACTTTCCATGATAAAAGAAATAATATATTTTGCTATATAACCAATAAGAATGAAACCAAAACCATATCAATACATGATGGGTTCTGTTTTATATATAGATATATATATATATATATATATATATATATATATATATATATATATATATATATATATATATATATATATATATATATATATTGAAAGCCGGAAATATACCTCTTAAGTTTAAATAACTCCGAATAATAATTACACAGTGTATATAACAAACTACAATTCTTTTTACCAGGATTTAATAGTGTGAGATCGAACAACTAATATATCTACCAAATCACATAGCATCTGCGGATATTTTTAAAACCTAAAAACTTTGTATATTTGCCTCGATCAACTAAAAAATGAAAAGAATTATTGTAATGGTTGATATTATATCATATGATGTTGATAGTCTATATGAGCAATTACAAAGATATACTATAAGCACATTCAACAATATATTAAAGATGAAGACTTTAAAGTAAAACATTGTAATGGTATGTCAGATACATATGTTTTTAGAACACCTAAAGGAAATTAATTTTCCCGTTTCATGCTAACTAAATGATCTGGTTCAGCGCAATGAATGATTGTAATAGCTCTCCAGTTATTGCAGTGTGAGACTAAAGTAAATAAATAATTTGAAATTCGAGATAAAACTGTTTTCTATCAATATCACAAGAATAGTCAAAAGCGGAATTGAATTCATTATTAAATGATAGAAATATCTTTAAGAAGTCCTAGTAATTTTAGTTTAAAATTCTTAGAGAAAGATGAAAAAGATGAAGCATCAAATCAGAACTGAGGGCTTTAAAGCTGGTGTGAAAAGGTTGGTAGACAGAGCGACAGCTGTCAGAAATAGTGTTCATAATTACAGAGGAAGAATGACGTGGATGAAGTCAATAGAAAAAATAGAGGACTTAAAGAATAAGGTTAATGTGAGTGAAATTATGACTAGATCCATGAAAACAACCTACGATTGATCTAATTTAGATTTAAGCAATACAATAAAAGATTTAATAGAACAGGACTTAGGAACTCTCAAAAATAATTATCTGTTGGAATAAAAAAAGCCCTAACAGATAGTAAATTATATACAGATAAAGAACGTCTTAATAATATTGGTGTGGTACAGTGAAGTATTGACAAATGAGAGAAAAAGGTGAAACGATTAAAAACAGATTTTAATGACATAGCAAAAGATAACAACAGGAACAGATAAAATTAATAATGACGTAGATAAAAAGACTTTAGTTTAAGTGAATGCATTGATACAGCTCAATCAGAAACAGAGAGATCAGTAACTAAAATAAACCTAGATATGGGAGTAAAGACTCTTGTAGTTGATGAAATAAATAAAACTTTCAATAATCTTAATACAGTGTTAAATGATCAAGTATATTACTTTTTTATATTAGTTATATACGAATAGGCCTTATTTTGGTTAATACAACAAAAGAACCATATACTTATCCTATATATGAAGAATGTCAAATGGCAAATTAACGTTTTTTTTTGTGTTTTTTTTTTATCTTTTCTTTTATTTTATTTTTTTGTCTTTTAGGGGGTGGGGGTGGGAGATTTATTCTCAGGTTTCACAACACCACAAACAGTAGCTATTTCTTATGGATTTGATTTTACTCCATCACATTTTGCTGGATACACTTTATACTTCATAGATACCTCCGAATATTTTTTCTTATTAAAATAAATGAGTAAGCTTTATATTTAATTTTTATAAACTTAATCTCCAATCCCCCGATGATTTGAAATTTTATATTGTCCTAATGGTAGATAAAACAAGTAATTCTTATGTAGAACATACGAATGAAGAAGTTGCAATAAAACATTTACCTAGAGAACCTCAACAAATAAAATATTATAGAAGAAAAGAATCAAAAACAAACATATCATTTAGACGAAAGCAATATTTTATCTTTTTCTGTTACAAACGTTGAAGCTGATTATCATTCTCCTGTAAGTTTCTTCTTATGTAGATTTTAATATTGCTGACAGAGTACAAATTTATCATCATTAAAGCATTAAAGATGAGAATGGAAATGTATGTCCATAATATATCTCAGGCAAACTAATTTCCCCATTTCATGATTTATTTTGAGATAAATAATGGGATAAATAGCACTAACTTCACGACTAATATATTTAATAGGTCCCAGTGATTTAACTTTTAAATACTCTGGGAAATATGATAAGATAAAAAGAGCTGGACACTTCAATAACTAATAAACCAAACATGAATAACACCGTATTATAAATTAAGATAACCTAGACACTTTGTACAACGATATGTTGACAGTTTAATACGATAGACTTTAGAGGATAATACTCTGAAAGATATTAAAACATTGAGAGACTGATACGAAATTAATAGTAATTGATGATATTACAAATAAAATAGAAAAAATAAATCAGATCAAGAACTCAACAAAAATATTATTGAATTATAGTCATCATAAATTAATTGACATGCAGAAATGGGAGTAAAGACTAATGCTATTGTTGATATTAAAAACGATTATATAAATTTGATCATGAACTATCTGGAAGTATGGTAGTTTTTTGATTTTCGTTTTTTAAAAAAGGCTCTTTTTGGTTGATGCAAATAGAGAACCATATAGATATGAAAGAGTTGAAAACTTTGAAACTTGCCTTGTAATAAAATTAAACTGTTTATTTCTGTGTTCACAACACTGCAAACAGTAGGTACTACTTATGGATTTGACTAAGCTTCAACACATTTTCTTGAATGCAAGTTACATCGTGTAGGTATAGAAAAAGTAGTATGCTTTGCAAATGAATGAATCTGGTTTTAGGTTAAATTTTTTGAAACTTAAATATTGATACTCCAAGTGAATTATTATTTAATATTGTATTAGTGATGAATAATAATAGTTGTCATTTAAAAAAAAAATAATAAAGAAATTATAGTAAACGATTTGTCGAGCGGGCCTCGCAGAATAGAATATTATGAAATAAAAGAATCAAAAACATATTCTTCAGAAGAATTAAAATAATTGCATTAGCACATGGTCACATACCTGAGTCCTTTAACTTCAAATTTAATGTTGGAGACATTATGCAAATGTATTATCATAAAATAGTCGGAACAGCAGTAATGTTTGGAGGAGAAATTACTAACGCTTTAGCATTCACAGGAAGTAATTTTCTATTTAAGTTATTTCATCCTGATGAATCTAAAGCAAACAGAGACAAGACAACTGAGGGAAAGAATAATGAGTTCAGTGCAGGCAGAACAAAGACACTTGATTACATGAATAAAAAATTAAGACTGAAAGGTTGGGTCATTTAGCATTTAGATAATTTGGATAAAGTTTTAATTTATATTCTTCTGCAAATCCAGAGGATAGTATCACTTCAGAAAAACATATGCAACATAAACTTAATAATTATTACCAACCTTTTGATTTTTTTTTATTGCAGGTGTAATGGGTGCTAGTTTTTATATTGGCTGTAGGTTTTTCTGAGAAGTAAACAGACGGGACGAAACGAGACGTCAGTACTGCGCTTTGCAACACACAGAAAATATTTAAGTCCTCTTAAACAGGACAAAACAATGTAGGATTTTAAGAATCTTAGTCCAGCACACCACTGTATTACGCACAACTAAACTTAAACAATATTTACATGTTCTGATACCTAGGGAATGACAAAGTTTTTAAATTGTAACAAGTAGTTTCTCTTATCGTTTGATCTAAAGGTTAAAGGAGATGCAAATAATTCAGTTGTCAACTATCTTGAAAGAAAGCTGAGTAAAGACATAACCTTTTCTTACTGTAATGATGATATTTTCAAGCTGAATGATTACAACATCTGTGAAAACAAATACAATAAAGCATGGCATAATAAATAAAAAAACTGAAAAAGATAAGTTCAGAAGCGGCTAATGCGCAAAACACTGATACAGAAACTATTTAGTTTATTGTATACTCAAGCAAATTAATAATACTAGTAGAGTTTCAAATACTGACAGATCATTGCTTGATGTATCCTTATGCTCTTCCTCGGGATTTGAGATTTATGATCACGTTGGAAAGTGATAGAAGATGCAAACCAGGTTATGAATTAGAGAATATTTGTCTCCAGTAAAATACGGTTACTTGTGCGCTATTGGCTAGTTATGTAATCGATAAGTACGAAAATGGAATTTATTTCTTTTATGATTATATCACAAGAGAGAGAATTATTGATATAGCTGCTAATACAACATTAACAAATGTAATACTTGATTCACTAAGAATGAGTCTAAAAAAAAAGCCTTGAAACACTGCAAAAACGATAAAGAAACTGATCCCGAGAAGTAGTTCAATTCAGCAATAGAAAAATAGCGATTACTGTGTAAGGACTATCTAACATTTTTTATTTACAAGTGTACACGTTAGAACAGGAATTTATAGGGGCATGTACATTTTCCTGAGATGAACAACAAAAAAGACACTCATAATAGTAGTATTAGTACAAACAATTTTATACTGGTCGACATTGTTTACGATTGGACTTAAGAAGTACACATGATAATAGATTGCAAAGAACATGAGATAAATTAGCTAATGTGCAACAAGGAATACAGCTACAGATAAGCAGAAACGGAAACGTATATGAACACAAAATGTATATTAATTGTGTTACTGTTGCACAGGTAAATATTTAGAACAACCAATTAAAATCTATTATATTCTAAAGTCCTCGCGTGCAGTTACATTCTGATTAAACTGTTAATAAAAATACCTCAAAGAACCTCATGATATAATTATATGGGGTGTTGCAAATTGTGCAAAGACAAGTTTGCACTAGATTTGATTGAAACAGAATATAAAAACGTTTTTGATTTTATTGTGATTATCTGTCCAACCATTATGTACAAAAAACTGACAACAAAAAATTGCAATTTAGAGACGACAATGCAATTATAATAGATTGTGGTGATAAATCAGATAAATGGTAAAATTACTTATTAGTGTACAGCAGGAAACTAATTCTTTGTTTACTATAGACAATTGTGCAAATTTAGATGATGGAAAAAGAAAGCAATAAACTAAAAGTAACAACGTTAGCATTCAGTAGTAGGCTTTATGGAATATCTTTATCGGTAAAAGTGCAAAACGTATAACTCCGTCATAAAAATCTTCTTGAAGGTGTTAAATTTGCCTTTTACTCAAAATATAAAATGTCTATGGAAAACATTTTTAAAAAAATGAAAATGACCAACCGTTATTATACATTAAATAATTAAGAGGTTAAAAGAAAATAATAGAAATTTGCTTTAATGAGGATGAAATATCTGTTTCATTACAAGGTAGAAGATTAACTAGGTAGTTAATAGGAATTAACTAGCTAGACTCCCAAAGGTCGATAGCCATAAGGTAAAGCATTCATGTACCAACTAAATAACGTTTATCATCATATGGTGAAATAAAAACCTTATTTATTGTGACATTGTGTATCAAATGACGGTATGATCTAACTAAATTCATTTTATGACGATTTACATTTTGCCTAAATAAACAACCTTTGTACATATCGTATTTAGATTCTGCTTAGCAATATATTTCTCAATAACCTTGCATACTTTCTTTCTACTGTGTCAGTTCTTAAAGTATATAACTTACATCAAGGCCTCCAAATTCTTGTAAAAATACACAAAGCATCTCATCTTTAAACTTTCATACAACTTTCTTGTTAGCTATTGGTATTCCATAATTGTTATCATTTTTGGAATCACTTGTGTCGTAAAACTCTATATTTTGTTTCATATCATTATTAAAATAAATGTCTTTTTCAACATCAATACATAGAGAATCTCTATCGGTTATTAATAACTTCATTTTTCCACCATATTATTTCTGTAGCTTTCTGTAGTAAACGTCACACATCAGCAACTTACTTCTAGCACTGTAAATTCAATCATAAATTTGTTTTGCTAATTTTATTTTCTTGTTCTTTAAAGTAACTAATTCAGCATCGTCATCTATCATTGTTCTCCTTACAAATGATCATTTTGATGTTTATAACATTTGTTCGTCAGTATATATTTTTACATTAGTTCTCTTAAATTTTCCATTTGGTTTCCAAAGACAGCGTTATTCATAAACTTTTTAAATAAATCTTTTTTCAAAGTCAATAGTTGATTTTGTCTCCAAGATGTATTTAGTTCTATGTATGATTTTGACCACAGATCTTGATTTAATATAACCTCTCTATGAATTTTTAGTTTTATTCCTAACTGAAAATATAACTTCAAATTACGATAGTGGATAACACATTTTTCTTTGTTTTTTAGCCTGCATAATAAAATTTAGTTACTGAAGGTGTTTAGCTCCGTTTTATTTTCTATCAATTTCTTTTGTATTGTAGATAAATCATCCTCACTGGGAATTGATTGTTCTACTTTTAGACTTCCGCCAGATTCACTGCAATTACTCCAATTTTCTTTAACTTGTTTTATTTCTTCTTCGTCTGCCTAGTTCAAGCTTCTACCAAGCAAGGATTGGCACATGGCCCTATCATGAAAATAGTTGAGGTTTAGGTACATAATATACGACCTTGACCATGATGTATTACATTCTCTATTATTTCTTATTTGGTTGTCGCTGGTCGTATAACTATGATACCAATGGATTGATTTAGCATATCTATTAGGTATCATACTTATTACTCCTCTGATTCTAGATTTAATCATTAAAAACATATCATAATCTGTCAGCAATTATAATTTGACTTTTTTTTCAAGTAGCATGGCGAGCTAGTCTTTGTGCACTCAAATGATGTGCTGGGTCTGGTTTGTAATAATTCATGCACACATATCTGAATTCCTGAAAAACTATCATATAACATTAAACTATTTTTCTTTACGTAGTAGTCACGAAGATCGCCAAGAGAATGTATGGTGAAATGTTACATAACGGCTTTTACATCCTGGTAATCTTCAGCGTTAATTCCTGAGCCGGTGAGTTTTTAGAATGAAATTTCTCAATTAGCGGTAATTTAGTTTCATCAAGAATTTGAACGAATCGATATATTCGTATGCATAAATATCTTTCCTCAAAAACCTAGAGAACTTGTTACGTGACTAGGCTTCTATGTCCTCGCTCTTTTTTCTGGAAATGTTTTATGATTGTTTTTAATTTAGCATCCTGAAGATTTTTAGCAAGTTGCTTTAGTAATTGACCCATAAACTGATAACTATCCTAAAATCTTATTGTTCTTTTGACAAATACTTCTTGCGGGCCATCTTTCTGGAACCTGACAACCAAAAAACACCTTACTAACTAACTAACTAACTAACGAACTAACTATATATATATATATATATATATATATATATATATATATATATATATATATATATATATATATATATGTATTGTGTTTCATCATTATTTGGTATTATTGATGCTACTTGATCTGGATCTTTTTTTTAACTAAGGATTTGATAAAGAGATGAAAATCGTCGTATCCCAAGAATTTATGAAAATTTAGGGACAGATATTTCGGATATTTATAATTTAAATTATACTGTATATGTGCTAAATCTCTATATTTTTTCATTTAAGTGGTCAAAATCTCTTACTGTTTGAACGTCTCGCCTTTAATGTCTTCAGAGCCTTTTTCACGGACATAAGATATTTTGGTGGAACTATAATGCTTTTTATCTTTATTACTTAATATCATTTCTGCAGCGTTACTAGATCTTAGTTCTTGATAAACAGTTTTTGCAATTGGTCTTAAATATTTAGAAGACTTAACTATAAAATCGTCTCCTCTGTACACTATTGGTTCAAAGAACTTGTTTCATTTGCTCGTGTCCTTGTGAGTTGATTTAAGACAAGGGCAAACTCCTGCTGGTATTTTGCGTATTGGACGTCAGGACTGCTTCGCGGCCTGACGACTTGCAGGCTTATTACTTATTGGCTCAATGACACTTTCCAAATCATAATAAAGAACAAATGAAACTTTAGTTGTGTTTGGTAGTTTTTAAATTTAAGGATAGAAGGCTCTTGTGGTATTATGTCTATTACGTTAAATATCTGGTTCCGTAATCTTTTGTGTTCTTGTAATTTTAATTCAGAATACAAAAATTAAAGCACCTCTTTCACATGAGTGTTTATAATATATTATGTTTATTTTTTGAGATGAAACCGATTTTGATTAATTCTTTATTTCACAATAATGATAATTATATTTGCTGTTATCAAATATGATTAGAAATCTACATGTCTGTCTCTTTCTCTTTCCGTGATTCCAACTGGTCTTTTACGTTTTTCTACTCGGTTCATATACATTGACGGATTTAATAAATTCATTGTCAAATGCTTTATACTTTGCATATTCATTGGACATTTATTAAACCAATGTTTATATTTATCAAGGTTATATTGTTGTGGTTTATATGGAGATTCTTAGACGGATTTAAATAGACTCTATTAAATCTATAAAAAAAACCAACCCAAAAATCTATTGTTTTTATTTTGTACATTAAGACAGACTTGTTTTTTGTTTTTTTTATCCAGTCCGGTAAATCTATGTATGACTTTGTTGCTATCAGTCTAAATATGGCAACACGTAAAATAAATTAATAGTCTTATAAAAACAAAACAATTTGTGTATATCATTGTTTTATGAATAAATGGCATATCTAATATATCAAACAGTTCTTCGTCTTTTTCTTTCTATGTCATTTTTGTTCATTATGTTTTTCCTTGTGTTCTATGATACCTATCCATATAATAATGATGATCAACTCCATCTTCGTCTGTTTCCTTTCATACGAGTTGAATCAGTCAATCTAGCTGCACTTTTAAGGAATCTAAATGTCTAATTGTTCTACTTATTATTTTCCATAGGTACGGTTCAACTCCTTTAAAAAAGAAATACAAAGACTGGTTAGTTAATTTTCCAGCTTCAAATCTATATTGATTAAAAAACAAATTTAACAAATCTTGCTACAATGTTTTTTAAAAATTCATTCACAATTTGTTTATTTGTTATCTAGCTTGAAAACGAATTAAAGGAGACTGTAATTTTCGTCTTTCAGATTTTGGATTTTTTGTATCAAGCAAATTCTATACCATTTACATAGTACTATTTTCTTTCAATAAAACGTTTCTGAAAAAATTACTGTTTGTTTTGGATTTTTTTATAAATATAAAATTAGATTGAACTCTGCTTTTTATGATGGCCCAATGATAATCTTTTTTCTTTAATAGCTTTTCCACATTCACAGGTAATTTTTTTTAGATTGTATTATCTAATTTTCTTATCTCCTCCAGTATAATACCACGGAGATTTCATTTTATTTAGATAATCTTGACATCGTATGTGTAGTGAGTATTTAGACGTCTTATTTGATTGATAAACTTAATTTGATAACGCGCATAATATGTTAGTTGGTCCTATTTAGTATAGTGTAAATCTTTTCACATATAACTACTACATTGTTTTATATGGGACGGGACGTCAGGACCGCGCTTAGCTAGGACTGGTGCACTAAGACTACTTCAGTGAGACAACGGTTTCTTCCAGCTCCCACAGCTCCCAACTATTAACAGGTTTGTGATATTCTTTCCATTTTACCAGAACATATTTTTTGCCATTCATTTGTTTTATATATATATATAATTTTTTTCAATTTTAAAAAATTCCCTCAGTATTCTATCATTTTAAGTCTTTTGATTTATATACTACAGGGTCTCCTAAAATTACTTCTCTAATGATAAAAATCTCTTCAATGAAACAGGGAAGATATCCTTTAGTAACAATAGACTAATTTTTTGAGATCCTGACTTTCTCACCTAATTTATATTTGGGATTTCCATAGGCATCTGTTGTAAGTTATTATAGGACTAGATCTAACGTGTGTTTTTAGCATTTACTAGTACAAAGACATGAAATCATTATTTGATTAACATATTGTCAAGATAACGTAATCGTCTAAAAGATAAATCCAACTTCAACAAACAAACAAACAAACAAAAAAAAAATAATAATAATAAAAAAATAAAAATAGAGAGGAAAAAAAGTTGAACCGTATGTTAAACATGTTGCTATTATATTAATATAATATACAAGGACATATGTATGTATGTATGTAACAGAGTGTATGTATGTATGTATCATGAGCGTAGGCGTGCAAGTAGGCAAGTATATGAGTAAAAGGGTTGGAAAAACCTAAATATGGAAGCAGCTGAGTAGAACATATATGTATACTGTTACTGTTGTCACGTGAGCGACAAAACGCGCAGAAAAGAAAAATATAATAAAAAAAGCAAGAATTAAAAAGAATAGCATGCTTAAAAATACAAACATCTAGGAAATATGAAGAATTATTTACATTTGACTAGCACCTTTTAAATGAACTCCCGCGTCAGCTGTTCTTCTCAGCATTGGGTAACTAACAGTTGTAAATAGTGTCTGGTAGATGATATAAAATGGGTCCATCAATCTAATCTAGTTTACAAGTACATTGGCACATATTATATTCAAGTTCATTTACTCTTCTGTACGCGAATTATAATATTTTTGACACCAAACACGTTCATTTTTGCCATCTATTTGATTTAGAACAACATTTGAAATAACTAATAGCATCATCAATTAAAGTAGTATGTATATATGTATGTATGTATGTATGTATGTATGTATGTATGTTCATAAGTGTGTGAATGTGCTTGCATGTGTCTATATGTCTGCTTGTATACACGGATTGCATATAGTTTACTGCATGTGTGTATCTATGTTAAAAATTAATTGTTATTTTATTATTTATAGTCGGTAAAATACTGCGGATTTCGATTGCAATTTCCGATTGACTCAGGTGCCACTTATTGTTATGAATTGTGACTGACAATGTTCTTTCCTGCTAGCTGGTAACTGACAGACATATAACGTGTGCCAGTAGCCAATGCAATCTTCCCATAACCGTTTTATAACATCACATCCGAGGTGTTTATAGTACTTGATATTGTGAGTACGCACGCCTCCTAACTTGTCTTATAAATTTATGTCTCAAGTACAAGTCATACAGGTCTTGTAGGCATTCGGTACCGATACCGACTATTTCAGAGGTGTCATTTTTTAGAATTATATTAAACATACCTTTATATAGCGATTATACATTTTAGTTCGCTCCTCGTCGATCAAAAGTCCTTGGAAGATCATTATATAAACGCCCCAAACGATACATACGACAAAATCAACGTTAAAAGTACGTCGACATTTTTACACACAGTAAACCAAAAGGTTAGATCCAGTGTAAACCGGATTGAAAGTCTCGCTATGATGTCACAATGAAAGCGCATCGTACGGGAAAAAAATTAAACTTGTTATGTTCAAGTCCTGTGATAACTAATTTCTTCTCCATTGTTTACGTACATAATGTGCTTCCATTGTTTCAAATGATTCGATATGTGCACGTGCGAATTGAATAGATGCAGGTGGTGTTTTGTTACAGCGTGAACATTTTCCTCTCCTGTCAGAACCTGAAAAGACACCGCTAGATTTTCTATTCATAGCAATTATAATTGTCTTTTTACCAATACCAAGAGTATTGATAAAGAACATTTTGCACACTCTCACTCTTGTATTATTTACTTTAAAAGCATATTGAAGGCTAGTCTTCCTGCATCCTGTCTTAGCCCGTTTGGGATTACAGTCCCTGATATTCTAGCAAGTAAACTGCCTCTGCCTGTTGTAATCTTGTAGGCTCCAGTACGTATCAAATATTTCTTCTGTAATACTTTCATTGCATTTAAACTTACATTTTGAACAGTCTTTCAATTTCATGCTACGTTGCTCAATTTGTTAGCCTAGTTTTGATATATATGCCAAGACAAAGCTCCTGTTTCTCTTCCGAATATTTCTTTTCCATAGCCCTAGTGTTGCTTTAATCTTTCGAAAAGATTCTTTAGTTTTTGGACTAACATATGCTGCCTCTTTATGTGGTGTTACATCAACATGCCCACTACCCAGCTCTGCTTAAACTGGTGTTTTCAAAGCGTTAGTAGCATTTCCTTTGCCAGCAGTGTTTTCTCTTTCTGCGCTGCTGTCCACACCGTCATAATGCTCTTCACCTTTGATCTTCAAATATGTTAAATACATGTATGAGTTTTGGTCAAAGTCTGTCAGGTCTGGTTTTATGTCATACACAGTATTATAAATCTGATTTGAGAATATCTTTTTTTTTTGGCTTTTCATTATATTTGGTGCAGCTCATGGTTTACAGTCAACAATACTTGTGTTCCATTGCCCCTTTCCCTTGATTGATTCAACTTCACGAGCAAACTGCACTGTCCTGTCCTCTGAAGATCCATTATCCTGTAGAAAATTGAAATAATGTTGTATATTTTCTGATATGTGCTCAGCTATTTATTTATGAAACTTTTCAATAGATAAATCTTGCTGCATTTCAAGCTTAAGCGCTCCAAGAAGCAATCCCCATCAGCGGTAACAGCAACATGTTTATATCCATTAAAAGCAGGCTAGTTGTCAAGTCGCTCAATATGGTAGTTTCTCATACCTTGTTTCAACTCATGTCGCCTTTTGCTCTTCGGCTTAGCGATTTTCTTAAGACTAGTGTCTTTCTTTTGTTCAGTTCGTGTTTGTATTGCCTTTAATGATGCGCCCTTCTTTTTAATTTTATCTTTCAGATCTCGTGAAGGTAAATGTGTATATTTGGATTTGAACAGTTTAGTCTTGATTGACTTTCCTGTCTCTTTCTTCCATGCTTGTTTCTGGTCAGTCTTTAATTTACTGTTTAAGGACCCTGATGTGTTTGAATCAGATAAATTGTAATCATCTTTTGAAGGCTGGTAATCCTTATCATCATTTGTATAATCCATATCTTCACACTGGCCTTTTTCAAGAATTCCCCATAGCCTTCTCTGAAACACGGCCAAGGGTTCATCCTCGCTGTCTCCCTCATCATCAATGAGATTCTTAGAATAATTTTAGGATGTGTTTTCTCATTTTCATTTCCCATTTGATTGTCCATTTCATAAATGACAGCATTAATTGTACTGTCTGACCAGTCAGACATCTCTTCGTCTAGTACCTGCATGTAACATATATTGAGACATTACAATAATATTGTACTCATTATGTGGCAAATACAAGTAGATCATTATATGCATCAGAAACGCATTAATCTGATAATTTACTATTGTTTTATTTCAAATTGTTTTTTTTTAAAGAAATCAACTAAACACAATACAAGTAAAAACAATTGGAGCATATTAGTACTGATATAATAGAAATGAGTTACTATATTCTCTAAAATACAACTGAATGGTATACTTTATTACTTGCATTAGTACTGTTATAATAGAAATGAGTTACTATATTCTCTAAAATACAACTGAATGGTATACTTTATTACTTGCATTAGTACTGATATAATAGAAATGAGTTACTATATTCTGTAACATACAAATCAATGGTATGCTTTAATACTTACCTTTAAAATATCCATAATATTCCCTGACCCATGTTCAATAAGTCAATCATTTAGTTTGTAAAAACACTGTGAAATAGCAAAAGAAGTTTACAACCAATTAGTGAATATGCTGATAAAGCAAAACAAGTTTAAAACGAATTAGTGCACTGCTGATAATTAAACGAAGTTTCTGGACTCACCATTAATAAGTAATTTGAAACCACACTGGTCTGTTCGCCTTACTGAGGGGGTTATCTGAACAAAACCTCTATAGATCTATGTTGCAGAGATAGGCACATTCATTAAATGCATCAAGGTGCTAATTGCCAAATAGAACCATGATGCATGCAAACAATGCACATAGCACACTTTATGCATAGAGTTTTCACACTTTATGCAGATATGACTTCGATGATTTTAATATTTCATATTGATATTGGTGTAATATAGATTAATTTTTGTCACAGTAAGATGTAACTATTTTGAAGTGTTTTATCATAACAATGTCAAAATTGACCAAAAGTGCAAATAGCACCTTAATGCACTCTAGAACGATAATGCAAAAATGAGAGAGAGACAGAACAAAATCCTCTCTCGCGCACATACACACATAAATAGAACGAAGTTTGCAACGCTCGTAGACATAAACAAATCAGGCAAGTTAGTGGTTGTGCTGACAAGATCACGTGCCATTAATTTAAACACCTTTGCTACTGACACACGCTGCATGACTGCTAGTTACCAGCTAGCATGGGAAGAACATTGTCGGTCGCAATTCATAATAATAAGTGGCAGCTGGGTCAATCGGACAAAGCAATCGAAATTTGTAGCAGCTGCAATGTTTCTTATTATGTCAATGCAAACTGACTCTAACTAAAATGTGTCATTGACTACGTCTTGTCCTGGTAACCGTTACCAGAAAACTTTCAGTGCAGATTTGACCATTTCTGGAAGGTTTCTCCTCGTAGCTAAGATATTGATCACATCTTTATTGAATCATTGCAATAGTACTTTCGGTCATATCTTTTTAATCAACTTTGAGGGTAAAATGTAACAGAGGCGTAGATTCTGTTATATCCAAATGACCTCGCGCGGTTGATATAAAAATGCTTTGTGCAGTAGCAAACGAAGAGGAATGAAATTCGGAGTAAAAGAATGCTGGGTGATTTGCTCAACAGAAAAGGTAGTTTCCTTTATACTAGTAAGTAAATTGAACCTATTATTTATGGTCCTATTCGTTTATTTTATTCCAGAATCATAGTTTGAAAACTAATGTTAAATGCATATGAAAATAGTGAAATACCAAATGAAAGGAATTGAACATGTTTAATGATTGTGAATATGAATGGAATTAGTTTATCGATTGCAAACTGGCAAGAATAAGCGACCTAGAGCTATAGATGTTATATCAGACAAGATGTTTTACCCCTCTCTGTATGTCTGTCTGTCTGTCTCTGTCTGTCTCTCTCTCTCTCTCTCTCTCTTTATATATATATATATATATATATATATATATATATATATATATATATATATATATAATAAGGCGATTCGTCAGAAAACCAATTAGAACGACTCTCAGTTTGTTGCACGAACGTGTTTCCTGTTAATTTAATTAACCAGTGTTACATTATTATTTTCGAAACTGTGTTTAGAGAAAGGAGTAATTGGTAAGGGCGAAATGAGTGCCCAGATTTGAAAGCATGTAAAGCTGTAGTCTTCTATTTACAACTGATGTCCTGCAAGTAAGTTCACATACATTATTACCAACTGGGATAAGTGATGAATGAAGAGTTTCACCAATGACGTATCCTATAACTGGCAACTGTTTTGACTAAACTCTGTTGCGTTTTCTTCGAGGCTTAGGCGGTCGCTATTGAAAGGCGTAATTAACATGCCAGTACACGTTTGCTAAACAAAAATTACCGAAAAGATATGTATACTAAGATACATTGGGATTTTATCTCAAACTTTTCTTCCTAATATTGGACAAATCTTGACCTTTAACAGGAAAGCATCAATGTCGATATCTACAGATAATATCTATTTGTTTACTACTTTGGACCGGATAAAGATGAAAACAAAGCTAATTGTGTTAAAGGGTAACAAGTGTTTATTTGTTGATTTCAAATATCAACAATAAAAGTCTCCAATGAATTAGAAAAGATGAAGTCTTACAGATTTCTTTCAATGATGATAACATCGATATACCGTCTATACTCGCGTATAACTCGATACCAATTGCAAACTGCATAGACCCAGATCTGCCGTCGCATAATGCGCCGGCAGATCTGAGTCTATGCAGTTTGTAAGGAATAATCAGTAGAACAAACAACATAGATCCTGATATGCCTGTGCATTATGCGACGGCAGATCAGGGTCTATGTTGTTTGCATTTGGCCACGATTTATACGCGAATATAGACAGTAAGTAGCTTTAACCCTGATCGCAAGATGGTTAAAACAGTGCAGTACACAGAAGGAATAGAGTACGTATTTTATGTGGATTATATAGGACGGTGAATCTACAATGATTCAACAAAGAAAGACATAATTAATGGAGTACAAAGTCAGATATAAAACAAGACATGGGGAGTTAGTATATGAAGTAGCTGTTTTACAATCGGCCATAGGAATGGCAGAATTTAACATAAATATAAAATCATTTCTATGTTTGAAAGGATTGAAGACGTGTTTCATATTGATGAAAATAAAAAGTACTTGTTTTAGACGATCGTCATGTTAGCCTGTTGATACTGGAGGAGGTTTTACACCACACTGATGCAGTCAACTCCAGTACACCATTTACAGTGTGTAGATACGAACATCTTAAAGAGACAATTGTTCCTGTCAAACTTCAGAACTTGCGCGAATTATAACACCCTGACTTCGGCACGATTTTCACTGAACTTTTATTTGATATCTAATAGCAACTGAATGACAAATAATTGTACATTCGTTTGGGTTCAAACGAATATGTATGTTGTTTATCATGTCTTGGAGACTTTTTATTTTATACTTTCTTCAAACCTTCAGCTCCATTGTTTTAATATCCCTGTGAAGGTTTTACAAGTTGTCTGCGAAATTTAATCTAAATGGGTCTTTAGGCTTTCATGAAGTAACCCAGCTTGTGTTCCTTTTAATTTTTGCTATCTTCACCTTCCATTTTTTGCAAGGATATTTGGAAAGTTAACACAATTCAAATTGGAACATATCCATCTTTGAATGTTACTTTTAGTACTGAAAAATAATTTAAATTTAATTGGGTAAAAATGAAACAATGGAGACAAATAAATGTTCTGTATACCAAATGTTAAATATGTAATAAAGTTGGATAAGAAATTTAGTAAATGCAAATCTTGCCAAATTAAATACAGCAAAATCTAAAATCATACAACAAAGAGTATATTAAACAAAGGTACCACAATCATGAGAATTTCAGATTAATTCACATTACAAAATGTTGGACTATACAAGCACTAAAGCAAAACGTTAAGTGAAATACGGATTTGAAAATGTTAGGTGCTCCACTTATTGACTTCTATCAAATTTGTCTAAATTCTACAAAGCCTGACGGTGTTATTAAAGATGACTCTATACATTGATCATTTCATTCAATATACCTCTTTTGACCTATCCGATCTAGATTGGCAAATATTAGTTCACTGATCAAACACTGGATACATGATACCCCCCCCCCAAAAAAAAAAAAAAAAAAAAAAAACCAGGTCGAATAATTCAATGATACCTTCGAGGAAATAAAAGTGCACAAGAAAAAAGTTGAATAATTCCAGATTGCTTACTTCTTCATTGAGGAACTTTTGAACAGTATTAGTTAGGTTGTTTTTCATGATCGACTTTATTGCATGGTATTTAGGTACCCCTGAAACAGTTCTTGTAACAATTATTGTTAAAGGCACAAATGTATCAACAACAAAGAAAGCAGTTTGTCTGTATTTTCTGTTTCTTTGCTTTATGTTGGCTTTTGAGATCTCTAGTTTTAAATGTTATGAAACTTGCACTGAGTTCAGTTAGAGGCAGTTGGAGGCAAACCTAGCTTAAATATCACAAGTCCAATGAAGTAGCTAATACCATTGGATGTCACGTGATCAACTTTTAGGTCATTCTGTAAAGTACATACCGTATATAATCGCGTATAACCCGTGTCCAAATGCAAACAACATAGACCCTGATCTACCGTCTATGTTGTTTATTCTACTGATTAGTCCTTACAAACTGCATAGACCCAGATCTGCCGGCGCATTATGCGACGGCAGATCTGGGTCTATGCAGTTGGTATCGGTTTATACGCGAGTATATACGGTAAGCTGTCGACTGGAATAAATTTCCTAATCACTAATTACAACATATAATGATGATCTTGAAATTTTAGCAGCTCTAGCATTCACAATGATTTCATACGTTTTTGTCCATATCGTAGGTAAGGTGGGTGTTGGTTTAAAACAGCACCATATATGAGATTCTTTGAAACGTTCAAATCCTAACTCTTCTCTGAATTGTGCTTTGTCCATTTATCAGTGATAACCATACATTGCACGTGTGCTGCAGGGACAAGCTTTGCAATTTAAATAAACCGAAAAATGCATTTTAAAAAGCATAGCTTTGTATTGCTTTTAAGCACCTTAAATGGCAGAAGCTGGTGAAGGATTTCGTTCATATAATTTAAAATCATTTTTACGATGGCGACGTCATAGATGCACAAATTCAAACAGAAGTTCATGATACTGCAAATCTCGCAAATGACTTTAGTCAAGCCGCATCATGTGTTGCTGAAACCACACAAGGCGGTCCTAAAAAGTTTTACCAGAATTTGCTGCTGAGCTCAAGGAGCAGATAAAAGAATGAATTAACATAGACCGAAGCACGTTGTTGAGAAAAATAACTTTAGAAACAAAGGCAAAAACAAATGCTATATAACACGTGATTCTTATGGCGAAGCCAAGGCTGTACAAATTTCAATGAAAGGCAACTTGAAATCTATTCTAGCATCTAGCACTATAACAGGCCACACAGAAAAGGATATGTTGGTCGCCTTAGGTTGGACAATACAAGGCAACAAATGGATATATATATATATATATATATATATATATATATATATATATATATATATATATATATATATATATATATATATATATATATGGATAATACAAGACATGATAAACAACATACATATTCGTTTGAACTCAAACGAATGTACCAATTATTTGTCATTCAGTTGCTATTAGATATCAAATGAAAGTTCAGAGAAAATCGTGCCGAAGTCAGAGTGTTATAATTCGCGCAAGTTCAAAAGTTTGACAGGAACAATTGTCTCTTTAAGATGTTCGTATCTACACACTGTAAATGGTGTACTGGAGTTGACTGCATCAGTGTGGTGTAAAACCTCCTCCAGTATCAACAGGCTAACATGACGATCGTCTAAAACAAGTACTTTTTATTTTCATCAATATGAAACACGTCTTCAATCCTTTCAAACATAGAAATGATTTTATATTTATGTTAAATTCTGCCATTCCTATGGCCGATTGTAAAACAGCTACTTCATATACTAACTCCCCATGTCTTGTTTTATATCTGACTTTGTACTCCATTAATTATGTCTTTCTTTGTTGAATCATTGTAGATTCACCTTCCTATATAATCCACATAAAATACGTACTCTATTCCTTCTGTGTACTGCACTGTTTTAACCATCTTGCGATCAGGGTTAAAGCTACTTACTGTCTATATTCGCGTATAAATCGTGGCCAAATGCAAACAACATAGACCCTGATCTGCCGTCGCATAATGCACAGGCATATCAGGATCTATGTTGTTTGTTCTACTGATTATTCCTTACAAACTGCATAGACTCAGATCTGCCGGCGCATTATGCGACGGCAGATCTGGGTCTATGCAGTTTGCAATTGGTATCGAGTTATACGCGAGTATAGACGGTATATCGATGTTATCATCATTGAAAGAAATCTGTAAGACTTCATCTTTTCTAATTCATTGGAGACTCTCATTGTTGATATTTGAAATCAACAAATGAACACTTGTTACCCTTTAACACAATTAGCTTTGTTTTCATCTTTATCCGGTCCAAAGTAGTGAACAAATAGATATTATCTGTAGATATCGACATTGATGATTTCATTTTAAAAGTCAAGATTTGTCCAATATTAGGAAGAAAAGTTTGAGATAAAATCCCAATGTATCTTAGTATACATATCTTTTCGGTAATTTTTATTTAGCAAACGTGTACTGGCATGTTAATTACGCCTTTCAATAGCGACCGCCTAAGCCTCGAAGAAAACGCAACAGAGTTTTAGTCAAAACAAATACAGTTGCCAGTTATTGTAACGTCATTGGTGAAACTCTTCATTCATCACTTATCCCAGTTGGTAATAATGTATGTGAACTTACTTGCAGGACATCAATTGTATATAGAAGACTACAGCTTTACATGCTTTCAAATCTTGGCACTCATTTCGCCCTTAGCAATTACTCCTTTCTCTAAACACAGTTTCGAAAATAATAATGTAACACTGGTTAATTAAGCTAACAGTAAACACGTTCGTGCAACAAACTGAGAGTCGTTCTAAGTGGTTTTCTGACGAATTGACTTATATATATATATATATATATATATATATATATAGAGAGAGAGAGAGAGAGAGAGACAGACAGACAGACAGAGGTAAAATATCTTGTCTGATATCACATCTATACCTCTAGGTCGCCTATTCTTGCCAGTTTGATATCGATAAACTAATTCCATTCATATTCACAATCATTAAACATGTTCAATTCCTTTCATTTGGTATTTCACTATTTTCATTTGCATTTAACATTAGTATTCAAAATAGAGCGACTATGATTCTGGAATAAAATAAACGAATAGGACCATAAATAATAAGTTCAATTTACTTACTAGTATAAAGGAAACTGCCTTTTCTGTTGAGCAAATCACAGCATTCTTTTACTCCGAATTTCATTCCTCTTCGTTTGCTACTGCACAAAGCAAAAGCATTTTTATGACAACCGCGCGATGCCATTTGGATATAACAGAGTCTGCGCCTCTGTTACATTTTACCCTGAAAGTTGATTAAAAGATATGACCCAAAGTACTATTGCAATGATTCAATAAAGATGTGATCAATATCTTAGCTACGAGGAGAAACCTTCCAGAAATGGTCAAATCTGCACTGAAAGTTTTCTGGTAACGGTTACCAGGACAAGACGTAGTCAATGACACATTTTAGTTAGAGTCAGTTTGCATTGACATAATAAGAAACATTGCAGCTGCTACAAATTTCGATTGCTTTGTCCTATTGACCCAGCTGCCACTTATTGTTATGTATTGCGACCGACAATGTTCTTCCCATGCTAGCTGGTAACTAGCAGTCATGCAGCGTGTGTCAGTAGCAAAGGTGTTTAAATTAATGGCACGTGATCTTGTCAGCACAACCACTAACTTGCCTGATTTGTTTATGTCTACGAGCGTTGCAAACTTCGTTCTATTTATGTGTGTATGTGCGCGAGAGAGGATTTTGTTCTGTCTCTCTCTCATTTTTGCATTATCGTTCTAGAGTGCATTAAGGTGCTATTTGCACTTTTGGTCAATTTTGACATTGTTATGATAAAACACTTCAAAATAGTTACATCTTACTGTGACAAAAATTAATCTATATTACACCAATATCAATATGAAATATTAAAATCATCGAAGTCATATCTGCATAAAGTGGGAAAACTCTATGCATAAAGTGTGCTATGTGCATTGTTTGCATGCATCATGGTTCTATTTGGCAATTAGCACCTTGATGCATTTAATGAATGTGCCTATCTCTGCAACATAGATCTATAGAAGTTTTGTTCAGATAACCCCCTCAGTAAGGCGAACAGACCAGTGTGGTTTCAAATTACTTATTAATGGTGAGTCCAGAAACTTCGTTTAATTATCAGCAGTGCACTAATTCGTTTTAAACTTGTTTTGCTTTATCAGCATATTCACTAATTGGTTGTAAACTTCTTTTGCTATTTCACAGTGTTTTTACAAACTAAATGGTTGACTTATTGAATCTGGGTCAGGGAATATTATGGATATTTTAAAGGTAAGTATTAAAGCATACCATTGATTTGTATGTTACAGAATATAGTAACTCATTTCTATTATATCAGTACTAATGCAAGTAATAAAGTATACCATTCATTTGGATTTTAGAGAATATAGTAACTCATTTCTATTATATCAGTACTAATGCAAGTAATAAAGTATACCATTCAGTTGTATTTTAGAGAATATAGTAACTCATTTCTATTATATCAGTACTAATGCAAGCAATAGAGTATACCATTCATTTGGATTTTAGAGAATATAGTAACTCATTTCTATTATATCAGTACTAATGCAAGTAATAAAGTATACCATTCAGTTGTATTTTAGAGAATATAGTAACTCATTTCTATTATATCAGTACTAATGCAAGTAATAAAGTATACCATTCAGTTGTATTTTAGAGAATATAGTAACTCATTTCTATTATATCAGTACTAATGCAAGTAATAAAGTATACCATTCATTTGGATTTTAGAGAATATAGTAACTCATTTCTATTATATCAGTACTAATGCAAGTAATAAAGTATACCATTCAGTTGTATTTTAGAGAATATAGTAACTCATTTCTATTATATCAGTACTAATGCAAGTAATAAAGTATACCATTCAGTTGTATTTTAGAGAATATAGTAACTCATTTCTATTATATCAGTACTAATGCAAGTAATAAAGTATACCATTCAGTTGTATTTTAGAGAATATAGTAACTCATTTCTATTATATCAGTACTAATATGCTCCAATTGTTTTTACTTGTATTGTGTTTAGTTGATTTCTTTAATAAAAAAAACAGTTTGAAATAAAACAATAGTAAATTATGAGATTAATGATTTTCTGATGTATATAATGATCCACTTGTATTTGCCATATAATGAGTACAATATTATTGTGATGTCACAATATATGTTACATGCAGGTACAAGACGAAGAGATGTCTGACTGGTCAGACAGTACAATTAATGCTGTCATTTATGAAATGGACAATCAAATGGGAAATGAAAATGAGAAAACACATCCTAAAATTATTCTAAGAATCTCATTGGTGAAGAGGGAGATAGCGAAGATGAACCCTTGGCCGTGTTTCAGAGAAGGCTATGGGGAATTCCTGAAATAGGCCAATGTGAAGATATGGATTATACAAATGATGATAAGGATTACCAGCCTTCAAAAGATTATTACAATTTATCTGATTCAAACACATCAGGGTCCTTAAACAGTAAATTAAAGACTGACCAGAAACAAGCATGGAAGAAAGAGACAGGAAAGTCAATCAAGACTAAACTGTTCAAATCCAAATATACACATTTACCTTCACGAGATCTGAAAGATAAAATTAAAAAGAAGGGCGCATCATTAAAGGCAATGCAAACACGAACTGAACAAAAGAGAGACACTAGTCTTAAGAAAATCGCTAAGCTGAAGAGCAAAGGATGACATGAGTTGAAACAAGGTATGAGAAACTACCATATTGAGCGACTTGACAACTAGCCTGCTTTTAATGGATATAAACATGTTGCTGTTACCGCTGATGGGGATTGCTTCTTGGAGCGCTTAAGCTTGAAATGCAGCAAGATTTATCTATTGAAAAGTTTCATAAATAAATAGCTGAGCACATATCAGAAAATATACAACATTATTTCAATTTTCTACAGGATAATGGATCTTCAGAGGACAGGACAGTGCAGTTTGCTCGTGAAGTTGAATCAATCAAGGGAAAGGGGCAATGGAACACAAGAATTGTTGACTGTAAACCATGAGCTGCACCAAATATAATGAAAAGCCAAAAAAAAGAGATATTCTCAAATCAGATTTATAATACTGTGTATGACATAAAACCAGACCTGACAGACTTTGACCAAAACTCATACATGTATTTAACATATTTGAAGATCAAAGGTGAAGAGCATTATGACGGCGTGGACAGCAGCGCAGAAAGAGGAAACACTGCTGGCAAAGGAAATGTTGCTAACACTTTGCAAACACCAGCTTAAGCAGAGCTGGGTAGTGGGCATGTTGATGTAACACCACATAAAGAGGCAGCATATGTTAGTCCAAAAACTAAAGAATCTTTTCGAAAGAGAAAAGCAACACTAGGGCTATGGAAAAGAAATATTCGGAAGAGAAACAGGAGCTTTGTCTTGGCATATATATCAAAACTAGGCTAACAAATTGAGCAACGTAGCATGAAATTGAAAGACTGTTCTAAATGTAAGTTTAAATGCAATGAAAGTATTACAGAAGAAATATTTGATACGTACTGGAGCCTACAAGATTACAACAGGCAGAGGCAGTTTACTTGCTAGAATATCAGGGACTGTAATCCCAAACGGGCTAAGACAGGATGCAGGAAGACTAGCCTTCAATATGCTTTTAAAGTAAATAATACAAGAGTGAGAGTGTGCAAAATGTTCTTTATCAATACTCTTGGTATTGGTAAAAAGACAGTTACAATTGCTATGAATAGAAAATCTAGCTGTGTCTTTTCAGGTTCTGACAGGAGAGGAAAATGTTCACGATGTAACAAAACACCACCTGCATCTATTCAATTCGTACGTGCACATATCGAATCATTTGAAACAATGGAAGCACATTATGTACGTAAACAACAGGTCTTGAACATAACAAGTTTAATTTTTTTCCCGTACGATGCGCTTTCATTGTGACATCATAGCGAGACTTTCAATCCGGTTTACACTGGATCTAACCTTTTGGTTGGCTTTGTGTAAAAATGTCGACGTACTTTGAACGTTGATTTTGTGGTATGTATCGTTTGGGGCGTTTATATAATGATCTTCCAAGGACTTTTGATCGACGAGGAGCGAACTAAAATGTATAATCGCTATATAAAGGTATGTGTAATATAATTCTAAAAAATGACACCTCTGAAATAGTCGGTATCGGTACCGAATGCCTACAAGTCCTGTATGACTTGTACTTGAGACATAAATTTATAAGACAAGTTAGGAGGCGTGCGTACTCACAATATCAAGTACTATAAACACCTCGGATGTGATGTTATAAAACGGTTATGAGAAGATTGCATTGGCTACTGGCACACGTTATATGTCTGTCAGTTACCAGCTAGCAGGAAAGAACATTGTCAGTCACAATTCATAACAATAAGTGGCACCTGAGTCAATCGGAAATTGCAATCGAAATCCGCAGTATTTTACCGACTATAAATAATAAAATAACAATTAATTTTTAACATAGATACACACATGCAGTAAACTATATGCAATCCGTGTATACAAGCAGACATATAGACACATGCAAGCACATTCACACACTTATAAACATACATACATACATACATACATACATACATACATACATACATACATACATACTACTTTCATTGATTATGTTTCCAGTTATTTAAAATCTTGTTCTAAATCAAATAGATGGCAAAAATGAACGTGTTTGGTGTCAGAAATATTATAATTCGCGTACAGAAGAGTAAATGAACTTGAATATAATATGTGTCAATGTACTTGTAAACTAGATTAGATTGTTGGACCCATTTTGTATCATCTACCAGACACAGTATTTACAACTGTTAGTCACCCAATGCTGAGAAGAACAGCTGACGCGGGAATTCATTTAAAAGGTGCCAGTCAAATGTAAATAATTCTTTATATTTCCTAGATAGTGTATATTGTTTGGTAATAACTAAAACAACAGAAAAAAATTCTACTGTAAATTGCGGTGTCCATAAGTTGCATTTCCACTATCAAAAAATAATGTTGCGTCGAATACCATTATATAATATATGATTACATATAATTTTCAAATATTTGTTTTTTGCATTGAGTTTTAGCAATTATTTTATCATTATCTCATTTATTAAGAATATCTGTAATTTCGTTATTGATATTATTTTATTATTAGCATTTTGTTTACTTAATGACTGTAATTTTTGTTTTAAATCATTAGGATTGTATAATATTTAATATTATAAGAATTTATTTATTTATTTTTTTGATCTTTCATGCTGTGGATATCTGAGCTTATTAATTTATATGTTGGGAGTAAATTATATTAAACTAAAATATTTTTATTGAAGCCATCATCCAGTGTCATTTGTTAAGATTTTTTGGGACCCAATTTGTGGTAATACTTGTGCTATTTTCTCAAGATTTTCTGTTATTTTTCCTGATTTTCTACTATTTTGTTCAATCAATTTATTCTGCTGTTTATCAGTTTTTGGCCGCACTTTTGCAATTTGCTCTGTGATTGGCTGCACTAATGATTTTGAATTTGTTGCTAACCTAATTTTACTTCTAATATTTGCACTTTTACGATTTCACGGTTTACAATTCATTTGTCAATTAATTGTTTTCTTTTCTTACAGAATCAAACAGCTGAAAAAGACTTATATATACCACTGTGTTTTATAATAGTAAATAATGTATATACTTACTTTTTAAATATGCAGAATCTAATATGATTTCAGGAAGATAATGTTGAGATAATATAAAGCAAATGTAAATATAATAATATTTGTTGCACCCTATACAAATATTTTTTGTTACATCCGTTATAATTTGTTTGTGTTTTTAAATGTGTAGAATCTAATATGATTTCAGAACATTTAGTATTTCGGCGTATGTATCTGGTAGATCATAAAAATACTGAGCTCAATATATACAATTAAAATTTTTAATGCGACTCAATCTGAAGAATTCGGTGATTTTGTTTTTGGCATTTTGTTATTGTCAATTTTTATATCATCAAACACGATTATTTTATTTGTGTCATCTAATTTTTCTATACGAATAACATCTTCAGGTCCCAGTATAGAAAGGATTTTGTTCAAATATTTCTTCTTCTATGTCATCAGATGCTTTTTCCAAAGTGGTATATTTTGCTTGTGTATGATTGATAGTATATATAATTAATTTTTTATAATTAAGATTTTGAAGTAATATGTTTATTAGCAAATTTGTTTTACCCTGACCTGTGCTTGCAATAGTAAGATAATGACAGTGACAGTCAGGTAAAAGGAAATCATGTTTAGTCGTTTTAGATTGTTCAACATCGAAATTTAGTATTTCCATTATATATATATATTTATCACATGCTTATAACTATTAATTTATAACGTTTCATCTGCCTCTCTCTAATGGTTCTAAATAATTTTTTGTAGAATGAAACTCTTTAATATTATCAAAAACATGTTACACAACATTCTTTACTAGATTATTTTGATTTTACATATGTTAGGAATTGTTTCTTATATCTATGATTAAATTTAAGTCTTGATTTGTTTTCATCTAATTTCAAACTACTAATAATTTCAGACGCTATATCTGGAGCAACCGCTATTATACTAACAAAAATAGGAATAACCGGTATTGCACTTAAACTTGCACAACCTCCAATAACTGGTTGCCATGCTTGGAATACCATTTATCTTATAACATTTTCTGTATGCAGGGCACAATCTTGTTAAATAATCATGTAATTATTCTGTGGTATCTACTATATTGATTAACATTTGTAATATTATATTACATTAAATTCTAAAACCAAATATCGGTAAGGATACATCAAACTCAGATCTTATATTAATCCCAATACTAATTATTGTCTCTTTATTAAAACTACCAGTCCATATATTATTTACTAAAGATGATTCCGACTTTGAATTCACCTTTAGAGATAGGCCGTTTCGGAAAATCAACATTGTAGTCCCTTCCATCAGCATAACAAAAAAGTATCAAAGAAAGCTCACTTCCTGTGTAGATTTCAGGTTTTCTTGATACGACCTGTATTGTGTATGTGCCAGGTAATATTCAAATATCAACAGGATCTAACATAATTTCCTTCCCTTCTTCTCTATTTAAGTTGTGTCTGTAAAATCTAATATCGCCTTTTGCTGTAAAAAAAATAAATCTAGGCTTTCGTTGTTACCTTTTGTTTTACTGCATCTATGGTTTCCTCAAACTGACTATAGTTGTTTCTGATTGCATTTGAATAAAACAATTACGAATATGCCCTCATATGTTCTATTTTATGCTCGATTTCAGTTTTACCATCAGTCAATTTGCCAAGTTTTATTTTGCACGAACCATATGGAGTTTTTTTTTCTTCCTGGCGAGCGAAAAGTAAAAACATTGTCAATATTACCTTTTGTACATAATGCTATGGATAGATCTTTCTTACGAATACTGACTTGAAATTAAGTTTATCTTCTAAAACAAAATCCTGCATCCTCTTCATTAAACAGCCATGAATGTTTAGTTTCATCAATTCTCAGATTATTTTTTTCTGTTACACCCTTTACAGCCCATAAAACCATAATTTCCGCGCTAGGTTTTGTTTAATATTAAAGAGAGCAACATCTCTCTCAATTACAGTTTTTCCCCTTTTTGTGACTATTAACCATTTTGTTTGTCAGAAAATGAAAATATATTTATTAAGCTCGTCCTTTAGATTAAAAATTTAGGGTACCATAGCGGCCAATTATATCACAAATTACTAATCCTGTATTTGTATTAGCTGTTGGTGTTTCCACAAAACGCTTATTTGGACAAACTGTTTCATCGATCTTCAATATTTGTAATAAAATTATCAAAACTATTTATTACTCATGTAAACGTATCTCAAATTTTTATGTACATTAGTTTATTGATTATATTGATAATTTTGAACATTTTCCCTGATCAATATCAAGTTTACTTGCATAGTCTTTAGCTTCAGCAGGTTCTTTAATAATTTTAATAAAATTATAATTTATATTAATAATATTAAAAAATCGTGTTACTCTTCCCTCACTTGTTCCAAATCTAAATATAGTATCACCTTTTGTACTAATTAATAAACCAGCATATGTTATTGTATGGGAAAGATTTTTTATCATCATATCTTATTGTATTTTGATCATGACCCAGTTTGAATGGAAATGTTTTTCTGATTTAATATCATCACAACGAAGACTTATTGAGTTGTCTTTGCCTATTTTAGAAACAACAACTCCAGTCATTGTATCAACAGTTGTTGTTGTGTTTTTTTTTTTACAATCTAGTAAAATCATCCATGCAAAACAAATATTTAAAGAGCCTACTAAGTATCAAACAATAACATTAATTATAAATAAAGATTGAAAAAAATGTTCTTATTAAGCCAAACAGAGATTAATAAAATAGAAAAAGATGGTATAAATGAAATCAGATATTTTAACAATAATTTTAAACTCTATGAGGATATTTAAGAGAGAAAATAGACGAATAGTATACAATTATTATTTTTACAAGGCCTAACTTGACCTTTGATTTTATTTCACAATGTGTCATACTCTTTCTTAATTTGTGTGTTGTTTTGATTTTAGGTATATTAATATCAATGCTACAAAGCTTACAAATTAATTAAAAAAATATAAATAATCAAACTGTTATAGTTATTTTTTTTAACTTGTAAATGATTTTCTTATTTTGGAATCTAAAGTAATACCATTTTCAGCTTAATAATTATCCAATAAATTGTTGATACTATATTTATTATTTCGTTTTTATTTTGTTTGTGCTTTATATATATTGGTATGATAATCAACATATTTATATCTATCACAATTAAAGCAAACATATCCACCTTTATTATTTATTATAATATTTTCTTCATTATTTACTATAATATTTTCTTCATTATTTATTATAATATTTTCTTCATTATTTACTATAATATTTTCTTCATTATTTACTATAATATTTTCTTCATTATTTACTATAATATTTTCTTCATTATTTACTATAATATTTTCTTTTTCTCAGCAGGAATTGTAGTCTCCTTGTTATCAAATGATTCCACATTGTTTATGTTAATTTTAAACTTTTCCCAATCAACATAAGAAGTAGGTTTAGATAATTTGTCTTCTACCTACCGACAGCAATATTTTATTTTTAAGAAATCAATGTCTTTCATGACTTTAATATATATTATTTAATACTCATTTATATCATTGTTTAAATACTCTATTATATTTATGATTTTGAAAATATCTATATTAATTGATTTGTTTAATAATTGGTATACTTCTTCTCATTTCCTATCTTCTATATTATTATTGCTTTTATATTTCATTATTATTGTAATATGCTTTCAGTTATTATTATTATTATTATTATTATTATTATTATTATTAATTCATTCATTCATTCATTCATTTTCAAGATACATATGAAAAAAAGATTTTCTTTTCCTTTAAGTTTACATTCAATCAATTTCGTTTTATAATCATGCTTGTTTTATCAATCACAATGCCCATAACATCTCTAACATAATTAAAGAGAGAAACATACTTTGTGTGATATATCCTAATTTAAAACAGTAAAATATTCATGTGATTGCAGATATAATTATCCAATGAATTGTATGCTATTTTCAGGTAACCTGGGGATCTCTGGTATTTTCAGTAAAACGTAAAGGAGCATTTTTATAAAGTGTCAACTCTCTCTCTCTCTCTCTCTCTCTCTCTACTACATGATTTCGGATCATTATGGAAGGAGTAAAATCATCTGGTAGTCAGTCAGTACCATTACTTATTATATCTCTAGAATACTTGACCTTGTCGATAATACAGCACAGCCAAACTGTCTGCTCATATCAGACTAATAATATATTCTAAATCCGTTCTTTACAAAGTTTAGCGTGTATATCTCTATTACCACCAGTTTTTAATAATATTAATTTTGTTGTTCTTGTTCCACATATTGAGCATGCTATTTTTATAATTTTTTATTATTTATTTTTGTCTGACTAAAAACAATATTATTTGTGACAGTTTTGTTTTTGCATTTCAAGGAATATGATTTCATGTTTATATTATTATATTATATTGTTTGCATATTGTTTTATTTGGCGCTCATTAAATGACTTGGTTGTTGTTTAGAATCAAACAAAATATATATTGGCTTTTCACTGTTGTATCTGTGCATGATACAATATACAAAATAATACCCACAAATAATACCTTCAACATGTTGTATTGTGAAGAGTTGTAAATACTTTGTTTATCACTATTATGTTTCTTAATAACATCAGCAGCAAGTAATCCAAATGGATAAAAATATTCAGTGCTTTGACTTTTAGGTTCATTATAAATAGTTACCCAGTGCGTGCCATTTCTTTTTAGGTTCATTATAAATAGTTACCCAGTGAGTGCCATTTCCTTTTAGGTTCATTATAAATAGCTACCCAGTGCGTGCCATTTCCTTTTAGGTTCATTATAAATAGTTACCTAGTGAGTGCCATTTCCTTTTAGGTTCATTATAAATAGTTACCCAGTGCGTGCCATTTCCTTTTAGGTTCATTATAAATAGTTACCCAGTGAGTGCCATTTCCTTTTAGGTTCATTATAAATAGTTACCCAGTGCGTGCTATTTCCTTTTAGGTTCGTTATAAATAGTTACCCAGTGCGTGCCACATCCTATTAGGTTCATTATAAATAGTTACCCAGTGCGCGCCATTTCCTTTTAGGTTCATTATAAATAGTTACCCAGTGCGTGCCATTTCCTTTTAGGTTCATTATAAATAGTTACCCAGTGCGTGCCATTTCCTTTTAGGTTCATTATAAATAGCTACTCAGTGCTTGCCATTGACTTTAGGTTCATTATAAATAGTTACCCAGTGCGTGATATTTCCTTTGAAAAATCTTCTAAATTAACTATGATTCTTTTATTTTGTTTTATTTTGTTTGGAAGCATATCCTTACTAAAACTTCCTCTACTTTTTAAAAAATATTTTTCATAATTTAAATATTATTAAGAAGATTTATTACTTATTGATGTATTGTGTCCCTTTCCTCTTGTTCCTGGTAATCTTAATCCTTTTCCTCTTGTACCTGGTAATACTAATCCTTTTCCAAAAAAGGATTACGAGTTTTGTTATTATTTATTTATTTATTTATTCGTTCAATTTACATATGAAAAAAAGATTTCCTTTTCCTTTAAGTTTACACCTTCCATTCAATCAATTTCGAGTTATAATCATACTTGTTTTATCAGTCACAATGCTCTTAACATCTCTAGCATAATTAAAGAGAGAAGGATACTTGGAATGATATATCCTAATTTAAAACCAGTAAAGTATTCATGTGATTGCAGATAAACTTATCCAATGAATTGTATTGTATTTTCAGGTAACCTGGATATCTCTGGCATTTTCAGTAAAATGTAACATGCATTTTTATAAAGTGTCAACTCTCTCTCTCTCTCTCTCTCTCTCTCTCTCTCTCTCTCTCCAGATGAGGTGTGTACTATTCACATCAATAGAACACTTGACCTTGCTGATAATACAGCACAGCCAAACTGTTGTTATCAGCTGATATCAGACTAATGATAAATATATTCCAAATCTCTTCTTTACAAAGGTACTGATTGTCTGTTATTATTTCTTCTGTGAATATTCACTTGCACTTGAAATATTATGCTATAATCTCCCAGATTTCTAAATTTAAAATTGAACTTAAATTTTAAATATACTGTCTGTTTTTGTCGACTTGAAAGTTTTCTTTTTTAAAGCTTTTGCGTATATTTGCTTCTGTTGAGTAGATGTTGCTTTGAAGACTGTGACTGCAGTGTCATAAACAACATATTGAGATAATAGCTGCCTGAGATAACTTTATGCAGCATAAAATCGCTTGTTTTGTGAGTGAAGCTATGTACAACAGTACTCACTGTAGCCGGAAAAAAGAAAAAAAGAAATACAAATCGATAAAGAGTTTTAACTGAGCAAGAAAACGAACCCAATTAATTGCAAGCCACAGGATACCGGGAACAAAATCCTTTTGAACGTTACGAAACAGTACAGAAGCAACTAAACTTGGACTACTTTGTAAGTTATCTGTGACCACTATTACTACTACTACTACTAATAATAATAATAATAACAATAATTGAAGTAGTAGTGGTAAGTAGTAGCAGTAGTGTTATCAGATCCAAAACAATTGGCGTTCAATGATATCTACATGTCTGTTATAACTACAGAATATGAATATTCTATAAATTCTAAGACAGATATATAATAAACTTTAGTATATATATATATATATATATATATATATATATATATATATATATATATATATATATATGTAAGTAACAATAATAAAAGGTGTACTTTCAACTTCCCATTGTGATCATTGAGTAAATGACTTACCTGTCTTTTGTTCAAGTGATCTGGGCTTCTCTGAGTTGTAGACATCTGAATTTAACAAAAATATATATTATTCATTTTCAAAGAGTACCTGATATGTATGTATGTATGTATGTATGTATGTATGTATGTATGTATGTATGTATGTATGTATGTATGACTGATGTATGTATATATGTATAATAATAATAATAATCTTTAATTTACGAGGAAAACACATTTGGTTATGAAAGAACCATCTGCATTTTTGTAACAGGTTATGTTATAAAAAAAAAGTCACTTACACACACTCAGGTATCCTCGCAGACGTACTCACACAGATTTAAATTGGATTAATATATGTAACTATACTGATCAACGGATATATATATATATATATATATATATATATATATATATATATATATATATATATATATATATATATACATATATATATATATATATATATATATATATATATATATATATATATATATATATATATATATATATATATATATATATATATATATATATATATATGAACAATATACTAAACACAGGTATACACATTTCAGCATGTCAGAAGTCATATATACACAGATAGAATAAAACATGAACAGATTATCTCTGGATATAATGATAAAATTCTGTATTGGGAGGATTTAATATATCATTCCAGCTGGTCAAGAAAAAATTCTTTAATGAGGTTTGAAACGAAGCAAGGGAATTTGAATTACATATCAGCAGGGTTGAGGAATTACAGTAAAATAGCTTTGAAATGGTTGGTTTTTGACCACGGAATCTCTAGTTCGTTGTTAGTTGTTGATCAGAGATTACTCTCAATATTTGATGATCTTAGTTCATTTAGGTTAGATGTCATGATTCCTTTAAAACAAAGAATACGTTTTTGTATATGTAGCCATTGTAGACGTGAAAACATAACATTCGAGGGAGTCGTAATAGGAAGTTTCAGAATTATTCGGGGGGCCCTTTTCTGGAGTTTGCCACTTCTGGATAGATTATAATTGGATGTGTTTCCCCATATGGTACAGTGGTAGCATATATCCCGAAAAAATAAAGTTCAAGTGACAGTAATTTTAAGAGAGTTATTCTTTTGACGACCATTGCACATATGTGATTAATATGTGTATTCCAGCTGAAGTGTGGATCAATGTAGATACCAAGAAGGTTAAGATTTTTAACAATAGACATATCTAAGCCATTTAGAGTTAGAACTAAATACATGTTAGTGGATAGCGCTGCCTTGTTTCGATTGTCATACATTTTGTTTTAGATGCATTAACATGCATTATATGTTGTTGACAACAATCTGATATATTGCTGAGGTCGATTTGAAGTTTATTTTCAATGGAGTCAAAAGATTTACCAGATGTATACAGTGTAGAAACGTCAGCGAAAAGATCTGTGTAAGATTGCAATGAATACAAGGATAAGTCATTGATAAACAGTAGAAAAAGAAGAGGCCCTAATATAGAGTCTTGAGGAACACCACTTAAAATATGAATTGAATCGGAGGTGTATTTACCCGTACAAACAACCTGGGATCTGTTAGTGAGATACGACGTGAACCAAGTAACTTAGTTTGGAGAAAACCTTTATGCTGATAGTTTTAATGAGCACCGAATGGTCAACCAAATCGAATAATAATAAAAAAATGAAGATTGCGCCAGTAATTTCGCCCGACACGATCGCTAGTAGCCACTGGTCTATATGTTTCGTCAATGCAGTTTGACATGAATGTTTTTGTCGGAACCCTGTTTGTGATTTATGGAGGAGCTGAAACTTGTTAAGATATCAGATATGGGTCGATAGTTAGATGGGTCATTCTTTTCATTTTGCTTATGAATTGCAAATACTTTTGCTAATTTTAATGACTCGGGAAATTTACAGGAAGTGATACTACAGTTAATTACTTCTTTCAATGACTCAAAAATTGATAAAGCCGACATTTTCAGAATTTTGAGGTGAGTTCCATCTAGACCCGCCGATTTGTTAGGGTCTATTTTAGTGATAATATCAATAATATCAGTTAATGTAATTAGGGGGATATTAAAACTAGCATGATCAGGTATCCTTTCATTCACGAAGGCAGTAAGTTTATCTCTGTTAGGTTCTGTAAAATTAGACCTGTCATGTATTTGAAAAATATTAGTAAAACAAAAAGAGGTTCAGTTGGTTTTGCAATATCGTGATCATGAGTGTAACTAGTGTCATTAACTATAATTTCACACGGACTTAGAAGTACTGGTTTCGTAGAAGTTAGTTCTCGCAAGTGATTCCAGATGGATCTGTTATCAGAGTTTGAGGCAATGGCTTCTTTGAAAAAGGAGCGTTTATGTTTTACAATGAGTGATTTGACTTTGTTCCGCCATAAACGATAGTTGGTAAACTCTCTACGTTTATGATAGTAGTTTCGTTTACCTTGCGCCTCACTCATTTCATTAGTATTCGAAATCTGATTGTTTTGATGGTTTCATTCTTTTGATTTGTATGGGAGCGTGTTTATTTAGGATAGTAAGAAAACAGTAGTTCAAGATAGACAAATCATAATCCGGGCCTGTTTTAGAGACCGTTATTGAACCATGATTTTGAGACAGTTCAGAGAGAAATTCATTTTCAGCAAATTTTTTAAAGCATCGGTATTGCATATAGGAGTTTAAATTGTTTTTCTTTGCGCTCTCTTGCTTACGAGTTGCACATATGGGATAGTGATCACTAATAGAGAAACAGGGTACCTTAATCTCGTAGAGGTTGTCAGGGTGAGTAGTGTAGATGTGGTCGATCAGGGTAGAAGTACAGGCTGTTACTATTGATGGAACATTGATTACATGTGTAAGGTCGTGCAGTTGTATCATATGAAGAAATTTAGTGTTAATATCGGAGATGAACTCAATATTAAAGTCTCCTATGATAATTGCTTCATTGTTAAAAGCTAAAGCGGCTCACGTCATGTTCAAATTGATCAGTCCATGATGAGAGAGTTTGGAGGTCGGTAAGCAGAGCAGATATAAATAGATTCGCTACTGAGGAAACTTAATTAGATCCATATTGTTTCTACAGTGATATTTCGAAATCAGTCCTTCTCCTGTAGGTTACGCTGTTTGAAACGTACATGACTATCCCTTCTCTCATGCTTTGGCTTCGATCTCGTCTTTCCAGTGAAAAGTTGTTAATAGAAATAGCGCATTCAGGTACATTACAGTCAAGAAACGTTTCACACTGTCCAATTACTGCAATGTTGGATTCATTTTGTATCGTAAGTCTTAGTTCATCGATTTTTGGTAAAATGTGTCTTACATTGAGGTTGATTAGTTGCGTACCTTTCTTTTTCAAGCCAAAGGTTGTACAGTGTACATTTTGTTCCAATCGGTGTAAAATCGAGGACAGATTTATTTTTTATTTTGCGAGCGAGAGGAAGACCCATTAAAACTTTGGCATGTACATTAGGAATTAATACTTTGGATGGTAAGACACTCAGAACAAATATCACCGGGAACATGATATCTATTATTGACTGAGGTACATGCATTATCATTGTACCCAGACTGATGTACCTAACGTTTATAATTCCCGGTAGGTGCATCACGTCTGTCATATACGTACTGTTGTTTTATCGATGTGTCCCTTTTGTGGAGCCTTATATTGCCATCGAATCTGCATCAGTAACCATGCCATGTATTCTGCGCATTTGGGTTGCTTTCACACCCATTACGAGCTTTCATGGTACATATGTGGCTTTTCTGTTGTCTATGTTGGTATTGCGTAGCTGGGTAGTGATTGATCTTGTTGGTAGATTTTAATTTGCGTACATGAGTAACATTGTGCATGTTTTTCAACAGGTTTGCTGTACCCAGGTATCTCAGGTGAATCAAGTCAGAATGAAAGAAAGTGGATGGTAGCTGACCCGACGCTAGCAAAATACATGTATGTATGTATGTATGTATGTATGTATGTATGTATGTATGTATGTATGTATGTATGTATGTATGTATGTATGTATGTATGTATGTATGTATGTATGTATGTATGTAGGGATGAATGCATTTTAAATTATGATACCAAAGAATAATGACAATTATTATTATATTATTATTATTATTATTATTATTATTATTATTATTATTGCTAACATTTTCCTTATATCTCAACACTATTATCACAAAATTATCATCATTATTTCATAATAGTATTAGTAGTATTACTTCATGTTCTTGCTGTTTTTGTTTTTATTTCTTTGACAGTTGGTTTACAGCCTCAACGGTTAATAGTGCATATATGTAAATGTTTTCTCTCAGTGTGGGTAAGTATTTTTTATGCTGATGAAATAAAATATGAATACTTGCAATGCTTGTATTTTCTGCGGGGAAACATAAATTTCAAATTCTAACCCTTTTAGGCAAAATGCTCAAAGTTTTTTCTTTTCTTTTTTCATTCTTTCTTTCCTTGCTGCCAGGTGAGCTAAAATGAACTTATACTGACTTCATCCTGTGTTTTAATGACCTTTTGAGTTTTACCCATCAGAAGCAGACAAATAACAGAGTGGACGGTAGGTACTATTTGCGTCACTTCAGACGTAATATTTAAATCTCTTAGCTATACTCACCTAATATTCCAAAATACAAAATACCCATGAATATAAATCCAAGAGAAAACAGTAACAATAATCCGAATAACATTTTTGTAGGAAGAGACATGATTGGGAATTTTCCCTCCAAGTATTGAAATACGACGTGTCTAATATATGGTGGATTCCCTAACAGGTTCAAATTTAACAGGAAGTTTAAATAAAGCAGCGTACTATTTTATTACAGGTAAAAGCATGTGCCGGTTGATACATACAGCATAATCAATATGGCGGCTGTTTAAAATGCCTCGTGATATAGTGCCCAGATGACTAATTCATTTTTCAGAAAGTAAGCGGCCAACATCAACAAAGGGAGGTAATTTATGATCTCTACATCGACCTGTTGATTGTGCTTATTATATGTACATCAATTTGTGTCAGATTGTTTGGAGAAATTGTTTCATGTTATTAACACTAACCTTAAATTTGTGGTGTGTTTTGTTTTTGTTTTTGTTGGTTTTAATGGCACTTTTGACACATTATTGGCTATATCATGCCAAGGAAATGGGACCATTGTGCCTTTCACAAGGCTGGCCTGCGAGCCTTGGATTACGAGTCCGATGCTCTACCAACGGAACTACATCCTTTAAAGATCACAACCAACCATATATAAGAATTTTTAAAAAAAGTTTGTACCTTTTGAACCTTCCGCACGCGTTCATGGAACGTGAAAATTTCACCTTGACGAATCAGAGAAATTCTTTCTTTTGAAAAGTTGTCTTTCATCACATCTTTACTCAAGATTTTTAAAATACAAAAAATTAAATAAGTGGGTTCTTTTTACAGTATATACAATCCCAAATATTTCGAAATGCAGTAATTTGTAACTATGTCTTGGGAAGATCATTTGCCTGGTGTATTTAGATAGTACCGTTTTGAATTGAACGTAGCGTTTGTCTCTGCTGCGCCTATACAAAAAATCAACTTCTTACAGCAGTGACATTTCGCTAATAGGCGATGCTTTTTTCTCTTCAAAAGTAGCGAAAATAAATAAATTGCATTAAGCATCGCCTCCTATCGTAGGAATGGCCCGTATAATATTCGTGCTATTTCAGGCAAAATCTCACTATCAAGCAGACATTATGTTTGCAACAGGTTGTCGCGTAACAGCTACAGTCAATATACATGCATTCAACTCTTCAGTTATTTTAAACATTGCCACTTATCACTTTATATCACGTGACAACCCGCTATCACGCTACTGACATCACCCAATGCGTTCGTATACATTTACTGTAAATATCATTTATTTGCACAAGCATTTAGGTTAACAGTACATAGCTGTGAAACAATATTTGGTGGATTGATTACCCTGAAGTTTCATTGTTGTTATAATTTAGACCTTTTCCCGTGTAATTTCCTATAATTAATTGTTGATTTTTTATTTTTATTCCGAGGCTGTAATTCATGGAATAATTCTTATTTTCCACAGTTATTTATGTAATAGCTCTAAATTTCGAATTAATTAACTAATTTAACCAAATTGTCTTTAAAAGAAATTTTTTATTTAATTTGTTTTCCCTGATCAATCACGCCAGTAAAAGAGGCAATATTTTTCGTACTTTCGCTCTTTGTTCACGTATTTAGTTGTTCACTAAATCGCATACGTTTTTGAGAGAATATTACATATTTAGGTACATAACTGAAATATATATATACCGATAAATAAACACACAAATTAATTAATTAATTAATTATTAATTTCAACAAACAATTATATTCATTAATCGATCAATGAATACAATTCTATTCACCATATCCATGAATGACAAATATGTAAATGTCCTGAAGATTTAAAAGCTAGAAACAATTTTGCCTATCAAAGACTTCGGTTACATATATACCATTTTTTAATCGAATTCGTATATAAAATTAGTAATTATAAAGGTGATTATTTAGTTTTATACTTATCAAAAACAGTATGAAAGAAAAATGGTATTTCTTTCCACGAGCTACTTATATTACAATATACAAAAATAAGTCGACATTTCAAAGATTTATTTATCGAAAATATAATAGTATAGTAAGTGCTTTTTCAATTTTCAATCAAAGGAGAAAAGTATTCGTAATGGCCAGTACATATAAAATAGGTAAACAATGAAACCATGAAATGGGTGCAAATGGGTGATTTTTCAAATAATAGCTAATAGGGCAATTTTAAACTTCTTGTGAAAGTTAAAATTTGACAACTTCTTGTAAATGAAATTTCTTGCTTCGTTTAAATTAAATGGACAGATAATATGTTGATTTTCAGAATTCCTCTGAAAGTTAAAATTTGGCAACTTCTTTTAATTGAAATTTCTTGCTTCGTTTAACTTAAATGGACAGTATTTTTTCAGTTTTCCTGTGCGATAATTTTTCAGAAATAAGGACGTTAACTTTGTGAATACAAGTGTCTGATTAATGTGTATTGTTTGTTTTACTTACATTCTGATATAACTGTTTATTCTAGTATTTGAGAGTACACATTCGAAGATTTATGCAGAAATAAAGTTGATTTATAGCTATAAAGGAATATGCAAGTGTTTGCGAGTGTATCCTGTTTTCTTCAGTATATTCTCGTCAGACATATGTAGAATCAGTACCTGTAATCAGTACCTTAATGGCGAACTGCCAAACGATATCGCTATGCCTCAACGAAATAACGCGTACCTATCAAATCTCGCGAGATTTAGTGGGAGTGAAAACTAAGTAATGGACGGAAAGTGCGGACATCTTATGCTGCCTAGTTGTTATAACGGACATTAAAAGTTTGGTTAAAATTAGCAAAAAGTAAAGGACCTTCAAAACTTGAAGGCTGGTCTTTGCTTAGATATGGTACCTGTCTCCACGTGTTCCTGCATGGTATATAGGACATAACTGATATAATGTAAATTGACATTGGTATTGTTCATGAGTTGAAAGCTTGAAAAGGATCGAAATTGTACAAAAAAAATTCTGTTATTGTGTTTGAAGTTAAACAGTCGATGTTGACGGTGTGAACAATTCATGGCATGTAGGAAGCACCATAGTGCAATTGCCCAGGTAACTTCACACAAGGGCCATAGCCAACGCGATCTAATATGAGAGGTGAGGTTTGGTTTAATGAAGTTGTCTTTTTTGCAACCAAAGCGTATTTTAATAAAAGATTGTAAATTAAAATTGAAATCTATGATACGAGTTGAATGATTAAAGACTCGCAAAAGATTGAAACTATTTAACGTATTTCATTAATCTCATTTCAAATAATTTCAGATGTAAGATTATATTATATGTATCACACGACACAAAATACCGATGTTAGTCAATAAGAACCGCAAAAATAGTATCAAGAATTGACTTTAAATTACATTCGGATGCCTTGGTCATTACGCCTTCACATATGTCATCATGCCGTCAACGTGTCATTGGGTGTTATTAAGCGTGTGCAATATTGGAAAATATTATGCGGGTATATAAATCTAAGTAGGAGCCGCCTAGGCTCAGTGATTAGCGTCTCAGACTCGGGACCAAAAGGGTGCGGGTTCGAGTCCTACCATCGGATCAGCCCAAGTGGGCTACCGTGGTGTGTACTTGGGCAAGACTCTTTACTCCAATTTCCTTGGCCCTAAATAACCAACATATGTTCCTGTGCCGTAAAACATCAAACCAAACCAAACCAATATAAATCTAAATAACACAGAAACCATTTGATAAATTCGTATATTTAAAGTCAATTATACAAATAAATGAAACAACACCAAGATGTGACGTCGTAATGTCAAAAATGACGAAACAGATCACAGGTTCAAAGTCACGTCATGACGTAACGGGCACTTGTGTTATTAATTTTTAAGGCAAGTTTGGCGTAAATACCATTCATTGCAACAATTTCCCTGGGCATCATTATAACAGTTGTTTATATCAAAATAACTTACATCTCGAAAATAAGACGCACCAATGTTTTTATCACTTTCTATTTGATAGAAAACATCCATTGTTTCTATCGCTATCTGTTAAGAGAAAAAGAGATAGAGAGAGACTCATTTAGCCTGTCTATGATTGAAGTGTCCTGTTCGACTTTCCATTCGTCACAATCTAAAGTTTGTTACATATAAGTAATAATAATAATAAATGCCCTCTTCTAGCAATCAGATAATCATCGAAAATGTTTCAACTTTGCACCACAACCACCCCACCACCACCACCACCACCACCACTACCACCCACCATCCCATACACAGGTTGGTCGAAACATGTGCCTTAAGAAAGGAACCTTTACATAAACCTCAGGCAAGTACAAATTTCTCAGTAACAATGCTCAGTCTTAGCGACTATCAGAAATCACATATCTGCTAGTAAAACAAATCAAGGTTTAATGAACGTTCAACTTATCAAAAACTAATGTTTCTTACTAGGTGATATATGACATGAATTGTCTACTACCTGCAAAAACAACACTGGATTTTTAAAAAAATACTTTAAATCAAGGTTTACAGAACTTCCTACTTTTCAAAAATTAGTGTTTCTTCCACTATGATATCAAAGTTTGACTAATTTGTCGATCCATTAAAAAATATATTATTCCAAAAAATCATGACAGTCGTTAGGTATACACGATATTTACACGCATATATAATTACCCTGATGTCGATTTCCCCTCGTACGTATTTAACGTCAACCGCCGAGCAAAATAAAATTTGAGAAAACTACACGGTTTCCTTCCCGCCCTCATTCCCTAACTAATATGAGTCACATTTTGGTTCCCGTGGTCCCTATCCTCCTGATGGCTCACTTAGAAATTCAGAGTATCCTCAACTTAAGACTCATACACTCCATGGATGAATCGAGTCCTGGTGGTGAGTCTCTGAACTTTTTCAGTACTGACTAAATATGGATGTTACACAATTTGAGGCATCACTCTTAATGCCACCTTTTAAAGACAAGCAGTATTTTACTTCCATCAACATAAAATATTAAATTATGTCTCATAAATCTGTATCACCCATCATACAGCGAACGACCATTTACTGCGAATAAGCAATGGCTACGCAATCATAATATCACAACACCAGCAGGCGACTTATGGATATCAAACGCTTTTATTTGTTTGGAAATGTAGCCGTGATTGATTCTTAATATGTAAATGAACGTAAAAGGACATATATAACTCTAATTTGTGTATGCTTAGACGAGTGGAAATAATAGTATTCCCCCCCCCAATCGTATTTCTTCTCAATTTATTCATTTAACATAAAAAAGCTAACGCAACCCGTACCAACCAACCCACCGAAATTAGAGTAAGTCTTGTTTAAAGACCTGCAATCAGTTACAGTATACAGTTATTGTTTGAATCGGTCTATATATCCAGCATAAACTGAGCGAATAGACCTCGGTCACGAGCCAGTGTCTAGATATTGTTCCGGAATTATATATCATTTTTCTTTTAATACTGGTATAGTTTATTAGTTTGTGATCTCTGTTTTTAGTCTAACAGCTGTCGTCTTGTGAGTACACATACGGTAAAATGGGATCGATATTTCACTGAATACATTGGACTAAGAAAGCTTGTAGCATTAGTATATCACGTGGTTTAGAGCGTGAGAGTTGAACTTCTGACCTAGATTCTATGAATTGTTACGACTCTATGGTCTAAGAAAAATGTAACAGAAAGAAAGTGAAACCAATAAATCAAGTAAAAAATCAACAAGCAATTTATTACTAGATAATTAAAATGAAAAATCAAAAAGTCACTTACAGTAATGTGTTTTGAAATCCTAATAATCCAATAAGAATGATTGTTCTAATCACAAGTCCTAAATATAGAATGTGTCCTTGAATGTTATTATGTGCGAATGGTCTCCAAAGTCCTGATGTACTAGAAATCTTGATGTGCTGAAGTCAAAATGAAGTATTCCAAAATCTCTGAATAAGTTCACATAAATTCCAAAATTGTCAATTAAAAATCCAAAATCCAAAAGTTTATGAGCACTGTTATAATCCAATGAATATTTAAAATAATTCCTCTCTTAGAATTTGGAATGAATTTTCACAACTGTAATAGCTCTTTACAAGACTGATGGTAATGTCAAAACTGAAAAAATGTCCACCAAACATGATATATATAAAGATTGGTCACATGACAGAATGTTCTAGAACATGAGTCATCTTAATGGAATTTTAACTGTAAACAAAATTCAACCTTGACCTTCAAATTGAGAAAACATATTGATCAAAACAACCTAATTCAAGGACACTAGTTAAACATGTTTTTCCTGATAACATTAAGATTTAAGCAAATATTAAAGTGAAGAAACATTTATAATTTCCCAAAATATTTATAATATTATATAAACATCATACATAACAGAATCTATACGTTATTGACTGTTAATAAACGTTAGTACACTGGTACTTTTGAGATGTCACGCATAACAGCGTAGTAAGAGAATATAAAATAGGAAATAATCCTGTGTTTAGGCATTCCTAGCATTGTTTGCTTCATTTTTGCGTGCGGATATTCTACTTCAGATATATATATATATATATATATATATATATATATATATATATATATATATATATATATATATATATATTTAATACAGTGCATTCTGGATTAGTACTGTTTCTTCAACTTTAGTAATTATTCAACTCCGTTGAATTATCAGAAACATTTCTAGAACTTGTGTTATTCCATATTCACAAGGACTATTTGGAATTTATAAAACTTGGATATAACTGATTATTATTAAAACATCAGTTCAGTAAAGGTTTCATTCGGAATCTACTTCATTCGGAACATTTGGATTAACTTCCAGATCAGTGAACTTTAGAACACTTTAGGACTTTTAAGGATATTCTACACTGTAAGTTATTTTAAATTCTTTCACTTTGATTGTTTGTTGAAACATTTTAATATTTTTGGAAATTAAATATTTGTACTTTAAATCTTGAAAGCTTGTTTGAGTCTTTTCTTTTGTTACATTACCCCTAGTCGTAACAATATTTATAATAATGTTTTTTGTTAATCATTTTTTGGTTGGAAATAAATTGTCGTTCCATTTACTATTAAAGAAATCAACTTAAAAATACTGCATCGCTGTCAATAATAACATGAATTTATAAATTTTCGTGGGTATCAAATTCCGTGCTTGTGCAAAAAATGACCTTTTTTGTCAGTGTATGATTTCGTTTATGTGCCTTTCATTGCGATGGGGTTTTGTTATCTTGGGTCTTTATATTCGCAGTTTGTAGCAACTACGGAATCCACGAAAACTGGTACCACACGAAAAATAGTCAATGGAGTACACATTTTTCCAGCAGATTTTAGGGAAAAACTGGTAGCACTTGCTCAAGACTTTGTGGTTATAGTTATACTACAAATAACGTTCAGCCCTGTCGTTCATAGAATAATATTTTAAGAGAGAGAGAGAGAGGTGAAAAGATGCCGGGTGAAACGACAAATTACGCCCCGTGCAATGCGTGCAATATATAAACAGCACGTGGCAACTCCGAAAGGTAAGAGTTTGTGTTTTTATTTATTGATTTATTACAACTCTTTGACAACCAGAATGTAATTGCCGATTACATAGCTCGCTGTTACGAAGTTTTTCGTAGTCCCCAGCTGCCATGGAGAAAATAAGTTAATGCCAAAGTGATCGTAACCTACAAACTGTTGGCCATTGTGACAGGGCATAAAATACATAAAGCAATAAAGAACATTACTTTCTGTGATATCAAAGAGCAGAGGAACCATAATGAGTTGAAAAAAGCCAAAGGATATTTTTATATTTTTTTTTTTTTTCTTTTTCTTTTTAAATAATTTGTTAATAAATTAGCTTCAGAAACTATTATTGTCCACCCTAGAATCCAGATTTCATCGGGCGGAAATCATAGCCTGTCAGTACTTCTGGAGTGACAGCCAGACTAATCACTATAACAAGCATATTTCATGCATCAGTAATTATCTTGATTAGCCACTGCATCTGAAATGCATACAGTCCACTCTTTTAATACTTACTCATTCACGTGTATAATACTCATTTTACCTACTGAGAGTAATCTATTACAGTATAAATATCTAGTCACAAATATGGAAAGTTTACTATTGAAGAAACATATGTATTCGTACTTTCAACTGCACTGTCATAAAGGTCATAAAAGTACTTCTGTGAAAGCTAGTATGTACATAGCATGAAGAAAGCTATGTCGTCATGAGCTAAACACATATAATTACTTTTTATGTTAGTAAAGCACAAGCTGCAGGTCACAGCGACCTTCGTCTATCTTAAGGATGAGGTACAAACATAGTTGCAATGAAACCAATTATTTGTGTGCATATCATGCAACACGCAATCTGATAGTTTTTGTATTGACACTTTTTCCATGACCTTGTAGCACAACGTTCCTGCTGTGTTGCTGTAAGGTTGTGATTTGGTTACATGTGAAAATAACGTAGAGGCAACGTTGATAAAACATTGCACATACACATACTCTTAATTGTCCTCCAAACTCAGAGGTATATAAGTTATAAATAAAACGTACATGCAATGAGTATACCAGTTTACACAGCAAATGATTTTAGTTATACTTGTTACGTTTTTACAACGTTGTACCGATGTTGTGATAAACATAAAAAGTTGAGGGGGAATCATCATTGTTTCGAACTTTTCTTAGTCTTATTTCCAAAAGAAATAACTGATCGAAGTTTGCCACTTGTTTCGGAAAATATTTTATTTGTCAGCTTGCATGTTTACAAACATGATGTATAATATGCCTTATCAAATTTTACGAAGCTCCCAACCGAAGTTTGTAGACCTTTTATAAACCACTGTGGCTGAAATATGCGCTGTTTTCCACTGTTTTGAACCTTCAAGGTATGTACATTCATCAATTAATTTATAATTCGCATCTAGACTTAAAGAAATAACGTTTCATTGTGATAGAGGTTAGTATTTTGTTGATTGCGCAACGGAAGCTGTCGTGCACATGCAAACACATTGCAAGGTGGCGTCATTTTCAAACAAAGAAATGTCTCTGCCAAAGTGCTATGTACATATAATAATATACATTATTGGTGTATTTATGTGCCCTTTATCTGACTCGTATAGATATGTGTATACATATGAATCAACTATACGGGGAGCTGAAAAGGGACATTTTTGCAAATAAAATCGGTGAGCGGGTGGCAAGGAAAATGCCATCATTGAAAGAGCTTTGAAATGCGCATGCGTTTAGATCACATGACTAAGATTTATCGTTCATGAGCAGAACGAAAAAAAAATCAAGTATAATGAAATTCAATGAAATAAAATAAAAGAGAAATCGAATGGAAAATAAATCATTTATGTTTTAGACACATGTATACATGGTGATATGTATAAATGTAGAAAAAAAGAAACGCACACTAAAAGATAATTCAAATGTGTTGATTACAAATATTAATAAGCCATAATAATGTAAAAATGGTAAAATAAATTTAAACAATAATTTTGATATGTTAAATCAGTAATATTCTGTAAAGATAATCAGAACTGAAAGAAAATAAATTATGAGTGTAAATGTGTCGAATAAAATGAATAAAAGAAAGGCTGAGGCCGTCAAGTGATAATAGTGGGAGCGATATGCTTAAAACGACCCATTTGAAAAGTTTATCATGTAAGAAGTTACAGAAAAATAAAATAATTATGTACTGGAACTTTCAATTAGTGCATATAAAGTAGCTGATGATACAGTATTTACATCAGCTTGCCAAATCTACTTGCATCATTGCTTAATTTTGCACGTGTCAGATTTTCCAGCATTATGCTATAAGATCTAGTGCTTAAAGTTTATTTTATTTGTATTTTTTTGTTCTATATGTTTAAATATACTCTTTGAAATAATAGAAAGGTGCATGCTACATGTATTATTGTAAGTACAACGATATTTCTTATGGTCAATAACTAGGATTAGGGATTACCAAATCACAAAAGGTGTAGTATGCATGGTACAATAACAATTCAATATATTTCTTGCTACAGATTGCGAAGATCATATGCATGGGGCTACATGTATCTAGATCGTGAAGATAATATGCATGGGGCTACATGTATCTAGATCGTGAAGATAATATGCATGGGGCTACATGTATCTAGATCGTGAAGATAATATGCATGGGGTTACATGTATCTAGATCGTGAAGATAATATGCATGAGGCTACATGTATCTAGATCGTGAAGATAATATGCATGGGGCTACATGTATCTAGATCGTGAAGATAATATGCATGGGGCTACATATATCTAGATCGTGAAGATAATATGCATGGGGCTACATGTATCTAGATCGTGAAGATAATATGCATGGGGCTACATGTATCTAGATCGTGAAGATAATATGCATGGGGCTACATGTATCTAGATCGTGAAGATCATATGCATGGGGCTACATGTATCCAAATTAAGATTTTTAATGACATGTTAGATGACAAGCAATAACGATAACAATTATAGTAATTTTTGTAAACCTTATTTAGTGTTTTAAACCAAAATATGCATCATGCATGTGTCTTACAATATTTTCAATACTACATGTATTTTGCCACTCCAATTCAATATTGGAGTGAATGCCATTTGTAAGGTTCTGTGATTCATTGTGGTTTTGTTTATTTTATACATTGTAGTTGCTATGTTGTGTAACATAGTCAGTGCATGTATGCAGGGTCTATTCTAGGACGTGTGATTGAAGGAATCGCGCTTCTTTCTAAACAATAGTTTCTCTAGTGTCCGAAAAGAATTTCCGGGAACTGAAGATAAGACCATTTCTTCTTTTTGACTGCTGAGTGTTGAAGCCATCTCTGATATTCTTGAGAGATAATATTTTCAAAATATCCTCTGCGGCGGCCATATTGGATGTAAGATCGGACCACTTTGAGTTAGAACAAAGTAGATATCATTTGAAAGTTTTTGGTGAAAACCCCATGTTAATATGACCATGCTCTCAGAAGGAGTAGAAATAACACGATTTTCAAGATGACCGTTGTGGTAGCCATATTTGATATAAGACTGGTACCATTTGCATGTAAGACCAACTGAATATCACAAGAAGTCTTTTAGTGAAAACCCTACGTAAATTCTGGAGGAGTAGTGATAGCAAGATTTTCAAGATAGCGGCCATGGTGGCCATATTGGATTTCAGATCGGCATCATTTTCATGCTGGACAAACTAGACACCATAAAAAGTCTTCTGGTGAAAACCACATGATGATATGATTTTCTATTGAGGAGTAGCAATAACAAGATTGTCAACATGACTGCTCTGGCGGCCATATCGAATGTCCGAGCGGCACCATTTTCACTTAGGACCAACTAAACATCAAAAGAAGTTTCTGGTGAAAACCCCACATCGATATGACTTTCTGTTCAGTTGGAGTGGTGATAATAAGATTTTCAAGATGGCTGCCATGGTGGTCATATTGGATAGAAACTCAGAACCATTTTCATCCAGATATAAGTAAACATCATAAGAAGCTTTTTAGTGAAAACCCCATGTTGATCTGACTTTATATTCAGAAGAAGTAGGGATAACAAGACTTTCAAGTGAGGTAATATTTTGGATGTCTGAGTGGCACCATTATCATTTAAGACTAACTATACATCACGATAAGTCTTCTGGTGAAAACCCCATGTGGATATGACTTTCCGTCTAGGAGGAGTAATGATAAAAGATTTTCAAGATGGCTGCCGTGGTCACCACATTGAATGTCACAGATCGGTACCATTTTCATTTAGGACCAACTAAACATCATAAGTCTTTTTGTGGGTATCCCTTACTGATATGATCATCCATTCAGGAGAGTACCGATAATAAGGTTTATAGATGACTCCTGTGGCGGCCATATTGGATGTCCCAGCGGTACCGTTTTCATTTAGGACCAACTAGATATCATAAGAAATCTTCTGGTGAAAACCCCATGCCGATATGACTTTCCGTGCAGGAGGAAAGGCAATAACAAGAGTTTCAAGAAAGCCGTTGAGGCTGTCATTTTGGATGTTCAAACAGGACCATTTGTTTTGTTGGACCAGTTAGATCCTAGGATGAATCTGTGTGTAAAGTTTCATGGAATGCTCCAAGTAGTTTAGGAGGAGTAGCAATAACAAACTTTTGCTAACGAAGGGATGGACAACAGGCCATACGTCATGTCCTGCACAACCCTACCAAGTTAAAAGGGTCTGAACGTCATTTAAATTTGTTCCATAAACATGCAAATTCAACCTGATCAATAATCTTAATATGACGATCAACTTTGACTAGAAGGTCACTTTTGCATTTATATTGATAGTTATGCCATAACCTACCTATATCTACACTGACAGCGCGGTTAATAAGTTACTTCACAAACAAACGTCTAACCTTTAGGTTGTTAACATGTTACCCAATACATACACAATTTCACTTGCGTCAAACCGATAGGTAAGTGAGTAAGTACATATTAGTAAGCTAGAAAGCAGGCATGCATATACATTTGTGTGTGTGTGTGTGTGTGTGTGTGTGTGTGTGTGGTATATATCGCTGGATCCTACAGGAGGATGCGTGATAATATTAAGTCAAATTATATATGGAGAATGATTATTATCATACATGTTAAAACCTATTAAATCCTTTACAGAGATTAGCGGGTTACGGCACCAATCGCCTTTACCTCACGCACCAGCCCCCATACCCTTTCGACAAAACGTATACACACACACACACACACACACACACATATATATATATATATATATATATATATATATATATATATATATATATATATATATATATATATATATATATATATAGTTACAAATATGCACCCGACAGAACGAAAAATGCTAACCCTGGATCACTGAGGATAATACGTGATAATATCAAATTGAATTATGTATTCAGAAAGAGTATTAGCATGCAGGTTAGAGAACTTGTAATTCGTCCCTTCTGAGACTCTAATCCAGATCCGCGGGTTATGACAGCAATCGCATTGCCAGCACGCACCAATCCCCATGCCCTCCTTCATGGGTATATGCATTCTTGCGTAGCAGAAAGACTCGCATGGCAATCCAGCAATTTAATGTCATCTAATACACAGTCGCTCCGAATTCCTTTGACAGAAATCGAGGCATATAGAAGTTACCATAGTTGTAAATATACACCCGGACAGAGCAGAAAGTGCTATTTCTGCATCCTACAGGAGGATGCGTGATAATATGAAGTGACATTATATGTGCATAAAGATACAGGTTAGATAATTTTTAATTCGTTTATCAAAAATTCTCTAACACAGAGAGAGAGAGAGAGAGAGAGAGAGAGAGAGAGAGAGAGAGAGAGAGAGAGAGAGAGAGAGAGAGAGAGAGAGAGAGAGAGTACCAGGTCTAAATGTTTACAAGGTAAAAGACATGTTGTAAATCTGTAATAACTAGTAAAACAAAAATGTATATAAAAGAAAGTCAACATGGTTAATCTGAGGCCCATAATCTGCAATTCTCTTTTGTGAACCAGCAGGATACAATTGGGAAGAAATAACGGCGTAGAGAAAACATTCAGTCATTTCAATAATTAAAGTAAAACAGTAAAAAGAAAATGTTGCTGCTCATATGATATTCAAAATCACTGAAACATTCATAAAATTAAAATATTAGGTATATTTTGTGTTAGTTAAAGTGCGCATAAGATAAAAACTGTAATTAGTTAATCAAGTTTGGAAAAAAGATATTTTGTGTAATATTTTTGGTACCGTTTGGAGACAAGTAGAAATAGTTGGCATCACTGGTTGGGAGCATGCAGTAAACTAACTTTTCTTTTGATTTCTTTTTTTCAAGGAAGTTATATGGAAAGGTCTAAAAACAATGCATGCATTCTACACATTGTATAGATAAATAGAAAGAAACATTTACCCAGTCTAAAAACAATGCATGCATTCTATACATTGTATAGATAAATAGAAAGAAACATTTACCCAGTCTAAAAACAATGCATGCATTCTATACATTGTATAGATAAATAGAAAGAAACATTACCCAGTCTAAAAACAATGCATGCATTCTACACATTGTATAGATAAATAGAAAGAAACATTTACCCAGTTCAGAGAGACAACCAATCAACTTCACTGATATCATAGATGATTAATATTTAATTAGCCTCTGTTAATATTAAATAGTTGCGTGATTATAATTGACCAGTGATTATAAATGACCAGTGATTATAATTGACCAGTGATTATGAATGGTCATTAAAAACGCTACTCTTTTGTGTGCAAGCACGTACTGTGTATTTAAGTTGATTGTGCAATGTTCTCTTTTCTGATCTTAACTTTTCCTTTTCAAATCAAGACTGCCATTTTGTTTGTCTTGTTTCATATGGTGGATATATTTTCTATGATGACTCTGTGTATGCGGACGTTTATTATTCTGCTGAGTTCCTCGCAGCATGTTTGATATATATTACTTCTTCAAAATGCAATCTTCTTTGAATCATGTCACGATGGTTCAGATGTCTTTAGTTATTAATTTGCATCAGAACAAAAATGCACTAGATGGCTAAATAATTAATGATTTTCCTTACATACAAATATTTGATATACAATCTGTCAGGTAATAACCTATATAATCAGCACAAATATATTCTATTTCCCTTTGTTTGCGAAGGTTTAGCAAGTTTACTATTAAAATTATTTCTTGTAAGTATTGAAAACACAACAATGCTACATATCTGCGTCATTGAATTTAATGTGCAACTGTATACATAGATGCGTCACTCAATTAAATGTGCAACTGTATACATGGATGCATCATTCAATTAAATGTGCAACTGTATACATGGATGCGTCATTCAATTAAATGTGCAACTGTATACATAGATGCATCATTCAATTAAATATGCAACTGTATACATAGTTGCAACTGTATAGATAGATGCTCGCTGCATAAAGACCCTAAATGTAATAGTTTGTATACGGATAAACAAAGTCAGTCTACAAATTACATACTAAGATTCATTTAACTTGCTTGGCATACTGATAAATCTTGTCAAACTCTTCTCCCCGCTCCCCGAAAAAGAAGTAAAGTCGCATAATTTTATGTTTCATGTACTTGCAACTTGTTTGATTTAGATTTTTAGGAGAAAGACGTTTCTAAAGTGATTCTTTGCATAGTTGCTTTGGCTCTAATTGTATCATGTAAAGGCAAATAAGGCTTTTTCATCTTTGATGAATTAGATTAAGGACAGGTAGAGAATATCTTAGCATGCTTCCAGTGAGACAACGTTATAATAATTACTGGAATAACAACACGATGCCGCATTCTTTTTGCAAAATGCTAAATTATTGTTACGTATTATGCAGAGATGCAATAAATATTTAACAAATGATAGAAACTTGATTTCAATAACAATATTCCCATATATATATATATATATATATATATATATATATATATATATATATATATATATATACTATGATAAAGATTAGAGGCAAGTTTCATCAGTAAGTATTCTTTTTTTCAGTTTAAAATGAAACAAAAATACATACCATTTCAATGATAGATCCTAAAACCTGATCACAGGATCTGGGTTACAAAACTTTATCCGTGAAAAAGAAGTAAAATATCTCTGATAAGTCAAAAACCTGCTCAACGCGATTGAGCGGCATTATTGGATTGACAACTTGATACCACGGTCGTTTTTGCAAAATGCTGAATCATTGTTACGTATCATGTAGAGACGCAATAAGTACTTAACAACTCTTAGAAATTTTCATTTGATGATCCTTGTTCGTATGAATATCTTGTGATAAACATTATAATCAAGTTGTATCAGTAAATCTATGAAAATATAAAAACAGTTGATGCTCTGGTAAAACAAAATATAAATACATTAATCCTTGACATTTACCTGCTTGCAGTACAAACCGTAGATTCGCTGGTTCTGCTATATAAAATATGAAGTTCTAGCCTGCAGTCACACGCAATAGTGACAGACCTTCACATGGTAGCAGTTTATTACAGCAACAAAGAAATTAGTGACCGGTGTGATTTGTATAATTTAAAATATATGATGATGCTTTTTATGGTCCGACACCTCATCAATGACCATACAGTGAAATCATTTACATACTGACTTAGCATACAACCTAGATCCCAAACTTAAAGAGACTATGGTCATATGGTTATTCCGCCTTTGGCAGTCGACTCAGACACATTGCTCAAAGTTTAAACTCTACTAGTACAGTGTTATAGCACATACCTTGTTCGTACTGAGTTCAGGGAAGTTGAAAAAGGCCCTGGAATGGTCGTGATTTCACATATTTGTTTGTGTACATTTGTTTTCTACGACGTCTTCATAATCAGGGAAAGGTATGGCTCGACAACATTGAACTATCAATTTTACATTTCAGTAGAATTATATTCTCCAGGACGCAGTCCACTTGCGAATTAAGCATTACGATGAATGCATTTCGCGTGCAAGTTCTCAACGAATTACATAGTGCCCATCCAGCGTGAACACTGGATGCATACCACCGTACATTTTTCTCGGTTAGATTAGGACCTGGTAACTATTCTAATGAAAGGTCAAACTGTCAGGTCAAACTTGTTGACATAGAGTAGTTTGAAGTTAATTACCACATGCCAGCCGGTCTTAAACTATTGAGCAGAATTTGATCAATTTTTTTTTATTTAATTTTTTTTTTTTTTTGTGTAGAACTTTTTCTGCTATCTCTATTACTGGCATCTTACGAGGTATTAAACGTTGTGTATATTGCGGGAGAAGTTAAAAAGCAAAAGAGTACCGAACAAGCACGATAATAAATGTCTTGGGAACTGTTCCACCGGGTATCAATCCGTGTACAATTAAATAGTTTATTGTGACATCGGCTACAGCGACTAGTAAAAGTAATTTAAGAATATCCTCATTAGACATTTTAGTCAATGGACCCATATTGTAATTTCTATATTTTTTCAAGCAACATGTTATTACTAACTATTAGGCCTGCTTCTGACAGTGCCATGTAATTATATTTATAGTGTTTCTTGTCTACTTTAGCATCGTATGTAACATAGATGAAATATTTGATAGAATGCTTTGCAAATTGATTGCATGTTATAGGTTCTGCCTTTCTTTTTTTTTACAGGCTTCGGACATGAAATGATATAATCCATATCAGCAATCAACATGAAATTCGATGTTTTTCAATGAGCTAAATAATTCATTTTTATTTAGTCTTATTTTTCGTGTTTTCTATTTGTTTCATATCATTCTTCATTTATTTTTCCCCGATCTAATATAAAATAATCAATTTGCTCAAACTTTCTTCTATCTTTTATAGTTTGTTCAACAAGGTGTCAATCTTTCTCTCTATATAGTTAATTCGTATGATAGTAAAGTGTTGGCCTCATCCGTACCATCCGTACCATTTTTGTTATACTTTTTCAAGACTTTTCTCGACAACATTGTTCAAGTCTAACTGTTAAATATTTTCCTTTTCTCTTTTATCTGCTTGAGTGATTACTGGTACCATCTTTGCTTTAAGTGAGTTTAATTTATCTATTTCATTAGGACGTTTGCTTTTTGACATGAAGATAAAGATTTCACATCTTCACTATTTCAAGAAGGTACAAATTTATTACAATTAATGTCCATAATATGCACTAACTATTTCTCACTTATTGTCCCTTAGGTGTAAACTAAAACTCAATAATTTACCATTGTCGTAAATCGACACTAAAAGTTATCTTAGGTAGTCACTTTCGATAACCTGCTAGTCAATTTAAGTTACTAGTTTGTTGAATATCGACGAAATTTTTCACAAAGTATATCTCAAAATAAAGTAGAAAAAAACATGCGTCTCCCCGGTAGCACGAATATGAACCCAAGTATAAAAGGTAAAATTGTCTTCTAAAATAGTGCAATATAAATAAATTTCAACACGAACTCACGAAAAGGCAAAATGGATGGGTAAGATGTAAACAAATGTGTCAATAAACATAAGGCAGAATGGAAATGAAGGGTAAGAACACCAATAGGTAAACACTTGTTAGAATACGACTGTGGAAAGAGATTGCAACTTTATTCTATAAAATGTCATATTAAATCAAAACCTCATTTCAAAAGTATGTCTGAAAGAGTTCCACGGGGTTAAAGTTTGTTGACTTCAAACGCAACTAAACTGAATTGTTTTTCCACTATATAAATCGGAAATTGTTTCACAGATTGACTTTCAATAGGTAACCATACTGAGAAAAAAATTAATTATATAAATCAGAAGATTTCTCACATATGAATGAAATGGTTAAATGTTTCTTGACTTCAAACTTTAATAAACAGAATTAATTTTCTTAAAATAAATCAGAATGTTTTTCACCGATGGATGTAAAAGTTAAAAGTTGGTTAGCTTCTACGTAACAATATGACAACAATTTACTATATATAAAACAGAAGAGTTTTCACAGATGGGTGAGACAGTTAAAAAAATTTGTTTATTTCAAACGTAACTAAACAAATAATATTCTGCAAGTTCAAGAGTGCATGAAAAGCTCAGGAACTCATCAGAGATGAACAGCACAACGAAGGCGGCAAGAAGAATTCCAACAACAAAGAGACAACGACGAACTGAGAAAAAACTTCAACAACGACTTGGTGATTTTAAAAATTTTGAAACAGCCGATTGTGGATAAAGCTGAAAATCAACGAATGCAACGCCTTAAATCCTTAAGGCGAGGCAAAATGTGTCGTATTAACATCCTTGCAGAGAATCAACGCACAACGTATTTGATTTTGACAAAGAAACAGTGTATATTATCACAGGCACCGAAGGCAAGATTAATTCTAAAGTCGAGGAAAGAACAGAAAAGACAAAAACAGCAAAGCATCTACAAAGAGCAACTGCAAAAACGTCATAGGCAACGACTTAGACAATAGCGTTGACAACAAAACAAAACAATTGAGCGGAAAGGATCTTTTATGAATGATGTTACCTAACAAACATTTCCCTGTGGTAATGATCAAGACTTCTACGTATTTTTCTGTCAGATAGAACCACGCATTAACAAAATTGTAGGTATAAGACTCAAACGACTCGATTTGTAGTTGATCAGGTGAAACTAACAGTGAGACTACGACGATTGCCTTCACTAGATGTGGGCATTCAACGGAAAGAAACAAAGAATTTATTATATTTGACAATTTATAAAGCAATAGTTAACAAACTAGAAATGATTTTCATAAATAACACACAGTTCGATGCTATTCAAACATAATATGACCACAAAATCACCTATAGTACACAATAGATATTCACCATGATCGAATACCTAGTTATGAATATCGACAATTATAAAACTCTCATAGGAAGTTTTTTCATCGGTATACCCGCGTTCACATGAAAAATAATAAATGATTCTTTCATGCTATTGAGTCAATTTTAAATAAGGCTGACGATAATTGACAGAGATCATCAAAATACAGTTGACAGAGATTTCTTGGAAAGATTTTTTAAAATTATTTTGAGGATATCAACAAATTTGAAAACCAGTTTGGTATGTCAGCTAATATATGTATGACAGATTTGAGGATAAATACATTTGGCCGGTGAGTGTAATAACATATAACAAAGAAAAACATGTCGATATTCCAATAGTTTCTTTACTGAGATATTGCAAGAGAAAATAACTACAAAAGATGGAAAATATTGTTACGTTGGAATTAAAGATCTCTCGATGTTGGTATCAATCCATAAGATCTCTCGATGTTGGCATCAATCCATAAGATCTCTCGATGTTGGTATCAAGCCATAAGATCTCTCGATGTTGGTATCAAGCCATAAGATCTCTCGATGTTGGTATCAAGCCATAGACATTACAGAGAAAAGTTCTTCTAGAAATTAAATGACTAAACGTTTCAATACACTGCAAAATTATCAGATCACGAACGATGCAGCAGACAATGCAGTGTATATTAAGCCCATTCAATTCTGTCATAAAATTCAATAATTTCGAACATCATTTAAAGGGTTAATTCGTACTTTACTTAACTTTTGAATTTATTTTGGTTAAGCATGCGGATGATGAAATTCAAAAACATCCAAACACATTCCATCAGGCTTTTGTTTGTACCTCAAATCAATAGGAATTAAAAACAAATTGTTTATAGTACGTAGATTCAAGAAAAAAGCAAACGAAATAACGTTTAAATGAACAATCAGAAGTTTAGATGGATTTGGACTTATGGGGCAACCGTTGGAACAACTAACAAAGAAACTGCGCGACGAAAAGTTCACAGAAACAATTAGATGTTTTCAAAAGCTAAAACCTAAATAATTGAGGAAAGACATTTACTCATGTGAATACGTGTATAGTTTTTAAAGATTTCATGAAACATCTATATCACCTATAGACAAGTTTTACTCGTCACTATTTAACTCGAATATATCCAAAAACGATCATCAGTATGTTCAGGAGATAATGGGATATTTTGTACTGAAAGCACTAGGTGATCAACATGATTACTATGTGATGAAGTCAAATGTTTTGTGATATTTTTGAAGAGCTGAGAAATGTTTGCTCGAACAACAACAACCCTGATCCTACTCATAATTACACAGTAATTGCTTTTCATATTCTACTCTAAATCATAAAAAACATATCATAATCTTTAAATAATTCTAATTCAATTTCCGTTTATTGCAAACTTGCATCATGAGCTTGGCCGGGAGCACTGTAATATATATATATATATATATATATATATATATATATATATATATATATATATATATATATATGAAGAATACTAAGCAGATGATATGATGCTGGAATAATGGCGAATGCGACAAGTCTGAACCAAAATTATTATTCATGTACCTGAATGCTCATAACAGTTACGGATGGGCTCACGTGTCAATAAATGCCAGTAAAACTTTTAGATGAGCAATTACTGAACAGATTTAATGGTTAGATGAATATCTACTTTAAAATTCAAGAAGACGGTGAAACTTGTACATTTTAGATGTTGATTTGCAGATACCGAATGAGCTGTATGACTATTTCAGAAACCACCATTTAGCACTTGAACTAGTTGTACCTAGTTTGAATGACTTATCTGAATTCAAAGTATTTTTATTACACAGAAAAAGAGTACAAAACAGACAGTACCTAAACTATGGTGTACGTGTGGTTAAAGGTCAAAACTTAATTTTGTCAGGACTGTTCATGAAGAAAAGAAACTTTGTAAAGGAATAAAAACGTGCGTGATCAATAAGTAAAATAGCAATTTTTTTTATGTACAATGATTACTTATTCAAAACGATGAAAACTTTCAAGAAATGAACATGATCAGGTCTTATATCATAAGGTGAATAACATCAAGAAAAATAAAAATTCCTTTATCAGATAATGACTATCTAAACACAGCCGTTGTAGCTCAGTTGGTATAGAGTCGAACTCGTAATCCAACGATCGAGAGTTCGATACCGCCCAGACCGATCCGGGTTGGCTGGCACAGTGTATCCTTGGGAAAAACACTTAGCTCACATTTCCTCGGCATGATATTGTCCTTTCCATTTCAAAGTTTTTATATTTACCTCCCCTGTCCAATACGTGTCACAACACGCGTTCGCAAACACTTCCATATTCATTAATTGCTATCAATCAACTTTATTTCCGAACAATTCTTCGAATGTGTACTCTCAAACACTAGAGTAAACAGTTATATTTCACTCTAAGTAAAACAAAACTACACAATAATAATAACACTTGTCTTCAAAAAGGTTATAATCCTGATTTCTAAAAAATTATCACGCAAGAAAATTGAGCAATTATCTATAAAAGAAAAAGAGAGCGAAAATGCCCAAGTAATTGGAAACTCACCCATATATATATATATATATATATATATATATATATATATATATATATATATATATATATATATATATATATATATATATAGTTGCACGCAAGGGGTCTCACTACCGACCAAAGCAACCAACACCTGCGAGTGCGAGAGTCTGGCTTGAGGCCCATTGTTTGCCCCATTTTTAACGACCTCAGGACAACAGTCGTTGTCAACTAATGGGTTCTTAAAGGCGCAAATACTACAAATAATTTACCTCTAATCACCTAATGACTACACGAAACTGTACTTTCACACTTGCGTGCTTTTTCTTGCTTCACATTTTTATGACTCATAAGTAAGCCTTTCCAAGTCTAAGATTGGTACTTCACGCCATGCACCATAAACACGACCCAAACACCTAATACAAAGACTTTATTCCTATCTAAAATTACTAAGCACTTAGACTTTAGAATATCCTGAGAATTCCTTATGTTAAGAAATTAAGGAGGGTCGATTGTACTAAACTAATTCATGTTACCATAAAGTCTCGTGAATAATGAACAGTATGACGTCTGCTTCTAGCAACTGGCTAATTACTCGGTTTGGGAAATATCTTCCCAACATCAACTCCACATAATCAACAAATAATCACTAAAATCTAACAAAGCCATAAACAGAGACGTAAATATAAATAGCACATACCCTAGGTATGTATATATATATATGAATACTTTATGAGTACTTTTTTTCCTATTTTGAAAATTGAAAAAAGCAGTTGATATAAAATAATATTTTTCATACAAATCTTTGTACAACATGTTGGCCTATTTGTACAATTGTATAATATAAGTCGTTTGTGGGAAGAAATACCATTTTTCTTTCATACTGGCTTTGATACGTAAATAAGTAAATAATAACATTTTTACTCTTACTAATTCAAACTATGAACTCGATTGGAAATTGAGAGAAATGATCGAACAGATGTAACGGTGGTGTTTGACAGGCATAATTATTTATAGCATTTAATTCTTCAGGGCATTTACAAATTTGTCATTCGTGGATATAGTGAATAGAATTGTATTTATTGATCGATTAATGAATGCAATTATTTGTTGAAATTAATAATTATTTAATTAATTCGTTTATGTATTTATTTATTGATATATATAATTCAATTATGTACCTACTGATGTGATATTCTCACAAAAACGTATGAGAATTAGTGAAGGAAAAATACGTGAACAAAAAGTGAAGGTACGAAAATTATTACCTATTTTAGCTGGCGTGATTAATAAGGGCAACAACAAAAAGATGAAATTAAACATTTCTTTTGAAGATAATTTGCTAAAATTAGTTTAAAACTATGAAATATACAGCTCGGGAAAATAAGAATTATTACATGAATTACAGCCTCGGGATAAAAAAAAGGAACTAATTATACGAAATTACACGGGAAAAGGTCTAAATTATAACACCAATGGAACTTTAGGGTAATCAATTCACCAAATATTGTTTCACTATTAACCTAGATAGTTGCGCAAATAAATTATATTTACAGTAAATAGAAAGGTCCACAACCAATAGTGTGTTAAACCCAAAATATAAAAAATTCTAAACAATAAATAAAAGATATAAATATTTACATTGTTATGATTTTGTGTTTGAATGGTATTGCATCGGTTAAAAACGCAAAGAACATCAACAAGAACAAAAATATAAACTCATACTAATTGCGAACGTCATCTGCAACTTTGAGAAAGATATAAACATAAAAGGACAACTGATTGTAAAATCATGAATGAGTTTGAAATATTATCCACTAATTGGTAACCAAAAAAGGTAAAAATAACATTAATGCTGTTGCTGAGGGGGAAGATCCAGTCACAAGTTAAAACAAATAATGAATTAGTAGGTGGTGGTAGTGTGGCCATTAAAGACATCATTAGCAAAGACAGCGTATTATGCACGGCCTTTCACTAAAAACCAAATGTTTAAGATATTTTTATTGAGACTGCAGGAAATAAGATGAAATCAGCCTAGTAAGTGTTGATCACGTTTAGTGATAGCCTATACTAAAGACTATATCCTTCTCTGTACCCTTTAGGAAAAGGTAAATTAGTGAAATTGTTAAGTATTTGCCTGATACTGATTTGCTGCAAATTTTGAAAGAAAAGACTAGAAGGTATCATAACTTCGACACCTGGTGCACAGCTTAAAACATAGCCATTGATCTATTACCACGCTTCGTTCTATCAACATAGTAGTACTGTTTTCGGTGAGGCATTGCCAATTCAAAGAATGAACAGGAAAATTTCACAGATTAAACAGACAGCAAATGGAAATAATTCAATCACAGCATTGTTGAAAAGGTAAACGATTCATCTAACAAAATAGAAAATCCAAAGAAAAGCAATTAACAAAAGGCGGCACAAAAAAGCTAGTAGGTTAGGTGAAACAAATATATAGAGCAAAACCAAAAGTCCTACTAGCAAGACCAAAAATTTGTGTTTAACATTCTGTCTTTCTATGATACAAATGCTCGGTAACTCAATAGTTGATCATTAGTCATTAGGTACTGTAGATTATGTAGTATAGACTGTGGCAATTTCCTCAAACGCATGTTGCTAAATTTGTATTATTAGGAATGAATGAAGTAGCAGCTAATCAGCGAAGTAAATTAATTGCTGTGTGTAAATTGAAAATAAAACAAATCAAAACAGAACAAAAATATAGTAGAGTCACTGAGTGTACAAGAACTCTCATAGTTTATACTACTGCTAGTGCAGTTCCAAAATCAACTTTATGGCAACAGCGAATCGGTAGGCCGATCTATCGGAGATAGACAGGACGCAAATCATAGTTGCGTCACAACCATATCGGTCTTTGTGACTTTTTTGTAGCCCAGACTATCAAAACGAATATTTGAAAATAATTAGCCATATCTTTAAAACTGCTCAGTGGATTTGGATAAAAGTTTGATATATATTTCCATTCAAGGCGTCACCGTTACATTTCGCCTTGTTTTAAATGACCTTCAGCCTGTTATAGCACATAGAGGTAAATGGGTATCACTGGAGTTGTTTTTATTAGTGCATACAGATGATTTAATACCTGTTGCGGACACAGCGTATCAGCTTTAACAGATTTTAAACAGTTTCAAAGAGTATTGCATTAAATGGAAACTATAAGTTAATCTAGGGGAGGGAAAAAAAACGTATCTATGAGGAATGATAATACCGTTCTAAGGAATTATGTTTCAAGTACTTATGTTGCTTATTTTCTTCCAAAATCACATGGTACATGTGAAGAAAAAAAACCCCTAGCCGCCCACTCTTTAAAAGTTGTGCATTCTTTGAAAAGTAAATTATCTAGATTTGGAATGCTGCATATTTATGATACCAAAATTATACCTATTCTTATATCAGAAGTTTGGGGTTTTCATGAAGCACTGATTACAGAAGAGGTCCATATGTCATTTTGTAAATACATATTGGGAAAATCAAAATCTCCCCCAAATATCTTTGTTTATAATGAATTGGGTAGAATTAATTGGACAAGTATTAAATATATTCGAATGATTGGTTTCTACTTATCAAAATGATAGATAACAGATTCCGGAAACAATATCACAATATGTAATTGAAATGGGGTGAAATTTCTTGGTAAACAGTGTCAGGAAATTAATTTTTAAATATGGATCTGATGATGCATGGTTAAGACAAGACTTTGGCGATGAGAGAGTATTCATGGAAAGGATCATACAAGAATATGAAGATATTTGTATGTAAGAATTAAATAGTGAAATAAATGATATGGAGAGATTACATTTTTATAAGTGCACAACAGGTGATATTATAGTATTAATATTAGTATTGTTGTTGTTGTTTTTGTTCTAGTTGTTGAGTCAAATATGTTACATTTATATTTCATTATCGTTGCAATACGCTTTCAGTGTTAGTTATGCTCACTTCTATTTTGATGTACTGCATGCCAATTTTGTATCGATTTTGGGCCAATGGTCTGTATTATAAATAAATATTATTATTATTATTATTATTATTATTATTATTATTATTATTATTATTATTATTATTATTCAGGTACATATGAAGAAGAAAAAAAAATCCTTTTCCTTCAAGTTTACACCTTGCTTTCAGTCTATTTGGCTTTATAATCATGCTTGTTTTATTATTATTATTATTATTATTATTATTATTATTATTATTATTATTATTCATTCATTCATTCGTTCATTCAAGGTACATATGGAAAAAAGATTTTCTTTTCCTTTAAGTTTACACCTTGCATTCAATCAATTTCGCTTTATAATCATGCTTATTATTTCAATCACAGTGCCCTTAGCATATGTAACATAATTAAAGAGAGAAAGATACTTTGAGTGATATATCCTAATTTAAAACAGTAAAGTATTAATATGATTGCAGATATACTTATCTGATAAATCGTATGGTATTTTCAGGTAACCTGGGAATCTCTGGTATTTTTAATAAAACGTAAAGTTGCATTTTTAAAAAGTGTCAACCCTCTCTATCTCTGTCTCTCGCTCTTCTTAGACAATGTGTGTACTATACTACAGGATCTAGGGACATTAGGGAAGGATTAAAACCATCTGGTAGTCAGTCAGTACCATTACTTATCATATCTCTAGAACACTTGACTTTGTCGATAATACAGCACAGCCAAAACTGTCTGCTCACATCAGACTCATGATAAATATATTCCAAATCTGTTCTGTGCAAAGGTATTGATTAATTATCTGACCAGGGGCGTACTAAGGGTAAACGGCCAGAATACGAGGCCCGAATTTTTATCAGCTGTTTTGGAGCCCCAAGACCTCTGGCGCCCGGGGCAACCTGCCGGTCTGCCCCCCCCCCCCCATACCCACCCGTTAGTACGCTACTGTATCTGACTTCTATATATAAACTTAAATTTTTAATATACTAATATCTGTTTTTATCAAGTTGAAAGTTTGTTTTTTTTTAAAGCTGGTGCGTATATTTGATTCGACTTAGTAGATATTACTTTGAATACTGTTACTGCACTGTCATAAACAACAACTGAGATAATTTCTCCTTGAGATAAATTTATACGACATAAAATCGCTTATTTGCTGTATCCACACAAAAAAAGGAAATATCGATCAAAACTTTTTTCATTGAGGTAACACAAGAAAACGAACCCAAGTAATTGCAAGCCACACGATGCTGGGAATAGCACCTTTTTGGACGTTACGAAACAATACAGAAACAACTAAAATTTGACCACTTTCTAAATTATCTGTGAATAACAGCAATAGTAGTAGTAGTTTTAGTATCAACTATATTTACATGTCTGATATAAATACAGAATATATATATTCTATAAATTCAAAGACAGAAATAAAAATAGCTTTAGTATGTATATATGTAAGTAAGAGTGACTGCATATTTAAAGATGTGCTGTCAACATAATTTTGTGATATCGAAGAAAAGAGTAAATGACTTACCTGTCTTCTGTTGAAGTGAACTGGGCTTCTCGGAGTTGTAGACAGCTGAATTTAACATGAATATATATTATTAATTTTTAAACAGTACCTGATGAGCATGTATGTATGTACGCGTGTATGTATATGTAAGAATGGATGAATGCATTTTAAATGATGCCACCAAATAATAAGGACAATCATTATCATTACTATTATTATTATTATTATTATTATTATTATTGCAAACATAATTTGCATAATAATGTTATAATTGTATTTTCCATATATCTCAACACTATTATCATTAAATTATCATCATTTTGTTGTAGTATTAGTAGGAGTAGTGGTAATAGTTCCTGTTCTTGCTGTTGTCCTTGACTCTCTGTATATAAATGTTTTCTCGTTGACTCTCTGTATATAAATGTTTTCTCTTTGACTCTCTGTATATAAATGTTTTCTCTTTGACTCTCTGTATATAAATGTTTTCTCGTTGACTCTCTGTATATAAATGTTTTCTCTTTGACTCTCTGTATATAAATGTTTTCTCGTTGACTCTCTGTATATAAATGTTTTCTCGTTGACTCTCTGTATATAAATGTTTTCTCGTTGACTCTCTGTATATAAATGTTTTCTCGCAATGTGGGTAAGTAGTTTTTCGGTTGATGAAGTAAAAGAAGAATATTTGCAGTGCTGGTATTTTCCGCGGGGAAACCTAAATTTCAAATTGTAACCCTTTTAAGCAAAACGCTTAAGGTTTTTTCTTTTATTTCTTTCTTTCTTTCTTTCCTTGTTGTCAGGTGAGCTAGAATGAACCTGTATTGACTTAACCTTGTGTTGCGATGACATTTTCTTTTCTACTTATCAGAGGCAGATACATAACAAATCGGAAGGTATGTACTATTTGCATGACTTCAGGCGTAATATTTAAATCTCTTAGCTATACTCACTTGATATTCCAGGATACCAAATACTCATGAACATAAATCCCAGAAAAAACAACAGTAACAATACTCCGAATAACACTTTTGTAGGAAGAGACATGATTAGGAATTAAAATACGACGTGTCTAATATATGGTGGATTCCCTAACAGGTTCAAATATAACAGGAAGTTCAAACAAAGCAGTGCATTGTTTTCTTACAGGTAAAAGGAAGTGCCGCTCGATACATATAGTTGGATCAGTATGGCGGCAGTTTAAGATGCTTCGTGATATAGTGCCCAGACCACTAATTCATTGTTCAGCAAGTAAGCGGCCAACATCAACAAAGAGAGGTAATATATGATCTCTACATTTTTTTGACCTGTTGATTGTACTTATTATATGTACATCAATTTGTGTCAAATTGTTTGGATAAATTGTTTTCCTTAAATTTGCAGCGTGTTTTGTTTTTGTTTTGTTGCTTTTAATGGCACTTTTGACACATTATTGGCTATATCATGCCAAGGAAATGGGAGCAAAGTGCCTTTGATAAGACTGGTCTTTGTTATTATCGTTCCCTCGAACCTTGGATACGAGTCTGATGCTCTACCAGTACAGCAGCTCCCAAATTCGTAAAATCCTTTAAAGATCACAACCAACCCTACATAATCATTTTTTAAAAAGTATTTACCTTTTCAACGTTCCGCACATGAAACGCGAAAATTTCGCCTTGACGAGTCACAGAATCTTACTTTGGAAAAGTTGTATTGAATCACATCTTTACTCTAAATTTAAAGATAGCAAAAATTGAATATGTGGATTCTGTTTTCTATAAACTCGGAAATCTAAGTACAACATATACAATCGCAAATATTTCAAATTCACTAATTATGTCCTGGTAAGAACATCGGCCTGGTGTATTTAAAAATAGTACTGTTTTGAATTTAACGTAGCGTTTGTCTCTGCTGCGCCTATAGAAACAAATCCGCTTCTTGCTGCAGTGATATTTCGTTAAAAGGCGATGCTTTTTTCTCTTCAAAAGTAGCGAAAATAAATAAATTGCATTAAGAATCGCCTCCTATCGTAGGAATGGCCTGTATACTATTCCTGCCATTTCAGGCAAAATCTCACTATCAAGCAGACATTATCTATCCAACTGGTGGTCGCTTAATAGTTATAGTCAATATACATACACTCATCTCTTCAGTTTTTTAAACATTGCCACTTATCACTTAACGATACGCTCAAACCTAAACAAGGGATTTATATAAACCTTACCATTACGGTTTTAATGGGCGTGGCCATATTTATATCACGTGACATTTTGCTTTTACTTTACTGATATCACGCAATGCTTGGTACTATGGAAGTTATATTCGGACAAATTAACTGTAAATATAATGTATCTGCACAGTAATTTAGGTTAGTAGTATATCGCTGTGAAACAATATTTGCTTTTTTTTAAAATCCCAAGGCTGTTATTCATGGAGTAAGTATTATTTTCTTCGGATATTATATAATAGTTCTAAATTTTCAATTATTTAACTAATTTTATGAAATTGTCTTTATAAGAAAATTTTATTAATTTTGTTTGCCCTAATCAATCACGGCAGCTAAAATGGGTAATAATTTTCGTACCTTTTCTTTCGTTCACGTATTTTTTCGTTCACTAATTCTCATGCTTTTTTGTGAGAATATCACATATGTATGGACATAATTGGATTATATATATACCTATAAATAAACGAACAAATGTATGAATTAAATAAATATTAATCTCAACAAGTAATTACATTCATTAATCGATCAATAAATACAATTATATTCATCATATCCATGAATGACAAATTTGTAAACGCACTGAAGACTTAAAAGCTATAAACGATTTTGCCTATCAAAGACTTCGATTACATCTGTACGAATTATTCTCTCATTTTGTAATCGAATTCATATATTACATTAGTAATTTTAAAGGTTATTATTTTTTTATTTACTGATCAAAAACAGTATGAAAGAAAAAAAGCATTTCTTCCCACAAGCTACTTATATTACAAAATCATAAAATTAAGTCGCCATTTCAAAGATTTATCTATCGAAAATATAATAGTATAGTATGTGCGTTTTAAATTTCCAATAAAAGGAGAAAAGTATTCATAATGCCCATAAGTATATATATATGGTATATATATTCTAGTTTGTGATTACATATCAAAGAGGCAAACAATGAGACAATCAAATTTAACAATTGGGCGAGTTTCCAATTACTTGGGCATTTCGGTCTCTTTTTCTTTTACAGATAATTTGTCAAATTTCTGAATTCCTCTGTAAGTTTAAATTTGACAACTGTTTTAAATTATTTTTTTTACTCCGTTTAAATTAAATGGACAGTATTTGCTCAATTTTCCTGCGCAATCATTTTTCAGAAATAAGGACCTTAATTTTGTGAACATAAGTGTCCTGATTAATGTGTATTTTTGTTTTACTTATATTCCGATGCAACTGTTTACTCTAGTGTTTGAGAGTACACATTCGAAGATTTATGCAGAAATAAAGTTGATTTATAGCTATAAAAGAATATGGAGGTGTTTGCGATTGTATCCTGTTTTATTCAGTCTTTCTCGTGTCAGGCATATGTAGTACCAGTACCTGTAATCAGTACCATAATGGCGAACGCGTGTAGTGACACGTATCAGACAGCGGGATGTAAATATGGAAGAATTGTCCACTGTAAAGGTCTATATACAAGTATTGTAAACTCCCAAACGATATCGTAATACTTCAACGAGAAAACGCGTCAAATCTTGCGAGATTTAGCGAGATTGAAAACAAAGGAATGAACGGAAAGTGCGGACGGCTTAAGCTGCCTATTTTGAGACGAAATTAATATTATCTAAATAAGCACATGTATTGGTCCTTTATTTGAAATTCTTAAGAGATTATATGTGTATATTTGTTGTAACGGACATTAAAGGTTGGTTAAAATTGGTAAAAAGTAAAAGAGCTTCAAAATTTGAAGGCTGGTCTTTGGTTAGATATGGTACCTATCTCCACATGAGGCGTGTGTTTTACTGCATGTTATATGTTATGTCATAATTGATATATGCAAATTGACATAAGATTTTGTTCATGAGCTGAAAGCTCGAAAATGATCAAAATTGAGAATTTTGTGTTATTGAGTTTGAAAGATAAACAGTCGGTGTCTTTGACAGTGTAAACAATTCATGGTATGTAGGAAGCACCATAGTGCGATTGCCCAGGTAACTTTACACATGAGCATCAGCGACCGCAATATAATACGGGAGGTGAGAGAGTTTTCGTATAAGTTTCTGCCTAAACGATGGCATGAACTTCGTTTTGCTTCACCTAATCAATAATATTGACCCTATTGACCCTTATAAACTTGCAACATATTGTTTGAAGCTTGTAACAAAATTTTCTACAATACAGTAAGAAATAAATATGAGCAACCTTTATGAAACATATGTCCTTTAAAGACGAGATTCTAAACCCGGGCTGATGCACCTGTGCAGGTAGGAAGCCAGGCCTGACTATCAAACAAACACATAACTGACCAGTCAAGTGCATTTTCAGTGGGTTGTTCACCTTCACAGTCAGGGAATAAATAACACAGCAGAGTTAATCTTTCTATTTTACTCCAGTCATATATGTAATAATTAATTGGCGGAAAATGTCCTCTGTGTAGTGACACGCTAGACGGAATACTTAACGCCAATAGAAGTTCACAAATGCCGTAAGGCAATGAAATGGCCGAGAGTGACACCAGAAGAACAAAGTGGTTCACACCGTAATGATACCATTTTAGCGCTGATTCAACCATTGATTTTCATTTAGAAAGAATGGTCAGATCATATACAAAGACTACATCAAATGACTGGATTTCCAGTCAGTTCATATGCAAAGACTACATCAAATGACTGGATTTCCAGTCAGTTCATATGCAAAGACTACATCAAATGACTGGATTTCCAGTACTCAGCGATTGTAAATGTATATATTTTTCACACATTCAAATCATAGTTTTATTTTTTAAAATTGTTTTCCACTTTCCATAATACTTTTATTATAAGGGTACTTTTTCTGTTAAAACTTGCCGTAAAACTTAAGGACTATTGATATCCGACTTATTGGTAAATTGGCAAAGCATTGCTTATGAATGTTTAACTATCTCACTCAGAATCCATAATATTACAATAGTTATCCTTTCTCAATGCTTTCCATTTTTGTATAATAAATAGTTTTAAGTGGGTACCATGAACTAGATAAGGACTATATAATACATCGTTTCTGCTATTTGATTTTCATCGCAGAAGTTAAAAAAATGAACAAGTACGGAAATAAAACATGATTATATTTATCGCCGCTAAGTTAAAGTCCTAGTCTCGACACTTCTTAGAAGACATCTTAAACAGAAGGAACAATTTTGTTTTCATTAAATATCGACACAGAGTAAAAAAACGCTATTCCCATCCTTCATAATTCTGACATATCTTTCTTTAAAAAAAAATCTTTAATAGGTCTTTTTTCCAATTTCCAATTTTTTAATGATGAAGAAATATTCTACAGTGGTATCCATCAACAGAGTACATACATATACGAACTGGAAACTTTTATTGTGGATGTTCATACGACAATATTTTTCTCTACAAAGTCTCGATTAATCATGAAAAGTTGACTTCGACATATTGTGGGTTGTGTTTGTCTATCCCAAACAAATAATGTGGGACATGCATGCATGACTCCGCTTTATAAACCTCTAGAATCAGTTATGGTATTACACGTTTAGATTATCTTGTTGCGTGTGATATAACTAACGCGAAGAAATATTCTTATCATTCTTATTATATCAACAAGTTACATTTGTATGGAGATCTTATTTTAATTTATGTGTAGTTGTGTGTACGTTCAGGCTTCAGTGTAGAAAATGTTAACTGCATCTTGCATGGTGATACTTGTACCAGAAATCTAGATCAGTGAAAACCTTATCTCTTTAAAGAAGTTAGCAATTGATCATTTGTAACACTCATTCTAATTTATGCATTTATATACACTATTGTACATGTATTCTTCATCTGTTACAAGGTGACCAGAATGGAATGAAGTGTGTAGTTTCTATCTTAATCATGTATGCATGGACAAGTTTGGTAGCAAACATTAGAAATACAACAAACACAATGCTTACAATTGTAACAACGTCCCATCACAGGGGACATTTAAATGCATGTCCTTCAATGCAGAAAAGAGGTCTGAAGATAGCTCAGAAATAAATAAAATAGAATGTTTAGAAAAATTTAATCCAATGAATGACAAGTTTTGTTAATCTGCAGTATATTCCCAACGACAAGAAGCTATCACACTTCAAGTTTTCACATGGATAAGTGTGAGCTGTAACCATGGTACTTTTCTCGGCTAAACCGCTTGTTCAATGTCAACACTAACTCGCAGAGAATTAAGCACTGAATCCACAAAACTATGCAGCATACTTTGCCATGCAGTGTGCAGCTTTGTTTTACAGAGTATGTGTAATTTGAAAATTCGGCAGATTATACCAAATATAATAATGACTATAATGTAAGTATACTGAAGTCTAATATTGTATTTTATAAGTCGTAGAAGAAATGTGTCATGATATTCCTGCTACATGTTTATTTACATTTTTGTTATGATTATTTGTATGCGCTAAATCATTTCTTTTGTTTTCAGGCTCATCTTTGCTTTCTTCACATGAAGTAAGGCTATAGCTTTCGTCAAGTTCGAGAACCCATGCATCACCCAAAAATTATATCTCAGTAACGCTTATTTATCTGTCGGTAAAAGTATAAACTAATCGCCACTCGTGAAAATATTGAGTTTTTCACCCACTGGATGAAATATATTCATTATTCACTCGATGCAAGCAAATATCCTCTATTTATTCGGCTTTAAACAGATATATACATTTAATAGCCTTAATGTGAACAGTATTAACATAATGTGCGTATTTAATAAACGTATTTAAAAAATATACTGACATGTTTTCAAAAAGGAGAATTATCAATGAGCAAACAAAAACAAAAGATGATGAAGATAGTGTTATCTCTTAATTTCATTTATATATATATATATATATATATATATATATATATATATATATATATATATATATATATATATATATATATATATATATATATAGCTAGTGGAATAACTGTATCTTTTGAGAAGATATGCGAGTTTCAACAATCGTTCGCTTTGAAGGTCACGGTACAAAGGACAAACAATCAGAAAGTGATAATTTGTTTCAATCTTAGTTTGATTATACACAAAACCTCTCTTCTCTGGATATATAATATATATCTGGGTAATATATAGTGTCCATGTTATTACAATATTTATTTCGGACTGGAACAATTACTAGACCAACAAGTTGTTCTCCACCTTTTTTTTTTTTTTTTTTGACTCGTGGCGGAGAACAACAGTCCATGGCACTAAATTGTGCACAGTCCATATTTCGAGACGATTGCTAAAATGGAGGGTCCGATTTCATGTCTTCGAGACAAAGCTACTCTCCATGACTTAAACATTCTGAGGCGAACGCCGGCTAACTTCCATGCGCCTCATTAATCTACCATGTAGTCGACATTTTCGTCACAGTTGCTTGTGGTATTGATGCTTTTGATAGTGTAAGTGCAACATAACTAATAATTCTTTGTTTACAAATTACCAATGTTATCAAGCAGAGATATATGGAGTTGCGCCAAAAATAAATTGCCTGACTGGTACTTTACTTGAAAAATTCTTGCTTTTTATACTGTTAAGACCACCGTAGCAACCCATTTTTACCTGTAGGTATATCTTTTTTACCTGTAGGTATATCTTTTTTACCTGTAGGTATATCTTTTTTACCTGTAGGTATATCTTTTTTACCTGTAGGTATATCTTTTTTACCTGTAGGTATATCTTGATCGGTTGATAGTTGAATTGCCTTTACTATTATGCACTACTTGTTAATGCTACATTCCCACTTCGCTTGGATACATCAAACACAAACAAACCATGGCGCGATTCATAGGTTTCACATTCTGAGGGTGATTAGACCCATGTTTTAAAAGTCTGTTCACTGCATGTTGTACTATGCTTACTTATAATTGAATTATTCATTATACTTGCACTCACACTTAGTACCGTATTTGAAAATATCGTATTTTCTTTTGTAAAGTAGTCATTATATAAACAGTCTAGGTTGATGACAGCAAAGGTATATATTCACTACGTCATCTGAAACGACCCTTCCCCCCCCCCCATAAAACAAAAACCAAACAAACCAAAACTTAACGCTCACGTTTTAAAAGTAGTTAACACACACACACACACACAAAATTCATGCCTACATGCATACATTATACGTCTTTATTATGGAATTACAATAACAATCAATCCCTCCGTTATTAAAGTAAAACAAAATAATAGGAAGATGCTTAAATAGACAACTATCTTGAAAATGCACACAGCAGACGGGTAGAGCCTTAACGCCGACATGTACATAGCACTAAAATGCACACAGCAGACGGATAGAGCCTTAATGCCGACATGTACATAGCACTAAAATGCACACAGCAGACGGGTAGAGCCATAATGCCGACATGTACATAGCACTAAAATGCACACAGCAGACGGGAAGAGCCTTAATGCCGACATTTACACGGCACTGTATAGATAGGTATAGGTTGCTAGCTATCTATCTAGATAAATTCGTAGATTAGTGGATACACGTGTGGACAGATACGAAGACTGGTAAAATATACAGAGAAATACACTGAGAGATAGTAAGGTAAACAAATGATGGAAACACACACACATGATGTGTGCTTGGTCGAGATGGTATAGGGCTTGATGCTTACAGACAAGGTGATGGGTGCCATAACCCGCGGATCCGGGTTCGAATCTCCATTGAGTACGAATTACAATTCTCTAAGCTATATGATAATATTATTTATTCGTATTTAAACATTTTGTTAATGTTATCATTTATTCTTTTGTAGAATCCAGGGATAGCACTATCCGCTCTGTTTGAAGTATATTTGTAATTCTCTCTCTGTATCTCTATCTGTCTCTGTCTGTCTGTCTGTCTGTCTGTCTCTCTCTCTCTCTCTCTATCTATATATATATCTATATATATATATATATATATATATATATATATATATATATGTATATAATGACACAAAAATTGATAACAGCGCAAATACAAAAGTTTCCCAACGTTTCGAGTTTGAACAAGCTCTTCATCGGGGAAGAAACAATTAATTATAGTCTGTAGCGTACTAACGGGGGAGGGGGGGGGCGCCAGAGGTCTTGGGGCAACCAAAACAGCTGATAAAAATTCGGGTCTCGCCCCGGGCGCTATTTACCCTTAGTACGCCACTGATTATAGTTATGTTGTTCAATATTATGGTAGTAAGATCACGCTGCGTATCACTTATACAAAATGAACTGTACATGTACAGTACCTTTCCTTTCTATTCGTGACGTGGTAATATACAAAATTACTCAGATGTGAAATGGCAAGGTTACAATGGCTATATCTAGCTAGATGTGTGTCTCCTATATCCAACGTTGTTCTCATACTGTAACTTAAAATAAAATAAATAAATAAATATTCACGTGACAGTGTTGCGTGACCGCTGGATGAAAAATCTAAATATAAAAGGAGGAATGGGCCGTAGATGTTTACAAGAGTAATCAGAAACAACGGTAATTGTTTCGGGGGATGTTTCTGGGGAAAAGAACGGACATATCAACATGCACAAAGATATAAATTTGTGAGTAAAATTCAAGAAGCAGCAGAGAACATCGAGAGTTATCTTGATGAAAACGATGAGTAATCCGATATAAGTTCTTAAATAGAATCACAAAGTTGAAATCATGTACTACATATCTACCATTACTCAGTGGCGTACTAAGGGTAAATGGCGCCCGGGCCGACGATGATGGCCCTAAGGGCCAGAATATGAGGTCCGAATTTTTACCAGCTGTTTTGGCTTCCCAAGACCTCTGGCGCCCAGAGCAACATCCCCGTCCGCCACCCCCGTTAGTACGCTACAGCCATTACTGGTTTAAATATAATTCGCCATTTTAAAGAATCTCAGCAGAAACAAACTGGTGCATAAACTTTCCTGGAGTATTACCGTTTTAAAAGCAATGAACATTTCCAAGACCCTGATTCAAAATGATGAGAGAATACGTCAGCTCTTTTACCAACACGTCGAAAGACTCCAGTCAATCAAATTAAAAAGGTTTAAATGACGTTTCATTGCAGTGGCGCACATGAAAACGTATCCTGGAAGATATATTTAATTTCTGTTTGCTGATCAAAAGAAGAGGAGTTATAAGTACTGTTACGACTTTATGGCTCGAACGAACGTAACAAAAAGAAAGTGAAACCAACAATGTTTGTAAAAATCAACAAACAATTTATTTTAAATAATTAATGTGAAAATCAAAATACACTTACAGTTTCGTGTATTAAAATCCAAATAATCCAACAATTATTACTGTCCTAATCACAGGTCCTGTATATATAGAAAATATAAAATGTTCCAAACGAATGAATGTTCCAAGTTAATAAATGTTCCAAATGAATCTTCGTAATGAACGAATGTTCCGAAAGAATGAGTCTTCGTAATGTTCCGATGTATCAACGATAATGTCAGATCATCTTTAAGTATTCAGAGGCATCCGAGAAAGTCCTAAATATAACTCCAGGTAGCTCTGATGAATGGTCCAATAAATAATTCTTTTCGAATTATCTATACAGCATGTCATTACAGCATTATAAGATTCCAGCATTCTTGCACGGCTATTATTTCAAACTATCTGATGATGCCAAAGCTGATCATAAAAAACTTCTTTTCAACTCAAGATCTAAAATGGAATTTAAATAATTCGTATTTCCAGGTCTTTTATACAACTTGCAAATGGCACATTTCACAACAGGAAACGTGTTATATTATGACCCAGAATGCAATACTAAATGTGTCTATTTCATATAATTTTACTGAAGAATGATCAACAGCTCTGACCTTGAACAAAAGGTCAGTAAACATGTTGTTATTTGATTAATAGCACAACTAAACCCAATTTAAATATAACTCACTATTTGACACAACTTCATAGGCCAAAAGTTTAAGCACACTATAGATTCCATATACATAGTTCCGTAACAGTACGAACATCTTACCTTTTCTCTGTGTGTCATTGGTGTGTGCTCTAATCCCAAATACCTGAGAATGAACTTGATCAAGTGTCCGGTGTGCGGGGAATTCTTTTCTACGAAAGATGTGATGTTAAGACATGTTCGCTACTAACACAGAGAAAAACATGGCTCATGCACGTAACACGAACAATGAACTGTATTTAGGAAGTGTCTATGCACATTCAATACCACCTCCGTCGCTGCCACCGTCGTCTCCACCAACGACGCTACCGCCGCAGAATGACAATTTTGTTTTCAAACCATTGTCGTGTCAGGGCCTTCGTCTTGCGAAAAAACGACCTCAGCGACTTCCTCGTCCCTCCTTAACCGAAAAGAATTATGTAGATTTGCAAACATTGGCAGGCGATTGTGATATCATCATTGCCACGGTCAGACCCAGAGTAGAATTTTTCGATGATTGGATGGTTCATTAGGCAAAAACCCACGGGCCAATTCATTATTTACGGACGATAGCTATCATCGAAACCTCCCTGTCATTTTCATTAACCAAACTCATTACTTTCGTAAGGACACAATGTACAGACAGAACTGTCGTTATTTAGTTTTTTTTAAAAATTGTATCGACAAACTCCAGACCACGACGATGACCAGACAGATGCACCCAAATATTTTCTTACGCCTTATGCGACGATTTATTGGAGGCTAATAGCGAACCGTATTTCTCGTGGACCTGATTTGTACTGCGTTGGACCACCAGAGACTTCGCAGTGGAATCTTGGAGAGAATTCCCTGGAGAATATAAGAAGTACGCCGGTTGAGACGAACTGCGAGACGACCCAAATCAACTCGCAGACACCAACGGCAAAACAGACGAATTTTCTTTCGATCCTGTACTCATAGGTCTGTGTTTGTGCGAGCATTCTGATCACGCGTTCTGCACCGAAAAGGATTTCACAAGATACAGGGATCAAAAGTGCATGCAAAGCCCATAATCGGGAGAAGTAGCAGAAAAAAAGAGATTTCAAGAGAAACATGCTCGCTAGTGTCTTTTGTGGCAGTCTGTACGCCACTTTTTAACGATCTGAGACACGCAAAGAAGGAACACGATCTGGAAGATACAGAAATGCAAATGCCATACAGCATGAAGACTTCCACACACTCTGGGTAAACGCAAAACGAAAGAGGGTGATGAGGAGGCAAAAGAGGAACACGTATTAAATAAGAAGCTCAAAATGGCACTCACCGACCATCAGAGAGCTCTCTGAATTCTTTTCTATCCACGAACTACGCAAAGAGTTCTAGGTGACGCTGGACGAGATAAAAAAAATAAAATAAAATAAAAAAAAAAAAAAAAAAACAATTCGAAAAAGCGGGACATTCCGAGAAGACGGCAATAATTATTTCCTTCAACGACCTTCTTCGAAACTTTAGAAAAGCGGCCCGTCAACACGAATCATATATTATTCTGCATGCTGAATATAAAATACGGCACCTTGGTCAAAATAATCATGGACAGAGACAGGCAACTACACAAGAAGAGAGTACTGGACATGAAAACTGCCATACGTACGGCCATGCAATTTCACAAGGAAAAGGTCGACGAAAACCTTACGCCAGAGAGATTTATCAACACGTAAGACGAAAATGATTATGAACTCAACGCTCCCAAAGATGATCAAGACTAGATTCAATACATATCATGCCATTTTTGTCGTTTCATTATAAATCTGAAGTTATTAAACCTGTTAAAAACAGATATGTGTCACCCCAAATAAGGTGTTGGCCAACTGCGCAATGGTTGACAGACACGGCTCTGAGTTTCCGCGTCTTTTAATGTATATGTGCATGCGTGCCTCTGTGTGTGTGTGTGTGCGCGCGCGCGTGCGTGTTTATCCTATGTACATTCTTATTTGCATGTATGAATGTTGTTACGGAATTTTATATCATTTTTCTTTTAATAATGGTATAGTTTATTAGTTTATTAGTTTATTATCTCTGTTCTTAGTCTAACAGCTGTCGTCTTGCTGTGAGTACACATACGGTAAATTGGATCAATATTTCACTGAAGCATTAGTCATGTCACGTGATTCAGCGCGTGAGAGTATGAACTTCTGACCTAGATTCTGTGATTCATATTATAGTCAATACTTTATTGGCTGGTAAGAACGTCAGGGCCCAAGTACTTTGGCGATGTCACGCATAACCTAGTTTCTTATTGGTTCGGAGAGGGTTGTAATTTAGACAGAAATTATTTCGAAATACCCAGTTGTTTATCAAAGACGTAGTATGGGTTTTATTTCGATTCTGCGTAGTAAGAGACTATATAATAGGATTTATAGCAACATTCTAGCATTCTTCATAGCTACACTGGATTGAGAGGTCATACACCAGATTGGTTCTTTTTGTGGGCGAATATTCTAATTTTGTGATATACATATATACATATATATATATATATATATATATATATATATATATATATATATATATATATATATATATATATATATACATTAATACAGTACATTCTGGATTAGTACTGTTTCTTAAACTTTAATAATTATATAACTCCGTGGAATTATCAGAAACATTTCTAGAACTTGTGATATTCCATATTCGCAAGGAGAATTATTAATTATAACGCTTGGATATAACTGATTCTTATTAGCATACCAGTACAGTAAAGGTTTCATTATCCTACTTCATTCGGAATATTTGGATTAACTTCCGGATCAGTGAACTTTAGAACAATTTAGGACTTTTAAGGATATTCTATACTGTAAGTTATTTTTAATTCTTTCACTTTGATTGTTTGTTGAAATATTTTAGGAAATTAAATATTTGTATTTAAATCTTGAAAGCTTGTTTGAGTCTTTTCTTTTGTTACATTACCCCTAGTCGTAACAATGTATGTTTTGTGGACGTTAGTATAGACGTGCTAATAAAACAAACATAAAACAAAACAAAGCGGACAAAGAAAGTTTCATAAATCTATTTGCCCCGCTAATTCTTCTTTAACGAAGATCACGGTCTGGAATTAGGGCGGATCCTATTCGTAATTTACAGTTTCTATTAGGAGTGAAATGATACACCTGTGCCGCGTATCGATACGATTCACAATACACAGCCTACGATACGATACATTATCGATTCTCAGTTGAAAGAAAAAGAAGGCAAACGACAAATAATTATTCATGACTGCTGAAGAATAAAGTAACTTATATAGGGTAGATATCGTTTTGTATCGATTCTTCACCTCTTGTATCGATACGTGTATCCCTAGTTTCTATTTTCCCTCAAAGTCGAACATTTCCATTTCAATCAGAGTATCAGAGTAGGTAGAACAATATCATCGATATCCCTTTTTATCCCAGTAATGAAACATTTTCTGTTGAAAAACATAAAATGTGCGAAGTCTTTTTCATCATGCAGCCGGAAACAGTTCTGGTTTGTATCGGGTATTCATGCCCCTACTCAGAGCTTCCATGGAGAAATATTCTGCTACTTGGTAATAGGCGAACATGGTGACGATCTAGATGTTCCTAAACCGCACGGACCATCTTTGTTGACGAATCAGTCTGCAACAAAAACGAAGGCGCATTCTGGCTTGTTTTCGAGTTCGTACTTGTCCGTTGGAAGAAACTTTTCGGTTTGAGAATACTAAATAGTTTACATCTATCACTGGCTGTTTCCGTATGACTCCACTGAATTTTCTTGACCATGAAGCCATATGGTTCAAGTTAATGAAACACCCAAGGTCCGACATGCACACAATGTGGGTAATTATGATCATGTTTTTCAGAGTATTTACTCTTTCCTGTTACGATGAGTCTCTTGAATGCTTTTCTCGTTTCTTTCCTTACACAATAAATACGCCACTGATAACGCAGATAGTAGTAGCCAATATTCTTCGCCAGTTCTCCAGACTCCCAGTCTTTAAGTCCGATTCTCACTGCTGAAACACTGAACTCTTTCTCTAAACCTTTGGTGCCCAAAACTCCGCTTTTATTGAAAAGATAAAAACAGACTCTTCCTTTTGGGGTGAATCCATTTTTGTCTACTCCCTTTTCCTAGCTTTCTATCTGCCTGATGCCAATGCAGAGAATGAAAAAGACTAAGAAAAAATAACTTTTTAACGTATACACCAACATCTGGTTTAAGCCAGCTAAAAGTTGATCTAGTGTCATCAAACGCTATCATCTTTTTGACCATAAACATGGGCAGATGATGACTCCATAAATTTGCGCACCGGCTCGATAGATATACTGCTCTTCCTTGTCAAAGTTGCAAGCCATGCAGTAAATCGTACCTATTTGATTCAAGTGATTATCTTGTAAATAGCAAGGCACGATGTCTTTCAGCTCGGAAGTAAAGCTCGGCATGATCTTTATAGCCTCTTTCGATTTTTCATACTGTTCAATATACTGTAACACGCACAGGGGTTCCTCTACCGAGCGAATCAAACACCCGCATGAGGTTGGGCTTGAAGTCCCTTGTTTTTCCCTATTTCCAAGGACTTCCCGACAACATTCGTTGTCAACTGGAAGTTCTCATAACAATTTTTCTCTAATCAATAAATAAATGACCACAATGTCACAACTACAACCTCAAAATTGCATGGCTTTTCCTTGTTAGCAAACACCCAATGCAGGGAACTATAAAAATACTAAAACTGCCTCAATAGAATTTTGTCTCTATTTTTTTTAGGCACAGATAGGATAAGCTCTCAAAATAATTTTTTACTAAAATTTTACTTTTCATTATTAACCAATTATGGACCACCAAACCCGTATATACTCTATTATCATTTCTAGACTGGTTCACAGTTGTTCGGTATCATTAGTACCGTGAGTCCTAAAAACAACAGTCTGAACCGCGTTTCGCACGTGTACTTCCACCAACTGCTACAATGAAAGGCATCTCCAAACAAAGGGATGACCTCTTCCCAATTATTCCATGGCACAAAACAATAGTTCCTGTCACCAATATCTCCTACCGAAAGGCACAATCAATCAACACCTCTGAATAAAATAGGAACTACTTGGCTCCATGCCCACTTATGCCAGTCTGACCCCAACTCAAACTACGAAACCAATCCACGCCACTGCAAAGTCTCTTAAAAACTGTAAGTATGACGTCTGTTCCTAGAAATTGGCTAATTACTCGGGTTTCGAAATATTTTCCCAACAGCGACTTCCCATAATCAAACAACTAATCATTAAAATCTAACGAACCTATAAATGGAGACGTAAATACAAATGGAACATACCCAAATTTATTACAATACAATGCAACGCCTCTGCGGGTAACATGGCAAACAGATCAATTAATTTTCGTTGGAACGCATGCAAAAGTTCCGGACATCCACATGATAACATTGGTTACTAATGCTGATGCAAACATTACCACTCAAATGCCATTTACAACAAAAATGTCTCTTTGTCTTTATATTTGCGATGGCTTCGTTGATATTTTCCAGAAACCGTTCAAACTTTTTCCAGCCGAACTATGAAAAATTCACTTTTTTTGGGGTCGATATTCATTTTTCATATCTCCTAAGTTGTCACCTGCTGTTTGCACTTAGTATCCGCTTCAAAGGTCTAATTCGTATTCTCTTGACTGGTACAAGGTTTCAAAGGTCTAATTCATATTCTCTTGACTGGTATAAGGTTTCAAAGGTCTAATTCGTATTCTCTTGACTGGTATAAGGTTTCAAAGGTCTAATTCGTATTCTCTTGACTGGTATAAGGTTTCAAAGGTCTAATTCGTATTCTCTTGACTGGTATAAGGTTTCAAAGGTCTAATTCATATTCTCGTCACTGGTATAAGGTTTCAAAGGTCTAATTCATATTCTCGTCACTGGTATAAGGTTTCAAAGGTCTAATTCATATTCTCTTGACTGGTATAAGGTTTCAAAGGTCTAATTCGTATTCTCGTCACTGGTATAAGGTTTCAAAGGTCTAATTGGTATTCTCGTCACTGGTATAAGGTTTCAAAGGTCTAATTCATATTCTCGTCACTGGTATAAGGTTTCAAAGGTCTAATTCATATTCTCGTCACTGGTATAAGGTTTCAAAGGTCTAATTCATATTCTCGTCACTGGTATAAGGTTTCAAAGGTCTAATTCATATTCTCGTCACTGGTATAAGGTTTCAAAGGTCTAATTTGTATTCTCTTGACTGGTATAAGGTTTCAAAGGTCTAATTCATATACTCGTCACTGGTATAAGGTTTCAAAGGTCTAATTCATATTCTCGTCACTGGTATAAGGTTTCAAAGGTCTAATTCATATTCTCGTCACTGGCATAAGGTTTCAAAGGTCTAATTCGTATTCTCTTGACTGGTATAAGGTTTCAAAGGTCTAATTCGTATTCTCTTGACTGGTATAAGGTTTCAAAGGTCTAATTCATATTCTCGTCACTGGTATAAGGTTTCAAAGGTCTAATTCATATTCTCGTCACTGGTATAAGGTTTCAAAGGTCTAATTCGTATTCTCTTGACTGGTACAAGGTTTGAAAGGTCTAATTCGTATTCTCTTGACTGGTATAAGGTTTCAAAGGTCTAATTCGTATTCTCTTGGCTGGTATAAGGTTTCATCGTCAAGGTTTTCTGTTCGCTGCTTGCGTTTGAAAACAGTCATTTTGAAGTAATAGAGCGAATGGTGAAACGTATCATGACAGTCGTACTGCTTTGACTGATTACACGTTTTTGTGGCGAGGGGTTTATGTATCAAATAACAAAGCTGGTCTATACTGGTTAAAACCGAAGATTATTATTTGTACAAATAAAGGTAGAAGAATCCAAAAGTATCTCAAATGTCGCAAATCCACGTTTTGCTCTATAACGTCAACAACAATTGCATGCACTTTACACCCAGTTTTAAATCAGATCATTCAAGGTCACCCCACCCTTCAAACAAATTATGCCTATAATGTCAACAACCCCACATGTACCTTATGAACCATGTCAATCACCCAGATTAAAATTACGTCATTCAATGTCACTCGCAACTGCAGGTGTTCAAGGTTTCTCACAACCACAGTTGTTATTTATGACGTAATTCGCACATACACGTCCATGGGGATATAGTGGGGTCCTTACAACTCTTGTATAAGAAAACTATGGTCAAAACTAAAGGGTGGGAGTGGGGACACAATGCTCATTTTACACCAACGTTGAGCTACATCGGGCAAATTAACTGGTGCATATAAAAACGCAGAATACTAGTCCCGAGGACGCATACAATTTTAATAAAAGTCACTGCAAGTCAATTTATTTGTCAATAATTACATATATACGTCCACAAAGAATAGTGAACAGTGTCTAGTTTAATTTCCTACCAATATATATATATATATATATATATATATATATATATATATATATATATATATATATATATATATATATATATATATATACAAAAAAATAAAAAATAAAAAAATAAAATAAAATAAAATAAAATAAAAATAGAAGAAATATGTGTGAGTTATAAACGTATATCATGCATTGGTCTGAAAAAGAAGCTTATAGCCAAATTTCTCAGACTCTCCTATTTTACACATAGCATATGGTAAATATTTGATGTTGTGCTAGCGATCGTCAAAATCGCCAAACGGTGTCAATTGTTTTACATGGTGAATTTGAGTGTAATCAACCAATTTTTCAATATGAAAATTCAGTTACTCCTCTTTTCAGCTAACTTAGATTGCAAAACCACCGCCGACCGATATTATAACATATTATATAGAGGTTAGATTGATGACATCAGAAACTCGATTATTGAATAATGAAACTTCCAGAAATAAATAATTTAGCATTAATTCAAAAAATTATTTGTTGCAAAAGAGCAATAAGTTAGAGAAAGATGAAAATCTTAAGTTAAGCACTGGTAATGTGGTAATGATGGGTGATGACCAAAGTTAAATGAGTACATATTTAAGTTTAAATGAGAGCAAGATCCAAAACGGAAAATCCAAACTGCTGCCTTTTTTTCTTTCATACTCTGTTTGAAAAGTAAATAAGTAAATAATCGGTACATGAATTCGATTAAAAAAATGAGAGAAAGGATCTAACAGATGTAATCGAAGTCTTTGATAGCAAAATTGTTTATATCTTTTAAGTTTTCAGGGCAATTTCAAATTTGACATTCATCGATATAGTGAATAGAATTGTATTTATTGATTGATGAATTAATGTAATTATTTGTTGAATTTATTAATTATTTAATTATCTCATTTGTGTGTTTATTTATTTGTATATATAATTCATTTATGTACCTACATATGTGATATTCTCACAAAAAAAGTAATGAACGAAAAAATACTTGAACGAAACTGCAGGTACGAACATTATTACCTATTTTAGCTGGCGAGATCGATAAGAGCAAAATACTTATATAAACAATTTTTTTTGAAGACAATTTTATAAAATTAGTTAGATAATTCAAATTTAGAACTATGAAAAAATAACTGCTGAAAATAAGAATTTTTCCATAAATTACAGCCTCGGGATAAAAAAAAACAAAACAACTAATTATACGAAATTGCATCAGAAAAGATCTAAATTATCACAACAACGGATCTTTAGGGCAATCATTCACAAAATATTGTTCCACAGCGATGCACTGTTAACCTGAAACTTGCGCAAACAAATGATATTTACAATAAATGTGTACGAATATATCTTCCACAGTACCAACCACTGGGCGATATCAGTACTATAATGGCGGAATGTCATGTGATTCAAATATGACCACGCCCATTTAAACCATAATGGGAAGGTCTATAGCCAATAATATATTACAAATGCTGCTAAAATCAAATTTAGAAATAAGTTACAAATTACAACCAAATAAATTTAACAAAATAAACACATTATTTTACGGCTATTGAATGTGAGACATTTCATTAGTCAATCAAAGTTCAAAATAAAACATGAAATATCAGAAGATATAAATATTTATGTTGTTCAGGTTTTGTGCGTGAATGATATTGCATCAGTTAAAAACCTCCAGGACATCAATAACAAAAAATAATAACATAGAAAGATTCGCTAACTGTGAACGTCATCTTCAATTTAGAGAAAGATACGAACGTGCAAAAACCTTGAAAAAATGCCAAGGTACCAAATAACACGGATTATAAAATCACGAAGGAGTTTGAAATACCATCCCATATTTGGTAACTGAAAAAAAGTTTAGGAGGGACAACTAGTCACAGAAGGTAAACAATCATCAAAAACAAAGAAAAATAAAAAAGGCAATGCAAGTTAAAACAAATAATGAATCAGTAGGTTGTGGTAGAGTGGACATTAAAAATATAAACAAAGACAGCGGGTCATCCATGGCCGTTCATGAAAAACTAAATTTTTAACAAATGTCTAATGAGACTGAAGGCAATGGGATGAAATCAGCCTATTAAATACTAATCACTTTCAGTGATAGTCTTTACTAAAGAGTATAGCCTTCTCTATTATCTTTCGAGTATAGTAAATGACTGAGATTGTTAAGTATTTGCCCGATACTGATTCGCTGCAAAGTTTGAAAGAAAAGGCTAGAATGGTGTCTGCGGAACACATCACATCTGCACCTGGTAGACAACTTAAAACATATCCATTGATGGCTTACTTGTCTTCATTCTATAAACATGGAAGTAACGTTTCGTTTTTTGTGAGGCATTTGTAAACTCAGTGAATGAAGTGTAAAATCTCATAGATAAATTAGAGTTAAGCAGACAGCTAATGGAAATATTTCAATCATTCAATCACAACATTGTTGAAAAGACAAAAGAGTCGTTTAATACAGTAGCAAAGCTAAGTAAAAATAAGTAACAAAAGACAAAAAGCTAGTAGGATATGTGAAACAATACACAGAGCAAAACAAAGCTCAATTAGTAAGATAAAAATTTATTGTGTAACAATCTGTCTTTCTATAGCACTACTTTTCAGTAAATCAAAAGTTGATCATCAAGCATTAGGTAAAGCAGATTGTGTAGTATAGACTGTGGAAGTTTCTGTAACACCTGTTGCTGAATTTGTATTATTAGGAATTAATGAAGTAGCATCACAACTATATCTGTCATGGTTACTTTCGTAGCCCAGACTGTAAAAACGAATATTTTTAATGAATTAGCCATATCTTTAAAACTGCTTAGTGGATTTGGATACAAGTTTGGTATATATTTTCGTTCAAGGCGTTACCGTTACTTTTGGCTTGGTTATTAAATGACCTTGAGTATGACCTTGAGTTGTTTTTATTAGTGCATACATATGATTTAATACCTCTTGCGGACACAGCTTTAACAGATTTTAAACAGTTTCAAAGAGTATTGCATTAAATGAAACTATAAGTTAATATAGGGAAAAAAACTGAATCGTTGTATTTCGCGGGGGAAGTTATCTCCGTATCTATGAGAACTAGTATTACCATTCTACGGAACTGAATCATGTTTCAAGTATTTATGCTGCATATTTTCTTCCAAATATTCATGGTACATCTGTCAAATAACACTAGCCGCCTGTGCTTTAAAAGCTGTGTATTCCTTGAAAAGTAAATTATCTAGATTGGGAACATTACCTTTCAAACCTTTGCTGCATATTTATGATACCAAATTATACCTATTCTTAACTATGGATAAAAAAGGTTTGAGGTTTTCATGAAGTACTAATTATAGAAGAGGTATATATGTCATTTTGTAAACATACTGGGTACATCAAAATCTACTCCAAATATTGTTGATTATAATTAATTGTGTAGAATTAATAGGAGAAATATTAAAATATATTCGGATACTGAAAGATCAGTTTCCTGTTATGAAAATGCCACGTAACGGATTCCGGAAACAATATAACAATCTTCAAAATCAAACGGAGTAAAATTGCTCGGTAAATAGTAATCCTGTGCTAGTTCCAAGACTTAGGGTCAATGTTGAAGTGTTTCAAAGATAACTTGATGGAATCTTAGAAGTGTTTCTTCTGTCCACCCGGAGATCGCTTTCCCTCCTTCAGCTCGCCGTAGAATATCTTCTTTGGACGTCGCTCTTCTGACATCCTGATGACGTGGCCTGCCCATGTCATCTGTGATTTCATCAGGAGAGTATGGATGCTTGGAATGCCTGCTCGTGTGAGAACTGCAGTGTATGTGACCCTGTTCAGCCAACTTCTCCTCATTAGTTTCCTCAGGCAGTCCACGTGAAAGTGGTTCAGCTTCTTGACATGGCGTCTGTACACCGTCAAGGTTTCGCATGCATACAGCAGGGTCGGCAACATAATGTCTTTGTAGACCTTCAGTTTTATTTGCAGACTGATGCATCTGAACTCCCTAACGTTTGTGCGTAGTCTGCCAAAGGCCACACTTGCTTTAGCAATTCTGGCATTGGTTTCATCATCGATGTGGACTGCACGTGACAGTATGCTGCTGAGATAGGCAAACTTGTCTACTGCCAGGAGGGTTTGGCCATTTAATTTGACGGTGAACTCTACATAAGGCTTTCCTGGTGCAGGTTGGCACATCATCTCTACCTTCGTGATACTGATTGTGAGAACAAAATTCTTACAAGCTGAAGAAACATTGTCAATACTGTGTTGCATGTCAAACTCAGATTTGGCATTCAGGGAACAGATCTCAGCAAATAGTCACTTCCTGTAACTTCGTCTTTGCCCGTAGTCTCCTCAGATTGAAGAGCTTGCCATCAGTCTGATATCTGATGTCCATCATAATGTCATAGTTACGGAAAGCATCTGTAAGCATGGCAGAGAACATCATATTGAAGATGGTTGGGGTCAACGCACATCCTTGCTTGACTCCATTGGTGACTAGGAATGGTTCAGATGACTCACCATCGTCCACGACACAAGCGTTCATGCCATCACGGATTTGCCGAACCATTACGATGAATTTCTCTGGGCAACCAAATTTTACCATGATCTTCCAGAGGCCCCCACGACTACCTGTGTCAAAGGCTTTTGGAGTTCTGTTCCTGCCATTGTTCTGGAGTTGACGAGATGCAAACACCATGTCTGTGATACCTCGTTATTTCCTGAAGCTACACCGACTCTCAGGTAGGAGCCCTTGATCAATGTGATGCACAAGGCACTTCAGCAAAATTCTCGTGAGTTTTTGCCGGCTATTGACAGCAAGGACATGTCCCGATAATTGTCGTAGGATTGTCTGTTGATATTCCGCTTGTACAAGTGGACAATGGATGCATCCTTGTACTCCTGGGGTATAGTTTCTTGAGTCCACATTGACTGAAAGAGTTTAGTCAGTTTCTGTACCATGTGCGAGCCTCCGGCATTATAGATTCATGCTGGTATAGCATCTGCTCCAGGTGCTTTGCCATTTGACAGCAAGTCTATTGCTTTCTCAGTTTTAGTCAGTGTTAGAGGCTCAGCAAGTGATATGTTGATTTCCATTTGGGACAGTCTATCAATTGCTGCTCACTGATAGGTGATTGTTGATTAAGGATGTTTTTTAAGTGTTCTGCCCATCTTTGTAGAATCTTTTATTTGTCAGTGAGCATTGAGGTAATGTCAGCACTCAGTATTGGAGATGTTCATGATGACTGTGGCCCATAGATCGTCTTCAAAGTATCATAAAAGTTCTTCATGTCATTCCTGTCTGCGTAGGACTGAATCTTATCTGCCTTGTTGCTCAGCCATGAGTCTTGCAACTCTCTGAGTTTGCATTGGGGAGTCCTCTTGAGATTGTTGAAGGCTGCCTTCCTAGATGATGAAGTGCTGTCTTCTAAACTGGCCTTTTATAGCTGATGTTTCTCATTCAGTAGTCTCTGTATGGCAGCATCGTTCTCATCAAACCAATCTTGATGTTTACTTTTGGTGGAACCGAGGATTTTTGATGCAGCCGAATACACAGAGTCTCTAGTTGGCTGCACAGTTCTTCGACAAATGCCTGTTTCACATTTTCATGTTTCAATTTGTAGACATTGAGCTATCTGGGCACGTTTTTGCCTTGTGGTCGTCTGCTCGGCGGAATCTGGATATTGAGCTTGGAGACTATAAGCCTGTGGTCAGTCCAGCATTCTGCATTTCTCGTGGCCTTCATCACTCGGAAATCCTGCTGTATCTTCTCCTGACGATGACGTAGCCAATGAGACGCCTGTGCTTGGAGCGTTGGTGCACCCAAGACGTCTTGTTGCGGTTTAGCAGGCGGAAGACTGTGTTCGTGATTAAGAGGTGGTGTTCAGAGCATTTCCTCAGTATGAGAAGTCTTTTGTAGTTCCGTTTGCTAAAATCATTTTGCCAATGACGCCTAGTTATGTCTGTTAGTCTGTTCCAGCTCTAGCATTAAAGTTACCAGGAATGATGAGCATGTCTGCCTTTGGTACTTCTGCAATAAGAAACTCCAGGTCTTCGTAAAATTTCCTTGATCTCATCGGTGTTGGTGATGGTGGGTGCATAGGCGCTAATGATAGTTGCATGTCATTTTCCAGACAGTGGGAGTATCATTTGCATTAGTCTGTCATTCACGCCCTTTGGGAGATTTGTGAGCTTGCTAACTAGCTGTTTTTTTATGGCAAACCCAACACCAGCTTCACGTCGCTCTTCTATAATTCGGCCACTCAAAAAGAAGGTGTAGCCGGCTGCTACTTCGGTGACTTTTCCTTCCTCAGCTAGGCGAATTTTCACTCATGACTGATATCTGGATGTTGAATCTAGCCAGTTCTCTACCAACTAGAGCTGTTCTTCTATCGGGTCTATCTGCTGATGCACTGTCCATTAGTGTGCGTTATTTCAGGTACCGGTGGTGAGTTGCGTCACCTTTGTCTTCTTCTTAGATTTTCGACCGCTAAGGTGGGATCACCGTCAGCCGCGGTATGCTGACTATGGTTAAGATGAAACAGACAATGTTTAGGGCACCTTTTATGCTACGGAGGTGAGCGGTATGATCCTTCAAAGGGCTGCTCAGTCGCCCAGGGGGCTTAAGAATTCCACTGCTGCTTCGGTCCAGTAAAAAGCAACGCTATACTCTGAGCCGCCTGTGTGCATGTTTGCAGCTACAGCTCCCAGTGTATCCACACCTGCTGCGTTGCCGCTCACCCATCGCCACAGGATTTAAAGGTATCCTGTGGGGCGAGAGGAATAATGTCATGACTTGCTCGGGAGTTTGATTTAAGTGATGGAAAGTTGCGCAGAGTCACCCTCACTCTCTCGTCCAGACCTGTCTGAATCCAGTGGCATGACAATGTCTAGATGTCTGGAGACAAGTCCGGATGCAGTGGATGGCCATCAGGTCCAACTGCACCTGAGCTGATGCCTTGCGCTGTCCACACAGCTCTTGCCGTCCGCCTTTATAGAGGGAGCCAGGTGTAGCTGTCCACTCTTGGTCAACAGTCACAGGTTGTGCCATCTACTGTTATTTACGGTAGCAGGCGTAGACCGACCTGACTCTTGACTTTGTTAATAATACAGCACAACCAAATTTTTATCAAGTCATATCAGGCTCATGATAAATATATTCTAAATCTATTCTTTACAAAGGTCTTGATTATCTTACTTCTATAATAAAATTAAAACGAGAAAATTTAAATTCTATGTTATTATTTCCTTCGTCTCTGTGAATGTTCACTTGCACTTGAAATATTATGTTATACTCTCCCAGATTTTAGTTTAAAATTGAACTAAATATACTAATGTCTGTTTTTGTCAACTTGAAAGTTTTATTTTTTAATCCTTTTCTTACGGCCAGGTGAGCTAAAATTAAACTAATATTGACTTCAGCAGATGCTTAACAGAGTCGAAGGTATGTACTGTTTGCGTGACTTCAGACGTAATATTTAAATCTCTTAGCTATACTCACTTGATAATCTAGGATACCAAGTACAAAGGAATATAAATTGGAGTCAAAACAGTAACAATACTCACAACAACAATCTTGTAGGAAAAGACATGATTTGAAATGTTTCCTCTAAGTATTTAAATACGATGTTTCCATTCTATAACCAGAAGTTAAAATAAAGTAGTTCACTCTTTTTTACAGGTAAAAGCAAGTGCCGGTCTATATATAGCCGAATCAGTATCGCGGCAGTTGAAAATGCATCGTGATATAGTGCTCAGACCAACAATTCATTTTCTGTAGACATCGATGTTAACATTTGAGAAAACAAAACTATTTTGTGCACTAGATGATCCTGTACACAACACATATATACCTTGATTATAGTTAGCGCAAACATTCTGAACAATCAAATTTGGTGCTTCTCGGCACTTTTCGAGATAAATGTCCAATTTTGAAAAAGGTTTCACAAAAGCAGACGATTATTCAGTTGGTCGAAAAAGATTTTAGTGGTAGAAAAAAATAACTGAAATAACTAGAATATCACGTACTACAATTTATAAACATTTGAAAGGTTTCACATGAGAGGGTTCATATAAATCGAGAAATAAGCGGGAGATCAAAAATCTTGAGCAAAAGGGGTAATTTTATAATTTCTCGTTTTGTTCATCGCAGTTTTATGTTTAAACTACCTTCGTTGTTTCTTAGCATCAGTGTACTATTGTAAAAGTATTTGCATAAGAATACTTTCTTGTTCAGAAGTTTTGTATCTTACAATCGCGGAACCTAAATGTATTCAAGAACATCTAATGATATAAAGAGAACTATTCAAAAAGGAGAGAGAGAGAGAGAGAGAGAGAGAGAGAGAGAGAGAGAGAGAGAGAGAGAGAGAGAGAGTAAAAATTGCACCAAAAAAAAAATAAACACCATCTTTTCTGTAGTTAAAGTATATATATATATATATATATATATATATATATATATATATATATATATATATTTGAAATAAAGAAACAACACAAACGCCGATAAATTTGTGCGACTAGTTTCGCATTTACTATATGCTTCTTCAGGCGCAAAATGTTTTTGAAAGAAACGGATGACGTCTATATATTTATAAACAATTACGTCATTGACATAACGTCATAAATGATACGCTTTATCATAAAAATATCATATGTATAACGGGATCAGAAAGATACACGAGTCTCTAATGAAAACTGATAGTGAAATTATAATGTAGAGACAAACAGTCTTACATATTTATATATTATTATTATTATTATTATTATTATTATTATTACGACTCTAGGTCTTAAAATAATGTAACAGAAAGAAAGTGAATCCAACAATATAAGCAAAATCAGAATTAAAGTGAAAATTCAAAAAGACACTTACAATAAAGTGAAATCCAAATAATCTAATAAATATAAGTGTCCTAATCACAAGTCCTAAATATAGAATGTTCCGAATGAATTCCAGTAGCCTTGAATGTCCTGATGTGTCAATAGTCTTGAATGTCTGATATGCCTGAATGATCTATTCCAGAATATCTTTGAATGAATTCATAATATTCCCAAGTCAAGTTTTAATCCAAAATAAGAATGAGCACTCTAAGTAATTCCAATGAATATTTCAAATAAATAATTCCTCTCTCTGAATTTGCTCTGATTTTCACCACTGTAACATCTGATTACTAAAATAAATTCCTTAATAGACTGATCTTAATAACATGAAGTTTAGCATAGGAATTAAATCTTGTTCACCAAACCTGTATAAATATAAAGATATGTCACCTGACACAATATTCTAGAATATGAGTAACTTTAATGGAAATTTCCGGTGCGTATGTGACTTTTCTCACATCAAGCTATGGAAAATTCCAATCTAATTGTTAAATTCTATGTAAACAAGACTGACATTGAACTCAAATGCAGTAAATATATTGTTTACAAAATAACCACTAAAATACAACTTACCTCATGGACACATATTATAAATTCAATATACATAACAATATATATATATATATATATATATATATATATATATATATATATATATATATATATATATATATATATCGAGAATTCTGACGCACCTGCTATTGTTTTGACTGCCTTTTGAGTCTACAATTTTAGCTCCCACCCTACCCACCCCAAATGAGTAAAATACTAAAATTTCAAAGCGGTTGGAGCAGTTTCGCTTTAGTGCATAGGTTCAACATGTGTGGACCTGTATGAGTCTAACGGAAATTTAACATCACGCCTTTATTCCATAGGTTTAACATGTGTGGGTCTGTATGGGGTCTAACGGAATTTAATATTACGCCGTTTGTCCATAGGCTTAGCATGTGTAGGCCTGGTGTGGGTCTGTATATGGACAAACGGAAAATGTAATGTTAAAACTGCATCTAATATCCAACACTCAGTTATCTAATATTCATCACCTAGTTATATACTATCCAACACTCAGTTATCTAATATTCATCACCTAGTTATATACTATCCAACACTCAGTTCTCTAATATTCATCACCTAGTTATATACTATCCAACACTCAGTTATCTAATATTCATCACCTAGTTATATACTATCCAACACTCAGTTCTCTAATATTCATCACCTAGTTATATACTATCCAACACTCAGTTATCTAATATTCATCACCTAGTTATATACTATCCAACACTCAGTTATCTAATATTCATCACCTAGTAATATACTATCCAACACTCAGTTATCTAATATTAATCACCTAGTTATATACTATCCAACACTCAGTTATCTAATATTCATCACCTAGTTATATACTATCCAACACTCAGTTATCTAATATTCATCACCTAGTTATATACTATCCAACACTCAGTTACTATCCACATTATCTTGTGTGATAAGTATGTTTGTGGGTATAATGTTTATAAATACTCCTAACCTTCGCTGGAACTCCCTACTTTGATACGTCGATCTTGTTTGTTTTTGATACAGTATAATCATCGCGTTCTATAAACTGGGTCCTGCAAAAGTTCGCAGGTTACCAAAAACCAAATGTGTACTTAAAGTCAGGTAAAACTCAGAACTTTCGTGTCAAAACGGTGGATCCTCACAAAATTGTACATTTGTCAGATCATCAAATTATTAGTCGCCTCTTGGAAAACGTCTGGGCATAATTGTAAAGGTATCTGAACGCTCTAAAAAGGTAAAAATGGAACAATCATGAAGACAGAAAGTATTTCTTCTATGTTTTGTGACGAGACTCTTCTGCGACACGTTATAAGACTTGCCATGCCACGACTTCTGTCATCATAGAGACCTCCTGTACCTAAGAGAATACACTCATGCAATTTAAATCTGTGAAGATAGAAGGGCCACAACAAATGACACTTCTGGTCAGAGATTTATAAACAGTAATTCGAAAATACACTTCCAACAGGACTTCTGGAGAAACTCCAGACTACTTCTCTCGAGATAAAAGTCAAAAAGAAGAAGAAGAAGAAACAGATCAAGAACCCATTCCAGAAAAAACAATACAGGCAGAAAAAGACAGCAGAAGGACCCATTCCAGTGAAGAAATGTTAAACAAGAAAGACAGTAAATAAAGAAACATGGACTTTTGTGACGTGTTTTGCAATTTCGTTGTGTTTCTTATTCACGAAAATATACAAAAAAGGTAAGTGTCTCTAGGTTTTTATTTGTTTTTAAAGAATGGATAAGATATTCAAAGACACACTCACGCACACACACATTTTATTTTATAATGTGGATAGTAAATAACTGAGTGATGGTCACTCCAAATGGCGTGTTGTGGATGTGGAGTTTGGATAGTAGATAGCTGATTGTTGGATAGTAGATAACTAGGTGTTGAATAGTAGATTATTATATACTCATTTTTTTCTCCATTAACTTTGCATTGTCAGAATCGTGCAGTATTTCTCCATACTGCACGTCTTCATACTGCACGACACGTGTGTCTAAAAATAGTATCACGTGTTAGGAACTACTGTTTATTGTAAACAAACAATGTACGCAAATGTAGCAGACACCGGAGCTTTTGCTTTATTAGATTTGTCTCTTGATGAACTAAGCAAGCTGTTTGAGAGTAGAGATGATAAAGCTGACGATGTGGATGAGTTCATTGAGTCAAAAAAGAAATATTCAACCGAGCAATAACTGAACGTGTTATTCACACTGTTTAGTGGTGGCTTTATGACAACAAACGTGAGACATGCAGTATTGAAAATATAATTCTGATCATTTTAAAACTTATTTAGCCGATGGTTCAGACTTTAAACCGTGCTCTCTAGAGTCTATAAAAATAGCATAGAAAGGCATCTTAAAGCCAAGGGATATTCCGTCTCTCTCTCAGAGACCGCCCATTTTGCAAGTCAGTCCAAGCACCAAATTCGAGAAAAGAATACAACTAAAGAAGGAAGGTTTTTGGTATTAAAGCAAGTGCCTCAAAGCTAATAATCCATGGTAACGATGAAGCCTTATTTTCCGCTGACGAAATGGGCTCTCACACCCCAGCCGCTTTGCAATTTTCCCCGTTTTAATTTTTTGAGAAAATGTTTGGATTTATAGTACAAGTCATATAGATCATGTAGCTGGGGTCCATCCAACAAAGATCATGCAAGTGACAGTACATACAAATATGTCATCTAAGGCTGGTAATAAGAATGGCAATAAATGTACTCACCTTTCTTCATCTTGAATTTCTTCAAAATGTACTTTCTGATCCATGGCGCGAAATTGCACTGCAATCTAGACTAAATTTCCAACAGAAATCACATTCCAAAGGAGAATTTACTGCACTCAAAAACGAAATGAATTTGATATTTCTTAACAAAAATATTTAATCCTGCATCTTCTTGAGAATTTCATTTTAAAGAATTTCATATTTTGTCCAACTTATGATTCCAAACTATCAATGGCAGAACAAAAACACATGTGCAGTTTGCTGTCGAGGCCAGTCCCTCCAGCTACATGTACATCGTACGGAATCGAACCAGTTAATAACTCCAGTGCACCAGAACTAAAACAGCAGAATTTAGTTAGATCGACAGAAAAACAAAATCCCTCCATTCCAGATCAACTGGGAAAGTTGTTCTAAGGCGCATTCATTGACAATATGACTCTAAATTTCAATTGTATGTAGACCAAAATGAGATTTCTTTTTAAAACGAATGACTGAGCGCGCGGTACTCTACCAAGTTCAAAGGTTGCTGGGCGGTGCCGTGTGCGCATGAATACTGAGACCATGTACTTTAATTTAAACATTAATGTAAACCTCCATCTTTCTTTCCATAGCCATCATACCACCTCACTTCATTTAAGCAGTCAGCCATCGATATTCAGCCAAAGCTTTGCCTTGATTACATGAGTTATGAACTCAGTGTTAAATTACATTAAAGGCCAAACAGCCCCATTATGTAACAATGTTACATTTCCCGCCAAACAGCCCCAGGAACATACGTAGAATTATTTTTAAAGAAAAGATGTCGTTTTTTGTGGCCAAGTCGTCTAGTTAGATCATCAGTGTTATATTCCAAGATATGACAACGAACTCGAAGAAGTTTTGAATGACCACAATAAAAAAAAATAAAATAAAATAAAAAAATAAAAAAAAAACAAAAAAAAAAAAACAAGACCGGACCATCGTGTGGATTTTTATCTTTTTATCTTTTTTTTTTAATTAACTTTGGATGTTTTCAAGACTTTTATTTTAGCTTCCAACGTTCTCAAGAGACTAGAATTCACATTCCTAACTTTTGCGTGGCTCATCGTGCTGGCGACAAGTACATTCAAAAACCTTTATTTCATTACTGTCAAAATTGTAGCGTGATTCCAGGAGATATTTATTATTAGTGGCTCTTATATTCTTTCTGAGTTGCCGAGTAGATTTTAGGCAATAGTCACAAAAACATGTACACTCAGCACATTGAGGAAGCCGAGGTCAGTTAGTGTGTCTATCAAGCTACCATAAGTAGTGAGGACGATAAATCGTATATCTGTAAAAACTATTAAAAACAAAATTTAAAAAAAATTATCAGCGAATATGTACCTCACATTAAATTACTTTTTGCAAAACCCAACTGGGTGTCAGTAAATAGTCGATTTAGTGAGATCATTACATCTACGTCTGGAAAAAGGACTATAGTATCCACGCAATTCAATCATGTGCGATTACAGGATATGATTCATATACTCTTTGTAGCCAATAGTGTATGTATTTTCTTGATTACCGTCACCTTTGATTCCTAGTAGAACATGTACTGACACAAAAAAAGAAATCATGCCCTTGAAGAAATTCAAAAAGACAATACAGCAAAATGGATTGATTTTTTTATGTGTCTTTGAAATTTGACTGTGATTCTTATTTACGAGAATATATACAAAATAAATCACGTAAGTGTCTCTGTGTCTTGATTTTAAAATAAAAGTAAGAATAAGATTTTCACAAACACACACACGCTTTATAATCTCTCTCTCTCTCTCTCTTTGGGTGACAGTGCTCTGAGAAATATGAACACTGACAGACTCATTTAAAGCAACAGTCAAGTTCTGCAAAGACTGTGATGAATAAAACGATTTTTGATCTCCCATTTATTTCTCGATTTCTATGGACCCTCTTTTGTGAAACAGTTTCAAAAGTTTACGAATTGTAGAACGTAATATTACAGTTATTTCAGATGTTTTTTTCTACCACTTAGATCTTTTCTTGACTAACCGAAATATCGTCTGCGTCTGACCAGCTGTCAATTCCTTACCGTGAGGCGAAATGTTATGTTTACATCACCAGGAAAGAAAAAAAAAGTTTACAATTTCAATCTACAGTCAAGATGTTTATTGATACACACATTTAAAATGAAGCTTGCAAAAAAAGGCCTAACCGCACCGTGGGAATTTGAAATCATATTTCGCTAAATTGCGTCGAATTTTCTCACTGAGGAGGCTACTACCTTATGACCAAAATATCGATACAACAGGCAAAAATCTTGCTTATCTCTTTGGTCCAAAACTGTTGTTTCAACTCAAACAAACACAAACTCCACTAACTGTAACTGTTTTTCTCTGCAGGAACTTGAAACTTGAACTCTTTAAATTTGACCATCTATTTCAGCTATCTTACCTAGTTTTGCCGTTTTCAAAAAACTTGCACACAACAGAAAATGTAGAACTGTATACAAATATTAAAATAAAAATAGTATTGTGATATTTCTACATCATGAAAAAATTATATTCAACCTCTCTCTCTTTCAATCTTTGTGTTCGCACAACATTTTATACAAGTGTACGATGCACAACTTTGATGTCTTTTTATGCCAATATATTTATCAACCAAAACAAATACGGCATCCTGAGAGAAAGAATTAAAATCTATGACTGCGAACTATTACTAAAGGACACTCATTGACTTTTTTTAAAATACGATGTCGGAGGTGGGGGTGTCTACAAAAAAAACTATGAATTCTTTAAGGATTGCAATACTCTGGTTATTTCCTAAATCTAAGTTCGTAAATTTGTAACATTTGTGACCCCAGCTGGAAAAAGAACTCTCTTTCTGAATAAAATGTTGCAACACTATCAGAAGTCTTAAAATTCATCAGACCAAATGCTGGTTTAGCAATGTCACACAAAACATGTAACTCTGCTCCGAACAGCTACTAGGGCATAGTCTTATTCATAGTACGATAAACCAATTTTTGTAACAAGTACACTGACCTAGGGGTAAAAAGTCGATCTGTGTGCTGACAGTAAAGCTGGCAAATTTGTCACCCCAACTGACCCCCCCCCCCAACACACACACCAATTCAGACAAATTGAGAGTGAATTTGTTTTTGCAAATATATTGTATGTAACATACGTAGCAATTGTTTACTGAAAATCTTAAATTTCCGTTAGAGGCCATACATACTCCGCATTTTACATTTCCCGCCAAACAGACCTAATATGCTACAATGTTACATTTCCCGCCAGAAAGACCTATCATGTGAAACCTATGGATAAATGTGTAACATAGGTTTTACCATCTTAACGCTATAAAGCCACAAGATGGTGGCCTAATGTTAAATTCCCATTGACGCCAGAGTGCCATTCCCATGTTAAATTCCCGTTAGACGCCATAATAATTTTACCCTTTTTAATATAGGATGCTCCCTTGACGATCAAGTTCCACACTATACTACTTTTGACATTTCACTCTTCAAATAATCCATTTCAAACTCATTTTCAGTTGCCTTTTATGATATCCAGATACAATGAACATATAAATCAATGAAAAGTGCTCTTATATCCTTAGATTTATACTATCTCACAATTCTTACGCGATGTTTGGTTGCGCAGTATTTCAAACAAATAAAAGTCAGCGATTTTCCTGATCAAATAAGATATTTTCTTTGAGGTCCCTCTACTATGACGTTTCTTCTGCCAGTAATTGATTTAGGACTGCATAACAACCATATCTTTTCGACGTTACATCTAATTGGAAATGTCGATCAGATCATTCTTCATCGTTTTTAATGTTTTTTTTAAAAATAATTATTTGCAGAAGATACACCTAAAAAGTTGTCTAAGTAGATCTCTCTTGTTTAAGTAGCTCTCTCTCTCTCTCTCTCTCTCTCTCTCGATGGTTTCCTTTAATGCGGATTGTATTTCCTAAGTGGCGATAAAAGTATGGATCTTTGTAACATCTGTCTGGTCATCCTGCTCTCTCTCTCTCTCTCTCTCTCTCTCTCTCTCTCTCTCTCTCTCTCACACACACACACACACACACACTCTCTCTCTCTCTCTCTCTCTCTCACACACACACACACACACACACACTCTCTCTCTCTCTCTCTCTCTCTCTCTCTCTCTCTCTCTCTCTCTCTCTCTCTCTCTCTCTCTCTCTCTTATGAGTCATTGCACAGTATTACATAATACAGAAGACCATATGGGAGCTCGAACAGACAAAACCCTTTAAAGGAGGCTAAGATATAAAGAATATACAGTAACTTTAAAGGGAAAATCCAATTCAGACATGTTTTTTTGTTGTTGTTGTTTTTTTTCTTCTAATTAGATAGTTACTTTGCTTCTATATTTTTGTGTCAACTAGCTATTCTGCATAAGAATATTAATTAAGTTAGATATTTAATAACACAGATCTATGCATAAAGAATTCTGTATATGTATAAGTGGTATATCGGGTCGATTCCAAGCATAATTCATAGAAAATCTGGAGAGACCGATCCACTTTCGTCAAACAAGGTCCTGTAAATGTTAGCGACAGATTAAGAAAACAGAAATTGAGAGCTTGGTAAGTTCATTTGTACATTACAAATATACAAATACTATTTAGTACTTCGGTTCTGTATAAATGTTTTTTGTTTTATTAGTGTGAGTAGGCCTATGACCTACGATGTTGGGTCCCATTTTACAACCCCACCCCCTGGGCAATAGATTGATCAAGGATACACAGAACTTGTGATTTGCCATGACTAATATGTCTTGTAGCACGATTTCAGGATCGTAGGCATTATAAATTACATTCAATGAAATTTGTGAATGTAAGTTGTTCATTATTTACCCATGTTTTTTATTTTAATAAAAGCTCTATCTGAGACCTTATAATTGAAAATACAATTGGCTCATTAACCGGCGTTCACATTACTAGTAAACACATGCTCTCTCTCTCTCTCTCTCTCTCTCTCTCTCTCTCTCTCTCTCTCTCTCTCTCTCTCTCTCTCTCTCTCTCTCACACACACACACACACACACACACACACACACACACACACTTGACGATCATTTATTAGAACTGACTGAGCTTACGCATCAATAACCAGAAGTGAGGTTTATACGTCACAGATGCAGCGCCTTTTACGATAAAATGACCAACCTCGTTTGTCGGAAAAAAATGAGCAATTAAGGTCTGATTTCTCCATAAGTGGTTGACCAGCCGTACTCAAATTTGACAGATATAATAAATAAAATGAACTCCGTCGATTGCGTGCGTATTATACCTTAACCCAGATTTGCCCCATAAGTTTTGATAATTTAAAAAGCATTCATTGAGTTAAGGTCAAATTTTGAAGTCCGTTTGTTATTATATGCCAAAAAATCTCCAAATTTATTTCAATTTTTGCAATTATGAAAGATTTTTTTTCTGCAAATGAGGGTGGGCTGGACCTAGAATAATAGTGGAATAATTAATTTGTCAAACAATATCATCGCATATCGTTTATAAAGTGGGCATTTTCTTTCGCGCAAAAAGACATGGGGTTGTGACAAACAAAACTCCAACTACAAATGGATTCAAAACTAAATTCACGATGTGCTAGACCGTTTTCATAAAATAAGTAACATGTTTAGCTTCATGGGGCAGGTGGGGGTGGTGGTGGTGGTGGGGAATGTAACAAGGTAAAGATTTTAGCAGTATGATTTTCTTTACACTAACTCAGGGGAATTGAAAACGCCCTAGTTACCAGACATCACCCTTTCCCTATTGTTATGCAAATGAGATTCCCAGCGCACTATATCATCATAAGGTATTCATAAGGTTTATTTGTTAAAGGGTCAGAAAAGCTCATTCATGGTACATATTTTGTAAATCGGACTGCTTCTATGTCATCAAATGCGTAAAGCATAAAAAATAAAGGTATCCTTTTATTGGCAAAAAGACGAGGGTGCATTGGGGTCATTTATTTGATTTGGACATCTAAGCTAAGGTTCTGAGAGACAAAAAATGAGAGGAAAACGATGAATTGTTAATTCACAAAGAAAATTTCACCATTACTTTTCGTAAACCACTTTACAAAATTTGCATGCCAAATACATGAATAAAATATACATTTTTATGCTCTCGGTACATTGAAAAATGCATTACTGCTGATTTTAACTCAATAATTTATTTACTTCACCCAATTTGATACTTTAAATTAATCAAGGTTAACTTAAGAGTTGCAAATAGAGATCTTTTCATTAACATTACCTTAGTCACTATCTATCATAAAATTACAAAATTATACATCAGACTGGAGAGGAAAAAATGTTGCTTCTTTTGGTACTGATACTAGCAAAATATTAAAACTGAATTTAAACAGGGAGAGAAATAAAAACAGGGAATGGATACAACCCAAGATCAAAAGAAACATGCAAGTCTCGGGCGAGGTGCACATTTTCACACCTGGTTGTAAATGCAAGCCCACCAATCTTACCTTCAGTGACTTAGCAAAGAGGCTCAATTTTGGGGTTGAGACTCAAAGTAGGTGAATTTGAGATTCGTGTTGTTAACACAGATTTATGGTTTTAAATATTGTAATTACCTTAAAAAGAGTAAAACAAACATTATTCTTCAAAATTATGCCATTTAATGCAGCACAAGCCAGATTTCCATCCTCCTGTTTTCTAAATCATTTTTAAAAAAAGAAAAGAAATATGTCACACTTTAAACATCACAAAGCCTTCTTAATTATACCTTGGCCAGTATATGATTTTCTAAAACTTGCCTTCAAGATATTTTTTCAAACCAATTAACATTTGAAAATATCCAATCACGAACAACAGAAAGAAAGTAAACGTTTGGAATCTTCCTGATTTTGTACTATAACTTTTTAGATCAGTATATAATACAAAGTTGAAATTTCAGTAAATTTATATATATGTAATAAAAATAAAAATGAAAATACTTTTTTTTCTTTAAATTTATACCTTTTAAGTGAATGAATCAACATTACTCATTACATTACTTGTCGCAGTTTTGCATGAATATATTTTTTTTAATAATTATTTTTTCTTAATTCTACTCACTTGCAACAGAAAAAAGAGGTTGTGGGGAAACTCTGGTTTTCTAAGATCACTGGTTAGGTTGGTATATGATTAAAAAAGTTTAAAAATCGTTGCTTATTATTATTTATTAAACAAAAATTAAATTTAAATAAGGAGAATCACGATTATTCATTATAAATTTGTCAAGTAAAGTAGCACATGCCACATATCTTTACTTAAGTGATCTAAATCATCGAATGTATTGGTGTTACATTAAACATACCTACGTTTATTTAACAATTGTCTCGGCTGTCTAGGACTTTCGGCAGTTCGGCAAAAACACATCTGAATTTTTTTTGGGTTCAAAAATCCAATTACTGGCAACAGAGAAAGAAGTAAATGCGAGGAAACTTCCAGATGATGTGAGATAGCTATTTATGTCAATACATGATATATATTCAAAATTTATGAAAATAACAATTAGTTCTATAATGAAAACTTGAATGAATTTTAAATACATAAAATCAATATTGTTCATCAAAAACACTATATTTCACTAATATTGATTCTATTATTTCCATATCTTCAAGTTTCAATTATCAAATTATTAGAAGACACTTGAAGTATATATTTATGGTTATATAAGAATTCGAAATAATCCTCGAGGTCGAACTCAGTTTTGATATGTTTATATAGCGACAGTTTATTAGAATTTTCTAACTTCTTGTTTCAGAGTGATAAAAAAAGCATCTGTAACCTCTTGTTCAAAAATTGGAATAACCTTCAAGCAATTTACAGAATCTGGAAACAACAGTATCTGGAATTAAACGTCCATGAATCACCGTGTTATAATCAGTTTAGCGCGCTACAGTCAGGACTACACAGAAGTTGGGTCTCTTGTCCTACGCCAAACTTCATAAATTCCGATGTTTGTCAAAACCGGTCACTTCCATTTAGTCATTATGGGACTATATGCAAGAATTACATACCTCCAAAATTGAAGAGCTTGACAAAGTTCAAGAACTATGCACCCACAAAACTGAAGATTTCACAATGGAAGTGCTCCAATGAGCATGGGCAATTTTACGTTTTGCAAAAGCACATGTTAACATTTTTACAAAGAATTTTACTCAGTTAAAGTTACAATCAAGAAATATATTAGCTTGACCTTAGCAAGTCCTCACAACAAATAAAGTAAAGGGGTCAAATGTTTGGAACTATTTTTTTTCGACTCATCAGTGTCTATAAACTGTTAGGCGTAGGGATAATATACAACATTGTGTTGTAAATCGCCAGATAACAGAGGCGCTTAATTAGTGGCGATAGTGCAGAGTGGTCCTACGCATGCGCCTAATCTTTGAAGAGCTTCCACAAAGGGGTTTAAAGAACTCACAATAAGTGGTAGATCACATACCTTTTCGTAAAGGGATATAAGTTACAAGAAGAATTAGTTCTTTATTGAAGTGTTTTCAAAAAAAAAAAATGTTAATTGGATTAAATCAATATTGTTCATAAACAATTTGCACATGCGACCCACCTAGACATCTGCTCTCTAAATAGTTTTTTCCTTATTTGTCACAAAACACCATAGCCGAAACCTTTTTCAAAATTCCTTCTATTTTCTATAATTTGATGCAATTGGGTTTTAAATATTTTAAAAACATTTTGAAATCATATTATTAGTAAATTAATGAAAGGTAAATCATTTCCATTTCTGGTGTTGGTGGGTAATTTTCTATATTAAAATTGTATTCATAAAGTGAAGTCGGAGTATTTATATTGATTTTTTGTTGTTTTAAATGTCAATTTTTAGAACGTTTAAGAACTTTTAATTCAGTGAAACCATTATTATTTGCCACAAATTTTCCAAACAAAGTGGCACAATCCTTAGATCTACATCTTACCTTTCAAATCAAGCTTTGAAAACTTTTTTTTTCTTCTGTTAAAACCTTTACAAGAATTACATCGAGGGTGTCCATTATTTGTGTGGATTGTAAAAATTAGTTTTAATTGGTTAGACATTCACCATTATGACATCAGTGAAGTAAAACACAGAAAAATACGTAAAGTCTCGTTCGTCGATGGAGTTCGCGGGAGAATCTGGGCCGGCTAATAAATCCCTTTGATATCAGCCGCCATTTCCAGTCTCTGTAGTATTTACTTCCCTGCTTTACAATTGTAAAGGTAGAAAAGGTGTGCTTTTCCAACAGAGCAGTGTTATAGCGAACTTTCTCCTGTCGTCTAAGTAAACACAACTATGTTTCAAGGCTGAGATCAAATTCATCCCTGTTGTGCCTTTGATTTTACTACTCAACCGACTTTGGGGAACTTCATTTGCATATCAAAAGGGAACGGGTGATATCTGGAAGCTCTCTGGATTTCCCAATCCCTGTATATATAATGGCACTGGATTTTATCAACCCTGTGTGGTTCTTCATAGATACAGCAGAACATTTCATCGCGTAAATTCGTGCACCATGTGTAGTGAATATATTCAATTTCTCTAAATATATTTAAATGTTGTGCGAGTGTGTTAACCATGGACTTGCAGTACTTACTGCTCTTGATTAGTAAATGTCGAAGTTACGAGTTTTCACCAATAGGTAACGCAGTCTGACATCTTAGGCAACTTGCTCGAGACAATAGAATGATTTATTAACAGTTTATTGGGCATAAAGATGAATACATTTTCGAGATGTAATTGAATTATTCAATTTTCATCAGAGTAGATAACTAATAAAATTATATTGATATAAACCTTAATTTCTGACCTATATCATTTCATGAAACTAGTGTATTGCCTGATAAAGTCAAAAATTCCCAATCGAACATTGCACAAGTAACAACATTTGTAAGAAAAGACATGAACATTGTTGGACCCATTTCCACCCGAACAAAAGTGTTGTCCCATTGTAGATATTATACATTTCCAATTATCTGTGTTGTCCTCGAGTTAAATAGAGCAGTAATTGATTTTTTCATGCAATCTTTATTTCCAATATTGTAACAATTTTGGTGAATTGAGGAGGAATGAAAAATTAACAAAAAAAAAAAAACCGACAACAACAACAACAATAATAATAATAATAATAATGTCATAATCCTTAAAATAATCTATTTATCATTAAATTAGTTATTTCCTATATTAATAATCTCGATGATCAAGTGTTGTTTACTCATCAGTGCCGATATGTTTTTATTGACTTGACTGAAATCGATGACTTGACTGAAATCGATGACTTGACTGAAATCGATGACTTGACTGAAATCGATAAGCTCAAAAGAAATTAGCTAAGACTTATTAAAGAAAGATGCTATGTTAGGATTTAAAAGTGTTTGTTCCATCTAACCGACCTAACACAACTACCAAAGCTCACCTTGTGTAGACATACAGATATTTGTAAGATATACAGGGATAGACAATTTGTTTTTAACAGTTTGCTCTTTCTAAAATTATATATATATATATATATATATATATATATATATATATATATATATATATATATATATATATATATATATATATATTTAATATTAATAAATTTGTACAACTTAAGGTATAATGATTTGACAAGGTGTGCACACTTACCTGTTTCGTACTGACAGGCGAACATCGACTTAGTAACGTTCCCTTAACAAAAAAAGAAAAGAATTTAATCAACTATAGGAAATATCACACACACACACACACGCACATATATAGAGAGATAGAGAGATATAGTGTGTGTGTGTGTGTGTGTGAGAGAGAGAGAGATAGAGAGAGAGAGAGAGAGAGAGAGAGAGAGAGAGAGAGAGAGAGAAAAAAAATGAATTTGCAATAGTATCGCATGAAGTTTGGAAAAATATATTCAGCATCATTATTTTCACCGGAGTCTTGTACTGTAACAGGAAATACTCTTTCAATGGATATATAACTAAGAACCTTTAATTTTATGTTACTCATGTGATTTGTAGCAAGATTTGTTTTGCAAAATCATCATTACATTGATGTGCGATTTATGTGTAGCTAATAAAGAGAATGGGATCCACTTATTTGGGATTGTATGTTTGTCCAGGATTTCTTTTAGACAGCTCCAGAATTTTCTCAAAGAAACAAATAGTATGTCAACGTTATAAGCGGGGGTTTAGTTTGATTCCCAAAAAGTTATAAGGAACTATTCAATCATATTTATTTTAGCAAAACAATTCATTTATGTATTGAAATTTACCCAAGAAAAACCTTCATTATATTGACGATTTCGCTAAATTTTAAACTCTATATATGACATCCAGAAAATCATTGGTTTTCATCAAACAAATAAAGTAAGACACAGAAAAGTGGTGGTTGCTCTAAGCTTTTCCTAATCCTTGGAGTGATTTTTGTCCTCATTAGAAATTTCAGGGGTTTTTTTTTCTTCCGGCCATAACCTTTTTAAAACTAAATCATAGTATAACTACTCATACCCCCTCTCTATATCTCTTTCAACAACGGAAAGAAATTAAATTGCCAGTATAATACAGCGTGACCACAAACATTTTACGAAAAATCCACAAAACTTTAATAAGAATGCCACAAAATTCCAGTTTAAAATCTCTCAAACTTCGTTGCAGGCGAAATCCATTCTTTAGTAACACGAGCGATACGCAAAAACATTGTACTTTACATGGATCATTGCATTATATACATGAACTTTTTAATATCACACTCAAAACGTAAATCATATCAAGCCACCAAGGTCTGAGATTTTCATATTTATTCACCGAAAGCGTTTCGAAAATTGCGTAAAGTGCAAAGAAACTCCTCGAAATCGAAAAAATGCCCAGGTTATCAGAACCTGTCTAACCTGACTTTACACTCTGCATTCGTGTACTTTTTATGGCAATAAAGACCAAAAACAAGAACGGAATTTTTTTTTAAATTAAAAAAAAAAGTTATATTCTATCTAGCAACTTAGGCATTTTTAATTTTTATTTTTATTCTATTTTTCAATTTCACTTTTTTATTTTCGTTCAAACGACGATCTTCAAATACAAATCGTATTCATCTGAACGCAGATATGAAGTTAGGCGCAGAGTTGTTGGATTCAAACGTAATATTTTACTCAAAAATGACCAACTTCCATAGATTTATCTTGGTGATACTTACATGGCTTTCCGAAAAGCCAACTAATCAGGAATATAAATCCAACAATCAGCAGGAACAAAGATCTTGTTGTCAATTTCATTTTCAAATTAACCGTCCACAATGTAATCTCGACTCTGCCCGTTGTCGCTGAAATCACATACACGAATGAGTGCATTCAGGAAGTTCACATCTGAGTAATAAATATCACTCTTATCTCATTCGATACTGTCCGATTGGGTGCTGTACCGTCTTGCGAATCGAGTGTTCGGTGAAACTATTTTTGAAATAACTGAATGTCATAAAAATAACTCAGTAATTCCAAAATGCAACGTAAAATAATCTGGAAAAAAGTTAATGTCAGCGACAATAAATCAATGGTGTGAATTTGTTAAAAATTTGTGTTGTAGCTTGCATTCGTTTTTTCTAGTGATACTTACGGATGAGTGGAAATTATCAAGACACTCCTGAAGCTTCCATTTTGTGAATTACTAGCAAAACAAACTAGAGATAAACTGGTATCTGTTTGTGTTCTTTGTGATACGGTATATTGCCTTGTTTGTGATACGGTATATTGCCTTGTTTGTGATACGGTATATTGCCTTGTTTGTGATACGGTATATTGCCTTGTAATGTTACATTTTAAGTCTGAAGATATACTATTTAATCCAAAGCCTTTTCATATCTTTAACATATACACTAGATGCTGTCATATTGGCTCTTTCTGCTAAATTTCAAACTTCTTCAGGCAAGTACATCACTTAGGAGATCCAGCTCAGATGAACGGCAGCTAGCAGGTGTTAAATTTCTGATCACAAACAAACATGTATATGTATGTATGTATGCGTGTGTGTGTATATATATATATATATATATATATATATATATATATATATATATATACATAAATACAAACCATATGGCGAATAACAGTCCTTTCATGTGCACTAAATCCAGCAAGAGATCGCGTGTGTCAGGGATTGAATTTTAAGCATTCTGGATTTACAACCTACACAGAACTTACAATTTTGTAAATTCAATGCGTTTTTTTGTGTTAATTGCTTGTGTTGATTGTATCTGTTTAATACTTGCCTTCGACAATGACTCAGTGAGCGTTTGAAAGTGACTTGACTAGACTAGTTAAAAACTATATTTTGCATTGAGAGGCTCCATAAAGAAAGGACATTTGACGATATTTTATGGATTCGCCACTTTTTAAATATTTTGAAAGATTGTAAAGATAGTTTCAAAATAAATCTTGTTTCATGTAAGAAAGAACTATGGGTTTCTAGATACTGAGAAAAATGTTTTGTCACCCCTTATGAAAGAAAGATGTACACGATGTTATTCTCAAGAGGTCCCATCTTTGGTACCTAAATATTCCTAAAAACGGTGTAATTCTATAAATTCGCCAGGAATATAATATAAAATATTTTTTAAGGAAGACATACATTTGTAAAAATCATAAAGGCGACGTGGAATACATAAATATTTTCGTATAATGATTTGAAATAAAACTTACCTTAGTTCTGACATCCCTTCTTAGTGAAATAGATGAGTCTTTGCATTTAATGTTATTTAAATTTGTTATCGCATTTAGATACCATATTTGATGCTGCACAAAATAAAAGAGGAAACAAAAACTTCTTTTTTAACTGGAATCAGAGCAGTAGATCTGAAATATTTGCCATAGTATATTAACGTTAATTATTGTGCTCTTGATTTCTAGCATTGCTTTGTCCTAATGAATTTTTCTTAGCTCATGTATGCTTGCCTGTCCATCCGCCTATCTGTCTCTCTGTCTGTCCGAATGTCGCTTCCACGCCAAATGAATACAGAGGAACAGACTGCTTTCAAGTATTTTGCAATACGATGGGTAAGATAGCAAAAATAGTGTACGAAGAATTAAGACCGAAAAATGCAAAACCTGGTATGTTCACAGGTAAAGATGAAAAACATTTTAATTCAACAAATATGTATTACATCTGCTGCAAAAAATAAAATAAAATAAAAAACAAAAACAAACAATTAAAGACAAAGTTAGAGACGACGATCATATTTCACAGGTATAGAGGTCCAGCACATCTCAAATTTAATTTGAATTACTAATCATATTTCACAGGTATAGAGGTCCAGCACATCTCAATTTTAATTTGAATTACTAATACCCAAAACACATACCATTGTTCATTCATAACATGTCTGGTTATGACATTCATCGTTCATTAAAACACTGGTTAAAAATGATTCAGATGAAAAGGTAAAAATCATACCGAACAGCGATCAGAAATGCATTTTTTTGAAGAAGGATTTCACAGTTGATAGGTTCATGAAAGAAGGATTCGAAATAGCAGTCGAAAGGACAATCAGATTTGAAGATAGCTTTTTACATGAAACAATTTACAGAATAGCTGGTTAAAAATTTATATGATTACAAATTTATAGAGGCACGGACATTTGTGTATAGACAGGACACCTAAATATTTGAGGAAAGACGTTTGCCGATATGAATACATAAATAGCCTTAAAGGTTTAATGAAACAGCTATATCATCAATATACATATTTTATCTTAGTTTACACAATACAAGCATATAAAATGCCGATCACCAGGATATCATGAAACAATTTAACTTTAAAGACTGTTAGATCTTCACGATTACAACTTTACGAAAGAGACGTTGATGCTATGTGACATTTTTGAGGAATATAGAAATGTATGTGTAACAAATGTGAAACTAGACCCTGCTCATTCTTACAGTGTTCCTAGATTACCGTCTATACTCGCGTATATGCAGGTCTATACCTATAGATTACCTATATACTCGCATAATGCACCGGCAGATCAGGGTCTACGTTGTTTGTTCTGCTGATTAGTCCTTACAAACTGCATAGACCCAGATCTGCCGGCGCATTATGCTACGCAGATCTGGGTCTATGCAGTTTGCAGTTGTTACTGGTCTATACTTGAATATATACGGCAGTATATATTGAGATTTTCCAGATATCGAATGTAGAACATGAATCGTGAGCGAATACATGCCCGTAAAAAGACTTTTAATTGGACAACTAATGAACACATTAAAGTAACAGAGAAACTTTTACTCAGTTTATCTAATGATTGTGATACTGGTTGCATTTTAGAAATAAGTGGATTTGGAGATTCCATTACACCTACATGACTATTTCAAGGACTAGCCATTAGCTCCAAAGAAATTAATTTCAGATGACAATGATTTATCTCCCTTGCAAAAGAAGATGATAATTGATTATAAGTGTATAAAACCAACAATACCAAAGCTATTATGTACATTTAAAAGCAAAGGAAATAAGTCAATCGCTACAGAAATTTAAAGCTTTACGTGTTGATAAGTTTAAAGCAAAAATAAAAAAATGCACATAGTTGTTTCGTTTGATAAACAACCTTGGTTCAAATTCTCCATACAACTGAATACAACTTTGAGGCAAACTAACAATGATTTCGAGAAAGACGTTCCAAATTGATGAACCAGAAATTTAGTAATGAAATGGAAAATCTCAGAAAGAGAGCAACAGTACAAATATGTTTAGATGCAGGTAAATTGTTCAAATATCAAAAAGCTCTGTCATTTGCCATGAGAACAATTATTAACTATAACTTAGTACTGGTTTGTATGAAGAAAAAAATAAAAAAAAATTACATAACAAATATACAGTGGATTTATTGTGGTAGAGTTAAGAAAGTGGCTGTTGAATTAATTTGACCAGAACAAATTTGTAAAGAAATACTAGTACTGTGATAGAATGAGAATATTCGTAACAGATACAGATTCATTGTGTATCTGTGTTGAGACAGAAATCTTTTACAATGAAATGAAGGTTAACATCAAATTTTATGACACCAGGGACTATCCAGAGGAGAATATATTTGGATTACCGCTTATGACTAAGAAAATTCCTGCCCTTTTCAAAAACGAGTCGAACTGTAAACCTGTCAGAGAGCTTTTATGGAATAGGGTCAAAACTGTATTTATTCACAGCAATAAAGGAGAAAAGAAGGTTTGTAAAGGAATAAAGAACTGTGCAATTAAACAAAATTTAAACTTCTAAACGTATAATGATTGCTCAGTTAATCAAAAGGAAAGTCACCAGGAAATGAATGTACTCAGATTCTACAATTAACTATGCCTAAGGCAATGTGTACCTATGATTGACGTATCAAACAAAATTTAAACTTCTAAATGTATAATGATTACCCATTTAATCAAAAGAAAAGTTACCAGGAAAAGAATGTACTCAGCTTATACAATCAAATATGCCGAAGGCAATGAATGTACTCAGCTTATACAGTCAAGTATGCCTAAGGCAATGTGTACCTATGATATAGGTATGAAACAAAATTTAAACTGAAATTGTGTGGAAGAGCACACAGATACAGAGGACAATGATCTGCTAGTACATGGAAGTCTAATGGTGTTCCACACATTTTACCATACACAGCATGGCTTCAGTGTACCAGTGGTTTGTGTTTTACCATACACCGCAAGCTGCATGGCTTCAGTGTACCAGTGGTTTGTCTTTTACCATACACCGCAAGCTGCATGGCTTCAGTGTACCAGTGGTTTGTGTTTTACCATACATCGCAAGCTGCATGGCTTCAGTGTACCAGTGGTTTGTGTTTTACCATACATCGCAAGCTGCATGACTTCAGTGTACCAGTGGTTTGTGTTTTACCATACATCGCAAGCTGCATGGCTTCAGTGTACCAGTGGTTTGTGTTTGACCATACATCGCAAGCTGCATGGCTTCAGTGTACCAGTGGTTTGTGCTTTACCATACATCGCAAGCTGCATGGCTTCAGTTTACGAGTGGTTTGTGTTTTACCATACATCGCAAGCTGCATGGCTTCAGTGTACCAGTGGTTTGTGTTTTACCATACATCGCAAGCTGCATGGCTTCAGTGTACCAGTGGTTTGTGTTTTACCATACATCGCAAGCTGCATGGCTTCAGTGTACGAGTGGTTTGTGTTTTACCATACATCGCAAGCTGCATGGCTTCAGTGTACGAGTGGTTTGTGTTTTACCATACATCGCAAGCTGCATGGCTTCAGTGTACGAGTGGTTTGTGTTTTACCATACATCGCAAGCTGCATGGCTTCAGTGTACGAGTGGTTTGTGTTTTACCATACATCGCAAGCTGCATGGCTTCAGTGTACGAGTGGTTTGTGTTTTACCATACATCGCAAGCTGCATGGCTTAAGTGTACGAGTGGTTTGTGTTTTACCATACATCGCAAGCTGCATGGCTTCAGTGTACGAGTGGTTTGTGTTTTACCATACATCGCAAGCTGCATGGCTTAAGTGTACGAGTGGTTTGTGTTTTACCATACATCGCAAGCTGCATGGCTTCAGTGTACGAGTGGTTTGTGTTTTACCTGACCCTGATCTTTAACCCTCTCAAGTTACCGTTCATGATTCCTTGATGAATCATTGTACTAACCGAAGAAGGTAACGACATACCTATGTAATTAATGAAAATGTTGTAGTTATCGAACTGGATCATTACATCAATAAGAAATCGTAATGTCTTTAATCCAGCATTGTTAGCATTTACCTTATTCTTAAAAAAAAAAAATGACACACATAAACCTCTTGGTAAAATCAATATATTTGGACATAGCTTTGAAATTGATATCTGTAAAGTTTGTTCAGGTTTAATGCTGCTCGCTGTGTATGTAATACAGTGATGAGTTGGATTGAGGTATTTAACTAATTGTTGTATCTTTTCCGGCTTACGAGAAGCAATATATTTACCGTACATTGTCACTTATTGTGCTTACAGAAGTGTACTTTTGCTACACGTACAGAGCACGGCACAATAAAGGCTGGACTACGCACACGCCATTTCTTAGTTTATATAACACAGTTGTTACTGTCACTTGATAAAACGTTTTAAGCAGTAAACACACAAACAACCATAGCAACTGCAATAAATATATGCTCGCACTTGACCTGTTCATCGAAAGTTTAGAAGAAATTGTTCAGTTTTGGCTGTCGTGGTTTATCAAGTTTTACCATCTTTTTGGGTGAGTAGATGCATCGATACTTACAGATACATCAGGATGAATATATGCATACATATGAACAATATCATCCAGGCTATTTAAATAGTGGCCAAACCTTGTTATCTCAATCTTTCATTCAAGTAGTCAAGTGTCCAGGCTCTCTTTTCATTGAACTCGGCAGTTTTTTCTGTAATTCTTATATTGTTTTTTCATGTTCGTTTCATTTTTAGCTTCATCGGTATCAATTACTAGTAATTTGAACAGTTAATTTCTTCCTACAAATGCTAGACCGTTAGTTATTTCTCCACCAGTAATTTTCCTGTTGCTCAATAGCTATGATATTTGGTTGTCTTTAAGAATAATACGTATTTATACTGCTACAGGTTGTAATTTTATATCATATCAGGATGTATCATTCTTCAGGTTCCAGATTATAAAGTATTGTTCTCTTCAAGATAGGATGTACTTGATTCTTGTACACTTTGAATAAAAGATTAATATACATTTGTAAGGTCTAATGAGTAAGCATCAGGTTCTTAGGTTACCTTTACTGCAATGTAAAAAGCAATGCAAAATATGATGAAGCACAGTTAAATCCATAACTGCTAACTAAAATCCTGCGTGTAGTTTCAGACTTATAATATTCAGACAACCCTTTAAATTCTTTGTGTTTCAATAGTAGTTGTCTCTTTAGCAACTTAAATTTAATATTTTTGTCCCGGACTTAATTTGATTCCATCTGACGTGGTACAATGAGAAAATCGTAAAGCAATATTTTTATCCCGGCCTTAGTTTGGTTTTCTCCCCAATTTCCTTTTTGCTTTCATCGATTTCCTTTTTAAATTCATCCACTCTGGCACAAATGCAAGACTCTTTATGTCCATTTCAGTGCTCGGTTCAGTTTTGAATGACTCTGTGTTTCAGAGTATTTAGGTTTTAATTGTATAATTTATACAACTTAATGCGAGAATCTTTTTATATGTTTAAATTTTAAACGAAATATCTCTGTTGTAAACTTTTGTTCTAAATCAAATAAATCTTTTTTTTTCATTCCGTTCATCTTTTTGTTTCATTCGTTAATATTACTTTGTACCACACGGACATTATTAAACGTTCCTCGTTCAACATATTCTTTTGTGGCTGTTTTAGACCACATCATTCAAGATGTTGTACAATTCAGCAACTGTAAACATCTTTAATACTTTGGATCTATCATCAAAATCTCTAATAGATACATCGTAAGTCGTGTTTTCATTAACATTTATTTTGATTTTGTTGTCCACTATCTTTTTTTTTAATCTCTGGTAAATAATTTTGTTTTCTGCACCTGACATCTTCTATTCCAGAGAATGGCTTTGATTTTGGCCGGTACCACCGCCTCCACATTCTCCTGCAATATTACCGTCATTGTCAGAATATGATGATTTTTAAAAAGCAGAAGGAAGAGCCAGACACCTTTTTACAGCGCCAGAAGAATTTTTTTTTAAAAAAATGGATATTTGTGCAAAAACAAGAAGATGAATAGAGGAAACAAGAGGAGATAAAAACCATGAGCGATGAATAGAATGAAGGAAATGAAAGCAGAACTGTCAATGCGTTGCAGGACATTCTGGCTGAACTAAAACAACTGAGAGGAATATATGAAGTCTCTTTGGCGAAACCCAAGGGAAAGAGACCTTCACAATCCAAGAATCCTAAACCTTTCATAACAATGACGACAACTTAGACGACAGCCGCGGTAGCAACTACCTTTACGACAGTAGCAGTAGGAATTCGACGTGGAAAAGGTTTAAAGCAGTTGAAGCTGATGTTGAAAAGTCCATGATTTGTTTTAGAACCCAACATCCCTTTTCAGAGCCACCCATATCCACCAGAAAAGAGATACTACTCAATCATTGCCAAATGACCCCCCCCCATAATATATGTGTGTGTGCCAATATCTTATGAATAAAAAAAATAGAAAGACATTGATACACTTTGGGTATATTGTCGTTAATTATAATCACAATGAAATTTCAAACAAATCGCAAAAGTGCATGTTTTTCTTCTTAGGAATGTCTTGCATTTTTAATTTCTTCGCTGGAATGGTTTTTATGCGCTTCTGAAATGTCTTCATTTTCTTTTCGTTTACTTTCCTTTGCAATGTTTTAGAGGGAGTGGGTTGCATTTATGGTTCAGAAATCTTTTCTTTTTTCTCTTCTTTCACTTTCTTTGGAAAGTGATGTACACACACGAATTAACCACTGGAGGGATGTACGAAACTGGAAAAGTTTTGGATTCGACGCTTGGAAACAAGAGGTGGCTGACTATGTCAAAGACGCATGTGACTGACCCCCCCCCCCCCCAAGAAAAAAAAAGTTCAATTTGTGAAAAAATTAACCATGCTTGTTTTTCTGAATAAAATGTCTTGTGTCCTTTGTGGTGGTCTCAGAATTTTCAAAACAAGTCTAGAGTTAGGGATGCATGCTCTATTTTCAAAGTGATTGACAAAAGGTCAGATCGTCAAAGTTGGGAGACACAGTATCTTCGTCGATTGCTACACCGAGTGGTTCAGGCAAGGCCGAATTTTTCAAATGTGTAATCAAACACAAATCACTTTTGTTGGATCGCCATCCACAACGCAGTTGTGGTGTTACAAAGAGTGGCAATCGGCTTACATGTTACTGAAAGAAAGTCAAGGATAATCCATTTTGTTTGTAGAAGGATTTCCTCGCAAAGACGATGGAATCGTGTCTGACTCTATTCAAATGCATCTTGTCATGTTATGTGACATGTTAGGAGAAGAGGAAGAAGAATTTAAACATTGGTTTACGCGAAAGTGACATCATCGCAACGCTAGTGTTATTTAACTCACTCAAATTTTTTTAAAAAGTCCAAGAGACAAATATCAAGTTCAAATGTTGGCTAAACAATTAAAAACACCCTGGTTGAATTATGCTGATAGCAATGCCACTCGGTTGCCAAATGCGTATTTACTGATCGATTTAAAACATACCACTCCAGATTATTTGAGATTTCGTCCGGATTTATTTTACGATTTGTGTCAAGAAAGAGGTCCAGTGATTTATACGTTACCCTACTCGTTTTCGTCTTCCCACTAAGAAATAAAAACCTATAAACACAGGTTTCAATTCCTACCTTCCTGACAGTATTCAACGTGACTTCCTTTCAATCTCATCTTCCTGCCAAATTGACTCGTGCACTGTATGTTATACGTCGCAAAGAAAATACACAAGTGCGTTCGCATTTGTTAGATGCTAGTCTCAAAGAAGTGTTCCGATTGGTTTATTTTGAAATTATTCACATTCCTCATCAAACACAACGTTTGTTTTAAAAGCATATATTAGCTTTGACCAAAGTTGCCGATTCAAGAATCGATACTCATAATACAAATCGCATTATCCTGAAGCCGGGTGGAAGTGGGTTTTTACGAAGAGTCATTATTCGTTTCTTTTTACGATTGGATACTACTATCTTAGCCAAAGATAAAAAAGCCCCCCCCCCCAAAAAAAAAAAAAAAAAAAAATAATAGAGAAAGACAAAGGAGAAGTGAGCAGCAGCGAGTTCACACCAAACCCTCCACTCCCAAGAAGAAAACAAAAACAAAACAAAAAATAAACTTCTACTTAACGTTCAAGAAAGAGAGGTATTCCGGCTAGAACGCGCACGTACTCACGGAAACCTCGACCAGTCGTCACTAATTTGACATCTGCTACCGTCTTCTCCTCCGTTAGTGATGATGTCAAGCAAACCCGTTTCCCAGTCTGATGAATTAATGGACATCTATCACTGAAGGGACCTCTACGCTTCCTTCGTCTTCTTCTTCGGCTGTTGCACTGGCCGGTGCTGCTACGGCCAAAAAGATTGCACCCACTAAGACAAAAAGTGCAAGACAGGACAGGAATGTTACAAAGTTTACTGGATTTGCCCAAACAAGAACTGCCACGATTTAGTCCAATAAGAATTAAGAATACCTCGTCGTCCAGTAATGCCCAAAGTCAAGTTGGCACGACGTCCAGACCACCAGTGGAGACGAATTCCAATATAAAATACGTGTTAGAGAAGAGTTACTTAGGTTCCTCAGAACAAGATGTTTAAACGTAAGAATTCACAGTCATAGCATTGACGACGTCCAACGATTCCATCAAAAAAGAGGAAAACAGGTAATTTCTTCTCGTGTAGCCAAACATTGGGATGTCTTGTCAGTACACATCAAAGCGAATGCCCAGATGCGAAGACAGATCATTCCAAAAAACTCATAAAGAAATCATCAAAACAGTCTCTGAATGTTGTTTGACCGTATTGAAAGGAACGGTTTCTTTGACCAAACACAGAAACAGCGATTAGAAAGGCATCGTCACCTTATTCGACAAATGGTGAAACGAATATTCCAGTCAGTCAAAAGATAAAAGTGCTTGTTCAACGAGGAGGATTTCTTCCCATGCTGATAGATCCGTCTTAAAAAGACGCTGCTCCCCTGTTTGGATTGATCGCTGTACACCTTTAAGGAGGAGTGATGAGGTGAAAAAAAAGAAAGTACGTTCAGGAAGGACATCGAACCTATACACCTAGACCTTATAGAAGGGCGAACATTAATGCTAGTTCTTTACAAACGGTGTATGGAACTCCATCATTGGTTCGAATAACAGATACTGCACTTACCTCCCACTACTAATCTCAAAGAAATGGCATACGCACAACAAGAATTGCAATCGTTGATGGATCGAACAGATTTTTTCAGAAACTGAAAAATCGCAGCAATACGGACAATTATTGCAACGTCTTCAACTATTTCATAAGAAAGCTTTTGACAAGACTGCCAAAAATACTGGAGATTTCAAGGATGTGACGAAAAGCGAAGAAGGAAGAAAAGCAACTTCAAAGACGACAGACACGGCCAGAAGGGGATCCATGGAGTGGAAGAGGTGTAATGCGGGCGGAACCGGTGGTCTCACCCCCCTCCAATAAGTTCTCACCACCACACCACACCCGACAAAAGACACAAAATGAGCCCGAAACAACCGGAACGTTACCTACAGTAAGTTTTCCTTACAGTTAGATGGTTACAATTATACACTCGAAACGCTTAGAATGCACGGATTCCCCATTAAACAATATTACTGGATCCAGAAGAAGATAAAAAGAAAGAATCGAAGACAGAAGTGAAAAAGAGTAAAGAAAAAGAACCGATGATCTCTGTCGAAACTTCCTTACGAACGCCATTTGTCGTCGGACAAGTCAAGCATCGCAATCCAAAATACCACACGAATCCAGAAGCATGAACATTGGATGACTTATAAAGCAACAAAATGGACACACTTTTTGCGAGCATTTACGATAACCCTGCCCATGTGGCTGGCCACGGAGGAATTCAAACATTGTATCGTGTAGCGAAAACCAAACTTAAAAGTATACTCAAGCAGTATGTACGACAATGGTTAAAAGAACAATAGACGTACACATTACACAAACCCATTCGACGCTAATTTCCAAGACGTTAAACCAAAGTGACAGGAATCGATCATCAATGGCAAGCCGATTTTGCAGATGTATCCCATTTGTCTTCGTACGATCGAGGTTACAAATATTTGTTTTGTGTCATTGATGTGTTCTTAAAATCGGTTTGGGTGATTCCATTGATATCTAAAGCAAGTTCAGAGTTAGTGCTAGCTTTACAAATCGTCTTGAAACAAAGTGGTCGACATCCTCAGCGAATGCAAACTAAGAAAGACACTAAATTTCTCAACCAACCCTTCAAAAAGAATCGAAGAAAACAACATTCATTTTTTCACCACCGAAAAAATCCTGAAACGTAAGCCAGTGTCGTGGGACGTTTTCAAAGAACCTTGTAAGAACGTATCTGGAAACATTTTACACATCAATATACTCTCCAATATATCGACGTGTTACCACATCTGATGAACGCCTAAAATCAATCATACCATCACAGTATCGGATGTAGAAGTAACGCCTCAAAACTAAGTGACCGTGTTTGATCGATTGTTTGGAATTTGGGAGACATCCAAAAAGAAAAAAATGGTGAACACAGGAGGTTGGGTTTGCACTGGGAAAACAAAACGCACTTTTGACCAAGGTTATTTACCGAACTGGGCGACAGAATTGTTTCGTGTCAATTGACAGGTGCATGGATATTACCATCCTGCCTATAAATTGCAAAATATGAACGGAGAAGAGTTAAAAGGAAGCATTCTCGATAAAAGAACACGTAAAGTGGGAAAATGACATACCCATGGCGTCAACGTCCGTTGGAAAGGATATCCATCTAGTTTTGATTCTTGGATTGCAGCATCACAAGTAATTGACTATAAAAAGAAATAGAAGTCACGAACATGCGTTAAAGATAGCAGTCCCTTTTCTGAGATCATCCCTCCAAGAACTACAAAAATAAAAACAACAACAACAGCGCGTGTTGCGATTAGAATGTGTTCCTAAAAATCAAATTTACTTTTTCTGTCAGATCTTTGTGGTGTATTGTGTCATTGTAACATTTACGGATACTTGAGTTTGCAACAAGGTTATAAACAATTGATTTACTCAACAGTTGTATCGGCTAACGTCTTTCCAATCCCGTTGAAATATACTCCCAGTAGTAACAACAGTAGCCAGGTCAACGCCAGTCACAACCCGTCCAGTCAGAGTAACCATCGAACAAATAATAATAATTGTAATCGATTGTATTTGACATTACCTAGTAAGACGTTGGTTCCCAACAACAAATTATGTTGTTTCTCGGCAAAATTACCTGAAGCCATACCAATGGATCACGAAGCCCATTTGGGAAGTGAGTTTGGTAGAAATCATTTATCTCGCTTAAGTATTGAACATAAGCGGGAAAAAAAGACAACTCCTGGTATAAATACTCAACAAGCAAGTACAAGAACACTGGACAAATATGATCTTGGCTTCAGCGAATAAAAATACAAGCACTAGCTAATCCCCAACTGAATATCTAAACCATGAGAATTCCTGAAGGATCTTACTTTAATAGTCGACATCTCGTCGATACGAATTCAGCACTTTTCAAAAGACAGTTTGGAAAAGTACTCGTCAGAACTCATCGAAGTGTTCTGATCGACAACCATGCACCTTTTCATCGTCAAATTGTGGATTTTTCCGACAGCAAAACGCTTTCCATCACATTTTCTTCTAGTTTGTTTGCTATTCTGAGTGGAAACGCAGACCTCGTTTTAACCATAGATATCAACGAAAACAACCGATTCTACAAGAATTTTCAATACTCTATCGAACTGAACGAAGGACACAATTTGATGTTTGTGTATTCTGATATGGTGGAGTACAACGTGCTCTTAAATAATCTTAGTAACTACATTTTTGACAACATTTTTTTCTGTATGTCCATACACGTTTTTTGATGCAGTTGTCTGCAAGCCTGATAGAATATATTTTGCTTCTGAGGCCAACAAACTCTGCGATTAAATTAAATGACGTTTCATCTTGGAACTTGCCTATAACCTTTTTGTTGCTAGCATCATAAAAGCTGATGTCATGTTGATAATCAGAAAAGTCAAATAATTCTTTTGCAATCACATCTGCATACACGTCCTCAGTTGCGTCTCATAGCATAGCGAATCCATATCAGTAAAAAGTAATCTGGCTTTGTTGCCATACTTTGCTTTGATTTGGTTATAATGAAAATCATACATTTGTAACTTTGAAAGTTTTAATACAGTAAAACCACAGTAAATGGGTTTATTTAGCATCAAACAAGTATTTTTTTTATGAATCGCCACTAATTTTTCATCAAATATGTTTATATATGTAAAGTTGGTGCCGCAACCAATTTATCTCTGCGCTTTTGATTATTGATCAGTTCTATATTGACGCGCTTTCTGATATTTTCCATAGTTTTCCCAAGGACAGAATTATTAATCAGCTTGAAGAAATCTTCTTTGAAGTCATTTGTTGATGCAGTTCTCCTGCTCTGTTAAAGTCGATGTAAATTTTCAATCGGGACTTCTGTCTGAATTTTAATACACGATGTATTCCGATTAACTGCAAACCTAAACCTAAGTCCAGACATTGTTTCAGATTTTTGTAATGAATCACATATCGCGTTTTATCCATCAGATTTGGAATAAATTTTGGAACATTGAAATTGCTAACGCCAAGTTTTTCTTTGAGGGACAGAATATGAAGACTTAGCATGGTATCATCCACCGGTATGTTTTCTGGTGCTAGCGGATAATCCTTATGCAAGTCATGTAAGCTATCATGATATGCGAGATCAACTTCTAAAATATAGCCAGTGTTATCGTCACTCTGCAAAACTTTTTCTGTAAAATTTTCTGGATTCAGCCATGAGAAATCACGCACAGGTAACTTTTGCGACATAGCCCTTATGTTAAAGATTATTTGGACCCAGATAAACGATATGCTTTTACTCATGCGCAGAATCATAATTTGGCAGACACTTGTTGTTGGCCACAGAATGTCTGTTTCTAACGACAGAGATTCCGCTACGAATACCTTTATTCAATAAAATGAAACACGTCGATGTCAGTGAGCAACTCCAGCTTTACCTTTGATAACTTACACGCAGAATCCCACGATAAGCCAGGACTTAAATAGTACCAAGCAGAATCCAACTTATAATAGGATATGCAGATATTTTGAAAGTTTTCAGATACATCTGTAATCAACAATACATATGTTATTAGATACAAGTCGTGGTACTCACCCATATTGTTAATGTCAAAAGCAGACCAGACATTGCATGCGTGGTCATAGTCAGCATCAGAAACATCAGCATCGTCAAGTTGACTGTAAAATGATTCTTTCTGAGTAAGACTTGTTTCTTGAAATTTATCCCACGACGACATATAGTCATACAATACGGGTAAATACCTTTCCGCGTCACCAAATTAAGTTTGTCACCAGGAAATTATTCTACTGTATATTTAAATGCTTTTGTATTTTTGACAAGCTCATCCAATGAAGCATTTAAAAATTGAAGACTGTCAATAAAGCGCAGTTGGCCAAGCAAAAATGACATATAGCTACATGTTATTGAGTATGACAGTTGTTTTTTCAGAAAACATTCCAAAATGCTTTACGATGAAATGCGATACATAACGGCGAAGATTATGCAACACCGCTGGAATAAATTCTGGCGTTTTCATATGAAGATTGCACATGTCAAGAGCAGCGCCGCGATACTTTCCAGTAAAATGACAATGATCACGTACTATGTCTGTACCAAGTGGGTGTTCACAGATCCAACGCAGCTCAGACTTCAAAATACTTTCTCTATCTTCTTTATGATAAATCAGTTTTGCTGAAACGGTGCTGGTCACATAATCTACTTCGCCAAGCAAACGTTTTATGAAATGTTCTCTGCAGTCAGCACCGCGATACAATTGTATTGGCTTACTTAGAGCATCATTAACGCAGATCAGTTTGTATGAGTCGCCGCATGTAACATTCTCTTGGTACTTTCTGGTAAAAGAAGAATTTGGATTATTGTTTGCGCCGTCAATTGGAACAGAGAGTGCTTCAAAATCGGCATAAATAACGAACGGAACTTTTGTCATGTGGCAGACATTTTTGAATGTTAAGGTATTATTATGTTTGTCCTGCATAATAACTTGTACGATATTGACGTAGTCTTGGCCATCAAGCAATTCCTCATGCCTAAAACCATGAAGACATTTTCTGCAGTAAACTAGTTTATTATGGTAATTGTTGTCCATTCATCAATCTCGAGACATTTTTGATCAAACAGTAGTGGCCATCGTTGGTATCTTTATGAATGTAAAGCAACTCAACTTCTCCTTTTTTAGTAACTGAATATATATGCAGTGGATAAATTTTGCCGGCATCCACGCCAAAGACATTGATGGAAATATTGTTTAAATTTTCAAATGTTGGCACGTCATGGGTCTGGTCAGGAAAATTGATTCCAGTAAAATTTAATGTATTCTGATATGTGGTGTAGTTGCTTTCGCAGTTTGGATTCATGTTTGTAGGATACAGCGCAGATAACACCGCCCACATAAAATACTTGTTGACCTTATTTTTGACGTTGACGCAACGTTTTAATTTTGGCTGGCAGTTCCAAATACGAGCTTCCATCTAATGGATTATACTTAGAAGTATTAACAATGCATTCTGAAACACCAATCATAACCTAGGCAGTATCCTCTTTCTAAAAAGTATCAATACTATTTTAAAGAGATTCGAAAATGATTTGATATAGAAATAGTGATGGAATGCGCGAACTGGTGTGGACATAAAATGTGATTCCGTTTCGGTGTCATCGGTTTGTTTTACATACACAACGCTAATACCAATAGAACATTTTATGTTACGTTGCAAACGCAGCTCATTGGACGGAATTTATTTAATACTTGGCTCTGCTAACCTGACAAAAATATCAAACGGTATCAACTCATCATTTTCCATAGCAAACGTCTTTTTCGTAGCCGGCAAAGGCCTGTCTTTTTTTTTTCTAAAGCTCATGCTTGTGTTCATTATATAAGGTAATTTACTTCTCTGATTGTTTGTTTCTAACATCGCCAAAAGAGTATTGCGCTTGATGCAAGAGACACTATGGCGCATTAGCAAATCATTATTGTAGAAGTTATTAATTCGGCCAAGTTCACTTAGCATGCGCCGCTGCTCGTCCGTAATCAACACTTGACATTTAGGGTTTCCTAGCGGCTTTGACACAGTAAGATTCAATTGAAAGCTTGCATGAGGATTTCTGTGCAATGTCACGATGGCCTCAAGCAACATTTCGGGCTTTACCAAGTTAACGTCTGTGATATAAATAATTGTATCTGACATAATTCGGCAAAAATGTGGGACTCTGATGAAAACGAAGATGCCATTGTCCGCGACTACGATGAATACAATCAATTCGACATTGTGTACCTGTATTACAATATGAGGCCGCAAAAATATACCAGAAAATATCGCATCAGAATCAAATTGGCGATTTAATCTGTCGCACGAAGAAAAGGCGCAAGTCAACGAGATCTTTAACAGAATTATTACGCTAAGCCTGCCAGGAAGACAGACATTTCTCAAGTTCGATTACGTCTTTAAGAAACTATTGCTGCTCATAGGTATGCCAGACAAGGCAGCTCTGTGCAAATCTGTAGCCAGCACACACACACACACACACACACACACACACACATACACACACACACACACACACAAATATTGAATATTGGCAGAGTAAGAATTATTTATCACTACCTGCCAGCAGATAACACTGGCGTCCAATTTTAGACAGCAGACATGATAGTTGCTTGTTGAAAAACTTTAAACTTTTGTTTAGACAGCAGACAACTTTGTGGCAGACAATTCTTCTTTATAAAAGGATCCAGAGATAGGTTCGCCATTAAGGTCTGCAATTCGGTACGATACAGGAATTGTTTTCAATATATCTGTCACGGTAAATACTTCTTTGGTCCAGTTTGCTGCATGACCTTTTTCAAACATTTTTTTAGTCTATAAATCCTGACCCGAGCACCAACATTAAACTTTTGCCTAAAAAATAATTTGTTTGCAACACTATCTTGATTTAGTTTGTCGCTAGCCTGTGTTGGCGTCATTCTAATGCTTCTGTGTTTTGTAGTGTTGCATTTGTCCACTAAGGACCTTAGCACATTTACATACTTTTTTGTTTTATTTTTTGTAAAGTGTTTCCATATAGCATCTTGTAGCGTTCGATTGAATCTGTCAACGACTACTGCTCTGCCTTCATTAAACGTGGAATACTTATGAATTTTATTTTAGTTTTCAAATGTGTTAGTGTAAAATTTGCCATCATGGTCTACCCAGAGTTTTGCTGGTTTGCGCGCGAATGACAAAGTCATCGACGCGAAGGCATCTCTGATAGCAGCGGAAGTTTTATTTTATAGTGGCAAGCTCCATGCATACTTGCTAAAACCATCAATGACATTCAGCAAGTACTTAACGCCATTGCTATTTCTGGAATATTCTTTCATGTCTATGAAATCAGCAGATCAAATGTCATCAACGCGATTAGCAACAACTCTGCGTCTAAGAAAACGTTTTCTTGCTGGCTTATGAAGTTCTTCTGCAAGTATGTCATCATTATTTTTGAAACCTGCAGTTGGCACCAACTCCAAGCTTATATATGAGTCAAATAGCCCCTCTGACAAAAGCTCTGGTAATACGTTCTCGCATCCCTTTTGGTTTTATCGCAGCTAACTCATCAAGCATAATTTTGTCGCAGCGGTTATTTTCTTCTGAGTGATCCCTGTAGCAAATGTCTTGCCGCATTCCCGTGGTGTCTATTTTGTTATAGGGTTGTTGACCAGGAAGCGGTTGATTATTTGCGTCAAGTTGCTTATCCAGAGGATTCCACGGACCAGTATACGTATGTCTTGGCAGAGTCCAGCCGCCTTTGGGTTTTGGAAGTTTTCCAATGAGCGAGTGAAGATCAAAAGCGCCGCCATATATTTTACGATGCTTACAAACAGAACAGTGTCCAATAATTGTAGTGCCTTGAATACAAATATTGTCTCCGCAGGCAGGCATATATATAACGAGCAAGCATAACATTATGTGTCAAGTAAGACAATAGGTTATTTGCTGCAGGCATCAGCACAACCTCCAGAAATTGTCTTAACTAACCTAGATTTTCTTTTGCAGCAAATGGCGCAGATTGATTTTATGACAGCACGTCCGTTTTTAGTTTGAGATGAAGTTTCTTCAAGACTTCAGTATTGTTTCTGCATGATAAGCACCACGAAGCTGTCATTATATTTGGCATTTACATAAAATACGCTACAGACTAAGCTTACTTAAAACTAACTTGTCGTTGTCTAGAGTTAGTAGCTCATTAAATTCCAGTAAGATATCTAATGCGGATTTTCCTTGGCATCGTGATCTGATAAAATAAATACAATAAAGACCACAAGCTGAACTATTCATATGCTGAATTTATGTTGAGTTATAAATACAACTTCACCACGCACCAGAAATATATTTTTTGATGGCATCAATATCTGAAAAACAATAACTGTCGTCTTAACACTAAGAGCATTAAGTGTTAGAAATCTGTCGGAGGTAATTACTGCATAAAAATGACAGTTTGCTGCTACAGCAGGTTGAATAGTCTACTTGGCTTCAACATCTACCATGGAACAGTTTGTTCGTTCGAAATACTTAGAAACGTCAAAGTGATAAAAAGTATACAGGTTTGCAAATTCCTCCATAGATAATTGTGTTCCTGTATCAGCATCGTGATATTTTTACATAGCTTCCTGAAGCATAAAGTACACTCGCGAATAATCTTTACTAAGTGGTGCAAAATTACACTCAAGTTCACGCTAGCGATATTGTCTGCTATTGACTCTGACAGCAATGTGAATCAATTCCATCCCATGTTGTCAACTATCTGGCTGCTTGTCACTTGGTCTGCATCTCGTGTGGCAAGTTGAAAATCTATAAATACATGTCTTGGTAGCTCACTGCCTGGCAATGAAGCTATTCTCCATGTTACAGATAATTGCGCTGCTTAATACGTAACACCTTTAAGACGCGCATCTGCTCAAAATAAAGTTTCTTGCTAAACCTGGACTAAAGGTTATCCAATTCTAGTGCATGATCAATATAAGGTTTTATTTTTGACATCCACAGCGATAGTTTTGTGAAAATAAATTGTCCGTCATCAACGCCAGCTGGACTATGCATGTACGTAGTAGGATCCGATCTTTCCAAAACCAGCGTGTGCTTAGCGCCTCTAAAAAAAACGTGTCAATGTCGCGGCAAAAACCAAAAACGGAACTTAGTGGCAAGAGCATGCAAACTTCATTGTGGCCGACAATAAGAGCGCGCCTTATTGCAAAGCTAACATTATAATTAGGACGTTCTGGATCAATAAAGGCAGTACTGACACCTGGACGAATCTGAGTTGGCACTGCAGCAAGATCTGCTTGAGTAGCAGCTGGAATATTATCAGCAAGAACTTCAGTCGCTTGTTTGTACTTTTTGCTAACTGCTGCATTGCTTGTACCCTTGTAGCAAAATATATTTGTTGCTCAACTTCTACTATGGTCGTCACTCATCGAAATTATATTCATCAGCAGGCAGATAATTGCTAATGCCCTCAACGGTCTGATTATTAATTTGATATCACGCTGTCTTAAACAGGTTCCAACCATTGTTTGTTAGTGCCACGTTTGTGTTAGCGGGATAATTTGCGGGCGGAGCAGCAATTGTTTGCAAATAACCTCTGACTTTAAGAAAAGCTTTATGAGGCAGCAAATAAACATCTTCATCGCGCGTGTCAATAATTCTTGTTCCAGGTTTGTTCATTTGATGCGAATCTTTGTCCAAATATTCCAAATGTGTTCGGTTCTTGATTCGTCAATAGGCGCTTCATCAAAAAGCTTAACATACTCTGGCGTAAAACTGGACAGCATATTTATACATCCTCGTTACACAAAAATTATCTTCAGACAAAATCCTGCCATAATATTTGACAGTTTAGGCAGTGGTGTGGGTGCCGCTGATCTTGATGTTCGCATATCGAGTTAATTCATAATTTCTTCACCCCGCTTAGACAATATTTTCTGGTAGTACTAGTGGTAAAGCGCTCAGCTTCTTTTGTTGGTGCAATTTTCTTGGTGATTTATTTTATTGGGTCCAATGCAACAGGCGGATGTATCATCATAGGATGATGTAGCGCAACAGGCGACTGTATCATAACAGATCCATGTAGCGCTGGCGTTTTCTTAATCTCGTCTGTAATTTTTTGTACAACTGCTGATCCTATTGCTAAAACAGCACTTTTTGCAACTTCAAGGGCAAGTGGAGCAACTCTTTTGACTACACCTGGCGCTGCCTTAATAGACTTTGAGAACAGCGTTGATAAAAATCCTCCTATGATCTTTTTGCGCTTAATTCGTCTTGGCTTCATTTATGCAACCAGGTTACATAGTTTTGGCTATCGCTCGCAGATGCAGATAAAATGTTACTCGCTCATTATTAAGGTTGACGTTGTTTCCAGACTGGTCAGTGATTGACATTGCGATTTCTGGTATGCTCTAGACATTGTTGATGGGATAATAAATTAGCGGCGAAGGTTTTATTGTCATCAATGATCCCGTCGGCGCGTTTGGACTGAAGCTATAAATGACATGGCTATGGCCTCTTCGCACGTCCATCAGCTGTGGAACAATTTATGAGTAAGCTATTTACGTCGCTAATATTGACGAGAAAGTTGCCGTCCTAAATACTATTTTCTTTTAGAATTCGCGAACTAAAACCTAGTAAGTTTCTTAAGCTTTTCTTGGTTGTAAAGTGAACTCGGTAGCTGCCCTTAAGCGTCAATAGTGTTTTAAGCGTAAAATAATTTGGTTCGATTATTGTTTTCGACAATATGACCTTTTCCTATCATCATTCTTTTTATTTCACCATCGATGTCAACAATGTCGTAGGCGCCAGAAATTATGGTTATTAGCAATGTTCCTGCATCATTAGCGGAAGTAAAATTAAAAAAAGCTTGTTAATACTAGTTGTAATATTATGAAACGAGTTCCTTATTTTTGCAGAAATTAAAGTGATCTCGTATCCTGCGATAATCTATGGGTGTGCTATATCTGACAATAAAATTACTGCTGCTTCCTTGAGTCAACTTAGAATCAAAGAGAGGAGTTTGCGACATTTGTCTATATCAGATCATTGTGCAAAACTTTGTATTCTGCATTAATAATTATGCATTGCTGAAGTAGATGATCCAGTACTTCTACGATTTCGTTGTCAACTTCCACATCAACGTTGCCCGCTTGTTTACTGGCAGCTAGCAACTTTAGACCTGAAACCAATTCTGCTAAATTTTAAACATATTTGATTTCTTTCCCCGCTATCTTTCTCTTTTCCTTTTTGGGCCATCTTCTTAGCAGTGGAAGGCGACGATCGTACATAAGAAGATGTCTTTGGCTTTGCAGAAGGTTAAGGCTGCTGAGGTGATGCTGGCCATTGTTGTACGGCAGGTGGAGGCAATTTTAATTTACCCCACTTAAGCGCTTTCTCAATTGTCGATGGTTTTATTCGTTGACGCAATGCCACTTGTGGAGATGGGTCTCCCTGCTGAGGTTAATATCGCCAATCATTTCAGCAGTCTTAATCTTCTGTTGCTCCTCCATCTCTCTTATGATCTTTTTTGCAGCTTGTCGAAGATCCTGATTTAGCTCTTTTGTTCTTTCAAAGTGTGAAATAATTTCAGGAATTTTATGTTGTTTTTCCCCATTTTCAATTAAACTTGGTTATCTCTTTTCTTGAGTCTTCTATGTATCTATGCATGTCCTCAGTTGGCGGCCATCCTAATAGGTAATCATACTCAGATATTAGGTCTATGGCCTCATCTTTTACCGTCCTAACAATGTCCATTATTTTATCAGACATCTCTTCTAACGCAGAAACCTCTGGAGACAATACAACAGAAAGTTGTATTAATGCATTATCTTGCGCTACTTGACTCTTAATTATTGCTTCTTGTTGTTGCTCCAGAGCTTTGATAAGCACATCTTGCCTAGCATCGTACGCTGTCGCAGTCTGTTCTATTTTTTCTGTTACTGGCTTAAACAATTTTTGTGCTACATCGCGATGAAATATTTGATCGCCTATATTTTCTGCAGGAAAACCACGCAATTGCTGTTGCTGCTCTGCATACTTGCGCATAATTTTAGCTTTATCTTCTTGTGTATCCACTCGTACAAATGACATTGTATACAAAGTATTTGCTTAAAATATTGCAGCAGCTAACATGTCACAGTTATAAGCGAATTCATCTGGCAATAAAATTCGTCAAAGTCGCGACGAACCATATCAGGAACAGGTTCTGTATCTCTGTGAAAGGTCATAAAATCATGTTTGGTGCCGCCAGTGGCCTCGTGGTAACATTGTTTTAATTTAGCAACGTCTATGCCACGACAATGATCACGCGCAATAGAATTAATGTAGCGATTATCCAGGCCTGAAAACAATACAAACCAACATGTGTTGTGTATGTATTTTGGCACATCATAGTTAGACTGCGCTAAGTAGACAGAATTGCAGCGTTGTTTCGTGACAGCGAAAAGTATTCTTTGATTGTATTCATGTTGTCGCGGTAGATTTTGATGTCATCAAATACAATGACAGAGTCGTTGTCGCTCTCAAGCTCTTCTACGGGAGTTTTTTCTTGTGCTCTAATATTGTAAACGTTTTGCTGTGATCAGCAACAGCAGAATTGCTAACAGCCTTGTTAAGTTGCTAAGTGTCCTGTGTTTATCTTGGCTTGGATTTACTACCCGATCATAATTGAGCCCATTGTTAAGCAGCATATTCTAAAGCAAATTGATTTTGCATCGACCGGTTTGACCAACGATCATGTAATGGCAAAATGGAAATTAAAAGTTATGACTAGACATTTTGGTGTCTTCTGAGTAAATGTTGATGATGCGCATTTTTTATAGATAGATTTATATAGAATGGGTCATTATACAGCTTTTGGCACAGTTATTGACGGTGCTATATCGAGCCCAGCAACAGCCATTTCTGATGCAGGACTCACCAAGTGCTTGCTAACAACTGGTGATACTTTGTCTGGACCGCTAAACATGTCTTCGCAAAAGATTACAAATGTGGCTACACCAGCAGATAACGCAGTTGCGGCCAATAAACAGTATGCAGATAAGTATGCAAATGCTAGGGTGTTGTTAACAGATGCCAATACAAATTTTCCTTGAGGACGCTTACTTTCTGTAGGACAAAACTTGGCATGGGTAATCCTTGGCAATGAAATGTTAGTGTCAGCGCCATATGTTTTGCCCCTAGATGTTAGAACTATGACTGGCGATATCGACATGAATTATAAAAAAATTACAAACTTAGCCACGCCAGAAACTGAAAAAGATGCGGCCACCAATGAGTATGTAGATACAAAACTTAGCGCAGATGACGACATTTTGGTTAATTCGCCAGCTACAATAAACAGATATATCGGAATGACTGCGAATCTTCCCGATGATCCGTAGCCACAACCTGAAGCGGAAAAGCCGCAGCATGAGCGTGAAACAGAAAAGCCACAACGTGAGCATGAAGTAGAAAAGCCGCAGCATGAGCCTGAAGCAGAAAAGCCGTCGCCTGAGCAGCCACAACTTGAAGCAGAAAAGCCACAGAGACAACCTAAAATTTCTGAAATAGAGCTTCCTGGGTCTGAAGCAAAGCTTCATGAGCAGCTACAGCCACAGAAAGATGACATTCAAAGGTTGTAAAAAAAAGTCTGCTGAAACCTATTATCACATACTAAAATACAGACATTATGACACATATGAAGACAACGTTCTTGCAGCGGCTCATGAGTACTTTGGACAGTTAACGCCATAAGACAAACTGGCTCTTGCTGCGTTTAGTAACAAGGTCACATTGTCTCTTATGCTCAGATGTAAATATTTGCAGACTCACCAGATCCAGGTGAAGAAATGAAAAAGCATTTTAAAGACTACTTCTTAGATATGACACACCACAAGGAAAACCTTGATAAAACAGCAAAATATATTTCTGATCAACACAAAAACCTTTATATAGTGTATTCATGATAGAACTAACAAAGTGAATATGGTCAGATCCCTAAATATCACGTAACACAGCGCTCTGAATCAAAATATCTTGCTGGTGAGATTGCGTATCTTAACTCAAAACCTGATGGTGGAATTGGAATGGTAAGTGCTTAGTATGACTCAGAAAAAAAGTTTTCATATTCACCTTATCTTCATGACTCGCTAGATCCAACAGAAGAAATGGAACAAACTTTTAAAAGAACATGACACCTCCATGACAAAATTATATTATGACATGATGAAGCTGAAAATTCATACATTTTACACGCATGTTACTAGCATCTACAGAATTTAAGGTTGAAGTAAAAACAAAATAATAACACTAGCTATATACGATGAAAGATATCATAGATTTTAATCATATTGGCAGCCATCTCGAAAAAAAACAGCGTGAAGAACTTATCGCATATTACTACAGTGATCACAAACTTGCCTATTGTTTCAAGCGGTCGTACAGATATTGCAAGCGCTTGTTATTTTTGTTGTCAGCAATTTCGTTAGCGTTAAGCGCCGCATGTGTTGTGAGCACTGGCGCCTTTTTGAATCCATTTTTGTTGATTATTTCTGAATCAAATCAAGACCTGCTTACGAGGCGCTGCGTTTAACATGACTGATTTAGTTCAAGAATTCAAATCGTTGATAATGTGGTAGATATGAGTCCAATATGCGTTAGTAAGTGCGAAAAAAATTATGCAAAAAATATCAGAGGGCAGAAAAAAGAAATTGACGCTTATGTGGGCACATTTTAAAGTTTTATTAAGGTAAACAACGCCTCGCCATCAAGTCTGTTTCATTCATTCTCTATAAAAATCAAAGCTCGCTTCAACTCCATTACGAATTTAGCATAGCAGTCAAAGTGGTCATTATTTGTTTCCATCAGATTCCAAGTGATGTCAATGGCATCGCCCACAAATCCATTGGCGTAATTGACGGTCATCGGTTTTCTGAGATCATACAATTTTAGTTCAGGCGGAAAGTAAGCGCAAGAGCTTCTTTGTAGGCAGCTATGGTTGCTTCTGCGTACATTATATCAATCGCTTGCATAAAGGTGAACGGCGGTCTTCAAACCAAACTGCCATCAAACCTTGTTTTGACAAATCGTACAAAGATATTTTCCTGCCAATTTTGTTGAATTCTTCATCTAGCATGCGTCTGGATATTTCTAATTCTATGCCAATGTTTGCATAAAAGTCAAACAACTCCGGATTTTCTTTTGATGTCTGGTAAATCATCTTAAGGGCGTCCTTGTCAAATTTGTAGGCGGCATTTAATGTTTTGATTTCTGAAGTCATTAATTGGACATCTTCTTCGTTCCAGCCTGGTGGAAATTTGCTGTGGCGTCATCTATGATCTCATAGGCAGCCATTATTCGGCTTGAGTCAAAGTCAAACATTATATATACTATTTTTTGTCTCTAATTCGCGTACAATCTGTCGCAATTTTGATATGGCGCTCTTGATTGTTTTGCCATAGCCAGGTTTGCGGGCAAAATAGTTGAAGGTAATTTTGAATATTTTCCACGGAAACACAGCAACCAGCTTCTCGTTTGGACACTTCTTAGTGGAAATCATCAATCGCTTCAGAAATTCAATCAGGCTGGTCTTGAATGTCTGCAATAATGTAATCATGCTCTCTGTGTAGGTCTTTCTTCAGAAATGAGGACAATTCTGCTTCAGTAGATTCGCCAAGATCAATAAAGTCGTCGTAGTTGCCAAAAAATCCTATGATGCCTATTGCGATTGGATTCTTAGTGTACCTGTCGTAATCTCCGCTATGACATTTTTTGTCATCTTCTGGGTAAAATCCCAATTGATCCAAAGAACATTTACGGAAGATTGAATCAATAAGCAGACCATATGAAGCAACAACTGAAACTTCTAAGCCTGATAATACTTGTGGCAAATAATATTCTGAATACTTGCTGACGTATCTGCTAAAGGGACACTTAAATTCTAACAGCAAAATTTTCGTAAAACGATTCTCAAGATAATTCTAACTGACGCATTGTTTGTACTGAGGAGTAGCTCGACAACGAGGACATTGTTTGAAAGGTGTGTTGAAATCCGTCTTTCGTACTGTGGCACTCATCTGGAAACCTATGGTGACTCCAGGATTGAATACTTAAAAGATGCTGCCCTGACCCATGGAGAAGAATTTCTCTAAAATGTACTCATAGAAAAGCAAAGGCTTAAACAAGCGTTACTGAATGCTGGGGGAAAATGCGTTGATCCAGACAGGAAAAGAGCTCTTGCAACCCCGAGATTCACGTATAAATTCACTTCACACTTCTGTCGGAAAAATTGATTCATCCTGAACGCTACAATAAAAAAAAAAAACAACAGAAAGAGACTTCGAAAACCGTTCAGACCTCACAGACACCATCTGAAAAAAGAATAAGAAGAGAAGAACCGTCAGATATTTGGACGTTTTTAATTACTAAAAATGATGCACCGAGATTCTTGCGAATGTTCCAAGACAGAACTCAATCTGTTTGCCATGCCCCCGACCATGATGACGATGCAAGAATCCCAGTGGGTAGAATTCCATCCTGTGTCGTCTCTGACGACATCAGCTTCGATCAAGTTTGAAATCAAAGGACAAACCGAAGATTATATCAATCTGAATACCAGTTATTTGTATCTGAAAGTCAAGGTCATCAAAACTGACAACACCAATCAAGGCGCCGATGCCGGAGAGGCTTCCATAAACAATTTCATGCATTCGTTGTTCAGTGAAGTGGATTTGTACCTGAACAACAAACTCGTCAGCCAGCGGCAGCATGAACACTTAACCTTACCGAGCTTACCCAGAGAATCTCCTGATTTACAAACAAGAAGCCAAGAACACACACCTCGATGCATCTGTAGTGTGGAAACCTGACACATTGGGTGCATTCAACGACACAGAGTTGACAGAGGATGGCGAACCCAACAATGCAGGATTTAACGGCCGACAAAAGAACTCAAACAAGGATGAGAAATGATGGATTGTTTACATTTGGACAAGCAGTTGCAAGACAAGTATTTGTTGAATGGAGTGGATGTATATCTAAAACTGAATCAAAGTAGAACCGTGTAACGAGTACAAAACCAACTTTGAAGAAGCCAGACTCTACATGCGACGTGTGGAAGTCTTACCTAAAGTAGGAAACGCCATCACTCAAGCTCTGACTAGAAATACAGTCAGGTATCCCTTACGTCGAGTGGAAGTCAAAACATTCACAATTGTCTCTAGACTCCAATACAAGATCAAAGATCATGTCTTCCAGGGTCAGGTCTCCAAACGTTTGTTTATTGGCATCTTCAGCAATGCTGCCTTCAACGGAGCTAGTGATTAAAACCCTTTCCAGTTCCAACACTTCAACATTTCTAAGATAGAAGTGACCCAAGACGGCCTGACGTTGTGTACCACACCTTTTGGACCCGACTTTTGTCCAGAAATATTACTTGAATTCTTCCTCGACTCTGTTCGAAGCCACATGACAATTAGTGGCCAACAGCACCTATGGCATTTCGTACGACGATAATGCAGGAGGGTATTGTATGTGGGGATTTATTTCACTCCAGACAAAGGCAGTGACGAGAGTTATTTTTACCCTATAAAATCAGGCCAACCTGTGTGAAACCTCAGTTTGCACTCGCCCACAGTCAGCGTGATCTTGTGTGCAAGATTAGATAATACCCTTTACAGCCTGAGAGAAGTGAACCTAGACCATTAAAGAAATGGAACATGTGATCCTAGACCATTAAAAATGAAACGAGTGATCCTAGACCATTAAAAATGGAACAAGTGATCCTAGACCATTAAAAATGGAACAAGTGATCCTAGACCATTAAAGAAATGGAACAAGTGATCCTAGACCATTAAAGAAATGGAACAAGTGATTCTAGACCATTAAAGAAATGGAACAAGTGATCCTAGACTATTAAAGAAATGGAACAAGTGATCCTAGACTATTAAAGAAATGGAACAAGTGATCCTAGACTATTAAAGAAATGGAACAAGTGATCCCAGACCATTAAAGAAATGGAACAAGTGATCCTAGACCATTAAAGAAATGGAACAAGTGATCCTAGACCATTAAAGAAATGGAACAAGTGATCCTAGACTATTAAAGAAATGGAACACGTGATCCAAGACCATTAAACAAATGGAACACGTGATCCTAGACCATTAAAAAAATGGAACACGAAACCATGGATATTGATGAGAATTATGTTTTCCATCTCGAAGAGGAACAACAGTATTCACATACACCATATCTAAGGAATATTAGTGATAGAAAAGAAGAAACAGTAATAATGTCACGATGGCCAGAACAAGAACAACACTAAGTCTCCCGTTTTGCTCACCACTTGGCTAACAGAATCACACCCAAACCTGAGAACATTGGAGAACATTGTTATGGTTATCAAATCGATCATCCTAGTAAAAAAAAAAGATCAATGTTTAATGATGGAATAAGTACAAAAGTTGGATAATTATCTGGAAGAAGCATGTACACTAATCCGGATGAGACGATCTTGAAAGAGTGGTATAAAGACGCGAGAGTCCATTCGACAGCTCTCTTGCAACAGAGTACCGAAACTTACCGTTCTTAGACTTACTTGGCAGACCTTTCTAAAGAAAAAGTCGCGTGAAATCATTGCATAATATTACCTGTAAGAAAAAAGAAAATGAATACCTGGGAATTTCAATACCTCCTGACGTACAGTTCCTAGATAGCTCCCTGTAATCCAGTGGTGTGTGCTAAAGATGAACTTCCTAATCGAAAACCTAAAGACGTTCGAGCTTATGTCATCAACACGGACGATAGTCATCGACCAGGAACCCACTGGGTAGCAGTCTATTTTCCCAACGACCACAGCGTGGAGTACTTTAACTCCATGGATTACCTTCTATTGAAGATGATATCACAGACTTTATGAGAAGAAATGCTGTATCCTCTCAATTCAATAAAGTGAGATTACAAGGATTAGATTCCATGGTGTGTGGACAATATTTTGTATTTTCTTCATTAACGAAGTCTTGGATTCCCATTATAGCATTTACTGACTCGTTTTGGATGTGATTTAACAAGAAACGATGCAAGAATAGATTTGTGGCTTAGTGATCATTGTGAATATGTTTTCTTTATCTCAGAAACGCAGTGTCCATCAATGGCAAAATGGCATTGTTTAAGAATACTGAGTGAAGTCTTACTAGCCAACATTTTGTCATCCTTGTAAATACGTTCATGATACCTTTTTTCAATTTGTATTTGAGAATGTCGTGATTTTAAAAAAAATTCTTTTGCGTTTTCTTTGATTTTTCTCTCGATCTTGGGTTGACTTTCTAAAAAGGGGCATGGTTTCTTTCACGTCCGCCTACCGAATCTAAGGGATCTTTTCATTCACGTCCGAGCTTAAATCATATAAAGCTGTGCGTTCACTAGTCTTGCCATTTATCGTCGACTCAACAACAATGCTAAGAATAAGCCAGCCAGTACACGCCGGAAAATTGTGTGAAGTGATGTGTTTCTTACAGACGGTGGAACACCCCATGGGCCGGGTGAAAGAGTATTACCGCCACACCAGGCAGAGAGGTAGAGATAGAGATGATCTCCTTCCGTATGTGCAAGCAGCTCATATGAGAAGTGATATTGATGAGGAAACAGAAGATCAGGAGGACTTGGGCGGAGAAGAGATAAATTAAGCGATAAAAGAGAGAGAGAGAGTGTGTGCAGCGCCTCTCCGATAGGTGGGAGAGAGGCTGAAATAAAGGGAATGAGACAGCAAGATAACTGAGCTATGGAACTGGAACTGGAGAAGCAACAATTGCAATATCAGCAGCCAGAACAGACCCTGGTCCCTCGTGAGGAGAATTGTGAGTTGCAGGCCGATACTCCCAATTTTAGCCTCTATGCTCTGTCAGGAGATAAAGTAATGACCAGTCAACCAGATGTGCCCCTGCTGCAGAGCCTGACCTGACAGGTGCAGTTGTCCTGGATATCTATGAGATCTACGATCCAGGACAACCCAAAAGGCCCTTTGCAGTGCCACCCAGATCTCTCAGAAACAAAGATACTACTTATAATATTTCCAAAAACTGTGGTTTTTAAAATATGTTTTATGTGTTTGTTTGTCTCCGTCTGTTGTCGATTTTCTCTTCGTCATAAAACGTAAACCACTCTCCATCCTTCTGTCGTTTTCATGTATGATAGCATGTAAGTATGATAGTATGTTTGTGTGCAAGCATTCCTACCCTTTTTTTCCCTTACACTCCCCTTTGGTTTGGGGTTTTATGGTTGTATTTTGTCTGTTATATGTGTTTCTCCTCTTTACTCTACGTCCTACTTTACATTCCCTTTAATACCGTACTGGTCAGTAGGTATGGGCGTTGGTGAATACAGGTGGGTGCTGGTGAGTAGGTGTGAGTGTAGGTGGGTGCTGGTCAGTAGGTGTGAGTACTGGTGAGTAGGTGTGGGTCCTGGTCAGTAAGAAAGCATGTTGGTCAGTACGTGTGAGTGTTTGTAAGTAAGAAGGCATGTTGTGTTAGTAGGTGTGGGTGTTGCTTAATAGATGTGGGTGCCAGTCAGTAAAATGGTTTGTTGGTCAGTAGGTGTCAGTGTTTTTCACATTACCATTTAACTTGTCTCCAGACAGTCCCATCATGCTAAACTTAGACATTTTTAACATTAGCATTCTCCTTGTCCTAAGAAAATCCCATAATGTTAAACCTATGGACTAATAATAAATTCCCATTGTCCCCGGACAGTACCATTTCAAAATGGCGGCTGTAATGTTAATTGCCATTGTCCCCAGACAGTCTGATTTGTCCCCTGGGTATCCCCCATGACCACTGTCAAGATATCATAGGCAAAATAAATTACATCTTCAATGAAAGTGACATTTTGAGAACTAAATAAAAAATAATAGGCATTTAAGTATAAATAAATCTTAAAATGTAGATAGACCTTCATGATGTAATTATTAAGTCAGTTAATTTGCACTTCTAAGGTTGAGGTTATCACATCCAGTAGCATCATTATGTCCAAAGGGTAATGGTCCCCAATCTAGGATCAATAGTTTTTCTTTTCCCAGTGAACTGTAAGAAAAAGAAAGGATGGTGTATTCACCTGCATCATCGTCACAAGCCACGGTCAAATATCTGCTTCGCTTTTTTTTCGTCCACGGCTGCCTGCAATGAAGACTGATTCATTTGTCATGAATATGCATCAATCAAATATGTCATCAACGAGCCAATAGTGTTGATATACAGTTGGATTGTGGTAACACTGACCTCATCAGCCGAGTTCCCATCCTTCACTGGGTGATTCACCTCTTATTTCAGTACACCCACCAGGTGGCAGGGCAAGAGTATTGATCAGACACTGCTCATCTGTGTTGGCTACCAGTTCTTTTCATCATGTCTCAGCTAGATCCAACAGGATGCTCATTCTGCTGCCTTGCTTTGTGTCTGCACTGATGTTTTCCGTGCTCTTCCACTTATTCCCAGTGCACTGAGCATCCCCAGGTCAACTGTGCAGGAAACCCCCTGCATCCTAAAATAAGTTCTTATACATCAATGGAAGTGACTTCTAATCGATCGATAAGTGACTCTGTTTGGAAGAGAAAATGGGATAGTGGTGCATCGGTGGCAGGGAGGTTATAAGTGCCAAGTCTATGACTTACTGAAGCGTGAACTGCGTTAGGCTGCAGACCAATGTCTCTCTAGTTCAAGTCCAGCAGGTGATATGCCTGATGGGTCGACCTTCACTCAGATGGCATGGTGATTTCCTCCGGGTACTCCGGTTTCCTCCACCTCCCAAAGGTGGACTCCCATCACTCCTCTACTTGGTGTAGGAGTAGGTGGTGGGCTATACATATAGAAATCCCTACACACCTTGAACGAATGATCAGTGGTATAGAAGTGTAGGGTTCATCATTCTACCCCACACGTTGAGGGTACTCTGATAAAGCAGCAGAGGGATCTACATGACATCTTATTTTTGTTTTTGTGGGTTTTAATGGTACTTTTATTATGTTATTGGCTATATTATGTCGAGGAAATGGGAGCTAAGTGCCTTTCCCAAGGACATACTGAGGCAGCTGACCTCTACAAGACATACAGTCAAATGTCCTACCCTATGTCTTACAGAAAATTCATGTGATGTTTGAAGATAAATCTGTTTCTAATTATTGTTATAACTGAATTGAGTACAGATACACAGTATGATGTGATGTTTTAAGATAAATCTGGTTTTAATTATTTCTATAACTGAACTGAGTACAAATACACAGTATGATGTGACGTGATTTTACATGCTGTTGCATCATGATGTGCCTTCTTTGACATCATGTTACGAAGCAACAAACTTTTTGGGCACTATGTGTGGTTAACAGCACATAATAAGTGCTTGACAACATTCATTAGGTGGATTATCATTTACTGGATTATCATACCCAATGCATAGGAAGTCATGAGGTCAAGGTATATCATAATTACCGATGTACGCTGGCAAACTGTTTACGTCATTGATAAGGATGCCTGTTATGACATAACGGCATAATTTAACTTTTTATATTATGACATCATCCAGCTCGCCTGATATATTCATGTGAGTCATGAATGTAATCATCATTCAAGTTCAATAAAGAATAAAAGATGTTAGTTTAACAGTTCTACTCAATATAGAAATAAAAATAGATGAAAATAAAGAACTTCAAATATAAATTGCAAATGAGGGCTGTAAAAAGCAACCATTCAAAGACCGATGCATTTTTCTATTCTTTTCTTTAATAAAGTTCTTCCTTTTTCCATGATCATCCTGAATTAAATTATATTAAATTCAAGGATTTAATGAAATGTTTTGAGTATTAAACAGAAAAAAAACCCAAAACAAATGTCTTCTTCAAATCCTAAATACATGTATATTTTTCTAAATCATTATAATAACAAATGAAATGGGATGTAAATACTAATCTAAAAAATTAAAAATAATATCATCTTTTATGTTCTATGGTATATTATATTTATTATTGCATATAAATATGTTCATATGGCATGTGGTTTTAACTAGCTACATTACCATATATACTCGCATATAATCCAATACCAACTGCAAACTGCATAGACCCAGATCTGCCGGTGCATTATGCGGTTTGTAATGCAGCTGACTAATCAGTAGAACAAACAATATAAACCCTGATCTGCCGGCGCATTATGCGATGGCAGATCAGGATCTATGTTGTTTGCGTTTCGATCCAGCTTATACGCAAGTATATACGGTACTTGTCTCTCAGGTTTTCTCTAAATAATAAAGTGATGTTGTAATTCACCTCCAGCAAGGAAACATTAATGAAGGAAATATACGCGATTTAAAAAATTTCATTACTTCAACTGAAACATTATCATTAATTTTTACAATCTATTCTATTAATTCAAACCCTGTTCAATGAAAATATTGCCTTAATGAATGATGATATACTCTATAAATTCAAACCTCTGTTTTCAGTATAACATGCTGTTTCTGTCAAGAACTAATAACATCTCTCTCTCTCTTTCTTATGTACATATGCATCTTGTTTTCTAGTTCTCTCTCTTCTGACAATGCCCGTTTCACTAAAATTCTCAATATTTCAATATTTCTCCTCACATTGATATTTTATATTATTTTGCTTAATGATACTGCAATGTCAATATTTTTGTCAGAGGTTGACAGTGGAAAGGATGCAAAATCATTTTTTTTTATTTTAAAATTTAGTCTTAAAAAAAATGAATTACAGAATTCCACAAATTTGAGGAAATCCTCAACATTTTCTCAGAGATAAAGCAAGACTCCTTTAAGGAAAATTCTGAATGTCCTGTGAAAAATTAATTGTTATTAATCAAGCAATAAGAAAGATATTCAAAAATTTTAATTTGAGGAAGAAATTTTGAGACGCTAAGTGAAACTGAGTTCATGTCTCTACATTTTTCAATAACTATAAAAAATTAGGTATGTACATATAATATGCCCCCCCTTTCCAAAAATTTAAAAATAATACATAATTTGTCATGAGAAACTGATAAACCATTATGGTCTATTAGCCAAAAAAATATATTAATCTCTTGTTGAAAGTTTGAAAGTCCTTGCTTTGAATGCTCTCAGTGTTTTCTGGACCAATGGATCTTCTAGTTCAAGGACAAATCTCATAAAGATACAAAAACAAATAGAAAAATAAATACAGAAAAACGTGAAATTATGAAACCATTCTGAATACTATTCCTACATTTATATACAGTGATTGGTGATTTACTGCAAACTAGCAATGTATTATGCAAAGAATGCATTGAGATGCTGGCTCTTCACCAAGATACATTCGCTCACTATGGGCTCAATATATTCTATTTTAAATAGTAAATTTAATCTACTGCCAGCCTTTGAAAGAACTCGCTTAATTTATATTTTTCATGTTGAATGATTAAATTGAGAAGCATATGATTTTGTTTTTAGTGGGAGCCGCAGTGGCTCTGTGGCTAGCATGCCAGACTCACATGCCAAAGGCTGCAGGTTTGAATCCTGCCCAGATCAGTCCTGGTCAGTTGTTGTTGTGTGCCTCTGGGCAAGGCACTTTATTCCCATTGCTGCATCACTATATAGCCTATCCAGTGTTGATGTGCCTCTGGGCAAGGCACTTTATTCCTATTGCCGCATCACTATATAGCCTATCCAGTGTTGATGTGCCTTTAAACACCAAACAAATAGGCAAACAAATTGCTTTTATTTCTATTATTTCCACTCTTCTAGATCTGAAGGAATGTGAGTTAAAAGTGTCATTTTTTACTTTTACGTTAGGCAATGCTTGTTCGAGGTAAATCACCATTCACAAAGACTAATGAGATGTTAATCTAAAATTCTATTGTGCAACACTCTTGACAATCTAATGTAAATGGACAAGATAAACTTAAATTCTATTGTGCAACACTCTTGACAATCTAATGTAAATGGACAAGATAAACTTAAATTCTATTGTGCAACACTGTCAGATTGATTAAAATTCTTCTGTGCACCATATTTGTCAATCTAAGAACTGGTTCAAACACTTGTAAAAGAAACAAATTTTTGATTGATGAGAAAATAAACTAAAATTATATTATGCAAACCTCTTACCAATGTAAGAATCTGTTTTTATACATAGATGTTTAAAGAAATAATATCATAAACAGTTTGTATTTTCAATGGGTTTTTTCTGTGTTTATTGTTTTGTTTTGTTTTTTGTCTCTCATGGATGAGTAAAACTGTCATAACAGTCACCTTTACTCAGTGGTCACCTGTTCACAATAGCCATTCTAATTCCCCCTCTGCACAAAAATTTCCTATATAAATGGTCTGTATGTAATGGTCACCTGCCTTAGGCCACAGTGGCCAGGTGTTTTCTAACCAAACAATGGTTTTGCCCTGCCTTAAGTGGTCACTGAAGTGAATCTACAGTAACCGCTCAGTCTATACAAACTGAATTTAGCTTCAGGAGGAAGGCATTATTTATATAAAGGAATATCATGTGAATCGATGAGCAAACATTTCGTATCTCGCTTGTACTCCAGTCTTGATGACAGTGTAACTCAAAGGTGTCAATATGTCAAATTCAAAAGCGAGGCAGTTTTTAACATTAGGGTAAAGGGTCGAAGCGATTCGTTTGCTGGATGATGTGAAAAGTAGTCGTGTATTTGCAGAAATGTGCCAGTGTGAGAGGTATAGTTTGATATCTTCAAAGTAGTCATGCTATTGCAGAAATGTGCCAGTGTGAGAGGTATAGTTTGATATCTTCATCGATTTGCCTGTGAATTAAATTTATGTATAAAGAAAAAGTTCGTCTTTGAGAAGAGATAAGAGTGACATACCTTTTCATTAGGGTCAGAAGTTATTCAATATTTAAAATTTATCTGTAAAAGTCAGGCAAAGTTTTGGATCAAAGGTCACAAAGAATAGCCATATACAGCTTCATTTGATTTCCTATTCATCACAAGCTTCTCACATAAACTGACTGCCTTTTGATCTCAGTGAAGTGAGCTACTGACTTATCCAGATATTATTTTTAAAGCATGAACAGCTGTTTCCAAGTGAAACTTGTACAAGCTGGCTGACAAGAGTCAGTCCTACGTTTTACAGTCATATGTAAGCTGTATGTAAGTAGTGAAATTATTGTTTTGTCATGGTGCACACAACAAATATTTGTGACTATTTTAAGTCAGTGATGATTTAATTTATGGGATGGATTAAAGTGAGCACAATACAGTAATCTTGTGTGGAACATAAATTTTGGGAGAGAACAACATATGCACATTTTATAATTTTGTTGAATAGTGCACATAAAACAATATTTATAATGTAATAATAATAATAATAATAATAATAATAATAATAATAATAATAATAATAACAATGACATTCGGTGCATGGTATCTGTTCAAAACAAATTTTAAAAGGTGAACCTGTGTACAGAGGTCACCTGAGTACAACGGCCAATTTTGCCCTTTCCCATGGGTGGCCACTGTTGACAGGTTTGACTGTACAGTGGTCCTCCTCTTATGATCTCACCCTTCTGCACTGAAAAACTGGTCTTATAACACAGACTAAATGGTAACATACTTAATTAGTGTAGGGTAAGGTGGGCCACTGATTAGAAAACTGGAGCAGAAAAATTATTTTTAGCAGACAGTGGCAAATGAGGAGAGTCTGAAGAGGGGTAAGCCCCTGTATAAAGAACATGATCTCAAGTACATCATAAAATTTGTAAATAGCAATTAAATACTGTTGGTATATCAAATTGTGATTTGCCCATTGCATATGAATACGCATTTAATTATGGTTTCAACAGTATACTATTGCTTCAACACTCTCTACATCAGTGATGAATTTCCACTTATAGAAATATAAAAAAAAGAGAAAAAAATATTAATAATCCCCGTTTTCTAATGAATTAAACATGGTACAAAATTTAATCAAAATCCCCTCTGCTTTCCCTTTTTGTCTCTCACTCTCTCTCCCTTGTGCTATAAGGGACAAAAATGCATGGAAATCTTTGGAGCGAGAGAGAAAAAAAGAATTTTCGCTGGATGAAAACCTTTAACGTGAACTTACCCCAAGTAATGTAAAGGAACCCCAAGTCATTATAATGGTATGTGTACATTTTCCATGGGATTTTTCTACATTGTTATATGATACAAAGTTTTCTACATTGTTACATGATACCAATGATACAAAGTTGCAATATCCTGTTGAAACAAGAGGGCCATACAGCAAATTCCTTGGTTAGGAGGCACACAGAGACTGTAATCTATTTAATGGGTCTATGCAGTTTGCAGTTGGTATCGGCTTATACACAAGTATATACAGTAGATAAAGTCACAGAATATCAAAATTTCCCAACTTTGAACTTGAGCTCGAGTTACTTGCTCAGAAAGTGTTGAGAATATAGGAGCAGCTCAAGAGCATGATCTCATCCGATTTATTAATGGCCAAGAATTGGACATAAATGAGATGCAAACATTTCAGACAACAGGGAGGGACCAGCTCAAAAGCACAATTTCATCTTTCTCAAGAATGGCTAAAAACATGATGCAAGGATTGAGAGAACAAGGAAGCAACTTATCAGTTACACTGCAGTTCAGTTCAAGAAAAAAATAGTTAAGGATATGACTGAGTACTAAAAGATATGACAACTAAACTGCAATATGATATCAATGTTGCTGGTTTGGCTACTCACCTTTAAGTAAATAGTTTTCCCGCCTATCACAATCATTTTTCACTGTAACACTCTTCAAGGGAGCCATAAATATGTACCCTGAGGTCGTCTTCTAATGAGGTAGATTCAATGTCAAAACTACCTTTAAAAAAAAATTGGATATATAACCATACCTGTGTTATACTGTATGTGAGGGACTGTGCTGTACTAAGATGCTTATAGTACGGGATCACTGTACGTTGTGACACTTTGAATATTGGACCCCAAATTTATTATGCAACAAAACTTCCAGTGATGAAATACAAGTCTACTCAGCTTCATCAACTTATCTACAACAACTGAACTACGATCTTAACCAGTGACTATGACAATGAAGATAGGACCCCAAATATGGAACACAACACACATTATAATGATGAGAAGCAGCAAGGAAAGTGTGAAGGAAAACTTCTCATATTCACCTGTGACTTTGTCCCTTAAAAAGGACCATGCAACACACACTCTGTAGATGATACATAAAAACACTAAGTTTCATCAATTTATCTTAAACTGCTCTAAAAGGATAGTGTAAGGAAAAACTTAAATACTGACTTGTGAACTTGAACACAGGACCTCTAACAGAGCACATGACAAACTTCCCAATGATGGTATATAAGTATAGCCATATCATTATCTTTTATAGTAGCAGGTTGAGAATGAAAAGTTGCAGGTAGGTCGCCAGTAAGCACTGTGCAAGCACAAAAACGATCTTTGAAATAACAGAAATATAGATGGCCCAGCTGGAAAAGTAGATGGTAATTTTGCCAGCTGCCAGTTGATAATGAGAAGGCTGTAAGTAAAGTCATTGAGGAGAAAGGAAAGAGTGATGCAAAACTTAAAATACTGACTCATTACTTTGACCCTGAAGACAGCCGATAATGTGGTATGCAAAACACCTTGTAGGAAGATATATGAGCATACCAAGTTTAATCCATTTATCTCAAATGGTTTTATAGTTATATAGTGTGAAAATAAAGTGACAGGTGGACCTGTGGACTTATGACAGGGAATGCAAATACTATGTTCCACGCTCTCTGCGAAAAGGTAGGGGAAGAAAAGGAACTTGTCAAGGATGAATTTAACTTCTCAAGTGTAAAGAATTGTTTTTCACTTGCCAATCTCAATTTTTTTAATTTAAATATCAGGGTGTATTCAGATTCCTAAACATTGTTTTTGAATCACAATTAACAAGAATATTGTGAATGGCATATTATACATCTGCCCTGTGTTAAATAGTCTTCCATGTATAAACTGATTTTTTTTTGTAGAAACCATTTTCTTCTTTTAGTCACAATGACCTTGACCTTTGAGCTTTTGACTCCAAGATTAATAAGGTTCTTCCTTATCCCAAGTGCAAGCCATCCACAAAGTTTGGTAACTGCAGATACTGGACAACTCGAGTTATTGTGTGGAAATAAACTTAGTAACAGACAAATGGACAGACAGATGTAGATCTTAACATAATTTGCTCCATGTTATGATAGCTACTGTATATACTTGCGTATAGGCCGATACCAACTGCAAACTGCATAGACCAGATCTGCCGTCGCATAATGCGCCGGCAGATCTGGGTCTATGCAGTTTGTAAGGACTAATCAGTAGAACAAAGAACATAACCCTGATCTGCCGGTGCATTATGCGACAGCAGATCAGGGTCTATGTTCTTGCATTTGGACCCGGTTATATGCAAGTATACATGGTATATAAAAACTAGAATGATTAAAATAAAAAAATTGATGGTACTGAGGTGGACTGGGCAGTGAAAACAGGAGATGAAAAATGAGGGCTGCATACATTTGAAAGTTTTTTTTACATCTTATGAAATCGTCTATATCAAGCTACATAACAATCCTCATGCACTTTTGTCTGGGATGTAACCCTAACAGACAATGGATGCAAGGCACCAGGCCATTGCATAAGTTTTCTGGTGTTTAATGAGTCGAGCTAACAAGAGGCCCAAGTGCACCTGAGATAACTCACTTGGTTGGCATCAGCCTAACAGCCTAATAACCAGATGTAAGAGAGTTGACAAAAAAATCTGGGCTAGTGGGATGCTTTCTGTAGACATTTCTTCCAATTTTGTCCATTACACATTTTATGAAAACAACTGTCAAGGTTTCTCTTATTTTTGTATCTTCATTATTATTTTATAAACGATCAACATCATTTGTAATACAGAAAGGTATAATGCTAGGATTCTTTCTGTCAAACTTTGTTAAATTCTGTTGAGTGCCCTGTCAGCTATTTGGAAAGTGTGGCCATATTTGAAGGCGGATTGGCATCATCTGAAAAAATTAAAAGTTCTTCATGCTAGGAGGTTTTCTCTCAGAATTTGGTCAAATTCTATAGGTTTTGTTTAAGAAGTCATTAAAAACTTTTTTAATATATTTAGGAGCAGTAGCCATATTTAATGATGAATCTGCATCATTTGTAGAAAATTGAAAAGCATTATTGTCAGACTGTCAAATTTGTGAAAACCTGTTGAGCTGTTTTTGAGAAGAAGTTGTTTAAATGTCTTGTTTTAAATTATTTTTAACACCAGCAGCCATATTTGATGAACTTATTTAATGGTTTTTCTATTTTTAATATTGGTGGCCATATTTAATGGTGGATCAGCACCAGTTGTACAAATTGTAAAGGCATTCATGCTAGAATGCTTTCTGTAAGATTTTTGGTTACATTCTGTTCACGAGTTTTGAAAAGTCATTGCAGTTTTTTTTTAGTAACAACAGCCATTATTAATGACAGCTTGGAATCATTTCTGAAAGGTCTTAATGCCAGGGTCCTTTCTTTTTAATTTGGTCAAATTCTGTTGCCATATTTTATGGCAGACTGTCATCATTTGTATAAATCTGAAAGACCTTCATATTAGGATGCTTTCTGTCAAATGTGTTCATATTCTGTTCAGCAATATTTTTAGATAAGTTGCTTAAAGGATTTTCTATTTTTAGTAATGGCAGTTGGCAGCAATATTTGATTACAGATTGTATCATTTGTAAACACTTGAGAAACCTTGATGTCAGTACGGCTCATGTCAATTTTGGTCCCAATCAGTTGAGTGCTTTTTGGAGAAGTTGAAAATAGAAAATTTTCATGGATAGATCACACTCAACAAAGGGCCATACCCTAAGCTCACTTGGCCTTACAGCCAGGCATGTTAAAAACTTAGGGTCCGGATTACATTTCAGACAGCTGTATCCATACCAAAGTTAAAAGAAAACAGTTAAATTAGAAATAAAGAAGAAAATCCATCTGCACTATGTAACAGACTTTTTCCCATGGCTTGTGATGATGTAATCATCCATGATCTTTATAATGCAAGCCTTTTTACCAAGTTAGATCAAAAAGTTGATCAAACATACAGTCTCTAGAGTGGTAACAAGCTGAGCCAATCAGATGCAAAATCAACTCATTATTATGCATAGGTCTTGCTCATAATAAAACTCTTCAAATATCTAAAAGATATTAGCCTGTTTACCAAGTCTGATCAGAATTGGGTCAGAAATACCATCTCTTGAGTGATAAGAATCTCAACCAATCACATGCATCATAACCTCATTAATATGCATGGATCTCTCTCATTATGAAACTAGTCTTGAAATCTTGATTATATAAGTTTATATTCTACGTCTGATTAAAGTCAGACCAGAAATATGGCCTCCATGGTGATAACATCCATTGTTGATGGACAGAGGGACAATACAAAATGGACACTGGGCCATACCATCATTGGTGAGCTACAAATTAGTTACTCCTTTCTTTCTATAACTGTAAACTTTTGATTATTATATATTAATTGAAAGTAAGCTGAACAATGTCACTGTCTAAACAACAACAAAAATATTTCTGAATCATAGAAAAAAAACGTTATCATGCAGAAGAAACTGTTTATGTAGTTTATCTAAACTGTAGGTGAGAGAGAAATAGAGTGAGAGAAAACAAGTGTGCAAATGTCAAAGGTGTTTGATAAGAGCCTGTTTTTACTCACATAAATCACAAAAAATGCTCTCCAGCATTACAGTATAGGTATAATTAAGGAACAATTAAGCAGACTACCTACCAAGTTATAAATAATAGTCCTTTTTCAAAACAGGGAAGAACTGGACAATTGCTATTACTTTTAATTTTCACAATCCTCCATGCACATTAATATAAATTATTCTTTGTTAAATAATCTTTCCCACCATATGAAGAATAGGTCACTTTAATTTAGGAACAGTATAATAAATAAGCAATGCAAATGACAAGCTCTCACCCCCACATTAGCTAATGGCACTGTTCACAGAGGTTCTATGATGAGAGCAGTACTATTCCAATGGCACAAAAAATAGCACCAAAAAAAAAAAAGGTGCTGAAACATACAACTAGGTACCATACATATACACATGCAAGTCAATGACAGTACCTGTGGTTAAATATCACCAAGATGTATTTTATTTAATGCTCAACTAACCTTTTGCAATTCTTTCCTCTTTGTAAATACTTTAAAACATCAATTATTTCAAAATTATACAGTACTCACTCATTATAACACTGTCCATGGTAGCTATACAGTATAATGCCCTATAGTGAGACTGCCTTATAATGAAGTACATGATATATATATAGGATAAAGATTAAATCCATTTACTAGCCAATGGGTCCATCTCAAAACATTTAGTACTCTATTTTTCATTCCCCCATCAACAGACTGGTTCTCTGGCTGTAAAATAATTAGTGATCTGATACCTATAATTTTAATACTATTTCATGAAATGTGATCCACAACCATACTCACCCTATAACAGGAATGGTGTTATAATGAAGGGCTTATAGTGAGGGAGTGCTGTACTTTTCACTCTTGTTCTAAGTTTTGCCTATGTGGAGGTAATAATCATAGGCTTATATATGGGGATAGATGCTAGAGTACATTAGTGCAGGAGTATAATATGAATGGATACAATGATGGAAAAAAATGTATTGATTTACCCCTCAAACAATTTCACAAATATTTCCAATTGTAAGGCTTGAGTGAATGTAAAGAAGAAAGAGACAGAGGGAAGGAGTAGAGAAACTAATTTGACAACAATATGAGGTAAAGAGTGACAAAAGTTTTCAGGTTAATATTCAAATTAAAGTCCATCTCAACTGTTGTGTTGAACAATGAAAGTAAATTGTTGGCATGAAAATTGGAGATTTGGCATCAATAAGGTATTTTAACAGGACAAAAAATATTTTGTACTCCATCAATAATATCAATAGTATCATATTGTCAACAGACTCTCTCTCTCTGTGTCTCCCTCTCTCTCTCTCAACCAGTGAGATCATTTCCCATGGTAAAAATTAATCAACAGCGTTCCTATACAAATCTGATTTTGTTTCCCCATGACTTTACAGTGACTTCTCCATGACAAATTTCTGATTTTCCATGAGTAAAGTGACTGTCTTTAATGTATACAATGAAAAGGCTGGAAGGTTGGATCTGTACACAGGAAATAATGATAATATTGATCAACATGATAGGCAAGATAACCACATAATCAGCTTTTTTTGTCAAGATGGCCTCCTCATCCCCTTACAACCATCCAATCCACCCACTTTAACACTACTGACTGACAAGCAAGTAAAGGGAGATTTTCAATTTGTGGACATTTTCCATGACTTTTCCATTACTTTCCATGACAATTTTTTTTTTCCATGACTTTTCCATGACTTTATATGACAACATTGTTTTCCAGAATTTTTCCAGGATTTTCCATGACAGTGGGAACCCTGAATCAAGAATCTGGGATAACTTTGGCATTATATCTCTTCTAATGCTTACAGCTGAATCACCATAAGGGCTGTTCCATTTAAACATAAATGGTTGCTAGTGAAGGCAGATGTTTAAAAATATATGCCAGGGTACTCTGATTACTCAAAGAGGTCACATGAAAATGACACAAAATTCTAAATTGCATCTATGGGTGACTACTCCAAGCTGAAAGTGCCTTCCCTGGGTCCCAAGTATTTGTTACTGGAACAGCCTTAACTTACTTAGACTGGTTTTCAAATGACCAACTGTACATCACAATTTTTGGGATTACTTGCTAAAACTAAAAGCTTCTGCAATTAGGAACTTTCAATTTGAAAACTGTTAATTACCAATACAAGCATATTACTCCTGCCCATTCAAGCTCAATCACATCTATAACTTTCTGTATATAATAAAAGTACACAATTTTAATTTTCTGTACACATCCTTCCTTGCAATATGAATGTACAAAAGGCATATTTTTAGAGTACTTACTATTGGGTGCCAATGATGTACACATATAATCACAAACCATTCAGCTTTGTGTGACTTACAGTTTGTGAGACTTACAGTTTGTGTAGGCTAAATGGACAAACTTGTACATATGACATCTCTAACGGACAAGTATCAAATCTGTAATACACAAATGAACTTTCAGATTAGTGACAACAGGAGAAAGACCTACTTCATACAGAGAATTACTGGTGAACTTATTTTAGAGTAACTAAACTCTAAGCCTCTACAAAACTAACCATTCCCAATCGTCATAATTACTTAGTTATATCTAGCTTACTTGAACTATCTTGTCCAACTATGTAAGAAGGGACAGATATAAATTGGATATATACATGGACAACAGTTTTAATCAGTAAGCAGAAGATATAAACAAAAAACCCCAGCACAGAACTAAAAGCCGCAAGGGGTATTGTGGGTATTAGTCTATATACTCAGCAGGGTCCAACTGCAAATTGCATAAACCTAGATCTGCTGTCGCATAATGTGCCAGCAGATCTAGGTCTATGTGGTTTGCTAGGAGTATCAGCAGAACCAACAACATTGACCCTAATCTGCTGGCGCATTATGAGATGGTAGATCAGGGTCCATACTGTTTGCAGTTGGACCCGAGTTATGAGTGAGTATATACAGTATTTTACACTTTGTATCAGTGAGTAATTAACCAATTAGAACTACCTTAATTTTTGCATATTAATCTTGCATGTCCACTCAAATTACTTCAATGTCAGCACTTTATATGTGATGTTGCTGATGTCATTTGTTTTATTAATTTATATAGGTATAAAGTTGCCATAATAGTGAAAATATAAGCATTTTGTTTTTGTATTCATCTCCTGAACTTCAAAAGTGTTATACTATTTCCTGCAAAGGGAGGAATTTTGTATTCACATGGTTGGTGGCAGTTACAACTGCAATGTGGGCTCAACCCCTCAAAAATGCCCAAATATCATTACTAATTACATCATGTATGTGGCAGTATTTTGCTGAATATTCTTGTCCTACTACAGAAATAAATGTATAAATATAGATTGGAATGTGCATATTAAATAAGTTGTTATTTTGTCAGTGTAATTCCATTTTCTTCCACAAGTATTCTCCATTAGGATTGTGTTCTTTGTGAATTAAATAAGTTCATCCAATCCTCATCATTTTCCTTTATTGCTGGAAAAGCCTGTAGAAAAATCTTTAACACAGCAGTCTGATAGATCCATTGTCAGCCCCAAGAAGCATGGTCCTGTTCAATGGCAGGATTGCCATACTTGTCAAAACTCCTTTAAAGGTCTCTGACCTCAACTTGGCACAGGAGAAATTAGCCTGAAGAAAAAAAAATGAGTACAGTATTCCCTCATTATAACACTGTCCATGGAAACCATAGAGTATACTACCTTATAGTGAGACCACCTTATAATGAAGTACATGATTTTACTAGCATCTTTGAAATGAGATCCATGACCATACTCACCTTGTAACATGAACATTATAATGAAGGGCTTTAGAGTGAGGGAGTTCTGTACTGTACAGCTGTCACCTATCAACTTAAGTGATTACAGATACAATTTACAGTAACTGTTTTACACCATGCATAACTGGTGCTATTTGGAGTTGTCAGTAAACAAACCTCACTAACACCGTGTTTACTTTGCAAGTTGACACTTGTGCATTTTCCAATTATATCAATATTCAATCAGAGTATCTGTAGTGCACATTAACACTTCTATACATAACACATTTGGCTACTTCAAACACCTCATTATTAAAAATAATTCATGTGTGCAGAAACCAAAATGGATTCATCTGTCATAGCAGAGGACCTATTTGAATCTTTTTTTTTTTTTTATTTGTTCATGATGTCAGATCATAGAGGTAGGATTAATAGAGATTCTAATACATCTGGTATAATGTCAACATTTGCATTAGTAACTTTGATGCCATTTGGACATCATGACTGTCCCTGTCACATAGTTCCATGGGGAATTACATTTTCAGTTATTTTTCAACAACATTTTTCCAAAGTGGTTTAGAATAGGAATAAGTCTTGTGCTTGAGGATTTGAGAATGTTAATGACAGTTTTACTGTCACAAATATCTGTTTTAATGGCTCAATTCACTATTAGCATTTTTAAATCCTAAAATACAAGACTGTTTACCAGAATTGGATTAATGATACCAAACTGTATGTATGTAGAACAGTACCTGTTTATCAACAGAAGTGTGGACCCCAATCTTGTTTCCTGTGGTGGCACTGATGATTTGACCCTTGTAAAAGTTGACACAATGGACAGGTTCACTGTGACCTAGGTTGATAAATGATAAATTTTTCATCTTATGTATACATTTTGTTAGATTCAGGCTACAAAGGGTGAAGAGGTGAGAGGTACACAATTTTATTCTATACATACCATTCACACGTTTATTATCACATAGAACACAGGATCCCTTACTTAATTTGGATTATACTTGTGTGCGGCCATTCGGCCATGTACGAGCGGTCCGATTAAAAACCGTTAACAAACTGAGAATTCCCAATTATTCTTATTTTAGAAGTTATCATAGACCAGCTATAACTTCAATTTTAAAGGCACAACACAAAAAGAACCATGCTGCTATAACACACCCCTCCCCACTTCTAATACCACTATATATCATGATTGGGCATTACCGTATATACTTGCGTATAAACTGATACCAACTGCAAAGTGCATAGACCCAGATCCACCATCGCATAATGTGCTGGCAGATCTGGGTCTATGCAGTTTGTAAGGACTAATCAGTAGAACAAACAACATAGACCCTGATCTGCCGGCGCATTATGTGTTGGCAGATCAGGGTCTATGTTATTTGCATTTGGACTCGGCTTATAAGAGTATATATGGTAATCATGTATCGCACAGGGATACTTAGCCATTTTGTTCATATATTCATAGAACTGAATGTAATCTTATCTCTCATCTAGACATCTACACTGATGCAGATGTGTCAACCATAACAAGACCTTCTCAGCAAGGTAGTCAATATTTTTCCATAAGTTAGACAATATTTCAGTAAGGTGTAATGAAATATCATGTAATACTATTGTCAACTTGGAAAACATGCATTTGAAAAGTTCTGAAGTGTGATCTGATGCAGCAAATGCATCATTATGTTCAACTAAAAAGTTTACAAAGTACACATAGACCTTAATGACTCCAGTTCAGTTTCAGAAACTGTAGTTCCAAACCACATGGAGGTCAATGGCTTCTTGCTAGATCTCTCAACTCAACATTACTCAAATCAACACGTATGTCCAGTAAATGTAATTGTTGCCTTTTCTGCTTTTTTTTCCAAACACAGCTAAGAATCTTATAACTCCTTTTTATATTTCTATGCTGATTATTTTAACTTTTTAAAAGGCTGATTGTCCCTTTCCCCTTTATTGTTTTCATTTGTTGGATGACATTTCTAGATAAAAGATCAATCATGCAGGCATTCTGCATGAAAAACATGTACAGTTTAAAGCGTCTGAGGTACTCCTGTAAAGTCGGTCTAGTTCCCTAACCAGCTCCACTGAATCAAATATGACCAAACCTTAAGAAATATCCAGATTTGACCATGATGATCATATTTTCATAGTTTTTGCTATTATTCTTCACGTCTGTAATTTAAGGGTAATTTCAGTAAGACTTACAGTCAAATCATAAGGGTTGGCAGGTCTGAATGATGCTAAATGTTTCATTTTCTTATTTTAATGTTATGACAAATCCACAAAATTAAGTACTCAAAAAAAGAATGTCTTTTTTGTTTGGGTCAAATCCAAATCCAAGTCTACCTGAATCTACATTAATTACTTGATTCCTCAATATGACCATTACCCTATCACAAGTATTTAACCTACCATTTATACTCGCTTATAATGTGGGTCCAACTGCAAAAAACATAGACCCTGATCTGCCATTTCATAATGAGCTGGCAGATCAGGGTCTATGTTGTTTGTTCTACTGATTCCTCCTAACAAACTGCATAGACCCAAATCTACCAGTGCATTATGCCATCACTGATTTGGATCGATGCAGTTTGCACTTGGACCCGACTTATAAGCGAGTATATATGGTATCACCAGAGCTGACATAAAATTGTCTACTCGTCATCATAACATTTTATGTAAAATCAAAGTTTTTCCAAATATAATGAATATGCATTTTAAGGAAATATTTAATCTTGTATGAAAAATGTGAACCATGTATACTTGCTTATATGTCAAGTCCAACTGCAAAAGTGCACAGACCCAGATCTGCTGTCATATAATGTGCACACAGATCTGGGTCTATGCACTTTGTCAGGAATAATCAGTAGAACAAACAACATAGAGCCTGATCTACCAATACATTATGCGATGGCAGATCAGGGTCCACATTGTTTGCAGTTGGACTTGATTCATTAGCAAGTATTAATGGTAATTATGACTATTTGAATTGGTATGTATCATACAGCAACAATCAACATGGTGTTGGAGCATCTGTATGTATGCTCTGATAAAGTGTAGCCATGATAATGTAATTACTTGTACCTCGTCAGTGATAGCCAATGTCAATGGTTGATTGGAATTTGTAATGTGCTAATGTTTGTCTGATAGATAGACAGATTTGGTAATTTATCAGCTATTGGTCAGGTAGTACGTTTTTTAATTACACATATACTTTGTTCAATCAGGGTATGTCATACAAAAAAACTTGGATGCAGACATTTTATTAACTGATGCCTGCAGTGCAGAGCAATAGTTTTCATACATTCGTTATGATGTAAATTGTATATTCAAGACTTTTATGACATATTTATAATTATGAAAGAACAAAAAACTTTACAAAAATTGAAAATAAGTTGAAAACAACATCAGAAATAGATGTAGAAAATGTAAATGTAAACCAAGCAGTTATTTCGGTTCAATGTAAAGAAATAAATCTCCATCATGAACAAAGAGGGTTGTAATGATTAGTTACCATATTATTCTGATGAAGCAATTTTAGAGGTATTTAGAGAAATGTTATAAAAGAGTCTTAAATTAACTGTTGTATATTTGGCCTAATGTTATGTCTCTTGATTACAACTGATTTACTTGTACAACAATAATATTTTCACTTTCCCTCAAGTGTTGGACCATCTTTCCAGTGTGGAGCATCCACGCAGGACTTGTCTATCCCTCAAGTGTTGGACCATCTTTCCAGTGTGGAGCATCCATGCAGGACTTGTCTATCCCTCATGTGACTGTTATTATACCTCAATTACGTCAAATAATGTTTTGATTGCTACTCTATACTATTTTTTAAATGGCTTAATCTCATCCACGACATTGTGGCCTTCAGCTTTTTATCTATCAGTTCAATTTCAGAATCTAAGAAATATTTCAGTGATTTAAACCCTGTTTCCAAATTTAATGCCAATTTTTTCACTCTAAACCAAATTTTATATACTCATCTATCAAAAAATGTCCATGGCCATGTTGTCCTTGTAATACTTCACTTGTGAAAAAGGAGCAACATTATTTTTATCATCCATTTCTTTGTTTTCATCTATAAACATGGAAGAAATAATAGCCTTGTTCCTGCCTATGAATTATGACCCTGAGGATGAGACTTATTTTTCTCACCCATCTCGCTGAGAAATCTTGTGATTTTAACAGTAAGTCCAAATAATTACATAATCTATGCATTTTTCCTTTTGATAACAAAATTATTTTTGAAACTAATCAAAAGCCAAACCAAGACCTGGGAAAAAAAGACTGAAATCAATAGAAGACAAAGTACCCCAAATTCTGGGGGCACTAGATGGCACTGTGAGTGTTGACTAAGGTAAATTTGCTATGGTAAATTTAATTATAATAATGAAAATAAATCAAGCGAATTCACACATTAAATAGAAGTAAAATTTATATTACTGTATATACTTGCTTATAAGCTTATACAACTGCAAACTGCATAGATCCAGATCTGCCATCACATAATGTGCTGTCAGATCTGGGTCTATGCAGTTTGTAAGAACTAATCAGTAGAACAAACAAAATAGACACTGATCTTCCGGCGCATTATGCGACTGCAGATCAGAGTCTATGTTGTTTGCATTTGGACCCGCAAGTATGGATGGTAGGGCAAATTTTGCAAGATCAGTTGTTGTATATGTAACCTTGCATCAATTTTCATGGTATTCAACTTTTGATGTCATAATCTTGATGATGTCACAGTATTCAACTTTTGATGTCATAATCTTGATGATGTCACTGATTTCTCAAGGGAAAAGACCAAAACATATCAGCTTGATAAAAACTGCAAGGGGGCATTATTTTTGCCATTGTTCTCCCAGATTGATTTCTGCAAATTCTCTACACCCAGACTACTCTGTGCTCAGAAAGCTTCAAGACTAAGGGGCTCAGTCTACTCAAATGTACCAGTAACCATTTCTAAGTCCCTAAAGTAATCAGCATATTTGTTATATTGTACAACTCCACCTCTAAAAATAATATTCATCTTGAGTTTAAAAGAATTCAACTTTATCACAGTAATGCCGGGCTTGTAAAAACACTTCGCCAGCAATATTGGTTCTGTATGGAGATATCCTGCACAAATATTTACTTGTGAAAACACTTCTCCACCGATACTGGTTTTGTATGGAGATATCCTGCACAAATATTTACTTGTAAAAACACTTCGCCACTGATATTGGTTTTGTATGGAGATATCCTGCACAAATATTTACTTGTAAAAACACTTCGCCACCGATATTGGTTCTGTATGGAGATATCCTGCACAAATATTTACTTGTAAAAACCACTTCGCCACCGATATTGGTTCTGTATGGAGATATCCTGCACAAATATTTACTTGTAAAAACACTTCTCCACCAATATTGGTTCTGTATGGAGATATCCTGCACAAACATTTACTTGTAAAAACCAATTCGCCACCGATATTGGTTCTGTATGGAGATATCCTGCACAAATATTTACTTGTAAAAACACTTCTCCACCAATATTGGTTCTGTATGGAGATATCCTGCACAAATATTTACTTGTAAAAACACTTCGCCACCAATATTGGTTCTGTATGGAGATATCCTGCACAAATATTTACTTGTAAAAACACTTCTTCACCAATATTGGTTTTGTATTTACCTGTAAAAACACTTTGTAACTGATACTGGTTTTGTATGGAGATATCCTGCACAAAAATTTACTGAGTTACATAAATACTTAAAAAGATTTAAATGTGTTGATAGATAATTATAATTTTACAAATGCAGAATGGAAAAGGCAACAAAAATATGGTTATAATAGTATTCATCATTCTAAATGGGTCTATCATGATTGACATGAGAAAAATGGTCAAATTTTCACCTTTAAATTGACAAATTTCTCTTCCATCATCAACATTCCACAGCTTCATGGTCATGTCAAAGGCAGTTGACACAAAGGTATTTTTGTTGTAGGCTTTCATCTGAAAATCAAATTTTTTTATAAGAATCAATAAAGCTTTGAACGAACCAATGAGTAAAAATAAAAGTCCTTTTCAAACTACTACTACTACTAGTACTGCTGCTGCTACAGCTACTAATTAATAATAATAAGATAATAATATTAATAATACCAATCATGATGATGATATCTGTTTTATTTGTAGTCAGTATTTGATCATCCATGAAAAACAAAATAGGTAAAAAAAAATTTAAAAAATAATATCACTGGACAACAACAGTTATTCATCAATGGCATCAAAACAGCGAAAATCTGGATTTTCATACTGCAAATAATAGATATTCTGAACATTTATTTTGGAAGAAGAATTATTGCTTTGGTTAAATTTTCTCTATCATAAGCGTTACATTATGTAATTGTTTGGGTGCAATGAATTTAAAACCGCTGATAAGACACTGTTTTTTTAACTGAATCAGTTGCAAATCTTATTTTATTTTAACACCACCTAATGTTCACCTTAAGGCTATAAAAGGTTGGTCTTGTAATTAGAGTTTTGATTAATTAAAAGGACACGGGCAAAATTTGAACAATTAAGTTTTATGATAACCATTTTACAAAGGAGATACCATATATACTCGCCTATAAGTTGAGTCCAAATGCAACCAACATAGACCCTGATCTGCCATCACATAATGCACCAGCAGGTCAGAGTCTATGTTGTTCATTCTACTGATTACTCCTAACAAACTGAACAGTCCCAGATCTGCTGGCGCATTATGCAACAGCAGATCTGCATCTATGAAGTTTGCGGTTGGATCCAATTTATAAGTAAGTATATACTGTAGTGCCTTTAGGACCTTTAGATTGTTGTTGTAACGATAGGGATTGCTATAATGACCATTTAGAAGGGTCAAAAAAACACGGCATCCAGCTAATAAATGCAGAATTATAAAGGTCGGCAGATGGAAGAACGAACTTTGAACTTTTCAGTTGCCAAGTTTGTTATTTTGTTTTAAGGAAATGTATTTCAGGATTTGTTTTGGGTGTTTACTATGTGTAACCACAAGTGCCAACATAGAAGAAGAAAAAGAAAGAAAGAAAGAAGAACATGATGACGATGATGATGATGATGATGATGAGTTGCAGAAATTATATACAATGGACTTGATGATATATGAACCAATCAGACAAGAAGAAAATTGGGAGCTTTAAAATCTGCACTCTTGGTGTGGGACCGAAAGCTATTAGAAATCACTTCAAAACTACTCTCTCTCTCTTGTAAGGGATCAAGAGGATCAACCATATATATTTTTTTATGTAGAGAAGATGTCACAGTTACTTAGTTTTGACTGAAGGGTGTAATACTCCTCATGAAAGATTTATACAGCAGCTTTTGTGACTCTACAAGTGATAGTGCATGCTTTACAAATCCTCTTGCCCAATCCCAGGGACAAGCTCAAATTCGGCTCTAGCAAACTCAAGTTTGCAAGGTACTTGCCCATGGGCAAATCAAAAAGACTGAGAGCAAGAGGTCATGTTTTGAGTTCATAATGCTTTATGTTCTGCAAGTTTAATACTCTGTGATCTTGCCACAGTACATATATCAACACCTGTGATCTTGCCACAGTACATATATCAACACCTGTGTGCTCTGAATGTGATCTTGCCACAGTACATATATCAACACCTGTGTGCTCTGAATGTGATCTTGCCACAGTACATATATCAACACCTGTGTGCTCTGAATGTGATCTTGCCACAGTACATATATCAACACCTGTGATCTTGCCACAGTACATATATCAACACCTGTGGGCTCTGAATGTGATCTTGCCACAGTACATATATCAACACCTGTGGGCTCTGAATGTGATCTTGCCACAGTACATATATCAACACCTGTGTGCTCTGAATGTGATCTTGCCACAGTACATATATCAACACCTGTGGGCTCTGAATGTGATCTTGCCACAGTACATATATCAACACCTGTGTGCTCTGAATGTGCAGAGATTGCTGACTCTAAACAATCAGCTTGTCAAAGATTGTTTTGATGCATGTTGTCAATTTCAAGGTGAATAGGTGATAATTGTTAATAATATAACTCGTGAGATTTCGTTCACAGATGTGTTTGGAAATAAAAGGCACTCATCTCTAATGATTAGCTGCCTGGAAATATAGCACCCACAAGAGGTGCTTATCTTCTATTATTACGTGATTATTACAGGGGACCAATATACAGTTACTATTTGGCATATAATTAAATGGATAAAACAATTGCTCTCAAATCATTGTCAAAAGTCGGCATGTCAAAGATTGTATAAGATGCATGTCTCCAATTTCAATTTAAAAATTGGATATGTGGAAGCGGAAGCAGACATGTGAGTGGACACAACACACCCCAGAAAAAAGCAAAGAGTGAATTCATTGCTATTGGAATATTTCAGTGAGAGACTCAGTTTTACCTTACTTTCTTACTGAATGGATACTTAAAGCTGCATGATTATTTGAACTTTAAGTGGAAATGTAGATAAAGAAAAATGTTATGATATATTAAAAGATGATTAAAATTAAGTTAACACAGTTCTGTTCTTGGCTGTTTAATTTTTCAGTTTACAGTCTTTTGACCTAAACATTCTCTTTTTCTTTTAAAAATCTATCCATTCCAAAATCCTTATCTACCTATCCATTTATCTATTTTTTAAACATGTATATGTCTGTCGTTGGATTTCTAACTATAGCTGCATTTTTTAACCCTTCCTTTTTTTCTCGTCTACATATCTGTCTACAAATTTGAACGCCTTCCTTTTCTTCTCATTTACATATCTGTCTACAAATTTGAACACCTTCCTTTTCTTCTCATCTACATATCTGTCTACAAATTTGAATGCCTTCCTTTTCTTCTCATCTACATATCTGTCTACAAATTTGAATGCCTTCCTTTTCTTCTCATTTACATATCTGTCTACAAATTTGAACGCCTTCCTTTTCTTCTCAATTACATATCTGTCTACAAATCTGAACGCCTTCCTTTCTTCTCATCTACATATCTGTCTACAAATTTGAATGCCTTCCTTTTCTTCTCATTTACACATCTGTCTACAAGTACTGTATACACCCTTTTTGATAATGTAATGATCAACATATGGTTTTAAGGTGCAAACAAAGATAAAAAGAAAAAAAAGTTCTTTATTTGTAAAATACATAGAATGTGATTTTCTTAAAATCCTATATTTTATTTTACCATATTTTATTACTTTAAGATTTTTTGTTGTCATATTTTGGGGCAAGCTCAAATCCCCCAAGGGCAAGTTAAATTTTCCAGTCAGCTTGCCCTGGGCAAACTGACTTTCATAAAATTTTTAATGTCTCGTAGTGTTTGAGAAAATGAATAAACCTAAACCCTAACCTAGAAAAACTGAGTTTAATGCAGAGGCAGGCACAAATCAATTAATAAATAAATATTTGTGACCATGTTTTCACTGAAAGCTGTGGTACTCCTTATGAAACATTTACATACCATGTCTTGTGACTCTACAAGCAATTATGATGTTTAAGAAATTATCTAAATGTAAACACTTACCTCAGTGTTGATGCCAGACAGACAGATGGTTGGGCAGACAAATGAATTTGTGGACATACATTATCAATCCATAAGCCAGAATTGCTTTGCAATAGAGTCAAAAATAATAAAAATTTGGCTTGAAGCTTACTCAGAAGGCAGAATTGTGTTATTTCATACATGTATCGGATTGTGTACCTAATTTGCTTTCTGACCTACTTTAGAAAATAAAACCATATTCCATATACACTGATTCTACAAAATAATGATAAGAAAACCATGTATCTACTTCATGAGTTTCCATCTTAAAACACACCATCTATCTGGAAAAGGAAGAATGTAGACCCAACATTCACGCCAAGTTCCTAGATTTGGTTCACAGTGTTCAGCTATATATGTTACATAGGCTGCCTTTTCAAATGCATACCTTACACCTAATAAACAAACCTGCACTATTTCTCCATCATGGCCTTTCCAGGTACTCATCAGTATACCAGTTTGGAGGTCCAAAATGGAGATAACCCCTGTAGAAAACCCAACAGCCACCCAAGATCCATTGGGACTAACAGTCACACATCGAATTGGACCTGGAATATACCCAAAACAATAACGATATGTACTAAGCAGCTGTAACTTTTTTTGTACGAACACTGTCATACCCTAACATGAACAAGAGGCTCAGTTGAATCTAATATTGCACACCTGGCATACAATGCTCAGCTGTTATAGAGAAGAAGCTGAAAATAGGTTTTCTGTCTGGTTGCTATTCAAGCCACACCATTGCTAGGAAAGCCACCGAGACAAATGTTTAAAAAGCATGTCCTATGAAACATTCCTCCCAAGTTTGATCAAAAATGGCTTAACTTCTTTAGAAAAGATGTTGAAAATAAGTTTTCTAATTGGCTGCTCAGAAGCTAGGGAAGCCACCCTGGACACAATTTTGATCGAGCATGCCCTAAGAAACATTCCAACCAAGTTTGATCAAAATCTGCTCAGCCATTCAAGAGAAGAAGCTGAAAATAGTTTTTCCATATGGTTGCTATGGATGCCACACTGTTGCTATGGAAGGCACCCCAAATACAATTTTGGAAGAGTATGTCCTAAAGTATATTTATGCCAAGTTTCATTCAAATTAGCACAGTGTTTTTTTCAGAAGTGGAAAATAGCAAATGTAGATGGATGGACAATAGACAATGAATGCATGGCCATACCATAAGTGGACATGGTTTTCAACTAGAAACCTGCAGTAAAACAGCACCTTTTCAACCTTTCGATGTAGAATAATTCATGCCCCTAACAATGTCACACTAAGCTCGCCGCCTCATTGAAGATGGATCGAAAATTAAAAGTCTTTTGTACACATCTAACAAACCATTCCCAATTGTATTCCAAAAACTGAAGTCTACTTTAATAGTACAGAAGGGGTTCCCAAACATTACACCTACACTAAAGCACACGTAGTAAGACAGATAAGTGGTATCATATTTCCTTCCAAAAAGCATGGGAACAATTAAAAAACAACTCTGAACAGTACATTATATGCCCACCATATGTTTAATACAACTCTATGTAGGTACAAGTAGGGCATGGTTGACTCTGGAGATTACTGATTGATGACTCAATGACCCTGACCTTTGGTGGTCAAGGTAAGTGGTCTTTAACCAAACGTACTGTGCAGAAACCATTATTCTCTTTTAAGACTTATCATAACTTGGACATCTGATCTTTAGACCCTAAAATCAAAAGGTTTCTTTCTTAACCTAAATGCAAGCCATGTCAAGAGGCTTATTCTAGAACACAAGTCATTGTGAGAAACCCATATTTCTTCGAGTCAGAATTAGCTAAACTTCTGACATTTGATCCCAAAATCAAAAGACCTTTTCCCTCCACAAATTTTGGTCAAGGTGCATGGAGTAGAATAAAAGTTATTATGCAAAAACCATTTTTCTTCTTTCAGTCAATGTCCTTGACCTCTGACCCCAAATCAATGGGCCTCCTTCTGACCCAAAGTGTAAGCCATCCACAAACTTTGGTGAAAGTACAAGGCTGATAACTTAACTTTTTATGCAGAAACTTTTTTCATTTTTCAGCCAGTGACCATGACCTTTGACCTTTTGACCCCAACATCAATATGCTTCTCCTTACTCCTAATGCAAGAAAAATAAAGTTACTGTGCAGAAACTATTTTTCTTCTTTCAGTCAGAGTGACTTTGACCTTTGATCTTTTAACCCCCAAATCAATAGGTTTCTTCCTTACCCCAAGTGCATGCCATTTACAAAGTTTGGTCCAGGTCTTTGGCGTAGAATTAATGTTACTTTGCAAACAAAAGTTTTCTATTTTCAGTCACACTCATTTTGACCTTAAACATTTTGACTCCAACATCAATAGGCTCCTTTCTTACCCAAGTTCAAGTCATCCACAATGTTTGCTCCAGGTCTTTGACCAAGGACTAATGTTATTGTATAGAAACCATTTTTCTGCTTTTAGTCATAGTGATCATGACCTTGAAACATTTAACCCCTAAGTGCAAACCATCCACAAAGTTTGGTAAAAGTAGATGGTGTAAAACTAAAGTTATTATGTGGAAACAAAAACAGTAACAGATGGATAAATGGATGGATGAATGTCAAAACAATATATACTCTGTCTTTTGGTTTGTGTACATGTATAATGAAACATCCATAACTTGTAGTACTATAGTTTAATGGACTATTTACTGACTGATAGTCATTTTGGATAAAACAGTGTAATAATGTTTTTGTTGCACCTTACTTATAAAACATTCTTTGGCAAAGTAAAATTGTTTAATATCTTTAAAATAATTATTAATTCTTTATCTGAGCTGATGACTTTAATTATACTGGATACAGAGCAGTCACTGTTGCGGAACTATGTATCATCTTTAAATTATAATATAATTTTCATTTAGTTTATTACATCTGTATTATAATTCTTTAATTCAGTAGCCTACACTATTATATATATTGATTACAGAATGCCACAAGAGTCAGTGTTTATGTCCAGGGAAAATCAATAATTATGTTGGTCAACTTAACACAACATGGTGAATCACGTGTTTAGTTCTTGATGTTTATGACCTAGATCCCATGTCTTTATACAAGTCAACACTGCGTTGATTTGAAATTAAGGTATTGTTATTATAGTGCGAAAGTACTTTTAGGCTGACATGCGTGACCTAGTTTCTGATTGGTTCAGCAAAAGTTGTTTACTGTAGGATGGGATTGTTTTAGAACGTAGTTTAGAGTTAAGGGTTATTCTCTTTTATGCAGTAAGATGCTATATAATAAGATTTTAGTCACTGCTTGTTCATTCTTATACAGTTACAGCAGATCATAAGGTTGTTGAGGAAGATCGTTTATTGTTTGTAAAATCAGCTGGTGGAAAATCTATTCTCTACATAGTACAATATGGATTTAAGTACTATTGTTCAAGGAACTTAACAATACTGTACATTCACAGGAGTTTACTGGGGATTATTAATATCTTGGATTTAGAACTGAAAAATCATTGGTATATCAGAACATTGAAGATCCATTCATTTGGAACAATCTTTCATTTGGAACTTTCATTAACTCGGAACATTCATTCATTCGGAATACTTTGGATTAACTTCTGGATTATTGAAGTGTATAGGACAATTTAGGACTAATTAAGGAAATTCTAAACTGTAAGTTATTTTTAATTCTTTCACTTTGTTGTTTAAAATATTTTTTATTTTAGGGAATTAAATTTGTATTTGATAAATTGAGAAAGCTTGTTTGATTCATTCTTTCTTTTGTTACATTCAACCCCTAGCCGTAACAGTCACTAAGACATTAAATAAGAGACTTGTATTTTTAATAAAAAAATTACAATGATGACATTTGTACCAAATATTAAAGCAGTCACTAAGAATTAAATTTAGGTCCTTAGATTTGTTATTCTTTCAGTAAAATTTGAAGATTTCTTAAAGTTTAAAGAATACCTAAACTCTTTAACAGAGAATAAAACTACTCCTGGATGTTTGCATTCAAAAGTTTTTTTATCATCCTTGTACCTGGATGTTTGCATTCAAAAGTTTTTTATCATCCTTGTACCTGAATGTTTGCATTCAAAAGTTTTTTATCATCCTTGTACCTGGATGTTTGCATTCAAAAGTTTTTTATCATCCTTGTACCTGGATGTTTGCATTCAAAAGTTTTTAATCATCCTGGTACCTGGATGTTTGCATTCAAAAGTCTTTTTATCATCCTTGTACCTGGATGTTTGCATTCAAAAGTTTTTTTATCATCCTTGTACCTGAAAAAAATATTTCTTATGACTTTTATCAGCAAAAGAAAATGAAATTAAAATCAGAACAGAAATTTGGAGAGTTTTAAAGACTTTGGGATCTGCATCCTCTCAAAATTCATTTGAGCTGCAAGAATATCTCTGTGAGATCAGGCAAATGAACATAGTTTTTTTCTGTAAAAAGCATGATATTAATGTATATGCAGTCATTACATGAGGTTGCTCCTCAGAGAAATACTACGTTAAACTATCTTTTAGTTTGGCAAAAAGAGGACTGACAAGCATGTACATTTTCCATTTCTATAATTATTGTTTTAATTCAGTGGCAAGAATGGGAACAATTTATTCTAAATCATTCCAAATGAAACATATTACCTGACAAATTAGTGTCTGACATTTGTATCAATGAAGGTATGCATTGGACTAATAAAATTATGATAGACAAAGTATCAAACAAATATCTGTTCTTCCTTACCTGCTGAATTTAGAGTACACCTAAACTCATGGGCATAAGCAGCTGTTCTTAGATCCAAAAATCTGCAATATAATTAGCTAATTATTAAGTTATGTCAAGTAAGTGAAGTACTAGGTACATTATGCTTTCATGTTACAAATTCATGTACTGTATTATTTAGGTTACCATAATATTTTATGTGGAGTATAAGTTGAAAGAGCTAATATTTCATTGCTCATTCATTCATAGTTACCATATATACTTGTGTATAATCCGGGTCCAAATGCATAATGCGCTGGCAGATCAGGGTCTATGTTGTTTGTTCTACTGATTAATCATTGCAAACTGCATAGACCCAGATCTGCCAGCGCATTATGCAATGGTAGATCTGAGTCTATACAGTTTATAGTTGGTATCAGTTTATACACGAGTATAGACGGTAAGTCAACATGGACTATAATACGAGGTTCTGCTGAACCTCAATACAGAAGATCACATGTACGATCACCCACCCCTAAAACACTGCAATGTCTGATAAAGTATCAATAAATTCTGTTTGATGTACTTAGTGTACAGCTACGTAAACAAAGTTTACTGGTAAATCTTTATTTTACAGAAGCCAATAGAATTCTCCTTAGTTTGCTTTTGTATGTGAAGATGCCATTTGAAATGAATGTGCATCAGTCAAAAAGAAAAATAATACTATCATCAACTTTCCTTATTTAATTGTGGTTAAATGCAATTCAATTTACAAGGAGCTGATTGAGTTTGGTAGGAATCTGAATACAACTCTGTAATAGTTGGATACTATAGCACTCCCTTACTATAGCACCCTTCATTATAACACATTTCCTGTTAGAAGGTGGGTATGTTCATGGATCCCATTTCAGGTACCGGCATACTCTGTGACTCCAATGGACAGTATTATAATGAGGGAGGGAGTTCTGTATTTGGTAGTAATCATGGTGATTAGTTTTGTAATGAATAAAACCTTATGGAAGTAAAAAAACAAATGTTTTGAACGAAATTTCAAATTCATTCAAAACATTTCTACATATCAGCACATACCAACAGTCCTTTGGTATAAATCCATGGCACTGAATTCCTCAGTGTTACAGCTCAATGTCGTAACGAGATTAATTTACAGATTTCAAATCCACAATTGATCATTTTTGCATTTAGTTATTTATGAAACTTATATTTCCAAGTGCTGGCACCACAACAGCAAGTCTTCAAAAATAAATCCATACAATTTTGAAAATTTTATCAACAAATCATAGCTACATTAACCACATCTTTTAGACTGCTCCATCTGACTAAATCTGAAAGGATGTGATTAAGACAAAACTCCATCGGACTAAATCTGAAAGGATGTGATTAAGACAAAACTACATCTGACTAAATCTGAAAGGATGTGATTAAGACTTTTAGACTGCTCCATCTGACTAAATCTGAAAAGATGTGATTAAGACTTTTAGACTGCTCCATCTGACTAAATCTGAAAGGATGTGATTAAGACAAAACCCATGCATATTGAAACTGAATAAACAAGAATACTGTGAATGGCACATTATACACCCATTCCATGTTTAATAGTCCTCTATGTAGATTACTTAAACTTTTATGCAGAATCTGTTTTTCTTCTTCAAGTCAGAGTGACCTTGACCTTTGCCTTTTTGACCCTGACATCAATGGACTTCTCCAATTTTTTTCTTTTTGGTCAAGGTCATGGACCTTTGACATTAAAATTAATAGCCTTCCTTACCCCAAGTGCAAACATCCACAAAGGTTGCTTGAGGTATGCCATGCAGAATTAATTTTATAGTGCAGAAACTTTTTTTAAAAAATTCTTTCAATGTCCTGGACCTTTTACCTTTTGATTCCAAATCAATAGGATTCTTCCTTACACTAAGTGCAAGTCATCCACAAAGTCTGGTAACTGTAGATGATGATGGAGAAATCAAGTTATTGTGTGGAAACCATTTTTCTTCTTTCTGTCAGAGTGACTTTGACCTTTGACCTTTTAAGCCTTGGTAGGGTTCCTCCTGGACACAAGTGCAAGTCAAGCAAAGTTTGATAACAGTAGATGATGGAGAAGTAAAGTTATTGTGCAGAAACCATTTATCTTTTTCACTTAAAGTGACCATGGCCTTTTGACTCTGAAATAAATAGGGTTCTTCCTCACCCCAAGTGCAAGCTATCTGCAAAGTTTGGTAACTGTAGATAGTGGAGAACTCAAGTTATTGTGCATAAACTGTTTTCCTTCCTTTTGCCTGTGACCTTGACCGTTGAATCTTTTAACCCAAAATCAATAGGGTTTTTCCTTACCCCAAAGTTTGGTAACTGCAGATGGTGGATAAGTAAACTTATTGTGGAGAGACCAAATGGGTAACAGATCGATGGACAACATCATAACATAATACACTCCTCTAGTAGTGGCCTATCACAACACAAAACCATCTGAGAAGAGCATGATCTAAGGCACTTATCTGCCTGGTGGTTTTACATTTAATCTCAAGGGCTTGTTTACAGGTTTTGGACAAGCTAGTTATATCAGAGATATAGCAGATGTGACCTGGTTACATCAGGCAGGATGCACCTAACCAGTGTTCAGATTACAAGTGTTAATTTTAAATGTATTTATGATACGATAAGGAATTATGTTATCTTTGGACTGGATTTAATTACTGTAATGTAAACTTACCATATGTACTCGCATATAAGCTAATACCAAATGCAAAATGCATAGACCCAGATCTGCCATCACATAATGCACCAGCAGATCTGGGTCTATGCAGTTTGTAAGGACTAATCAGTAGAACAAACATCATAGACCCTCATCTGCCAGCACATTATGTGATGGCAGTTCAAGGTCTATGTTGTTTGCATTTGGAACTGGCTTATATGCGAGTATATACGGTAATAAACAGAACATTACTGTGGAACAATTATGAATAGAGCTGTAGAAATCAAGAAATAAAAAAGAAAACAAATGTGTTTTTAAAGTTTTAAGTAAATAGGAAATTAATGATAGTAAGATAGAAAGAAGAAATAATATGACTTAGGGGTTTTCACACTTTTCACATTATGCATAAATTCTGAGTATCAAAATATCTGCTATCTGTCTCACAAAAGCCCAAATCTTCACAGGAAAAGTCTTGTCCTAATATGAGGATCTAGAAAGGTGTACTCAATTTTATTAAGTTCCATTGCTGTCAATAAAGTCTTGTCCTAATATGAGAATCTAGAAAGGTGTACTCAATTTCATTAAGTTCCATTGCTGTCAATAAAGTCTTGTCCTAATATGAGAATCTAAAAAGGTGTACTCAATTTCATTAAGTTCCATTTCTGTCAATAAAGTCTTGTCCTAATATGAGAATCTAGAAATGTGTACTCAATTTCATTAAGTTCCATTGCTGTCAATAAAGTCTTGTCCTAATATGAGGATCTAGAAAGGTGTACTCAATTTCATTAAGTTCCATTGCTGTCAATAAAGTCTTGTCCTAATATGAGAATCTAGAAAGGTGTACTCAATTTCATTAAGTTCCATTGCTGTCAATAAAGTCTTGTCCTAATATGAGGATCTAGAAAGGTGTACTCAATTTCATTAAGTTCCATTTCTGTCAATAAAGTCTTGTCCTAATATGAGGATCTAGAAAGGTGTACTCAATTTCATTAAGTTTCATTTCTGTCAATAAAGTCTTGTCCTAATATGAGGATCTAGAAAGGTGTACTCAATTTCATTAAGTTCCATTGCTGTCAATAAAGGACTCAACATTGTGAGGATGACACACAGTCTTGTAGAATCAAGTGGGAGAGAAGATAACTAAAAAACACATGGAAGATTCATTGAAGAAGATAACTGTCCTGAAACTATTGATGCCTAATAGGAAATGTGCCTTAATAAATGTGCCTTAATAAATATGCCTCAATAAATGTGCTTAATAAATGAATACTTGTCAGGTATATTTACATGCCAATAGTAATGATGATGACTTTTCTTATCAAAGTACATTTACTGGAAACACTAATATTGAAGCAAATTATTTTATGCAGCCTGGAAACGGAACCTTTCAAACACTCAAACAAGTTTATTGTCTATCAGAAATCAATTTGATTACTTTCAGCTAATGAATGAACATATCTACATACATACATCGAAACAAAAAGTTCAATTAAAAAAATACTTGGAAAGCTTTAAAATATGAAATACATCTAATTACAAATGAAAACTAAATGCTGACAACAAAAGGAACAAATAATTTAACTAACCAGATGGCCAATTTGAAACAGGTGCAGGAAAGAATGAAGCACATGCTAGAATACAAGCTGGTCAACACTGTTCTGTCCAGTCAGTATAACAGAATAGTCAGTGTTAAAAAAGACACCAAATACATGCAGTCCAATGTGTTTGGAAAAATATGTATGCTAGTGTTGGGACATATGGATCTCAAACAAGCGTGTACATTCACACAACAAATGACTGTCCAATTCTGACATTATTGGACATCCACACATGATAACTGATGTCTGAGTGTCTGCCATCCTTTGCACAGGAATTTCTTACTAATTGTCCTGTTCTGACAAATTTTAAATATATTGCATGGCCTGATAAAGAACCTTGTAGAACACATGTCTGTATGCCACAGAATCTTGGCCAGACTGCCCTTTGCATCTAAAACTGACCACACACTCTGGACTGACCACTAATGATCACACATGTTCATTATAAATAGATCTGCTGCACTGCAGAAAAATAAACATGTTTCACAGGTTTGTGACTACCCATCCTAAACCTGGCTTCATATGATTATAGGTACTGAGAAATGACATACAATACCAACTATTTACATTCTTTGAGTATCAAGCTGTGACATAATTTACTGTATTTCAATGGATACAAAGTCTTTACGATTACTGATATCAATTGAAACAGTACATATAGCAATATTGTAGTATCATTTATTTTCGTGGGGTTCCATTTTCGTGGTTTTGTAAAAAAAGACATTTTCGTGGGTACTTAAATTCATGGTTTTACCTGTCAAAGTTTGCATATTACTAAGTGTTTAATTTCGTGGTTTAACCTCTACAAATACCCAAATAAAGAATACAAAAGAATAAAACTCTGCCAACGCAAACTGAGGTCACTTGAATTTTTATAGCAAAACTTTCACATGTATGAGCACATATCAAAAACCTGACAAGTTCAATACTGACACCGTGTTTTTGTCCAAGTGAATAACATCAATGGAAGCCGACGCAGCCAACAACACTAAAACAACACTACTGCCTCTGTGAAAACAAATAACACACATGTCAAGGTCAATCACTTAAACCGTGTTTTCGTCTGAGTGCTCAACATCAATGGAAGCCGACGCAGACTACAACACTAAGTCAATCGGTTATTAAAGTAACTTGTGTGATCTCTAACTTAAACCACTATCCATAAAGGGAACAAAACACGTGACCGGCTACCCTTTGCTCAATGCAATCAGCAGACAGTGGCAATATTTGTTGTGTCTAGAGCCCATCAATGTGAGAAGATGCTAACTAAATTGAAAGACAGTGGAATCACGCGTTTGTTTGTGCCTGCCTCATGTACAGATCAACTTCAACCACTAGACTTGACAAGAAATAAAGAGTACAAAGAATAATTAAAATCACACTTCCACAACTGGTATGCTAAACAGGTCATCATCACGAAAAAAGGAAGATGCTACTGGTGACGATAACTTTTTGCAACCTCATTAATCAAGCCAATTCCAGCTGAATAGATAATAATTGCAGCTCACGCGACAATGAGTGAAAGATGCGACCTAATTATCAGTGGTTTGGAGAAAGTTGGACTTGTTTAATTCTGCAATTTGGGGATTATTTACCTGACAAGCATTTGTGTGTACATTGAGACTTGTTTGACACGATGTTGATACAGTGGCTTTGTCCGAAAATCAGTGAAGTGTGAGCTTTAATACTCTGCTGTAATTAGTGTATATACATAGTGTTTCATTAATAATAGTGCTTCAAGCAATAGTGCTAGTATTTTACAGGCTTGTTGTTCTTTTGGATTAAAATGCATGGATAAAATGAAATGTGGTTTCAGGAGGATTTAAATTGTTCAACAACAGTTGTATTCGAGTGAAGGATCGATTTGAATAAGTATTTAATTTAATTTTCATATACTATTATTTTTTATTATTCTTTCTTTCATTTTCAACATTACTAGTGTTTGAATACCTTATGCTTTTTCTCGTTTCTCTCTATCCTTACTTATCTCACATATCGATTTAAGACAGTGAGTTGAAATTACAGCTATCAGATATCTTATCAACACGTGTGCATTGAAACAACATAAAATGCTTTATAATTCTTTTTTCAAAGGTTTAAAAACGACACACAGTAAGAAAATGAACGGGGGGTGGGGGGAGGGGTCCATCATCATCATACGTGGCTAATTTTTTGTCGGGTATTTAAATTTGTGGTTCGGGGCAACAACGAAAACCACGAAAATTGGTCCCCCACGAAAATTGATGATACTACAGTACTTGCTGCACATGTTTACTAACAAGCTCCATTATCAAACAGAGACCAAACAATTGAATAGACCTCTGACCAATATAACAAGCGGGAATCATCAAACAGAGACCAAACAGTTGAATAGACCTCTGACCAATATAACAAGCGGGAATCATCAAACAGAGACCAAACAATTGAATAGACCTCTGACCAATATAACAAGTGGGAATCATCAAACAGAGACCAAACAATTGAATAGACCTATGACCAATATAACAAGTGGGAATCATCAAACAGAGACCAAACAATTGAATAGACCTCTGACCAATATAACAAGCGGGAATCATCAAACAGAGACCAAACAATTGAATAGACCTATGACCAATATAACAAGTGGGAATCATCAAACAGAGACAAAACAATTGAATAGACCTCTGACCAATATAACAAGTGGGAATCATCAAACAGAGACCAAACAATTAAATAGACACCTGACCAATATAACAAGTGGGAATCATCAAACAGAGACCAAACGATTGAATAGACCTCTGACCAATATAACAAGTGGGAATCATCAAACAGAGACCAAACGATTGAATAGACCTCTGACCAATATAACAAGTGGGAATCATCAAACAGAGACCAAACAATTGAATAGACCTCTGACCAATATAATAAGTGGGAATCATCAAACAGAGACCAAACAATTGAATAGACCTATGACCAATATAACAAGTGGGAATCATCAAACAGAGACCAAACAATTGAATAGACCTATGACCAATATAACAAGTGGGAATCATCAAACAGAGACCAAACAATTGAATAGACCTCTGACCAATATAACAAGTGGGAATCATCAAACAGAGACCAAACAATTGAATAGACCTATGACCAATATAACAAGTGGGAATCATCAAACAGAGACAAAACAATTGAATAGACCTCTGACCAATATAACAAGTGGGAATCAAGACCTCTGACCAATATAACAAGTGGGAATCATCAAACAGAGACCAAACAATTGAATAGACCTCTGACCAATATAATAAGTGGGAATCATCAAACAGAGACCAAACAATTGAATAGACACCTGACCAATATAACAAGTGGGAATCATCAAACAGAGACCAAACAATTGAATAGACCTCTGACCAATATAACAAGTGGGAATCATCAAACAGAGACCAAACAATTACATAGACACCTGACCAACATAACAAGTGGGAATCATCAAACAGAGACCAAACGATTGAATAGACCTCTGACCAATATAACAAGTGGGAATCATCAAACAGAGACCAAACAATTGAATAGACCTATGACCAATATAACAAGTGGGAATCATCAAACAGAGACCAAACAATTGAATAGACCTCCGACCAATATAACAAGTGGGAATCATCAAACAGAGACCAAACAATTGAATAGACCTCTGACCAATATAACAAGTGGGAATCATCAAACAGAGACCAAACAATTGTATAGACACCTGACCAATATAACAAGTGGGAATCATCAAACAGAGACCAAACAATTGAATAGACCTCTGACCAATATAACAAGTGGGAATCATCAAACAGAGACCAAACAATTGAATAGACACCTGACCAATATAACAAGTGGGAATCATCAAACAGAGACCAAACAATTGAATAGACACCTGACCAATATAACAAGTGGGAATCATCAAACAGAGACCAAATGATTAAATAGACCTCTGACCAATATAACAAGTGGGAATCAATGCATTTTTGAACATTATAGGACTGCAATTATTTGAGAATAAACTGTAATTATTGCAAACAGAGAAGCAACTTAGAAGTGTCTGCAAGGACAGTAATGCCTTTATACTCCAAATATATTCATGCTGAATTTTTTTCCTATGATTCATTAAAAAAAACTAAATTGTCTAATGTCCTTGTGATAGAGATCTTTTATTATTATTATTATTATTATTATTATTATTATTATTTCAAAATACTCTAAGTTTAATTTAACACAAGGACAAAACCTTCTGATACTCTTGATGAAGCTGCTGATGTAGATATCAGGTGTTTTGAAAATGGCTGTGCTTGGATGATATATCAACTAGGGAGTTAAGTCTGAATTAATATGCAGAGATTATGAAGAACTGTGTAAATAACTGACATATTCCAAGACAAACTAGAGCAATTGCAATGTCTCACCATCACAAATCCCTGAGCTTTTCAATGCATATTCCAAACTCCTCTACTGCCCCACCCAGCCCCAGTACCCATCCACACCCATGACACTGACCCAGGGGTCATAATGTACAATCCATCAAATATATGATGCATCTTTCCTGCTATAATTGCATATGTAATATAAAGCTTGGTTAGAAGTATTTCAAAATGTTCTTGTAACTGCAATAGTTGTGTATCTGACCTTTGACCCCCCTCCCAGGAACCCTAGGGGCAGGAGCCAAGTATGACACCCTTCTCATATGGGCAAAATAACTATAACATTTTGTGAACTTCCACCTTGTGGTTTAGAAGATATGGTAATGAACAGATGGAGAGGATAGATAGACAGGTGAACAAAGATATAAACAGATGGACAGACCACAATATCGCCAATGCTTGCTTAAAAAGAATAATGATGAAAAGCATTTTGAGTAACAAAAACAATGATATTTTTCATCCCCAGTATCATATTACCAGCCATTAGCATGAATTCGGTAAAGTGCACATGTACTACACTGTGAATGATCTGCACAGCAAATAAAAGTTATGGTGGGATTGTATGTGCTACTCAATGTGCAAATTGAAGTGTAGTATAGGTCAAGGTCATTCCTAAGAGGAAAAAAGTACTGACTACTGTGAAACACTAAATTCGTGGGGTTCCAATTTTCATGGTTTTTGTGGGTGAGCTAGACAACGAATTTAAAGTCACAATGAAATATTAACCAAGCCGACATTCATCCCCATCAATCATATGCAATGGAAAGGCATCACCTGTTTCTTTCTTTGTTTTAATACCACAGCTATCTATAGTGCTGAGAATGCGAAATATACATTAGGATAACTACATGAATGACAAGGAACACTGAAACTGATTGATTACAATTTAATTTGAATGGAAAATTTCATGAACATGAAAACTCATGCAAGATTATAATGACTCTACCTGATGTATAGTAATAAATGCAGATTTACTCACCGTCTGTGTCTTTATTTATTTCCCAAAGCAGATATTATTCTCATTTATAAATACATATTTGCACATACCAACTGCTAAATAAACAATCAGCAGATTAGTCCTGCTTTCTCAAAGTCCATTTCAATCAGATCTCTCCAAAGTGCTACTTTGTCATATGTGCAGATGAGCCACTTTGTGTGAACTGGCTTAAGGATAGATATTTTCAGGTAAACAGACACCTGATCTGAACATACATCTCCACTGTCCTCCAGTTCATTTAACTGATCAATCACCTGTGTTGAATACCACTCATGAAGTCATGATTTGAGGTCCTCCTAGTAAAACTTGTTAACAGTTAAATCTTGGGGTTGCAACTTATCTATACATGCGGCTGGTTTACAGTCATTGTCTTTGTTCAAGCACCTAATCCCTAATTGTTGAGAACTTTATGCTTTGATAGCGGTCTTTAAGAACAGCTGAGAACCTAATTACTTAAGATTACAATAGTGGTATTAAATGTGTTAGCTCAGACATGTGTGGAAAAAGAAGTTGGCATTTTCTTTAAAATCTCTACATTTAAGCCAGATGTTAGCAATGAATAACTTAATTAATCAACTTAATTACTGCAGTACGGATTAAACCTGTTTTCTTGCAAATGCGTGGAAATAAATGTCAGAATAATCTTTTACAGAGACATATGCATCGTTGTGTTTGTTTTTTTTAAATGATAGATCCACGAAATTAGGTACCCACAAATATGTATTTTTTACCCAAACCATGAAATTTGAAACCCGTATTTCACAGTAATACATTGAAGGATACAGTAAACAAAACATGAAATTTGAAACCCGTATTTCACAGTAATACATTGAAGGATACAGTAAACAAAACATGAAATTTGAAACCAGTATTTCACACTAATACATTGAAGGATACAGTAAACAAAACATGAAATTTGAAACCCGTATTTCACAGTAATACATTGAAGGATACAGTAAACAAAAATTTTAAAACTTGTTATCAGTCCCAGTAAATAATACTGATTCGGTTTTTATCCCCTTTATCTGCTCTATGGGTCTGCTACCGTTTATACTCGCGTATAAGCTGATACCAACTGCAAACTGCATAGACCCAGATCTGCCATCGCATAATGCACCGGCAGATCTGGGTCTATGCAGTTTGTAAGGACTAATCAGTAGAGTGCATTATGCGATGGTAGATCAGGGTCTATGTTGTTTGCATTTGGACCCGGGTTTTATGAGAGTATATACGGTAATTATGGCTCTTTCTTTCCATTTTATGTTTTGAATGTGGCTTTTGGTGTACAAGCCAGTCATGTCAAGACATGATTGTGGCCTTTATATCCTGTCCATACTTTCATTATAGTTATATGAATAATGTTATTTTTTTTAAGGATACTTTAGACTTTGAACAGAATATATAATCCACATGAGTTTGTCTAGCCTCGTATTCAATAATACCATATGTACTCACTTATAAGTCAACATTTTACTGAAAATTCAATACATACAGAATAAGAGGTAAACACATAGGTGCGACATACTAAAACTTTCAGGAATCTATGGTTTTCAGTATACAAAAAAAAATACAATATTGTCAATTCAGATATTTTTACATTCTCATGTGACTATTCCCAGCCAGAAATGCTTATATGGCATGCACTTTGTTTACCTGTTTCATTTATTCATTACACAATACTTGTATCTAAATTTTGAGATGGATTTTAATAATTAGAAGATATGAAATTAAACTCTACTTACCACAAATTAAATTGTCCATCAGTTTTGTTTACTGAAGGTGTTTACTAGTAGATGCATGTATATAGCTTCCATTTTCGTGCCAGTCAGAACAACCCATATTCATAATATATTTTGTGTTTGCTGTAAACACTGTGTTAGATGCAATACGAGTTTTGATTTGATTTGTATTTGTCTCTTTTATAATCCAGATCTATTTCCTAAATGACATTTCCAAACTTATTTGACAGTGCACATTGGATCTGAAGCCTTAGCTTGTAAAAGCAGCACCCACTTTGTTTTCACAGTTAAAATTCCTTTTGTGCCACAGATTTGACACATGTGCAGTTACCAATAGAGTCCCATATTCAGTTAACCGTGGGTGCATGATTTGTGCAATTAACAACTCCCTGTGATCATGCTGCACACCTGATACTTGTTTATTTGTGGCCACCCTGTAATCAGATTACACAGATTGTATAATCAAAGTATCACTTACAGAACCCAAGGTCACCCTCCACATAAATCTTGCCCAAGTCTCTGAATTGTCAGTGTTCTGTCAGTTACTTTGTCACCTGGAAATCATACTTTGTGAATTGATAAACTTTGACAGTTTCACAATTATGGGGAAAAGAAAACATAATATTGACAATGGAGCATTCACAGTTAAAAGTTACAGACCTTGCAAACATCATAATAACTGCACAGCAGAATGTGAATTTTTGTATTTGTATTTTAGAGAAACTGGAACATGACTGGAGCTAGAATAAGTCAACAACTGAGGATATAGACAGGCATTTGAAGGAAATTTGTGTAGCATTTGTCATATAAATGGATTTAAACTGATCTATCTATCCAGTCAGTTAATTTGTCTGAAGTCCAACCCTGACTCACAAATGATAAGCCACTCCTTACAGATGGATTTGACTACCAAAGTACACCCAGACTTATTGCAGACTCAAAGTGGAATTAGCTTTTAGCAGAGTTAAATAGAGGGCATTGAATTGCAATTGAATAGCCTTATAAGTGAGGCTAGAATGCTTGCAGTGTGCAGTCATGTGTACCGTATATACTCATGCATAAGCTGGGTCCAATTGCAAACAACATAGACCCTGATCTGCCATCACATAATGCGCCAGCAGATCAGGGTCTATGTTGTTTGTTCTACTGATTAGTGAATACAAACTGCAGAGACCCAGATCTGCCGGCGCATTATGCGATGGCAGATCTGGGTCTATGCAGTTTGCAGTTGGTATTGGACTATACGCGAATATATACGGTATATGTCTGGGGAGGATTGTACAGGATTTTCACCTTGTGGAGCAGTGACTTGGAGGAATATCTTAATTTAACTTGATGGCTGGAGTTCTGTCCACTCTTAGAAGGAATTTTATCATGGAGGTGTATAAAGATGACACTATAATGTTCACATTTAATGTTGAAAGTTTGATGTACAAATCAATATTACTTGGACACAAATTTGGCAAGATGCTCTTTTTTCTATGGTCCATGACCGAAAACCAAAATGTATTTAAGGGATCATGAACGAAAGATCCCTGTGACCTACTTTTGACAGTGGTGACAAGGGCAGATTCATAATTGTTCATGCTAATTGGCCCAAAACACTGAGCTTGATATAAAATCCAAACAATCTGTCATCTTCTCATGATATACCTATGCTTGATGATTACCGTCCACATGCAAACAACATAGACCCTGATCTGCCATTGCATAATGTGCCAGTAGATCAGGGTCTATGTTGTTTGTTCTACTGATTAGTCCTTACAAACTGCATAGACCCAGATCTGCCGGCACATTTTGCAATGGCTGATCTGGGTCTATGCAGTTTGCAGTTGGTATTGGCTTATACATGAGTATATATGGTAAGTTCATTCCCACTTTCAAAATATTTTGACAAAAATGTTGATCCATATTTTTTCTAATAAAAAAGCACCCCCTCTCCCCACTTCTGGTGGTGGAGATTAGTTATCTCAAAGAAAAGTGAATCAATGAAAAGTGAATCAAAACTACACATGCAATAGTGTCTTAAAATTGGAGCCATATCAACACTGAACTTCCTGTAGCTGCTAACAAAACTACTGAAAAAGTTACATATATGTCTCTCCTCTGATCCAAAGGTATGAAAAAATTAAAATGCTTATTGAAAATTGCAGAAAATCATCCCAGAATTTAATTTTTCACTGAACTCCTGGACAAAAGAGGTAAATCCAAAAACCGTACATCCCTGGAAGATCCTGTACAGAAAATATTTGAAAAATGTCTTTACCTGAGAGTACAGTCTGTAGTTGCTGTAACTATGACCGTGCTTGGGAGAGGAAGGGGTGTAAGTGCAATAACCGGACTGTATTTTACAGAATCCAATTGTCTGACAGCATGCTCTGTGAATGGGTCCCAGATCTGAAAACCAAAACATGGATATTTCAGATTGATTGAACTGTGATAACAGACCTTTTTGATATGACACATATAATTTGCTACTTTAAAAAGAATCACATTTCAATAGATAAGTGGTATGAATCCAGTAATGTATCAAGTTGTGTTTTAATAAACAGTACTGTACCATTTGATACAAAAGAACTACTGTGTACCTTAAAGTTGGAATACACTGGTTTAGCATGCAGGATGCAATAAGTACTAATGAACACTTCAGCATCCCTAATGTTGGACAAACTTTTAGATGTTAACAACAACAAAAAAAAACAACCTTGTGTTTGCATGTGAAAAGAAAGAGATACAATATACACTGTATATTATATAGCATTTGTTCAATATTTGTTCTAAGATCACAAGTTTCAGTATTATTTCATTAAAACATTATACAGTACTCTCTCATTATAATGCTATGGGAGCCATTGAGAATACTGTCTTATAGGGACACCTCAAGTAATTAAGTAAATGATACAGTACTCTCTCATTATAATGCTGTCCATGGAAGCCATTGAGAATACTGTCTTATAGTGACACCTCAAGTAATTAACTACATGATACAGTACTCTCTCATTATAATGCTGTCTATGGAAGCCATTGAGAATACTGTCTTATAGTGACACCTCAAGTAATTAAGTAAATGATACAGTACTCTCTCATTATAATGCTGTTCATGGAAGCCATTGAGAATACTGTCTTATAGTGACACCTCAAGTAATTAAGTAAATGATACAGTACTCTCTCATTATAATGCTGTTCATGGAAGCCATTGAGAATACTGTCTTAGAGTGACACCTCAAGTAATTAACTACATGATATAGTACTCTCTCATTATAATGCTGTCTATGGAAGCCATTGACAATACTGTCTTATAGTGACACCTCAAGTAATTAACTACATGATACAGTACTCTCTCATTATAATGCTGTTTATGGAAGCCATTGAGAATACTGACTTATAGTGACACCTCAAGTAATTAAGTTAATGATACAGTACTCTCTCATTATAATGCTGTCCATGGAAGCCATTGAGAATACTGTCTTAGAGTGACACCTCAAGTAATTAAGTAAATGATACAGTACTCTCTCATTATAATGCTGTTCATGGAAGCCATTGAGAATACTGACTTATAGTGACACCTCAAGTAATTAAGTAAATGATACAGTACTCTCTCATTATAATGCTGTCCATGGAAGACATTGAGAATACTGACTTATAGTGACACCTCAAGTAATTAAGTAAATGATACAGTACTCTCTCATTATAATGCTGTCTATGGAAGCCATTGAGAATACTGTCTTATAGTGACACCTCAAGTAATTAAGTAAATGATACAGTACTCTCTCATTATAATGCTGTCTATGGAAGCCATTGAGAATACTGTCTTATAGTGACACCTCAAGTAATTAAGTAAATGATACAGTACTCTCTCATTATAATGCTGTCTTTTTAAGCCATTGAGAATACTGTCTTAGAGTGACACCTCAAGTAATTAAGTAAATGATACAGTACTCTCTCATTATAATGCTGTTCATGGAAGCCATTGAGAATACTGTCTTATAGTGACACCTCAAGTAATTAAGTAAATGATACAAATAATTTTACTACCGCTTAATGAAATGGGATCCATAACTATCCATACACACCTTAAAACAGGAACCATGATATAATGAATGGTCTTGTAGTTGGGGAGTGCTCTATCTGGTGTTAGGAATGCTGAGAAACTTTAGCAACAAAAATATATCATCTCTATCTTATGACTCTTGTCTGAACTTGAACTAGGTCAAACATTTTTTTATGGATTCTGCAATACATCCCTATGATAGCGGATTTTGAATCTGAACATGCACAAAACATGATGACAAAAACTGAGAAAGAAAGGGAAGAAAATACAAAATCACAAGTTCAACCTTAAAACTTGAAATGATTAAATTAATAAACTTTTTAAATGAAAAAATTATATACTCCGAGTTACATTATTGCTTTATACATTTAAAAAAGAAAAGATATATCAACTTACATGAACAGTGCTGTCACAGGAGGCCACAAGTCGGATATTTTCTAGATAAACAACTGAGAACACTGACTTCTTATGTTGCTCATAGCTTGCCTGATACCTACATCTGAATAAATGAGAAAATAATGATATAGTGAATGTATATTGCAAACTGTACTTTGAATATCCCATTTTTGTGTAGTAAATAACAAAATACCATATTGTTGTCTTGTCACTGCATCATCTATTGATAGTTGTACTCATTTATATATTCTTTGGCAAATACTGCCCTAAACAGACTACTTTCATTAGTGTTATTTTTGCTTTTTTCTTTCTTTTCCCTTAAGAAAAGTATTTTAGCCCCATTCTGAATTTGTTCTTTATGAATCAAGAAATAGTATCTAGTAAAAATTTGAATATTTGTCATTAATTCCCAAAATGACAGAAGGCCACAAATTACAAAGCAGTAGAAATATACTGCAAAACCTGTCTAAAAAGGACACTCAAAGGGACAACAAAAGTTGTCCATTGTGTCTATTTTACAGAGATGAAACCAATTTTCGAAGTAAAATCGGTTTCCTTGAGAATACTTACCCTACTATTCATAATACATTAGGAGTACAGATACTACCTTGCAAATCCAGGCCATCACATCATTTAGCTTGTTTTGGCAGCAAAAATCTCAAGACGTCATCTGCTTGATAACATGAAGGTCAGATGAGAGTGGTCTCCTCTTGGATAGAAGAGTTGGTGTCAAATGTCACCAATCATCAGTTACTACTGGAGTGGATGTACATTTTCTTTCAGGGATGTAACTGTAGGGAGGGTTTGGGAGGGTGTGCCAATATTATGATTGGGTAAGTATTATCAAAGAAACATATTTTACTCCAAAAATTTGCTTTTTCTTTAAATATGTGACCTGATCATAATACATTAGAATAATAGGTAAGAGATGGAGATAGTAACATCTCCTTACCCCACAGTTGGCCCTGGCTCTGGTCTCCTAATGTATGTGAAGCAACTTTTAGTCTCCCGTGAATGAATGTGGTTTATAGAAACATGTTTTGCTGCTGCAAATCTAGCAGAAAATTGAGGTGCAAAATATCTTAAGAGCAAAATTTAGTAAGAAAATAGATAGAATAAACTTCACTGTGATGAGAAGACCCATAAGGATAAAACAAACTTGTGAAAAGGCACAAAATAGAAAGTATTTGTGAAGCCTTGTAAGAATGTGTGCTGACCAGACACATGTAGAAGTAGTAACTAGTATTTGCATCAAGACCCCCTATCCAAGGGGAGACCACTCTTGTCAGACTTCTATCTCAGAAAGCAGATATTGTTTTTAGTACTTTTATTGCTAAAACAAGACAAAAGACACGATTAATGTCTTTTTTTCACTTCAGAGGGCTGGATTTGCAAGGTAGTTGTTGTTCTTCTGATGTATTACGATCTAGTAATTTATTTGAAGAAGAAAAAGATATGCAAATAAGTGGGCAGAGCATTCTCCATTTTTTTAAGGGACCAATTAAACTGCAAGGGAGGCAAGGGAAGACTTACTTTCCTGATCCATCTCCAAAACTGGACAGTGACCACAGTTTGACTGTCTTGTCCTTGCTGGCACTGATGAAAGAATTCTCATTGTCTAGGACAGTAACAGATCTTATACTGTTTGTGTGACCTATAAATAAAGAAATTTGCCATTTAAAAAAAAAATACCATTTTTTTCCTTTAACCAAGATCATGTTGATTATGTTGCATGTATTTTTTTAGGTTGTCATGAGCTGGCTCTCTAACCCGATTATTTGTATGACTTGTTTGATACATGTTTTCAATATCAGACCGCACAAACCAGGACTGGTTGATTTGTTCTGTTATGAAGATTCTGACTTGACTGGAACAGCATGGTGTCATGGTGTTTTCAAAGTCATTACACCTAGACATTTTAGTTATCAATTTGATACAAAGAAAGGAAATTTAAGATTATTATTTGACTAAAGCTTAGAATTACTAGAATTTATAAACAAGTTGTTAATTCCTTTTTGAACTGGAAATGATCCTGAAGTTTTGATTGCAAAATTTGTTGAATATTTGATTAAATTTGTATTGTGAATGTATGCAGACATTTTTGTTTCACCCATGCATCATAAGTGGGGGTGGGCTTATTTTGGGAGACATCCCCCCACCACACCACACTCTGCTACAAGTTTATCAAAGTGTGCATGGTTGGGCTTAATTCTGAGCATGAGCATCATCAGAGAAATACAGTATTCTACTTACCAAGAAATACAGTATTCTACTTACCAAGAAACACAGTATTCTTCTTACCAAGAAACACAGTATTCTACTTACCAAGAAAGGTCTGGAGTTTGATCTGCTTAAAGTTGAACACTGTATCTCTTTCATTCAATCCTGTGTATAAGATATAAATTTACTTTCAGTAAAGTTAGAAGTTAGATATTAATTAAAAACACCAAATTCAAATTTGCATCATGTAATAACAGATAACATGTTATAGGCCTTTTCATTTGTATCTTTTAGTCAAATACTACTGATAATTATGTTGTAGAAACAAAAACTTACCACATAAAATATACTAAATTAATGTCTATCTATGTTTGTGTAATACAGGGATGAAAAAGAGATTGAAAAAGAGATTACCCTATTTTCATACATATATCCTGTGGGTTATACAGGATTTTACATACCCCACACACCCCATGCAGGTTATCTTGGTGGGCGGTCTATATCAGTTCTTTTTTACATAGCCAGTAGTCATCAGCTTATTTTTAAATTTATACAAATATAATTTTTAATAATTGTGTGATAATGATTAGAAGTTTGCTTATGTTAAACAGAATGACAACATAAGTAAGACTAGCATGAAAAAATGGATGCCAGGAAGTTAATACTAGCGACACCTATCGAAATACAAACGAATTGCAATAATCTATTAAGGGAATAGATCAATGCGAGAGCTTCTATAGCGCTGTTTTTTCACACAATTAAAAGTACCACCAATTAAAATACAAAATGAAAAGAATCAATGGCATGAAAGTGTGCTTGCCACTTGTCATCCATTTGTCCCATTCTGTGTGGAATAACAGCAATATGGCCGCCAACAGCATTAACTGTTGCTTGCACCATTTGCTCTTTGTGTGCAGCCATGGCATAAAAAACCAATAGCAACTTTGGTGAAAAAACAAAACACCTGGATGTGTTCTGTAGCAGTTATCTATCCAGATCTTCATTACAGTGGTATTCATCCATCCCTTTTTAGTGCAGTGGACAACAATGCTGGCTGGTACGTGGTCAGTTCATGTGAGATTATGTTAGGGTTCATGCAGGGTAGAGCATAAGAGGGGTATACTAAATATTTTTTACACGATTAATGAATTTCTGTGGGGTATATGCATGGGTGGGTTATATGCATGGGTGGGTTATATGCGTGGGTGGGTTATATGCATGGGTGGGTTATATGTGTGGGCAGGTTATATGCATGGGTGGGTTATATGCATGGGTGGGTTATATGCATGGGTGGGTTATATGTGTGGGCAGGTTATATGTATGGGTGGGTTATATGCATGGGTGGGTTATATGCATGGGTGGGTTATATGCGTGGGCAGGTTATATGCATGGGTGGGTTATATGCATGGGTGGGTTATATGCATGGGTGGGTTTAATGCATGGGTGGGTTATATGCATGGGTGGGTTATATGCATGGGCGTGGTATATGCATGGGTGAGTTATATGCGTGGGCGGGGTATATGCATGGGTGGGTTATATGCGTGGGCGGGGTATATGCGTGCAAATACGGTAATTAAAATCACTACTTTATTTAAATAAGGAATTAACACTTCATCTTTCTCTTTTCAAAATGCATGAAAATTTATAATACAATATTAGATTGGATCATCTATAGCATGGGTCAATGCAAAAGTAGGAAATTTGTGAACTATTGCTATAAAGCTGATTATTTTATGCAGCACAAGATGTCCTATGACTCTTTTAGGCTGAAATTTTTACAAGAATTTTTGTATATTTTTATTATTGTACACAAACTTTCAAAGGACGATCTAAAACAAAACTAGAAATTTATTTATTAAAGTGTTAATGAACCTAAAGGCCCCACCACAGTGCTTGAAAACCTTGAAAACTGATATAAATATGACACTTAATCAAAGTGTGATAAATTATTGGACAAATGTATGGATGGACATGGGAAACATTATATACCCCAACCACATTCATGGTAGGGTATACAAAAAAATGTTTCAACAGTATGAAAGTTCAGTTGGATATCAATCCTTGTTTTGGGTCTATAATAATTTATAAACCATAAAAGACAAAAATTGCTAGATAAAGTTTACAGGTAAGCATTAAAGGTAAAATTGTAATGTCAATCAGGTGTTTTAACTTTATCATGCTTTTACCTTGACATATCCTAGGTAAATATTGACAGAAGCTGTTGAAAAATAAGCATGACACAGGTATTTGTACATAAACTGAAGACTCAATTTGAACCAAATCCATCCAGTCAGTCTTAAGTTACTGAACAGAAACTCTGTACAGAAAATGAATCTCCCAGTCAGTCAGAGATGAACAGGGGCATCACCTCTGTCAAATGTTGACAAAGAAAGTGGAAAATCAGATTTTATGTCAATTTCATGAACAATCTTTAAATTAAATTTGATCTCAAGTCATTCAGTCTTTCTGAAGTTAATGAGGGAAATGAAAAAAGAAACGTACGTACAACATCTACACATTTTTACTTGAAGAAACCTGGATGGATGAATAACTGATCTACAAGGTTACGTTATATGCCACCCTTCCACTGCATACATTTGTGGCATAAAGAAATTGAAATAGGTAATTATATGAAATCTGCATTTCATTTGCATTACATTTACATTTCATCTATCATCTTCTTGTTTTTCATTTATGTCTCAGAAACACATTCAGATTTTGTGTTTATTGCTTCCATCAATCGTTTCCTTTCATTTCTACCCATGTGAAACAAAACAAAACTGCACTTGCCAAAGTCAGGTTTTCAACTTTCGAGAATGTTGAATGCATAAAACCGTAGCATTTGTATTTTGTCTGACTAAAAGTGTACTTTAATGAAACAGCAAATGCATAAAATGCAAAAGGCAGCATTGAATTTATGATAATATATAATTAACGGAACAACTGTAATAAGTGTAAAATTACAGTTGCAGAGTATTTATCTGTGAATTGTGTTTTTATTTTGCTTCATTCTAATAAAAACTGTACAGATACAATTGCTGGTGATGATATCATCACATTAGTGGTGGTTGTATTTTATGTCTGTCTTGACGAGCACAATGTTACAGCTTGTACAGGGTGAAAAACTGTCAGTGTGAAGAATGTGATCCTGGATTATCATGTGAAATGACTTTCAACCATGGAAATTTAGCAGCAGCTTAAAAGAAATGCCAACATTTTTTAAGGGAAAAATGGACAGGGAGGTGCAGGGGCTGTGCCCCCTGCTAAATGTCCTGGTGCAAAACCCTGTGGTGTGCCAGAAGCAGAAATAATTTAAAATTTTCATCTTGTTGTAGATGGCATTTATGTAACAGAAATAAATTTGTGATATATTGTAAACAAACTAATATTCAATTTATGTTGTTCAAATTCATTGAAATAATTTTTTTCAAAAACTTAACGGTAAAGGGCACAATCATTTTACTTTTAAAGTAAGTTCAGTGTGAAATAAAAGAGATGTAGAAATATAGGTTTGATATCACTGAGAAAGAAGATCGAGTTTTCAAGTTTTAATCACCAAGATCAATAAATTCTATAAGACAAATTGCATCTTTATTAGTCTTGGTCCTACTACAGCCATATTTCTTAGGTATGTTGGAATTTTGAAAATTGTTCCAGAACATCTTCCTTGCCAAGTTTACCAGCGATAACGGTAGATTGTTTTCAACAAACAACTGTCAAAATGACTTTTGCTTTAATGATTGATAAGTCATTGTGCTGCAAGAATAATTCTGAAACTGTTGGTGTCTATTTACCTGCCTTCACAAGATCCACACATCTACTTCGAGTTAAAGTGTGTCTCAATAGATCAAACTTTCCTCCATGTGCTAGATTTATGTAATTTGCCAAATGCATAATGTTCTCCAAGTCATAGGAGAATGTAGAAAACATAATGGAATACTCTTCTAAATATTGTTGACTGTGACTCAAAATACTTTTTTTCTTTCTCAGTGGTGTTTCATCAGCTGCCATTTTCCCATTTGACTTGAAGTATAGAGACTGGTACTCATTCTGCATGTAATGTATCTAGCAGTGAAACTGAAAATTATAGCACTTGTACCAGTTACTGCAAACAGAATCAGTGATATAATGTTTTCTTACCTTTCAAAATTTAAACAAATCAGAAAAAATGGATTGTAATTCAAAGTGCAGATTTTCAGTAAAAAAATCAAAGAAACTCGGCTGAAATTGGTGATGTTGTAAAAATAATCAACTTTCAAATCCATTCATGAAAGAAAACGTTTAGTAATTTTCTCTGAAAATATTTGCCCAATCACATGAACATTTGGAAATTACTCTCTGCTACCTCTGAATCCAGCACTACCTGAAAGACAAAAAATATCCCATCAGGTGGCCACCCATATCCTGGATGCTTACCAGTTTAAGCTTGAGTGAAACCTGTAACAGGATGCTTGCATTTGCGGGGAAGGGTGGGAGGGATTGATATTAATGTTAGCTAAGTATTTTCAGAGAAACAGAATTTACTAAAAAATTTCCTTTCTCCATCAAATACATTATCTGATCACATTAACAATAAAGAGTAGGAGTAAATGCTTGTGCATCCATCCTCTACCCATGTCACCCCATAAGATTGTGATGACTGCTCTACTGAAAGGATGAACTTCTCCTAATGTGAAGTTAGCACAACCGAAGATTATTCGCTTATACAGATGCAAGGGCAATACCTGTCGGATCCTGCACCTGACTATTACCCAGACGAATCCAACAAAAGTTTCAAGGTCATGCCCGGGGGCTGAGGTTGTGCTGTCATGAATGGGGCATAGTAACTGTCAGGGCAGCTACCAGTGGCCTGACAAATTCAGCTCACTCCTTTGCGAGGCCATGTCATGCAAAGAAAAGCCGGAGAAAGTAGACCAAGCATGCCAGTCAACTCAATCCACTATGTCTCAAATTGAGACAAGAAGTTCGAAAGCCAGGCTCATGGAAATCACTCGTACTTCTTGAGTCATACCTGATCCTGTGAGAATTCAGATTACCCAATCTAATAACCCCTTTTAGCCAAGTGGCCAGCACTTGTGGGGTTATGTCTTGCTTTCCTGCCCTAATCGGTAATAAGAGAATTTGACAGCCACCGCAAACATTCTCTGTGCACCTCAGATAGAATCTGAGAGCATGTACCAGGTCCTGCAGATTTGCCTCTCTCAATGAATCAATCGAGCAAAGAGAGTGAATAGTTATTTGTTAGTAACCTATCGACTGTAACCTGCTTTTAGAAACTAAATAGTAACCCTTGATTGTTACAGGGGCTAGTTTCTTATCTTCAAAGAGGAAAAGAAAGAATATAGCCAGTTGGGGGATGGAGGCTGAGAGTGGTATGATGTAATTAAACATGACACCACTTCCCCTCATATGCCTTCAAAATGGAGGGGCATCTAACTGTTGCGATCCTGTCCACAATCGAAACGCAGAACTCCTTTTTGCACAGGGCATCTCTGACAAGAGTCATGCATTAAGGAGGAGTTTCTCTGGACACAGATGGAACACTGGCAACCTCGACTGTTTGAACAGCATGGGAGTTGCTATGATTTTCCTGTGTACGTCTATTGCTATATGAAGCAGATTGTTGATCCAGGATCTGTCCCATTGGAGAGTGGCAATCAGAACTATTTTGCAAGCCCTGCCCTTCATTTTCTGGATCAGTTTTTGTATTAGAACTGCTAGAGGGAAGGCATATGCCCATATTCCCTTCCAGCTGATTGAAAGGGCATTGATGGCCAATGCCTCTGAGTCTGGGAATGGAGAAGTTTGTTGTTCCACCTTGTCACGAATAGGTCTAGCATCAGTTGGCCTCATAGGGTGTAGACTCACTGGAAGATGGATAGATGGACAGACCACTCCATATGCAGCAGCTGGCCTCTCCTTGATCATGAGTTAACCAGGAAATTGAGCCTGCCCTAGATGTGTCTGACTTGTATGTTTACATGATATTGGGCACACCAATGAAGATACTCCTATACCATAATGCAAAGGTCCAGTGATTTTGTCGCCCCTTGTTTGAAGAGGTAGTTCACTACAACAGAATTGTCCAACATTATCAGAACCATCTTCCTTTGGATGTATTCTACACAAGCATGGGAAGCATTGAGAATGGCCTTCATTTCCAACAGATTGATGTGAAGAGCCTTCTCTTGCAGTGTCCACTTGCCGCTGACTGTTACAAAGTCAGGTAGCAAGTGTGCCCCCAAACCCGACAAATTGGCATCTGTACAGATTGTGATTTCTGGTTGTGGGGCTTCTAAAGGTATTCCCGTCACTAGCCACTCCCTGTCTTGTTATTAAAGCAGAAAGTGTTTGATTTTGGTTGAGATTATAATCTGGTGATCTAAACAACCCAAGGTCGGGTGCCACTGTGCCAGAAGGACCATCTGCAGAGGGAGCATTTAAAAGTGGACGAGGTATAACAGGTATATCAACCTTTTGACTGACAATACCACTGAAAATAAATGTTGGATGGTGAAAACTGATTATAAATTGCAATGGATTCTTCAGAAGCATAGTTCACAGTTGCAAGTGAAAATTTAAACTACTAAACATCTGTGACCACCTAACAGGAAGAAGTGGAATGAATCTGTAAGAGTTACTTCCCTTTGTCTATATGATATATAGGTGGAAAGAAATTTTTTTGTCTTTCAGGGAGGGCTGAATTCGGAGGTAGCAGAGAGTAATTTCCTAATGTTAATGTAAACATGTAATGTATTTGATTGAGAAATTCATTTGCATTTCATTCTGTTTTTGTTTATCATTCATCATTTTGTTTTCTGTGTTTTGCATTGGCACTCTCCATTTTCTTCAAAATGCATTTATTCTGCATTCTGTTTGCATTAATTCTGCATTCTGTTTGCATTCATTCCCTTTGCATTCATTCTGCATTCTGTTTGCATTCATTCTGCATTCTGTTTGCATTCATTCTGCATTCCATTTTCATGTCACTGGTAAAATTACCCATTTCAGGGTCAGGCATGAAGAGGATAAAGATAGATTTCTGTGTTTAAAAACTTACTGATGACACAGTTACTGTAGCGTAAGATTTCCCTTCAATAAAACTCCGATTCATTGCATTAAAAAACTTGACCTGTGATCTATGTACTTGACTACTGTATGATAAAGTGTGAACATGTGTAAAGTTTCATCAAAATATCTGCAAGGATTGAAAAGTGAGAGCTTTTATAAGGAAACAGGCCACTGACTTACATTGTTCCTTGCTATGACCTTGACCATGAAAGCGGGGGGAGGGGGGGACTGACTGTGAACAAGTGAGAAACTATCAAGTCAAGATATATAATATAAAGTTTCATTAAAAATATCTTCACTGGTTCAAAATTATACCCATACATAAACAGAGGTCAATGATTTATATTTTCCGTTGACTTGACCTTGAAGCAGGGGATGTGGCTATATGACATTGTCTGTGATGATATATAACTGGTTAAAATTTCATTAAAATATCTTATGTGGTTAAAAATGTATTATCTCGACAAGAATACAAGTCAGTGTTACATTTTCACTTGCAGTGACCTTCACCTTTAGGATGGAGAATGGCTATGGTATGTGACATACCATCTATACATGAAATATGATTGTCTAAAGTTTCATTAAATATCTTCAGTGGTTAAAAAACTATACTCTGTGCAAGTATATAAATCACAGAATTATATTTTCCCTCTGAGGCATGACTATGGTATATGACACATTATCTAGTCAGGATATGGGTAAAATTTCATTAAAATAGTTTCTGTGGTTCCAAAGTAATACTCCAGACAAGGATACAAGTCATAGAATTACATTTTCCCTTGCTGTGACCTTGACCCTTAGCTGGTATGCAACACACCATCTAGTCATGATATATATTTGGGCACAGTTTAATTAAAATATCTTCAGTGGTTAAAAAGTTATACTCCAGACAAAGATACAAGTAAAAAACATAACTTTTCCTTTGCCATGACTTTGATCTTGAGGCAAGGGACATGGCTATGGTAAATGACACATCATCTAGCCAAGATACATAATTGGGCAAAGTTTCATTACAATATCTTCAGTGCTTCAAAAGTTACACCTTGGATAAGGATACCAGTTACAGAATTACATTTCCCTAGCTGTGACCTTGACCTGGACCTTGAGGCAGGGGGACTGGCTATGGTACATGACACCAATTTGCAAAGTTTCATGAAAATCTCTCCAACCATTACAAAGTTATGGGCCAATCAAGTAAATGTTAATGGACAGATGGATGAATGGACAGTTTGCTTGTTTCTTATTGTTGGTTTTAATATCACTTTTAATACACTAATGGCTATATCATGCAGTGGAAATGGGAGCAAAGTGCCTTTCACAAGGACACACGAAAGCGGTTGACCTGGGCTGCCCTTGGCAGGTATCAAACCTGCAACTCTTGATTATGAGTCTGATGCTCTACTAAATAAGCTATCATGACTCCCTGACAGATGGACAGGTTAAGCCATAGATATAAAGAATGGAGTAGCTATGGCTGAGTGACATATTCAGTGCAACAGGTGTTCCATAGAACCTGCTTTGACACCTTCGTTAGAGCAGTGATATATACCCTCCCCCATCTGGCCTGCAAAAACAAAACAAAACTTTAACACAAAACTTGAAGACTGACAATAACGCCATCATCATCACCATCAGAAAAGTAATACTTTCTCTCACCATGCTCACACAGATGAGACAAAAAATAGTTCCTCATAATTAAACTGCAACACTTTAAAATATGAGCCCGAAGCTCAAAACATAAACCCATGTTGTCCAAACTTTAATAAGACACTAAACAAGTCCATAATTTTAACTGAATGGATAAAATAGCTTACCAAGTTCATGTTCCCAATATGCTAGCCAGTCTCCACGCAGATGTCTCTGTTTATTATGATCAATGTCAGAGCTGAAAATGCAACAAATGTCTATTATCCTTAATAAACATTTAGTATGAGTATCAACATAAATTTAGTACACATATTTACATTTACTGATATATATGTATCAAGTTTTCATGTTTCAATCTAGTTGAAATTTCAATAAATCTGACTTGTGTGCTCACTATCCAAATTTTAACTTAAAAAACATTCTGGAAATGTACACCAAATATTAATGAGCATTCTGCAGAACACTATGTTTACCTGTATGCCATATATTAAATATAGAATTATGTTTTTCTCTGAGAATACTTACCCAATCACATTAACATCAGGAAATAAACTCTGCTAACTCCCAAATCCTGCCCTCCCAGAAGGATGAAAATGTTCATGTTTCCAGTCTATATAATATCATACAGACAAAGGTAAAAAACTCTTCCAGATTACCATCTCTTGCCATCACCACTCATTGACTAACTGTGTACCAAATGTTTTCCAGTTTAAACTTGAACAAAACAACAATAATTTCCTAAAATTTAAATCTTAAACCCAAAATCTTGACAAAAATGTAGTTCTTGGGGGGGGGGGGATAAAACTAAGTTTAATGATGTAATACTTATCTGTCAGTATTGTATAGCTTGTTATTCTGGGACAGAATTATAATAAGAATTCATCCTCCCATGGATGAACCTCCATAGAGAGTTCTGGAAAGAATCCAGAACATAACACAGACCCAGTCTGCTGTCCAAGTCACTGGTGCATGTGCTTTAGTCCTCATTTTTTTCGGGACTAGATTATTCATGGGACATCAGAGTGGGGTGAGAGGAGGGAATCTGGCAATACTGACAAGTAAGTATCACATCATTAAAATTAATTAGTCTTACCCACCCCCTTTACATTATAATATCAGTAATATGTTGCCTGTTGGTATTACATTGGCCAGTGCAGTGGGAGGCTGATGGCCTTAATGGTATTGCATAGCCATATTGGCCAGTGCAGTGGGAGGCTGATGGCCTTAATGGTATTGCATAGCCAAATTGGCCAGTGCAGTGGGAGGCTAATGGCCTTAATGATATTGCATAGCCAAATTGGCCAGTGCAGTGGGAGGCTGATGGCCAGTGCAGTGGGAGGCTGATGGCCTTAATGGTATTGCATAGCCAAATTGTCCAGTGCAGTGGGAGGCTGTTGGTATTGCATAGCCAAATTGACCAGTGCAGTGGGAGGCTGATGGCCAGTGCAGTGGGAGGCTGTTGGCCTTAATGGTATTGCATAGCCAAATTGGCCAGTGCAGTGGGAGGCTGTTGGTATTGCATAGCCAAATTGACTAGTGCAGTGGGAGGCTGATGGCCAGTGCAGTGGGAGGCTGTTGGCCTTAATGGTATTGCATAGCCAAATTGGCCAGTGCAGTGGGAGGCTGATGGCCAGTGCAGTGGGAGGCTGATGGTCAGTGCAGTGGGAGGCTGATGGCCAGTGCAGTGGGAGGCTGATGGCCAGAGCAGTGGGAGGCTGTTGGCCTTAAGGACTGGTATATACAAGAATAGTACTCACCCTTGCTGTAGGAATGTCACCTGCTGTAAGTCAGAATCTGTAACTTCAACTACTTTTTGTGCTGCAACTATAGGCCCTAAAGAATATATGCCTTCACTCTGATGCATAAAGGAACGAAGGTAGAAGGAGGATAAGGTGGTGTGTGATTGCCAAAATGTGGCCTTCAATGTTTATTAAGTCAGATGGGCCCATGAGGTAGCAATGGCTTGGACTTCACGGGCTTTGATCCTCATGAATCAAAGTTCCCTATCGGCCAGGGACTTGATTGTTTTGACAATCCACCTAGAAATAGTGGATCACTCCACCTATAAATAGTGGATACTGAAATGTCAGCAGAGCCCTTTAAGGTGAGTAAAAGATGTTTCATATCATTCTTTTCTTTTTAGAAGTGACCAAATTGAATATTAATGCCCTAACTGGGCATAAAAGTCAATCTTGATCATTTCCAGCACAGATACAACTGAGATTGGGGATCTCTGTAGGAAGTTGCACTTTCGAAGGTAAATGGATTTTGGTTATGAAATTTGGTTGGCAAAGGAGAGATATCAGCTAGCACTTGTCACTGAACCTTAGACAACCTTGTTCAATAGATAGGGTATGAAGCTCACTCATTCATCCTATGGATGCTAAGGAGAACAAGAAAATGGTCTTGAGTAAACAATTCTCCAAGGAAGCTTCACCCAAAGGTTCACAGAGGGTTTTAGTTAAAGACCATAAGACAAATGAGAGGTTCCATTTTGGCATAGTGAGCAAGACACAGGTCTCTTCAGCTCAAAATACCTTAAAATGTTGGCAATGTGAGAATCCAAACCAATGGCTGAGCCTTAAAAAACTTGAGTGCCCTATAGCTCTTGACTGTAGAACTCCAGCATTGCTTCTCTTCAAAAAGTAAGAGAAGTAAATCAGCCATTGCACTCAAAGAGGGTCAGCTATGATTAATACAGTTCCTACAGCACCAATCACAGAAGATTCTCCACTTGCCATCATAGATCTTGGATGTGAAGTGTCTCGAAATTGTGCTCGAAAACTTGTCCTGGCAGATGGATTATTTGAGATGAGCCAAGCGTGAAGGTGGATAATCTGTGGGCTGGGAGCCATGTGCAGAGACAGAAGGTCCCTCCTCTGAGGTAATGTCAGCAGGTTGAGAAGATCATTCAACCATGATCATTGGGAAGTAGTTGCAAACTAGTAGTTTGGCCCCACCTTGCATCACTTTTTACTAAGTCATGGAGCAGCAATGTTTTGCTAGACCCTGGGAGCTTTTTTTGGGTATAAGAGGGTGGCTGTCACAATGGGGTAGTAAGAGATGTGTTCAAGTTGGGGGTAGAATGGGGTGGCGGTCATAGAGGGATTTGGGTAACCAACCACTATCAACCTAATTAGATATGTGGTGTGTTTATGGAATACCATCATAGACATCATCCCATAGCTAGATGGGTAGCAAGGTGGGCAGCAAGCGACCACCAACAACACACTCAATTAGAGACGCTGTGTGTCTATGATATACAGTCAGTAGCCATGGTCCAACAAGGAATACACACATGTACATGGATGCCTTGGGGACAGACATCACCATGTGGATGAAAATGCTTCAGCACCTATTGTGAGATACATGCCAAGCTAAATAGAGATGGGATAAGGCTACAGACATTCTGGAAATGCAGCACCATTGCCACTCACTGCATATGCAATCTCTGTGGAAGTGGCCATCGGGCTGACAAGCTGCGACACATAGAACTAAAGGCCAGGTGACAATTTAGGAAGGTCCTTAACATAGTATGTGCATAGCAAAGCTCATCCTAGCCCAAGTCACATAAAGCGACAAACATCTTTATTAAAATAACACTGAAACAAGAGCATATTCCCGCCTAACCAGTGACAATCATAAACTCACACTCAGAGAAAGGATAGGTACCATAGCATACATAGCAATACACCAAGGTCACCATTGCGGGCTGACCTCAGAGAAAGGCTGTGTATCATAGACACCATAGCCCGTGAATACACTAGCGATCAACATGCCTAGCATAGAGCAATTGAATGCCCTACTAAGGGAGAGGCAGATCACTGAGAGTGAATATGATGATATGCTGAAGGCAGTACTGGCTGCCCGAGCAAGGCACCCAACCCCTGCTACAGGGTTGCTAATGCCGACCCCCATCAAAACCCCATACAAGCTCCAAGGCAGTCACCCATTCCGGCTCCAAAGCAGCCACCCATACCAACCCCACAGCAGCAGGCCCCACCATCTAAATCTGTCAAACAATGAGCCAGGGAGAAAAATGACAGGGTAGGAAAGAAGGTTACCCATCCCCCAATTCCAGCAAGATGAGCCCCATGAACACAGGCTCAGCCACCAACTCAATCATACAAAAAGAGAGTCGTGATGGTAAAGACAAAATGGTGGTCTGATCTATCTCAGCTACTCAAAGCCATGACCCTGGCATGATAAACATCCTAAAATAGGAGATCAGAAAGAAGGGTGTTAAATTAAAACCTTAATGTAAAAGTCATGATAGAAAAGATCACAGAGGAGGAAATATCTCCATGTCGGCCTACTTATTAGCCAACCAAGCAAGTGGTGCTGTTGGCTGATGACCTCAAGGAACTAGTCTCCAAGGCCGTAGCTAAGACTAAGGAGCGACTGGAAAAGTTTACAAATAAGGCCTCAGGATGGTGGTTAATGAGGTGTGAGGAGGTAAAGCTACACATTTCACAGTACTGCCCATTTTGAAGTAAAGGGCATATACCCTTGCCCAAGTGGATTCCCAAAAGAACAGTCATAAATGTAGAAAACTAGGACACCCAATGCTTTGAATGGGTCATCTTTTCTGCCCTATATCCTCCGAATGACCATCACCCAGATTGTATCAGCAAGTACAGCAGGTATCAGGGAATGCTACGCTTTGACAAGCTTAAGTTTCTGATGAAGGTGTCAGACATCATAGAATTTGAGAACCTTAACCCCACTATCACAGTCAATGTCTCAGGATGGGACCATGCGCTTTACCCTATATGTGTCTCCGAGAAAATGCTGGACAAGATAGTCAACCTAGTGCTACTTACTGAAGAGGAAAAGCAGCACTACGTATCGATCAGAATGGTGTACAGCAGTAGCAAATATGAGCACTGAAAACACGTTTGCTGCCGATGCCTTCACACCTTCTCCCGATCCAACCTTCTTGAGAGCCATGTTAAAGACTGCTGCGGTATAGGCTCAATGCCTCAGAGGACCTTCCTACCAGACCCCAGAAAGAATAAGCTATACTTTAAGCACCTCTTTCATCAGATGGCCGTACAATACATTATCTATTCCAACCTCAAGGCCCTTAACTTGCCCATGAAAAGGGAAGAGGTTGACCCAACCTACAGCGATACCTATAAGACTGCCAGCCTTGCGGCTTCTGCTACACAGTCAAGTGAAGTGATGGTAAAACCAAACCTCCCATCATATACAGAAGAAAAGATGTGGTAGTCAAACTTATCAAAAGCCTTGAGAATGAGCTGGTTATACCATTCATGAGGAATCAGCCAACCCACGTCATCTAGTGATGATGCCACGGCATTTCAAGAGACTAGGGTATGTCAGAAAGGAAAGGGTCAGAGACCACTGCTGCATAACCGGCTAATACAAAGGAGCCACCCATAACAGCTGCAAACTCCAGCTATGACTAAGCCCAGAAAAAACTAAAGTACCTGGGTATATCCTTTGAGAAATACCAACATGCCCAGCGCATATGGGATACCTTCGGCTGCAAGACCATGGGAGATTAGCACTACCTCTATCTCAAGATGGACATGCTACTTCTTATCGATGCCTTTGAAGCTTTCAGAGTCACCTCTTTGAGAATGTATGGCATAGACCCTCCCCACATAGTACCCCTGGAATGAGCTGGGATACCCTGCTCAAAACCACGGGAGCAGAGCTTGAGCTGCTCACAGACATCAATATGCACCTATTCATTGAGAGAGGCACCCAAGGAGGCACCTTGATGGTGAGAAGGCAGTACGCAGAGGTCAACCCCAAGTGCCCAGACTATGACCCCTCCAAACCTACCACCTGGATCACCTACCTCAATGCCGACAGCTTCTAGAGATAGGTAATGATGTGGTGCCTGCTCACAGGTTTCTTCTACTTGGCTTACCCCAAAGAGATTAAAAATTGTTTAAGTAGCATACCCACAGACGTTCCCAAAGGCTACCTTCTCAGGGTTGACCTGGAATATCTGGAGAAACTGCATGATGCCCAGTGACAACCTGGTAGCCCCAGAATCTATGACTATCCCCGAAGAGTGGCTATCTACTTACCAGTGTGACTTCATTAACAAGTTGGGAGGTCGCCATATTGGCTGTACAAAGCTGGTATCCAACTTGCTAAAGAAAGAGTGATACATTGTTCACTACCAAAACCTCCAGCTCTACACCAGCCTTAGGATGCACATTACCAAAATACACTGGGTGCTAGAGTTTGACCAAAGCCCCTGGATGGCACCCTACATCCAAAAGAATACAGACCTGCAGGCTAAGGTCACAAATGGATTTGACAAGGACTACTTAAAATTGTTAAATAATTCCATCTATGGCAAGACCATGGAAAATCTGTGGAAGCGCATCTGTGTTGATCTGTTCCAGCCCGAGGGTCATGAGGACAAGCTGTGACATTTGATAACCGATGCAGCCTTCCAGTCCCGTAAAAACTTTGAGGGTGACCTCATGACTGTCCACTTGCCAAGACTCAATCTCAATCACCCCATCTATACCAGCCAGACTGTACTAGACCTTTTAAAACATTAGATGTATGACTTTTATTACAACCAGATATGTTATGGTGCTAAGGCCAAGTTACTATACACTGATATTGGCAGTCTGCTGTTGAAAGTGGAAATAGAGGACATCTACTGAGACATGGCTGAGGATGCCCACCTCTATGATATGAGCAACTTTCAGGCAGGTCACCCTCTTCACAGTGATGCTAACAAAAGGTTGTAGGAAAATTTAAAGATGAATATAATGTAGCACTAGTAAGCCGGGTCACCTCACTGCTCAGGGCGGCCACCATGGCCAGCAGTTGCCGAATCCACTCCATGCTATGTGCCAGCACCCCTTTCTCAGAAAAGCAACAGCTCCTTGGCATACTACAACCACTCGACTAGGGTTCAGTTAAACCACTCCATGATGCAATGGGCCCAGTGGATGCCAGCCTTGCTGTGCCACACGCAAATGCCATGCCTGGCCAGGAGCTGTGAAATGTCACCCATAAACTCCTGCCCGAGGTCAACCTGCAGCAGCTTTGGCCACCTGAGCAGCCCCCACTTGTAGATTCGTGTCAGCATGGTGGCCTTGTAGTGACTGGTGACATGCACCACAGTCAGCGCGTACTTGTGCATGCACCGTGCAACCTTGTTGTGCAACAGGAACAAGACATCAGCCTGGTGCACCTCATTGGGGGTCAAGAAACTAAAACTTGGGCAGACGATTTTGCGTGGTGCCAGCAGGTAGATCTGCCACACAGCCTGTTTTTTCACTTACTCCCTGGCAGTGTCTATTGGGATTCTGGTGGCTGCTGCCAGCTTTTTAGCTGCCACTACCCCCTTCCAGTAACCCCTGGGGCTGTAGTAGATGGATGCAAGACGGGCTGCCATCGCTCCAGCCTGTTGGACCCACCTTCAAATAGCTGTGCGCCAGATGACCATGAGCTTGGCCTTCATCCTGCCCTGCATGCAGCCAAGCTGCTCACTAATTGCGGGTCCCTGGATAGCCTTTAGGTCATGGATCAGGACTACATCGGCCTTGTGCTGGTTGCGCTTGTCATTGTTGTGTGAGTATAACAGGTCATGCTGGTAGCAAGTGGTGTCCATGCGATTGATAGGTACCTTGCCCAGGTTGGGGTTGTTGGTGGCATCCAGTCAGATGTCCAGCCAGGTCCTGGGCCTACAGTAGTTGTAGTGAGGCAGGTACTTTTCCCCAGGATACTTACTCCAGGGCAGCCATGGAAGTTTTCCGAGGCTGGTCATGATGTTGCAGCCACATTTTTCTACCTTGGCAGTCCCAACAAATTTGACTTTTTTCGCAACTCACACAGCGCATGTCCCCAGCACAGACAGTATGTGAGCATTTTGGAGGATGCAGCAGGTATTCAATAAGTATGGATGTTGTTGATTTTTCAGCCACACTGGGTATTAAAAAGCTGTAGTATGATTGGTCCCTACTGCCTGACAGTGCTCAGGCATCCATGTATAAGGGACCCTGCATGGGTGCAGTTAAATCCATGCAGCCTTGGTTATTAGTAGCATGCTCACGGTATCATTTGGTTGCCACATCTTGAGGGGCTACTGGGTCTGCTATGGATGTAATTTTATTTGTACCCATATCCAAGGGACCAGTCATGCTATCACCAGCCTTGGAGACCTTTTCCTCATTTTGGCATGTTACATACTGTTCGAAGGTTTTGACTGCATCATCTCCGTACTGTTTTCTCACCACATCTTGGTCCCTTGCTGGGGCGACCAAGCCCGTGATCATTTTTGCTCTGGGTGCAGAGGCCAAAAATTGGAAGACCTCCCCATCCAAGCAGAACCAGAGGTGCTTCCTGTGAGGGGGAAAAATAGGGGTGTAAAGGTATGCATTCTGGAGGTAGATGGAGACCACCCAGTCACCAGGTCTTATGGCAAGTATGACAGAGGCTGTGGTCTCCATCTTGAAAGGTTTCTCCTGTAGAAACTTGTTAAAGGTGGAAAGATCTATGATTAGGCAAAACATTCCTCCTTTTATGGAAACCAGGAAGATTCAGGAGTAGAAGACCAGAGACTGGTCATTTAATACCCTCTCTACTGTGCACTTCTGTCGAAGGGAGTGCACCTCTTCCTTTAAATGAACCCAGTTTGGCTGGTGGAACTGCAAGGATGTCCTTGTCACAGGAGGATATTCCCTGGAACTGAAGCAGGTAACCTCTTTTTATGATCGAGAGAACCCACCCACTCTCTTATGCTCGACCAGACTTGCGAAATGAGAACTAGTCGGGCATCTACAGGGATAGATGAAAGAGGAATGCACCGCAGGAGAGGGAGTAGGTCTGCCAGCCTCCCTGCCTCCTTCCTTTGGGAAGGGGAAGGACCTGCAAACTTCTTAACTTGGCCTCATAGGCAATCCAAATTGGGTGGCCGCTGGATGAGAGAGAGGTTTAAAATGGGATGGCTCTTTGGACTGGGACTGTGTGGCTTTAAAGAACTTGGCTGATGGCCCCTGGGGGTGGTCAAACTGACCATGCTTCCTGACCAGTTTTGACTGGCCAGTAGCAGATGTGAGGGGCCTGTGTTGTTGGTCCCTCAGGTCCTGAGAAACCACGGAGGGGAGGAGCCCTCTGAAGAGGGACTTCACATCTGGAGGAGCAGCCTGAAGGAGGTTCTTGCTGTTTTTATGCAAGACCTTGATAGTGTCCAGAGCCATATTTCTGTGAAGGTGGAGCAACTCTGCTGATAGTGCCATGGACATAGAAAAAGCAAGCCAAGATGTTTTGGCAACCACTTCCTGCAACCACTGAATCACAGCTGGGGAAAGTGATTCCACCTTCAGCAGGTTGAAGGAAGCTGCCAAACAAAGGTCAGCATGAGAGGCTATGGTCACCAGTGACCTAGCCGTGTGCTCTAAAACCTTGAGTGTCTTCACTGGGAGGTGGGCACAGGTCCCCAAAGAAATGCCCACTTGTGATACCCCAGTGTCCAAGGTGGGAGGTTATAGGGGCCAGGCAGGGGTGTGGACCCTGTAACTAGTGGGAGGGACTGACCACCCCTTATGCTGTCTAGCTAGCTCTTGACCCTTGATGAACCTTAGGAAAAGCTCCCTGACCATGGCCAAGTGGGGGAGAAATATTAGGTCTGGTTGGGAGGTAGCCCCAAAGTGTCTCTCCAAACTTGAGAGAATTTTTGTGTCTTCTGAGCCTGAGGACTTGGGACTCAAATCCCATGGGAGAAGATGGTAAACATCATTGACTGCCTTGTCAAATGACCAGATCTCCTCTTCCTCCTCTGCCTGAGTTGACAGGTAGGGAGGAAGCTGGGGACCATAAGAGAGGAGGTGCCACCTTAGCCTACTCAGTGTCGAACTCCTGCAAGGATGTCTTCATCTTGCTCTGCTGCAGGGAGGCAGGACTCTGTGACCCCCTGTCTCTCTGTGAGAGAGACCTGTCTCTTTGGTGCTATGTAGACCCAGGGGTAAAAGATGCCTCATCTAGAGACTCCTCCCACGGAGTGGAGTGAGACAACTGTCCCTAGTAGCAGACTCAACAGGGGGATGAGGATGCCTCTTGTCTTTCCTGGAATACTTGGGGGAAGAGGGACTGCCTCTCTCCCTACTCCTGGACTCCACACTGTAAGGGAGTGATATTAGACTTTGACCTGCCTTGATGCCAGGGCCCTGAAGTTCATGGCAGTATGAAAGGGAAGGATAATCACTTCCCCAAAAGGATGACCCCACATCCCATAGGGATTCAGATGGATTAGGGGAAGAGTGGAGATGCTGATCTGATCCCCTTCCCTCATCTGGCATCTTTACACTGACTCCAAATCCCCAATGGGGTTAACTGGTAGCCTGGCAAGATGGGGGGAGGGTCAACCCGATCTCTGTTGCTGTACCAACAGAGTTCCCATGACCGGTGACCACAGAGACTGATCCCATATGAGAAGGGCTAAATTTTCCCTTCTGAGTCTTAAGGGACCCAGAGAGGGAGGCTGAGTACTGAGATGAGCAGTTGAGGAGGCAGGAGGCCCTTTCCTCCTCCTCTTTTATGTTCAATGGCTCTTAGTGAGGTCCCACACTTCATCAGGCCTGAGGCAGCAGAGCGGACACCTGTCTGTCCATCTGCAGCCTGTGCACAAACGGCCGGTTGTGTGGAAATCCCATTGGACCTTCTTATGGCCACATTTTCCCATGCTTTGTATAGACATTCCTGCAAAGTCTGAAAACAAAGAAATGAACAATACAAAGAATATGAAAAGCGTGAGTACTTACAATGTCACACAATGTTTTGTATGTATATAAGTAATGATAAGTGGTATGATACTTGTAATTTACCACATTCAGATTAAAATACTAATGAAAAATGTGAATACTACAATGTCACAACAGGGATTGGGTATACAAATGATGATGAGTGGTGTAAGACATGCAAAAATATCATTTAAGATTACAGTACTAAACCTGAGTTTTGGATAGAGCATCTGTCAATGAAGGATTTATAAAAAGATGAAGGAGTGGTGTGCAACTTTTTCTTGAAACACACCAATCTTGAATGCTCTTAATGAATCTAGTTTTTCTCTAACTGAATGGGAAAAAATAGGCAAAAGTAATACTTGAAGGTAATAACAAACCAGAGGGAGTACAAGTAGACTCACTTTAATGTTAAAAATTGACAGTAATGCTAATCCCTGACGGAAGTACTAATGACACAGCAATACTAAATGAAAAACAAGTATAGAAAACTAATAAAATAGAAGGCTGGTGGTGAACCCTTAATGCGAAACTAACTCAATGTAATACAAATAAGAGAATGCATAAATAGATGTTCACTAACTAAAAAGGAACATCTAATAAGGAGGACTCAGGTTCTGTCAATGACTCTCCGCCATATGGAGAAGGTACCTACCACAGGCTGGAATAAAAGACAATAATAAATGAGAATACAGATCACCCACATACCACGAGGGCGGGGGGGGGGGAACATTAACTGGGCCCTGCTGAAATCGTTAATAACAACTGCCCTGAAAAACTCATAAGAGAGCGCAATATTTCATGAACAAGAAATAAGGATTGAGAGAATAACCATGGAACAATACGGAAACCCATATAAATTTGCCTTAATGTGCGATTTAATGCAAGCCAAAGGCACAATTCTCAGAGATGGCATCCTCGAATAAGATGAGGATTATGGCACATGTGCCTGTGACTTGGACAACAGACTGGGTCTGTGTTATGTTCTGGATTCTTTCCAGAACTCTTTTTGGAAGTACATCCATGGGAGGATAAATTCTTATTATAAGAATGAGGGTAATTCTGTCCTCGAAGTACAAGCTATGCAATACCAACAGGTAAGTATTACTAATATTAAATGCTGATGACACTGCCAAAAGTGATATCTATGTCGCAATATCTGCTAATGCAAGTGTTTAAGTATTTTCACTGACATTCACAGATCAATATTTTTAGATGGGCCAAAATAAATGTTTATATATAATACTATATATCAAGGCTTCCAAAACACCAAATTTTGCAGGTAATGTCTGATTGACAAGCTGAAATGACAAGTTGCTAACTCAGCATGTCCAGACATTTGTCATAGGGTGCCCATAATTATTCCATGCAATTATTTTATATTTATTTTTTCCTAATTATTTAAACACCCTACAGTCCCAAAGCATAAGACATTCTAGGGTGAAAATCGTTCACACAGATGCAGTGATCTCCACTTTCTGCTTTTCAGTTGAAATATGAGATACTGCAATTACAGCTATTTACGGATGCATTTCAATAATGTTTTAGTTTTCATATGGACTTAAGTAATTTTAAATACTATATTTTAATTTTAAATTGTATATTTTTTAAATACTATACAGATGGTAAAAACTTTAATATGGTCATGCAAGCAACCCCTCCCTCTGCTGTGGTCAAAAATCAAATATCCAACAACATATCAAAGATTTTCCAAACCTCCGATATATATACATATAACAATTTGTTTTCAATTCCATTCACATTGTACAGCTAAAAATATCTTGTAGTATAAAAGAGGGGTTTTGTAATAAATACATTTGTGTTTTGTTTTAAGCTGTGTGAAAGAACTCCATTGATATGGTATATGAATATGTATTCCTACCCTCAAATCAAACTCATTTTTTTTTGTTGATGACTTGAAACAAAATACATAATATTATGTAGTTTTGTTTATGTCTTTGACTTGCATAAACTTAAACACAAAATACATAACTTTAACATCAACAAGAATGTCACCACTAGAAACGTGATACTGTGTCTCAACATCCACTAATGCAGAATCAAAGAAATATATACCATTTAGTCTCTTCAGGATCTATTCTGAGTATCCCCGACTGAGAAAAATGCTTTCTGAGGTGTCGAATCTCTGGACTGATTCCCAAATCTTCTTCCACTGGCAGACAAATCTGATTACCAACCATCTCAACATGACTACCATTATCAGACACAATGTTAACTTGATCAGCAGTACTAGCATCTGCAATGTTAATGTAAAATTAACACCAAATGAAAGCAGAAATTATCAGTGAGATCTCATGTTAATTGCATATCTTCTACATAGTCGACCAGCTTTAAAACATGAATTTCTGGTTTTTCATGATTTACTCCAAACAAGTAATGCAGCAGAGAAATTAAATTTCAAAACAATAAAATCAAACAAGATGAAGATGAGTGATACATTTTTATTCCTAATCTGAAAGACAAGTGCCACTGACAAATTTTGTTAAAGATGACTACTGCCTACTTCCCATAAAAGTATAGTATCTTGAAAGAACTTATGTCACAAAATATTAATTTCACTGATTTGGACATTTTGACAGTAAAACTAAGAATGTAAACTATGCCCAATAACTACATTATGTGGAATAAATTAATATCAGGAGTCCTTTCTACTCAATTACAATACCTGTGATTACACCTGGAACATCATCACAACAATTACATTAGTTGTGATTGCACCTGGGAACATTATCACAACAATTACATTACTTGTGATTGCATCTGGGAACATCATCACAACAATTACATTACATGTGATTGCACCTGGGAACATCATCATGACAATTACATTACTTGTGATTGCACCTGGGAATATCATCAAAACAATTACATAACTTGTGATTACACCTGGGAACATCAACACAATAGAGTAAGCACAAGGTGAGGCTTTGCCTGATTGAATATCATGTGCTTCTATGTGCTTGTTGATAATTTCTAATCAGTACAGTCATGTCAGTGGAATAAAGATTTATCTGAGAAATATTACACACAACAAAAGATTTTCTTCTCATCACAATGTACACAAATTTTGAATTGTGTATTGAATTACTGTTTTAAAAAAGATTTCAGTCATATGTCACAAACTAAAATGAACATAGTAAAGAGAGGATATTTGCTTGCTCCGAGTGAATAATGGATATATTTCATTGTGGGTGAAAATACTTACGTTTTTCACCCACGAGATGAAATATATCCGTTATTCACTCGGAGCAAGCAAATATTCTTTTTATTTTATACTCAAGCGTACTGTCTAGCAATTTGTATAAACACTAAAGTAGCTGATTTCTTACTGCGTCCCGCGCGATAATATCAGCAGTTTACCGTTTATGTTCTGCTCTGTTTTGTGTACGTTTCCACATAAAATATCAGTAGTTACATAATGCTCCTTCCAAATTCAAGGTAAAACAGCAGATAAAAAGAAAAGAAAAAAAAATATATGACCATTGTTGAATTTGAACTCTGTTCACCTGGATGCAAAGCGGCCATCTTTACCTTTACACCATGCAAACGTCTTTCGAAAAGTATGAAATATGATATTTTTTCACTGCAGTGAAATATCACAATTATTTCACTCTGAAAATCCAGTAATTCACTGCCTAGCATAAAATAATATGCTATAAACAAATATCGTAAAAATGAATGAGTTCCCTAAGTAACATAAAACAATAAATTAACCGAAACAATATAGCAAAGTGTATGGGTATAAACATGAATTATAGGTAATCTGAATTAGTTTATTCAAACTAAAAAGGGCCTAGGGAGTGGTTACAGGCTTACTTTTATGTGAAAAGGCCAATGTGCGCAATGTTATCCTATCAGTGATGTTATGTGAAAAGGCCAATGTGCGCAATGTTATCCTATCAGTGATGTTATGTGAAAAGGCCAATGTGCGCAATGTTATCCTATCAGTGATGTTATGTGAAAAGGCCAATGTGCGCAATGTTATCCTATCAGTGATGTTATGTGAAAAGGCCAATGTGCGCAATGTTATCCTATCAGTGATGTTATGTGAAAAGGCCAATGTGCGCAATGTTATCCTATCAGTGATGTTATGTGAAAAGGCCAATGTGCGCAATGTTATCCTATCAGTGATGTTATGTGAAAAGGCCAATGTGCGCAATGTTATCCTATCAGTGATGTAAGTTGTGAAAAGGCCAATGTGCGCAATGTTATCCTATCAGTGATGTAAGTTTCCATTCTATTAAACTGGGATTCTTTTGAGAAGTAGACTGTAGTTTCCTGAACAAACTTTGTCCTGGCACATATAGAATTAAAAAAAAACAGTTATCATAAAAAAAATATGCACAAAAATGAGTAAGTTGTGAAGTCTCTAAAGAGCATGCTACATAGCACAAGCAGAAGTAGTAAATGAAGTATAGATGGTATCTGGCACAAATCCTTATATCTAAGATGGAGATCGCTCTGTCTGACTCCCACCAATGTGGGCAGACAGCTTTTAGCTCATATAGCTAAAATTTTAGCTTGGGAGGGCTGGATTTGCAAGGAAGTGGATTTCCAGAGTGGTGGAATGAGGATATAAATATCGCATTCAAATCAGAGATAAACAAAAAATGAATGAATACTGTAACTAGTCCTATTAAAAACTGCAAAGAAAGAGTCCTACAACAATATCCTATCAATACTGCAAATGAGTTTGGGAAATACTTCTGACATACTGTGCCAAATTCAAAAGTACAAAATCACAGCAAATAGGACAGAAATTACAGATAGCAAACAAATAAGAATCTTTGTAATGAATTCTTTACTAATGTTGCTACATAATAAAATAAAGTGTAATAATCCATGTGATGCTATAACAAAGAAACTCCGAGATTTTGTATCTATTAAACTCCCAGATGGTACCAAGTTTGAAATTCCACCCATTTAAAATTCTGATCTCATATTTTTAAAATCCACTGATCATAAAAAAATCAACTGGCCTAGATGGAATTAGAGCATAATCTATAAAAATTGGCACTGACCAAATACATCAAAGCATTACCTCCATTATGAACTATGCTATAAAAACTGATTATTTTCCAAACCAATGGAGATCTGCTAAAGTCATGCCTCTCTTCGAACAAGAGTCCCTTGAAGGGACTAACACTTTACTGGCCAAAAAGAATTTACAGGAATCCAAGATAAGGCTGTTTCTTCCTATTAACTGCTGGGTGTTGAAACAATGACAGCCATATTAGGTTTGGTTTTGTGGGTTTAACACCATTTTTCAGCATATGATAGGCTATACATGGTGGCCAGTATATTTTGGTGGAGGAAGAACTTGGGAAGACCCCGGGAAGAACCACCAATCCACAGGAAGCTACTGGCAAGCTTCCTCACATACCCACATTGGCCAAGCCGATATTTTCAAACCCACGAGGACAGAGGTGAAATGTGAGTGATCTGTAAAGGCGAGCGCCTTAGACCACTCCGTCCACCACCTGGGGCCACTTTCATTTAGGACCTACTAGACATCATAAGAAGTCTTTTAGTGACAACCCCATGTTGATATGACCATCCGTCATGATGACATCTATGGCAACCATAATAAATGTCCAAGCAGTGCCATTTTCATTTAGGACCAACTACACAACATAAGAAGTCTTTTGGTGAAAATCTCATGTCAATATGATAATCCATTCAGGAGAAGCAGCAAAAACAAGTTTTTCAAAATGGCCACTATGGTGACCGTATTGTCATATCAGCATCATTTTCATTTAGGACCAACTAGACACCATAACATGTCATCAAGTGAAAATTCCATGCTAATATAACTTTCCATTTAGAAGAAGGAACAATAACAAGATTTTTAAGATGACATCATTTTCATTTAATACCAACTAGACATAAGTCTGTTGGTGAAACCCCATGTCAATATGACCATCCATCCAGAAGGAGAAGTGATAACAATATTTTCAAGATGGCCACCATGGCAGTCAGATTGGAGGTCAGATCAGCACCATTTTTAGTCTGGACCAACTAGACATCATAAGAAATCTTCTGGTGAAAATTCCATGTTGATATGACTTTCCATTCAGGAGGAGTAGCAATAACAAGATTTTCAACATGGCCACCATGGTGGCCATATTGGATGTCAGATCAGCACCATCTTCATTTAGGACCAATTAGACATAATAAGAAGTCTTTTAATGAACACCCTATGTTGATATGATCATCCATTCAGAAGGAGTGGACAAGATTTTCAAGATGGCACTATGGTGGCCATACTGGAAGTCTGAGTGGCACCATTTTCATTAAGGACCAACCAAAGCTTGGGATGAATGTGTGTGTAAAGTTTCATGGCAATCCTCCAAGTGATTTAGGAGGAGCAGCGATAATAAACTTGTCTTAAAGCATTGACAGTTGGCATACAATGGAGGATAGACAACAGGCCATCCCATAAGTTCTTCTGGTCTTTGACCAGTAGAGCTAAAAAGGGGCAAGAGAAGGATAAATCAAATTTTTGGCCAATTCCTGTTCTAGCCCATACTGTAAAAACTACAAGAATCACATGTCTATACCCATTTTTATTCCTTTTTATCAACACATAATTTGTTATCTAAAACTCAATTAGGTTTTAGAGAATTCAACTCCTGTCAAACAGCTTTAACAAGCATTACTAAAAAAATTTTGTTTTGGGAAATAGATAAAGGGAATCTTATCAGTGTATTACTGTTAGATTTTAGAAAAGCATCTGACCTGGTCAATCACATTATTTTACTACATTAATTAGGAATATATGGATGTTCAAACTAAACATTATCTTTTTTAACTCATATTTAAATATCATATCTCAAGTCATTTGTGATAATGTTGTGATATAATTGATCCATCACATGTTACTGTAGGAATTCCCCAAGGGTCAATTTTAGGATCACTTTTCTTATTACATTGTATCAGTGACCTCCCCTTGGTATCTGACAATAATGATATGATTATGTATGTAGTTGACACAGCTGTTCAAGCTGTAAGTACACACTTTGATGAAACAGAGACTAAGCTAAATTCTAACATGTCAAATTTTTCAACTTGGTTTACCAACAATTCTATGTGCATAAATTCTCAAAAAAACTAGGTTTAACTAATTGGTACTACTCAAAAGAAATGAAGAATGCAAATGGACCTTTCTGTATACTGTGGACACAACAAACTTGAATGTGTCACTCATGAAACACTTGCAGGAATCACAGATGTTGACACTCCATCATGGAATAAACAAATAAACTCTGTATGAAGCAAAATTTCCTCAAATTATTTTGTTTGAATAGAATAAGCATTTCTTAAACACCAAAATGAAGAATTACTTTTTACAATTGTTTCATGTTAGCTTACTTTATTTGGAGACATTGTTCATCTTATCTTTTAAAACACACTGAATGCATGCAAAAGACAATGGCTAGAAATCTTTTAGATGAAAAATAATTCAACACCCACTAAAACCATATTTTAAAGACTCAAATGGTTACCTTTTTAAAGATAGAGTAAAATACAATGAACCAGTCTTCATGTACAAAGTTGAAAACAACCTGGCACCAGACTATCTGAAGACTTTTACTCCAGCCTCCAATTTTTGATAGTTGAATCATGTGCTTTTTAACTAAAAATCAACTAAGTGTCCCAAAACATACGAGTGAAATGTTTAAAAAGAGTTTTACAATCAATGGTGTTTTAAAATGGAATATCTTACCTAATGATATTTAAACATTTACAACCCTTGCTGCTGTTAAATGTAAAAGATTCTTTTTAACAAAAAATATAATTGTATAGCTTTTTACAAACTTGCCATATTGTATTGCTTCCAGTCTGGGATAATATTTAAATTATGTAGTTCATGTATTTTGTTGTACATGTATTTTATTGTACATGTATTTTATTGCCCTGCCTTCAGAATGGTCCAAAACATGTGACAAAATGATGCAGAATACTCTGAAATCACTATGTATCATGGGGTACCAATTTTTGTGGATTGCATGGTAGCTACAAACCACGAATTTGAAGACCAAATGGACAATGATTCTTCTGTGGATAGCACTGTCCAATGTACATGTACAAATGATGATTTGGAAGAGACGTGTATGATCATGTGACCAGTCAAAAATAATTGGCTACAGGTATCTTGATTGGGGGTGGCAAGACTTTAGTGACATGGGATCTACTTTTTACAGAGTCATACCAACACGGTCTACCAGCATGCCCCCTGCCTTCACAAGACACTGAAACATGTTGCAAAATATTGAATTTCTTTTAATAATCATATACTGTGGCTAAGGATATGTCAAACACTCTTACATACTTTTTTACAAAGTCTATTAATAAATGTATACATGTCACGGGTGGCGTGACTTTAGTGACATGGGATCTACTTTTTACAGAGCCATACCAACATAGTGTGGTCTACCAGAAACTAATCTGTGATCGACCAGTCAACCGCAATCTACGTATTGGCCACTCCTGATCTAAATAGATGATGCAACATTAAAAACATAAAAGAAAATGGTGTGCCAGGAAAGAGGTGCATAAGGGAAACATATGTGACCTGGGTGAAAAAAGAGAGCTGATCATCTAAAAATATGAAAGAAATCCATGGTCATAAAATAAATCAGTAAGACAATATTCTCTCCTAATACCAGTTATATCGTTGGATGGGTTACTCAATGGGTATTCACAGAGAAAATTCATGTGCAAAAAAGCTCTCTCAATTTCTCTACCAATATCCTTTTTATTGACCCACGCTAAAATATATCTAGTATCCCACTCAAGCATATCATCCAGCTTACACTTATGCCTTCAACTGAACTGCTGTGGAAAATAAAGACCTGTGCGAGAACAATTCAAACAGTACCGTATATACTCGTGTATAAGCCGATACCAACTGCAAACTGCATAGATCCAGATCTGCTGTCGCATAATGTGCTGGCAGATCTGGGTCTATGCAGTTTGTAAGGACTAATCAGTAGAACAAACAACATAGACCCTGATAATGTGCCGACATATCAGGGTCTATGTTGTTTGCATTTGGACCCAGCTTATACGCGAGTATATATGGTAATATTTGATTTTAATTAAATCTAGTGATAATGTATTTATTCTGTACATGACTCTTTTTAGTTATCTGCAACACTCCCTTCAATATTTCATGGTGATGACAATTTATGAAACTTACTGTTACTGTTAAAAGACCCAGAGATGTTGAGTGAGCTATCACACTGTGTACACAGCCTCCGTATCAGGTCATCGTTCTTCACATTATCTTCCATGTGATGACTACCAACAGAAAATAATACAAGCATCATATAATGAGAATCAAGTAACATACCCCACCTCAGTCAAACTTTGAAATTGGTAATATCAATGGACTAACAACAAATACTATAACTAGCTACATATGAGTTCCGCAGCCTTTGATACAATTGACCACGATATCTTACTTCATCATCTGCAGCACATTTTTGGCATCCACAGTACTGCTTTATCATGGTTCAAGTCATACCTAACAGAAAGAAACCAAATTGTTTCAGTAAATAATAAACATTCCAGCCCAGATAATCTTTGTTACGGTGTCCCACAGGGTTTGGTTCTAGGACAAGTTCTCTTTATTCTTTACACACAGCCCCTATCAAGCATTATAAATTGCCACCCTGTGTCCCACCAGCTGTATGCCGATGACACTCAACTGTACAAATCTAGCTGTCCAAATGAAGTCACTTCCACCATCCAAAGCGTAGAGAAGTGCATCTCTGATGTTAAGTCATGGATGAGGTGTAATAGGCTATAAATGAATGATGATAAAACTGAAGCCATGCTTGTTACCCCGCAAAGAATTTCTCGAGCCCTCCTGTTACCAGAATCAATTAATATCACCCCCAATAAATTTAGACAATCACTTAGAAATCTAGGTGTTACTTTTGATAACTCCCTCTCACTACACCAGCATGTCCTGAACACCTGCAGAGCAGCATACCTGGAGCTGAGACGCATCAGCACTATTCGCAACCTTCTCACAGTTGATGCCACAAAAACCCTTGTGTGTTCGTTAGTACTCTCTAGACTTGACTATTGTAACGCTCTTCTTTCTGGTCTGCCACTGTGTCTTTTCAAAAGGTCCAAAACACTGCAGCAAGGATCATTCTTAGAGCACCAAGAATGGATCATACCACCCCACTTCTTCACAAACTCCACTGGCTACCTGTTTGCAGTAGAATCAAGCACAAAATCTCTTCTCTCTGTTATACTTTGTTGACTGCCTCTGGTCCGAAATACCTCTCCGATCTCACCTACATGTACACTCCTGCTAAAAGCTTGTGCTCATCATTGGACACTCATAATATTCCCAATGTTAAAACTAAGTCATATGGACAACGTTTATTTGCATATCAGGGCTCAGCTACTTGAAATGAACTGCCTCTTGATCTCAGACACAAAGAGACCACGATCACATTCAAGAGTGTTCTCAAGACACATCTTTTCCATCAGCAAGAATAAATTTGTCATTCAACCATTGGCCATTAATCTTAGATTGAAACTGTACTGTAAATTCATGTTTCATGTTGTTTTGTGTGCAATAATTCATTTGTCTTTGATATTGTTTGTGAGATATTTTCATGTTTTTATATGTTGTCTGTATGCAAACTGTTTTTTTATGCCTTTATGTGTTAACATTATGTTGTAAAGTGCTTAGAGCTTTTTAAAAGAATAATCGCTCTATTAAGTCATCATTATTATTATTATTATTATTATTATTAAGTAGTGACAGATGGACTGAAAGCTTGTTTGAGCTATCAGACTGAATTGTCTAACACATAGGTGCTTGTCCACATATAAAATATTGGTTTGGTTTTGTGCGGTTTAATGCCATTTTTCAGCACATGATAGGAATCACTTGGCGCCTGGTATATCTGGTGGAGGAAGAACCTGGGAAGAACCATTGACCAACTGGCAAGCTTTCTCACATACCCACTTTGGTCGAGCTGAGACTCAAACATGCGTGGACAGAGGTGAGATGTGTGAATGATCTGTAAGCACCGTAGATCATTTGGCCAATAGGGGCCCCTGCATGTAAAATATACAAAGTCAAAACATCAAGTCAGAACATCATTACTTCAACATTTCTCTACCAACTTTCATGAAAATTTGATACAGATCTCAAATTTGTAAAAATTCAAAGGAAGAATATTGTCAAAAACAAAAAGTCTTAACTTTCATATACAGTATAACTTGCCTTAGCAGATTCCTCCATATAACAGATACCTGTTTATAAAAGACACTTTTAAAATATTGCTAATCTAACAAGTATGCAGAGCTATCTCTGTACAAGTGAATGGTTAATTCCTTGTTCCTTGACCTTTAAGTCAGACCTTTCATATTCTATGTTAAACTAGGTAAAATTCTGATGAAAACCTTATTTTAATGATGTAAATAGGAGACAAACTCATGTGAATAAACACAATTATTGTTGGATGGGTAACATGAAGACAATACTGATTGTCATGTCTTGCTTTCTGGGACACAGACAAAGCAAAACCAAAACAAGAATACTGTGAGATTATGATTTTCCTTCATAAATTTTAAAGTCTACTAAGTATGTAATATTTATAAATATTAAACATTCTCCATTCGGCTCAATAGTTAGTTCAATTTATAATTTATTGCTGTTGCATCAAAGAAAGTTCTCATGATCTAAACAACACGAAACTTCACAGAAAAATTTCTGAAAACGTAATGACTTAAACTTTGTATGCTAGAAAATATTTTGTTGGTAAATAATTTCAGATTGGTATATTTATACTTGTTCTTCTCCTTGTTAGTATTGTATTAAAGTTCATCAAGATATTAAAGATATGATTTATATCTTTAATATGTATATAAATAAATAAAAACAATTTAGAACTGTTTTATTCTATAATGACAACCAAGCACAACATAAAAATTATTATTAACAAAGGAGATTAAATATATACAAACATTAAAACTGCTGATAACTTGAAATGTGTTCATGGAATACAGATGCCCCACCAAAAGGCCTGAAATTACATAATTGCAAACCTTAACCAAGATGTGATAGATAGCTAATGTATGATGGATGAATAGACAAATGGATGGACTGACAAGGGTAAGATTGCATGCTCCAACTACTGATGGGGTGTACCAATGTACATAATATCTAATGAGGAAACCAATTCCAAAGATATAATACACAGTTAAAGATTGAGAATTTCAACCTCATTTGATGGTAATTTAAAAGTCTGACTATATGCATTTTATCTTAGAAATATGAGGCCCAAGTGGACCTAATATTGCTCACCTGGCTGACATCTACTTAATAGCCAAATGCAAAAGCTGTTGACCAAGAAATATGGGTCAGTGGATGCTTTTCTGTATAAATTCTTTCAATGTTGTTGATTGCAAATGTTATGAGAACAACTTTTTCAAGGTTTCTCTATTTTTTGTATCTACATCCATATTTGATCATATATCATCATTGCTTGTCCAATACTGAAAGGCTTTTATGCTTCCAGTCAAAGTTGGTCAAATTCTGCTAAGCAGTCTTTTTAGACAAAGTTGTTTAAATCTTAGTAATTGTGGCCAAATCTGAAGGCATGTCGGCATTATTTATACAAATCTTATAGACCTTTAAGCTGGGACACATTCTGTCAAATTTGATCAAATTCTGTTGAGTAATTTTTGAGAAGTTTTTAAAGGTTTTTCTATTTTTATATCAACAGCCACAACTGACGACAGATCAGCATTACTTGTACAAACCTGTAAGCCCTTACCTGTAAGCCCTTCTTGCCTGGATTCTTTCAGTCAAATTTGGTCAAATTCTGTTGGTTGGTGTTTGAAAGCTTGTTAAAGGGTTTTCTATTTTTATTATGGTTGCCATATTCGAAGGACAATCAACATCATTTGTACAAACTTGAAAGGACTTCAAGCGAGGATGTTTCGTGTTAAACTTGGTCAAATTCTTATGAGTTACTGAGAAGAAGTCGTTTTGAGGTTTTCCTCTTTTTAGTAACAGTGATCATATCTGATGGCAGAACAGCATCATTTGTATAAACAGGAAAGCCCATCATGCCAGGATGCTTTGTATAAAATTTGACCAAAATTCTGTTGCGGGGTTTTAGAAAAGACGCTGTTTTAAGGTTTTACTCTTTTTTCAGTAAAAGCAGCTATATTTGATCGTGGATCAGCATCATTTGTATAAATTTGAACGATTTCAAGCTAGGATGCTTCCTGTAAAATTTTGTTAAATCCTGTCAAGTGGTTCTTGCAAAGAAGCTGCTTGTAGGTTTTTCAATTTTTAGTAACAGTAGCCATATTTGATAGTAGATCAATATCATTAAAATTATAAAAAAAACTTTAGGCCAGGATGTTCTCTGTCAAATTTAGTCACATTCTGTTTAGCAGTTTTTGAGATGAAGTCATTTAAATGTTTTGCTATATTTAGTAATGACAATCATAACTGATTGTGGATCAGCATCATTTGTACAAATTTGAACGACCTTCATGTGAGGATGATCTCTGCCAAGTTTGCTTGAAATTTGTCTAGTGGTTTCCAAAAGAAGTGGACATTAGCAAATGTTGATGGATGGACAATGTATGATGGACACTAAGACATACCATAAGCTGGCCTTGGCCTTATGGCCAGGTGAGCTAAAAACAGAACTTTTGTTTAAATTTCATCTGTCTGAAGTTCATCTGATTGCCTTCTTAAAATATCAATATTCAAACCTTAGCAAAAACAGAAAAACCAAATTACTTGTTTCAAAGAAACGAGATCCTTCTGTGAAAAATTACATAATGAGAATAAATAATTATAAAGAAAATAAGAAAACAAGATGTAACACGAAGACAGAATCATATATATCCCCTGCCCCTCCAAACTGTCTGTCATAAGACAAAAGAATTTCTCAAATATTTCATATATATTAGGCAATCATATTTAAAAGGTTAGTATACAGCTGAGTTATTGGTATCTTGAGTTTTGTTCCAGAAACAGAAGTGTGAATGGTGACTGGATGAACTGACAAATGGAAAAAAAAACCATTAAAAATATTGAAATGAAAGAATTGTAAATAGCAAAAGACACCAATGGAAGACATGTTTAATATGTATACCAAGTTTCACAGATATACCTTGAATGGTTCTATAGTTATGCTCTGGATGATTCCAAACAAAAGTGTGAATGATGGATTGATGGATGATGAAAGGACAAAAACATTAAAAATATTAAAACTGAAGAAATGCAAATAGCAAAAGGCACCTCTACACCACTAGTTTACTATGTGTACCAAGGCACCTCTACACCACTAGTCAAATATGTGTACCAAGGCACCTCTACACCACTAGTCTACTATGTGTACCAAGGCACCTCTACACCACTAGTCTACTATGTATACTAAGGCACCTCTACACCACTAGTCAAATATGTGTACCAAGGCACCTCTACACCACTAGTCAAATATGTGTACCAAGGCACCTCTACAGCACTAGTCTAATATGTGTACCAAGGCACTTCTACAGCACTAGTCTAATATGTGTACCAAGGCACCTCTACAGCACTAGTCTACTATGTGTACCAAGGCACCTCTACAGCACTAGTCTACTATGTATACCAAGGCACCTCTACACCACTAGTCTAATATGTGTACCAAGGCACCTCAGCACCACTAGTCTAATATGTGTACCAAGGCACCTCTACAGCACTAGTCTAATATGTGTACCAAGGCACCTCTACAGCACTAGTCTAATATGTGTACCAAGGCACCTCTACAGAACTAGTCTAATATGTGTACCAAGGCACCTCTACACCACTAGTCTAATATGTGTACCAAGGCACCTCTACACCACTAGTCTACTATGTGTACCAAGGCACCTCTACACCACTAGTCTACTATGTGTACCAAGGCACCTCTACACCACTAGTCTACTATGTGTACCAAGGCACCTCTACACCACTAGTCTACTATGTGTACCAAGGCACCTCTACACCACTAGTCTACTATGTGTACCAAGGCACCTCTACACCACTAGTCTACTATGTGTACCAAGGCACCTCTACACCACTAGTCTACTATGTGTACCAAGGCACCTCTACACCACTAGTCTACTATATGTACCAAGGCACCTCTACACCACTAGTCTACTATGTGTACCAAGGCACCTCTACACCACTAGTCTACTATGTGTACCAAGGCACCTCTACACCACTAGTCTACTATGTGTACCAAGACACCTCTACACCACTAGTCTACTATGTGTACCAAGGCACCTCTACACCACTAGTCTACTATGTATACCAAGGCACCTCTACACCACTAGTCTACTATGTATACCAAGGCACCTCTACACCACTAGTCTACTATGTATACCAAGGCACCTCTACACCACTAGTCTACTATGTGTACCAAGGCACCTCTACACCACTAGTCTACTATGTGTACCAAGGCACCTCTACACCACTAGTCTACTATGTATACCAAGGCACCTCTACACCACTAGTCAAATATGTGTACCAAGGCACCTCTACACCACTAGTCAAATATATGTACCAAGGCACCTCTACACCACTAGTCTAATATGTGTACCAAGGCACCTCTACAGCACTAGTCTAATATGTGTACCAAGGCACCTCAGCACCACTAGTCTAATATGTGTACCAAGGCACCTCTACACCACTAGTCTAATGTGTGTACCAACAAAAGTGTGAATGATGGAAGGATGAATGAACTGACAGATGTAAAGGTTAAAAATATTGAAAAATAAGAATTGTCAATAGTAAAAGAAACATATACTCTACTATTCTAATATGTATTATTATACCAAATTTCAAAGAGATATTTTAAACAGTGATGGAGTTTTGCCCCAGAAATGAAAGTGTAGATAATGGATAGATGGATGGTCTGACAAAAGAACAAAAATATTGAACAATATTGAAACTGTACTGAAGAGTTGTGAATAGCAAAAGGAACAACTGGAAAGCTAGTATAAAATGTGTACCAAGTCTCATATAGATATCTTGAATAGTTTTGGAGTTATGCTCTGGATTCTTAACAGAAAGTGTGAATGATGGAAAGATGGATGGATGGATGAACAACTGGACAAAAATGTTAAAAATACTGAAGCTGATGAATTGTGAATAAATAAGGCACATCTACATCACTAGTCTAATTTGTGTACCATGTTTCATAAAGATATACTGAACAGTTTTGGAGTTATGCTCTGTAAACAAAAATATGAAAGATAGATGGATGGATGAAAAGACAAATGAAAATGTTAAAAATAATGAAAATGAAGCAAGGGACATCAATACTGTAATAAGTATACCAACTTTCTCAGAGATATATTGAACGGTATTGGAGTTATGCCCCAGAAACAAAAGCATAGATTAATGGATGGATGGACAAATGTATAAAGCATTAAAAATATTGAAACTGAAGAACTATGAATGGCAAAAAGTACATCTGCAACCACCAGTCAAAAATGTGTACATGTACCAAGTTTCATAGGGACACCAGTCAAAAATGTGTACATGTACCAAGTTTCATAGGGACATCTTGAACAGTTTGGACTTAAGCTCCAGAAACAAAAGTGTAACAAACACACTGATGGACAGACAGACAGGACAGACATAACCCATTTCTATAGCACACACCCAACTTCTTTGGTCCATTTTAAGCTAAGCATTTCACTAACCTTCCAAATACAGAAGTTAGTGGAATGTAAGCAGCATAGGCTAACTTTGGGCTGAATGTTTCCCTCATTTCAAGTTGAATATTTTCTCCTGTTGATTTATTCATATCAGGATCTTCATCTGAAATATATTATAATAGAGTTCCTACTATCTAAATATGCAACATCTTTTAAATTATGAAGCTACACATAAAAGATACATTTCTAACAATTAATGATTGCATACAATTCATATAGAAACTATAATCTCACATGCTGTAGCATAGGCAATACACAGAAACCATAATCTCATATGCTTTAGCATAGGCAAGACATAGAAACTATAATCTCACATGCTTTAGCATAGGCAAGACACAGAAACCATAATCTCACATGCTTTAGCATAGGCAAGACACATAAACCATAATCTCATATGCTTTAGCATAGGCAAGATATAGAAACTATAATCTCACATGCTTTAGCATTGGCAAGACATAGATATCACTCATTCTGGCAGCAGCAGTGACTGCTTCTAATCATCACAGAAAACAATGGTTAAGGTTTTGATTAAAGTTTTTCTATATGGAACTATGTCTCAAACACTGGGAAGGATATACAGGTATCATACTTGGACTGTAGAATCAGAAAGCTCTGCCCTTTCATATCCATGCACCCCTACTCTTCCTCTAATCTTGGGCAAGGTCAAGGTCAACTAAAAATATTGATTATGTTTTTAATTAGTTTTTTGTCCCTTCTCTTTGGTCATAAGTACCAAATCCTGCAAGGGATTCCTATCATACTTTGACTATGACTGTAGAATCAGTAAGCATTGCCCACACTCCTATTGTCCCTCTCACCTCCAGGCACAGGCAATGTTATTTGAAATCATGGTTAAATATTTTTAATGAAGTTTTTTCTTTATGGTCATTTAAAATGCTGGGAGTGATACCTATCAAACTTAGGTAGCACTAAACAGTATTCAGCTATAGCTGGGGTCAAGGATGTACCCCTTACCTCTGAAGTCACCTGCTATCAAAATAAAACTTCATAACCATCACCATGTATACATTTTAAAACTTGCCTGAGAATGGTGAAACAGAATCAGCAAAAAGATCGGCACAACAAAGCTGATCATTCTATGATTACCCCATTTAGAGTCACATGAACCATCACCCCTACCACTAATGCATGAAAATCCCCGAAACCTATGATTTTCGACTCCATACATAACCTATACTGAACAAAATCTGAAATATTCTACATATAAGGTGGTGACAATAGTGTCCAAGATATTCTATATACAAGGTGGTGACAATGGTGTCCAAGATATTCTACATACAAGGTGGTGACAATGGTGTCTAAGATATTCTACATATAAGGTGGTGACAATAGTGTCCAAGATATTCTATATACAAGGTGGTGACAATAGTGTCCAAGATATTCTACATACAAGGTGGTGACAATAGTGTCCAAGATATTCTATATACAAGGTGGTGACAATGGTGTCCAAGATATTCTACATACAAGGTGGTGACAATGGTGTCTAAGATATTCTACATATAAGGTGGTGACAATAGTGTCCAAGATATTCTACATACAAGGTGTTGACAATGGTGTTCAAGATATTCTACATATAAGGTGGTGACAATGGTGTCTAAGATATTCTACATATAAGGTGGTGACAATAGTGTCCAAGATATTCTACATACAAGGTGGTGACAATGGTGTCCAAGATATTCTACATAAAAGGTGGTGACAATGGTGTCTAAGATATTTTACATATAAGGTGGTGACAATAGTGTCCAAGATATTCTACATATGAGGTGGTGACAATAGTGTCCAAGATATTCTACATACAAGGTGGTGACAATAGTGTCCAAGATATTCTACATATGAGGTGGTGACAATAGTGTCCAAGATATTCTACATACAAGGTGGTGACCATAGTGTCCAAGATATTCTGTATACAAGGTGGTGACAATGGTGTCCAAGATATTCTACATATGAGGTGGTGACAATAGTGTCCAAGATATTAGTGATGATGATGAAAAGTATCCAATGAAAAGACTGATTCTCACATAATCACTCAGTATGAAACTTTTCATAGCACATAAAAACAGAGCTAGGATTAAATGGCAGCATATGTGCATTGTAGGACCAAAACCTGATCTTGAACCTAGCTAGCACAAATGTGTTTCTGCACTGTAATTTTCCCCTTCTACATACAACATGAAATCATGCATTCTTGACATCACTGTAAGAACATGGAACAGACATCACTGTAATTACATGGGAGATGAAGTATGTTGATTTTCTTCGATCAGTGCCTTAGTTCATTCTCAAAACAAGTTTCATTTTGAAGAATATATTAGATCGATGACCATTGAACCAACTGCTAACTTCACACACATCTAAAAGATCTAAAAATTTAGCTGTATTCTTTCTTACTTTATAGTCTTCCTGCTCCTAAGAGGGGTATCCAGCCTTTATTACTCTATGCTATATCATATATTCATTCAGTGTGAAAAAACAATTTGGATGAAGTTTTTGGTAAATTTTAAAGAGCAAAGGCAAGCAATTTTGGGGGAATGACAGAGTTTAATGTTACTGTAGCTAAACAGGGTAAATGTGGAACATTACAAGAAGAAGAGAGAAGGATATCTTGAGGGGAAGAAATGGGCAACCCTCTTTGTATCCAGCAGGAGAACTTTATACATGTGGTAAAAATAATAAAAAAAATGCTCTAAAGAGTATGTGACATAAAAAACTGCTTTACTTGAATTTAGCACAATGAAATTGGTACAGTGGTTCCTCACTATAAAGTACCTCAGTATACTGCTGCCCCTATAATAATACAAGTAAGGTGATGGATCTCATTCAATTACTTGCATTTATTCTTTTCATTTCTACACGAATTTAACTTAATTTTACTTCTTGGCTAATAAGAATAAATTATAATGTGAGTTCACATTATAATGTCTTATTTCACACCCTACTTTTGTGTTTTAATACACTGTTATGATGCAACCTTGTTGGAACATCCCTCAGTATAAGGTTCCCTCACTTATAATACAGGTCACTTTTATGACTTCCATGAACATTGTTATAATGAAGGAGCGCTTTATTGTGGTTTTGACTCAATACTCATCAATTTTCTTTCATTGTGAGAGTCTCAATTTTGCTCCGATCAAAATATTATTCAGTATATACAATTCTTAAACAGGAGCTGTAGTAGATAAGATGGTGGAGTGTCAAACTCATAATCAAACTCATAATCAGACTCATAATCAGGCTCATAATCAAACTCATAATCAGACTCATAATCAAACTCAGAATCAAACTCAGTCAGACTCATAATCAGACTCATAATCAGACTCATTATCAAACTCATAATCAGACTCATAATCAAACTCAGAATCAAACTCATAATCAAACTCAGTCAGACTCATAATCAAACTCAGAATCAAACTCATAATCAAACTCAGTCAGATTCACAATCAGACTCATAATCAAACTCATTATCAAACTCATAAATTAAACTCATAATCAGACTCATAATCAAACTCATAATCAGACTCATAATCAGACTCATAATCAAACTCATAAATTAAACTCATAATCAGACTCATAATCAAACTCATAATCAAACTCATAGTCAAACTCATAATCAGACTCAGAATCAAGCTCAGAATCACTCATAATCAAACTCATAATCAGACTCATAATCAGACTCATAATCAGACTCATAATAAAACTCATAATCAGACTCATAATCAAACTCATAATCAAACTCATAATCAGACTCATAATCAGACTCGTAATCAAACTCATAATCAGACTCAGAATCAGACTCATAATCAAATGGTCATTGATCCAATACCTGCCCAGGCCAGCCCAGGTTGGCTGCCTTGGTGTGTCCTTGGGAAAGGCTCTTAGCTTCCATTTCCTTGGCATGATATATCCAATGACATGTTTAAAATGCCATTGAAACCAACAAAAACAAAATAATTCTAAAACAAATTTCATTAGCATATTACCTCTCTCCTCAATCATGTACCCCATGGACAGACTGTAGCTTGCCTTGAGTGGTTTCCCTCTCAACTTCGGGCTATGGGGAGCATTAGGATCCACAATGGAAATGGTTACAGGAGAACCAATGATGTAGTCTTGTGTAAACTCATCCCTCTTAATGTTCAGATAAGATTCATCTACAGAGCAAGAATCTGCAATGATACAATAGTTTGTCTTCTCACATACGATGGAGTTACTGAATATACTCGCATAAAAGTCAGGTCCAAATACAAACAACATAGACCCTGATCTGCCATCGCATAATGCACCGGCAGATCATGGTCTATGTTGTTTGTTCTACTGATTAGTGCTTACAAACTGCATAGACCCAGATCTGCCAGCACATTATGCGACGGCATATCTGGGTCTATGCAGTTTGCAGTTGGTATCATCTTATACGCGAGTATATATGGTAACTAAGAAACTTTAAATATGCCATTTACTCTCCCATGTTTTGTAGCTGATGGCAAATCACATGTTTAAATGTCTGCAAATTTAAATGAATTTGTAATAGCCCCATGCACAGTTAGACTCTGTCCACAAAAGTAAGCACGCAGACAATTTTCTCATTTTAGATTCATAAAATAAATTTAATATAAAGGTATTTATTCTACAGGAGAGAAGCAAATTTAGGGTTCAGAGCACATTATTATTATTAATTTTTCAACTGGTACTTTATATATCATCAAAAAAGGTACTATTTATCAATCAATTCAATCAGACCTCATATCACATGAAAATGCTATTTCTCATTGAAACAAAGATAACTTTATTTTTTGTAACATATAATTTATTGGTTTCTTCTAATTGATCCACTAAAGATATATACATACCATAAATATATCAGACTCTTTAACACATGGGCAAGCTAATGACTGACTTCTCTTTTACTTAGTTGTACCAAATGTAAATGAATGGCTGGATGGAAGAAAAACAAAATGTGTCTTTTAAAGTAATGGATGATCACTGATAAACTGTTACAAACTTTGACTCTTTTAATACAGTGTTGGACTTTCATACCAACTGATCACACAATGTAAGTAAGTCACTATAAGTTTCATAAACAAGTTAGTTAAAAAACTGATTCAGCATGTCTCTCTTTGCAATTTGCCAGTTGTTGATTCTTAAAAAGGGATGGCATTAAGCTATGTTTTCGCATCTCAAATGTTCTTCCATTCCATTGAGACACATTATTTTGCCCCCTGAATGCTTAAAATGAGCCCCATAATAGTCAGTTTTCTGTCTGAGTGAAAGCAGAATTTCATCCCTATCGGCAGTCCGTTATGAATTCCATAGTTAGTTTTTTATGAGGACACTGGCTGAATTTGACATTTTCCTACAGTCAGACCAGTTTGTACTTGAATACAATCCCTCTCTGGCAGTTCATGAAGATAAATGAAAACTAATCAGTTTTCTAGAAGCTTGCATTATTAGTTAAAATTGCAACCATAAAAGAGTTCCCTATCATCACTGATTTGCATTGTGATCAGCTGAATTTTTGAGAATGTGATATACAATGCATTACAAGTGAAATGAAGATCAAATCATGGGCATGTAAACTGAAAGATAGACAGTTTGAAAAGCTGATGAATCTGTCTCAGCAGAACCAGACTCCAATGCTGAATGTAATGTCAGATTAACCCACCAACCCCAAACCTCCATAATTTCAGAATTACATCTTCTCAGGGACCTTGAAAAACTGGAAATGGACCCATCCTTTTTGTCTGTAACAAAGGTTAAATGGGTCAAAACTTTTCTGGTGGACATGAACAAAAAATTCCTTGTTGCATTCCCTGCTTCAAGGCAAAGAAGAATTTAATGATTAATCACACAGTTGTTCTCAAAAATCTTCACAAAACAATAAAATTGTGACATGTGTGCAGTTTGTTTGATTGCAGCTGGTGACATTATTTTTACACTGGGCTCTTTTTGTATCTGGTTTTCTTGTCACAAACCATCAATTACCATGAATACCTCAAATAGCACATAAAATTATTGCTGCCTGTCTCATTTTGAGTCATAGGGGCCTTGACTATAACCTTTTGATCCAGAAATCACCAGGCTTCTTTATCTAATCAAGAGCAACACACTTATTAACTTTGGTGAAAGTAAGTTTGGTACAACTCAAGCAGTTATGCACAAACTAATTTCTCATGTTGGATTGCAGTGACCTTGACCTTAGATCTTAAGAAGCCAAAATCAAAAGGTGTCTTTGCTCTATCAAGGACAATATATCTTGGGGCTTGCTTAGGATATGTTAAATATAATTCAAGTTGTACAGAAACCATTTTACTTTCCCGAGTGAGAGTGACATTGACCTTATTGACCTCTGACCTTTTGAAACATACACATATCTTTCAATAGGCTTCTTTATCTCATACAGGGCAAATTATTTGCAAAGTTTGGTGATGGTATGTGAAGTAGAGCTTAAGACACCACATGAAAACCATTTTAATTTCTTAGGTCACAATAACCTTGACCTTTTGCCCCCACTTCCCCCAATTCAATAGGTTTCTTGTCTCCTATGGGGAAGCCAATCTGCAAAATCTGGTTATAGCTCAAGTTATCACAAAGAAACCATTTTAGTTTGGTAGATCAGTGACCCTGACCCCTGACCTATATAACCCCAAATCAATCTTTGTATCTTAATGGGCAATTTATCTGCAAGATTTGCTACAGATATGTGAAGAAGAACTCAAATTATTGCAGGGAACCAAATTGTTAAAAGATGGATGGATAGACAGACTGATGAACAGTCATAGCCATAACATAATACACTGCCATTTTGTTGGCATATGAAACTCTGTTGGTGCCAGCACATGCCAAAATTGCCAAAGGCAAAACATTTCAAATGGTGATTCATTTGAAAGAAAACTGCAGATATATTCATTGGAAAGAAAACTGCAGATATAATTTTCAAGGTGTATCCTGCTGTGATCTGATCTTTGCCTAGGAAGGTCACTGCTAACTACCAATGTAACGTATTTTCAAAGTTGTACTAAATTAATGATAAAATGAGCTCAATTTCTTACAAAACAAGTGGCAACAAATGCATAATTAGCATAAAAGCAAATATTATTTTAAAAGAATGATTTCAGGAAAAAGAGAATTATGAAAAAAACCCACTAGTAGATGATGGGTAAAGACTAAAGCTAAATGAGAGCAAGATCCAACACAGTAAATTCCACAGAGCAAGATCCAACACAGTAAATTCCACAGAGCAAGATCCAACACAGTGAATTTCACAGAGCAAGATCCAACACAGTAAATTCCACAGAGCAAGATCCAACACAGTGAATTCCACTGAGCAAGATTCAACACAGTGAATTCCACAGAGCAGGCATTAGAGACTGTTTCATAAATTCCAGCACCAACCTAGTAAAAACATTATTATGGTCTACATACCCAAGGACTTGAGTGACTTCTGACTTGGCACCTTTTTAAGTTCATCTGGACTGGTTGACAAGGGTAATTTAGTCTGGTTTCCATACACATCACTGAAAGGTTTGAAGAAACTCTTTAAAACTGGGGTCAGGTGCATCCTGGTCATTTCAAAACCGAGGCGTAGTCCACTCATATAGATGATGTCCACCATCTTGAAGAGAGCCACACTGCGGTACAAAGAACCACTTGGGAAGGTCGTATTTGTTGATGAGACAAGTTTAAGGCTTGGCAGGATTACTTCTTTAATTACAGATTCCTTAAAATAATGTAAAACAATACAGTTTTCTGTGCACATAAACATTTTTATTCATACAGTCATGTATATGTATCTAATAAGACAAAATGAGATCACATTTCATAACAAATTCAATGTCACTCAAAAATTCTTTCACTTGCCATGTACAAAATATTCCATCGACTAGTATTTGGATGATCCATGTGATGGTACTAGTGCTGGACACTGGGACTTTATAGATACATTAGAACTCATACAAATTTGAGAGTGCTTTCATTTGGAAGATCTTCCTGATTAAAGTAAGCTTTATCCTGCAGACACAAGATGGTGAAAATGACTAGGAAAAGAACATTTCATTGGTTGTGATGCAATTGAATCATATTTTTTACTTGGAGTAAGCTTCAGAAAATAAGGCAGAATATGCAAACATAGGTACTCAAAATAGTAAAGCCATTTGCATGAGTTCAAGATAATACAATGACACTGACTTTAGAGTTATTGTTATTTACAAGCCAATAAGGCTATTATACATCAACAAGATATTCCAAGGAAATATATGTCTCCTTAGTAACTCTGCTTATATGTTTTCAATTTCAATGACCATGACCTTGAATGAGGGCCAGAGGATGGTTATGGTGCATGGATATTAAAGGGCAGAGCTTGCTCATTCTAGAGTCCAAATATAAAAACTCTCCCTTCCAGAGTTTGGGACCTATAAGTATACAGTAAAACGATAACCAAACAAGCTTAAAAAATATTGTAAAATGACCTTGACCTGGCATGATGTTTTACAAAGAAGGTACCAAGGAACAAATCTGATTGTCTGAGAGGTTGCAGAGACGTGTAAGATCAGAGCTTCCTGATTCTACAGTCCAAGTATGACAGCTATCCCTCCTGAGGTGTGTGACTTATAAACATACAGAAAAAAACTCTAATACCATAACCAATGCTGATATTGCCATGGTCACTGATGGAAAGGAGTTATAGCTAAAGCACAAAAAAGAATGCTTTCTTCATTGCCTCAAAAAAAAAGACCTGAGGTTACTTTAATCTCTGTTTTTTTACTGATAGAGGATAAAACAACTTTTGTCTTGGAGCTGTTCCATGAAACAATTACAAGATCAAGGAAGCTGCATATGCATTCTATGACTTTGCATGACCCTTTCTAGAATCACTGTTAACATGTATCCTGGCCTATAATAATTTCCACCTGTATGGTTTTGAGTCGTTTCTTTTACAAACCAGATTTGTGTGCTTGAACTACCCTGAGGCTCTCACATTTTAACTTGAAAACGAGAATTTCTCCTTGAAAGAAAAAAAAATGTGTAAATTATGATTTTGAATAATAAATTGTAATGAAATGAAAATCTGTTAAGTAACCAAAATTACAGGTATTTTTGCTATACACTACTGTTTGTCTTAAATACTGAAAACACTAACATCACTCACTCCCTAGAAACTTTCTTTTAATTTATACCTTTCTTCATTTAACAAACAATATACATGTGAACCTCCCAAGCTGGAGGAAGATTCTCCTGTAACAGCAATGATTCCAGTCCCTCCCATCAATGTTTAAAAAATCAGATTTTAAAAGAAAATTAAATTACAAATAAACTTTTCAGGTACAACAGCATACACTCCCTATGTCCATACCAGTACTTCATATCACTAAGCTGTTTGGCTACCCAATAGTAGCAAAATCTGATCAACCTGGTGCCTGTCTGATATATATATATATATATATATATATATATATATATATATATATATATATACACACACACACATATAATTGTGAAGAATTTCATTCAAAGCACTTAGTGACTGTCCTATTCTGAAACATGGTAAGTGCAAGACACTTTGTCGATGAGATAGCTCACTGAATACATCAGAACTTACCTCATATAGAAAACAGAGAAATATTGGCATAAATGACAGGAAGCCACATGTCAGTTAAATGCAGCAAATAATATTTTGATGTAAATCTGTGGACAGAGTGATTGCCATTGAAATGTATTGCACCTCCTTTATACATCTCTGTTTTAGAAAATGAGATGGTAAACAGAAATATTTAGTTGTATCAGTCATTACTTGTGTATGCCACTGATGTTAATCTTGAATCAAATTTTGTTGTATCTTCAATCGTTTTTTGTCAACTTGCAGTACAGAATTTAAAAACAAGAATCCCAGAAGGGACTGATGTTCTACTGACCAAAAAGAATTTCTAGAAATCCTTGATAATTCCATTTCTTCTTAAGTTTTATTCTTTTTAACTGCTGAATATTTAAACCATCTCTGATATTCTTGAGAAACTCCTATATACCAAATTTGGAAATAAAAATATTTTCTTACCTGTTCGAGTAACATGTTCAAAAAATGCCTGTAAGTACAGTACAAATTCTTTGTCATGACCTTTGACCTTGAACCTCACTGACTTAATTATCTCTGACAATGTTTAAATATAACCATATGCTATGTCTTTTTAAATCCATAATATAATTATTTTTTTTAAAAAGATGACAAAAACTTATTTAACTTGCATTGTTCAAGGTATTCTTCATATATATTTACAAACTGATAAAACCCATTCATACTTGTTTGCATTATCATGCTCACAAGCCATTACAGATGACCCCCCCCCCCCCTCCAAGTCAAAACCTTTGACTTTAAAATCAATGTCAGAGTGCAATCAACTTGTTTATTGGAAATCAATACAACTCAATGCAAAGTCGGATCAAAATTTATTTGTATATGTGCAAGTTACTGTGTTCAAAAGCACTGAAGTACCAAAATGCAAGCAGTGACCTCTGACTTAATTCCATGGTCATATAGGTCTGATATTCAGAACTCCTTCACAAAAATCTTGATATGTTGGTGGTCATATATGCATGATTTACATTTAGAACCACTCAAATATTATAAGAAAAGTGTGTTATTGAAGACCCTATGTCAATGCCACCATTCATGCAAGAAGAGTAGTGATAACAAGATTTTTAAGATGGCAATGGTTCCATGTTGGAAGTCCAATGAGCACCATTTTCATTAGTACTAACTTTATATTGCTACAGTGTTTTAGTGAAAACCCCATTTCGATACAATAAAAAGCTTTTCAAGATGATAACTATGGCCATCATGTTAGAGGTCTGATAAGAACATTTATTTGCACCAACTAAATATCGTAAGAAGTCTTTGAGTGAAAACCCCATGCCACTATGACTATCCATTCAGGAGAAGTAACTATAACAATATTTTCAAGATGGTCACCATAGTGGCCATATTGAATGTCAGACCTTTTAGATTTAAGACAAACTAGACAAGATAAAAACTCTTTAAGTTTGACTTAGTATTTTATGGCATGACAACACAAGCAACTTATTTAGTGTCAAGGCAATTGGAGTAAAGTGCCTTGCCCAAAGATACACCATGGATGCTGACTTGGGCTGATCCAACTGTAGGATTCAAACCCACACCCTTGCAGTCACAAGTCCAGTATGCAAACCACTGAGCCAACGAAGCTCCTAAAAGTCTTTTAGTGATAACCCAATGTCACTACATCCATCTGTTTAGAAACAGCCATAACACAATTTTCAAGTTGGCCACAATACAGGCCATATTGTATGTCAGATCAGCTTCATTTTCATTTAGTACCAACCAAACATGACAAAAAGTCTTCTGGTGAAAACTCCATGTAGCTTTGTCCATTTGTTTAGAAGAAGTAGCAATACAGAAATTGGTGGCCATATCGGAGGTCTGAAAGGCACCATTTTCATTTAGTACCGAGCAGACATCATTAAGTTTTTTAGTGAAAACCCCATGTAGAGATGACTATCCATTCAGGAGGATCAGTGATAACAAGATTTTCAAGATGTCTTATGTGCCAACTACATTTATCTGGATGTCTGAGAAGCACCACTTTCATTTTTAACCAACTACGCATCATAAGAAGTCATTTAGAGAAAACCCGATGTCAATATTACCATCCATTGAGGAGAAGTAACAATAACAATATTTTCAAGATGGCCACCATGGTGGATATACTGGATGTCCAATTGGTACCCTTTTCATTTAGGACCCATTATACATCATGTGTCTTTTAGTGAAACCCAATGTCAATACAAACAGCCATCAAGGACAAGCAGCAGTAAAAAAAATGTTCAAGATGGCAGCCATGGTGGCAATACTGGATGTTAGATAGGCACCATTTTCATTAAAGACCAGCTAGCCATCATAAGAAGTCTCTAGTGAAAACTCCATGTAGATGTAAACATTCATTTAGGTGAAGTAGTGATAACTACATTTTCAAGATGACCAACATAGTGGCCATATTGGATGTCTGACAAGCACCATTTTCATTTAGGACCAACTCGACATCATTAGAAGTCTTTTATTGAAACTCCATGTTGATATAAGCATCCATTTAGAAACAGTAGTGATAACACAACTTTCAAGATTACCACCATGATGGTCATACTGGATGTCTAAGGGGTACCAATTTCATTTATGACCTACTATACATAATAAGAGGTATTTTAATGAAAATCCCATGTTAATATGACCATCAGTTCTGGAGTAGTGATAAGATTTTAAAGATGGAGACCATGGCAGCCATACTGGAGGTCAGATTGGCACCATTTTCATTTAGTACCAACTAGACATCATAAGAAGCTTTAGTAAAATCCCATGTCTATATGAACATTCACTCACGAGAGTGGCAACAAGATTGTCAAGATAGCTGCCCAAGTAGCCATACTGGATGTCTGACAAACACCATTTTCATTTAGGACCAACTAGACCTTAGGATGAATGTGTTTGTAAAGTTTTGTGGCTCCGAGTAGTTTAGAAGGAGTAGTGATAACAACCTTGTGCTAACAAATGACAGACAATGGACACTGGATGACAGATGAAAGGCCATCACATAAGCTCATCTGGTCTATGACCAGTGAAACTAAAAAGATTCCATTACCTTACACTGTACAAATTCAGACTGGCTGACAAATGCATTTCAAAGTTTGTAGACACAAAACATAATAGCCACTGCCCTATATATGGCCAATACAGCAATTATTGTATAAATAATTTATCTGACCTTACCCAATCAGCTCTTTTGCCCGATGTCCGCTGACCAATGAATTATTGCATGCATATCAGTCAAATGCCTTATGTTAACTATGCAGTTATAACCACTGGTCAACATATACATCAGCCACTATTCTGTTATGTGTCTAAAACCCCTGGAATGCATTTGTCAGCCATGCTTAATTTTGTACAATGTATTTTTGTTCAGTTTGTGTTGATTTTAACGACACTTTTAACACATTATTGACAATATCATGCCAAGGAAATGGGAGCTAAGTGCCTTTCACAAAGACACACCAAGGCAGTTGATCTGGGCTGGCATTTGAAGGTATTGAACCCACAACCCTTTGATTATGGTTCCAACACTCTACCAACTGAGCTACTGTGACTCCCCTTAAGGTAATAGAGTCTTTTTAACTCTTTTGCCACTGCTGCTATAATGATCCACTCCGCTCTGCCTAGCTGCTAAGACCACTACAGCAGCTGGTTTGGGGGCTGACTACCGGAGCCTGATGCTGCTGGAGACAAATGGTAACTTTTCATCTGATGACTTGGGGATATAGGCTAATTTTTTTGTTATTTTCCTTATAACTGACTAATTTTATGTACTAAAACCATGCATATTTAAAAGCTATAACTACCTTCTGACTGTGTCACTTTTATATTCATATGACTTCCACAAGATTGATAAGAAAATCCATTTCATATGAATTGAACACAAACACACTGTAAGACTAAAATTTGTCTCATTTTTTTAAATACCAAGTATTAGAAATTTGTATACAAAAATACCTGGACAGCTTTTCAAACACAGTCTAGTCATAATTTGTGGAATACTGGGTTTCAGAAAAGACCACATAGATTGCTAAGCTAAGGTATATGTCGGAAGAGCCTGGAAAGGCCAGCATTTCTTCAAATGTTGTAGATTGACAGAGAGAATCAGGCTTCTGCTCTATACATTTTGTTGCATGATTGTTTTGTTTCAGTCACAGTTACTTCAATTAATGCCAGGGGAAAGTATTTCTTTTTAAAATCTTTTTTTCCCTCATTAAAAATGAAAGTAGGACTGAAGCTTTCAGTGAACTCTGTGAAATGCAGAGCACATGGCTCTCTTGTCCACAATGTGCTTTCTTTATCATCCAATTATGCTTCAATTTCAGACAGACTGGACAAAGACAGTTCAATATCACTGCCAACACTCCCTAATTCAATATCATGAACTTTGTTATATGAAAAACCTGAAAACTCGAATTCCAAATCACTAGAGAAAGTCATTGTCTCCACTATCAAAAACAACCACATGTATTAACTATCACCCCCACATTAGTAACCATATTTAATATATGACAACTTTCACAGCAGGAACCATCATTTCTTAACTCAATTTTGATTGGTTAAATTCCCTTTTAACCACTCATTATTGATGAATAAGATCATTTGTAACATTAACATAGAGTAGATCTCTCCATCACCCTGGTCTAGTGCACATAATCTGCAAGCATATACATCTGCTATGGCGGTTAGCAGTGCTTGTTTACAAGTGGATCAGTAACTCCAGATGCAAGGCACATGTATGCAGTGGATATACACATCAGTGGTAGGGAAAGAGTTAACTGATGAATGAACAAAAACAAATATAAAAAAATTGCAAAAAATTCCCTGATCAGTATTGTGCTTTTTAGTCATTTTGGTAGTAAGACTGATTTTAATTTATATTTTTCTCTGATTTCAAATGACTGTTTGCACTTTGTCAGTTTACTGCTTTAAAATCTTGAGTTCTAGATCTAAATGTTATCACTTGTCATAAATCCTTATTTTAAAAAAACACAAATAAAACAAGCATCTCATTTCTATTTACTGACCCAGTTCCAAATAAACAGGAGTTGGAAACAAGGAACCAAACAACATTTCACATTCAGTGCTTGAGTGTACAAAAGTGATACCTTTAAATGTAGAATACCTATACTTTTACTTAGGATACTGGAGATGTCATCATGTACTATTTTGTGAACAGGTAGTGATGCTGGTATATTTTATTTAAATAAATAGAAAAATAAATAGAAATGGAGAACAAGATAATACTACCTAAAGTGCAAGTCCCAGATAGAAAGTAATGATGTTATGTACTTTACTGTACATGGACAGTTGTGATGATTTTATTATGCTCTTGAATTAATTAACTGTTAGGATGTTTTCTACATAATTATATTTAAATTCATTGAATAATTGCTATGTTGTTTTCCTTTTACATACTGAAAATTAGGTTGCTGAAAAATCCTCTTGATTTTAAGTGAAATCTCTTGATCAGATTTGGTAAATCTCCTCATTTGACCTTTCTGGATCGTTACATACACTAAGCATGTATTACTTTCACATTGCAAAGTTTTGCAAATTCTAACTTTTACAGGAACTATAGGTTGAACTTTTTAAGGAGATTCCATGAGGTAATGAGATTTCATGGGGTGATGAATACAGTCAGCAATTCATGGTAAACTATCAAGTGAGGTACAGCGCTCATCGTCTGAAGAATGCTCAAAAAGTAATATTCTGTTCTTAGACTTGTAATTTTCCTAATGTGATTTTCAAAAATTAAGAAATTATCTCAACAAAGTGTGCACTTAATTGGTTAAACAAAACAGTTATGTACCAACTTAGTATCTTTATTTAGGGTGTCAGACCAGTGTTGAAACCAAACTGGACTGGTGGCCAAGCTTTTTATTTAACGTGGCAGACCAGTGCTGGAAACCGATTTGGACTGGTACCCAAGCTTTTTATATAGGGTGGCACACCAGTACTGGAAACCAATTTGGACTGGTGCCCAAGCTTTTCATTTAAGGTGGCAGACCAGTGCTGGAAACCAAATTGGACTGGTACCCAAGCTTTTTATTTAGGTTTGCAGACCTGTGCTGGAAACCAACTTGGACTGGTGCCCGAGCTTTAAATTTTGGGCGGCAGACCAGTGCTTCAAACCAAACTGGATTATGTGTCCAGCAAGCAACCAAATGCATTCAAGAGTAAATGAACTATGGCTTAATATCCAATGCTTTTCATGGAAAATACATAGTAAATGTATATATTGTAATCTAAAATTTAAATCAGAAGCATAATTTATGATTACTTTTTTGTTCCATTTAAGTATTCAATTTTCATAATATACATATTAAACTTTTTACAATTCCTGATCAAATCTTAAAAGTTGCCAACCTTAAAAAAATTACTATGGAGATTTCCCCCAAAACAGTGAACTAGTAATAAGTCATGACTTAGCTAATTATTATGGTATTAGAGTTGTAGATGAAATCTCCATACCTGTAGCACATCCATAAAAGCTGCATCGGACAGGAGGGGAATCATATGTCTCATCAAGACAAGAGCCGCTATTAGACCTGACTCAGCTCGAGCTGTCAGTCTCTTCCATGAAACATGGACCTGAATTTTGCAATAAAAAACCCATTAAGCTAGATGAGATTTGTGTTTGAAAGCAATGAACATATGTCTCCCTAGCCCTCCCCACCATGATGATTAATATCATTCTGTGACACTGGTACTTGACAAAAGGAAAAGAATAATATAGCAAGGTGAATGAAATGAAATGAAATTTTGTTAAGAGTGTGATATATAAAGTCCTTGATTTGCAAGGTTGAAAGGCAACATTTTATGGCTAGAAGAGGAAGTAATTATGTGACCAAGATATTTCCAGCAATATCGGACAAGACCTAACTTAATGGTTCTAAAGATCTTAAACAGATTTAGAAGATCACTAAGTGATATTTTATACAAAAGAGCGGGAGTTTCCCTAGTGTGTGAGGTATCTTGGAAATCATTTGTGCTGACAAACAATGTCATGCTGAAAACAGTATCACGGGAAGAGACATAGTTACATTGAAACCTGTCTACAAAGGACACACAAATGTCCACTTAAATTTGTCCTTTATGGACAAGTGATCTATTTAGATGTTTAAAAAGAACAAATCAAACTTTGCTGAGATAGAAGCAAAATACAGTATGTAAGATACTAATAAAAAAAAATCAATGCAAATCGCGAGTTGTTCCGTGTCCTTGAAAATTAGGTCAAGGTCACCAGAACCAAATAAGGTCCTGGGATCCTTCAAAAGAATCTAAATATCCAATTTTGTCAAGTTTGGTTGCATTGTTTTTTAGATATATTGCTTACAAGCTAAGTAGTCCTCCCTCAACCGCACACAATGCATACAACTCCAAACCCCCTTTACATACAGAATGTCATCCTGTGACCTTCATCATTTGCTCAAGGTCACAAAAAACTGATTTGATCTTGGGACCTCCCTCCCACAAAGGTATCTGCATGTCAAATTTGGTCCAGGGTCAAACCATACTGAAGATACCAATTTCTGGAGTCAAATATTTCTTTGATAATACTTACCCAATCATAATACATTAAGAGTACACCCACTACCCTGGAAATGCAGCCCTCCCAAACTAAAAAAGATGTTTGCCATGTCTTTTGGCTTGTTTTAGCAACAGAAGTGCTAAAAAGTCATCTGCACGCCAAGGTGAAGGTCAGATGAGTGTGGTCTCTCCTTGGATAGAAGGACTAGCTCCAAATCCTGTCAATTTATCAGTTACTGCTGGTCCTGAGTGGATGTGCATGATCTTCCATGGATGTAGCTGTGAGAAGGGCTTGGAAGCGTATGCCCATATTATGATTAGGTAAGAATTTATCAAAGAAACATATTTTACTTTTTAAATTGGTTTCTTTTTCAAACACATTACCTGATCATAATACATATCAAAAATAGGTAACATAAGTTACATCCTCTTACCCCTAGTTGGTCCCATCTCTGGTCTCATACATTAAGTTACTTTGAGTCACGTGAGATATATACTAGGATTAGTACACGGTTTATACATGGATGCAGTTTGGAGAAAACTTTTCACACCCACAAATCCGATAGAAGTAGCACAAGAATTTCATCTGGTCTTCTGCTAGTTCTTTATAAGCTGAGCAGATAACCCATCATATCCAGGATGACATTCACTCATACAATCCTCTTCGTACCACAGGTGGCACATAGGCTTTCATGAGAGAGCACCACTGCTGCCGGTCTGCAGATTGTCTGTTGATGGTTTCCAATGTTAGGCCGCATGCCCTCATCTCCTCAACTGTCCTTTGCCATGTTTCCATGGGCTGACCCCTTTTACGCTTTCCTTTTTGTGTCTAGCATAAGTCTATTCTGGGTAGTGCATCTGGTTGCATTCAACACACATGCCAAAGCCATCTCCATCTCCTCCTTTTCACTGTTTGGACAAAAGGTTTTTGTATTTGTCCTCTGATGCAGCTCACTGTTTGAGATTTTTCTTGGCCAGAAAATTTTAAGGATCCTCCACAGACACTTCTTTTGGAAGGTCTCTAGTTTGTGAACTTTTTGGTTGTAAGCTTTCAGCACTCTGAGCCATATAACAGCACACTGAGAACATTGCTGTTGAAGATCCTTAACTTTGTTTTTGTTCCCCTTTGACTTCCAGATTTTCTTCAGCATGGTGAAGGATAGGTTGGTTTTGCCGATTCTTGAATTGACTTATCTCTCCATCTGTTGCCACTCTGCTTCCTAGGTAGGTGAACTCCCTGGATGACATAGACTGGGTATAAATATCATCCCTTCCTTTTTGGAGTGATAAGAACAAGCACTAGATTTCCCTCTTCTGATAAATCCAGTTTGATTGAGTAAGCTTAAGAGCTCTTACAGGGTCCTGCAGATGAACGATCCAAGCAATACATAGGTTCAAGACAAAGGACTGATTCCCCATGAGAGGAGCCTGTTTTTTTTCAGTAAAAGCAGAGGCCATCATGAGTGAAACTGAATCATCATGGCAGAACTGCAAATAATTCAGCTCAGATTACTGGCTATTATTACCAGCAATAATTATCAATGTGACAAGACCTATCAGCTGAGAAGCACAGTATTGTTCACCTCAAGTCAGCATCAGGATGTCCAGTCACCACAAAGTCAAATGGTATGTTAGCTGCAATGGTTTTCTCATCTAGATTGCAAAATGTAAGTGTACCTGACTAAAACCTGTCAATTACATGAAAAACTCACTTCATTTGTAAACGCAGAGTATTTCATGTAATAGTCACAAATTAGTTTGACACTGATATAGTTACCAATGAAGGAATAAGCTGTTGCAAAAAGTGCACAATTTTGTCAATGAGGAAGAGAAACATTCTCGGTTTAGAAGGAAAAGTGACAGCAATTCGACTAAATGATCAGAGGGAGAGTCCTATAATCATTACTGAGAAATCTGATGCCAGAAAGATTCAAATAAACATTGTCAATTCTGCAGCAGTGTGTGGAAAATGGAGTGGATGGAGATAGCTGTGATACTGTAGCCTTCAATTTGACAAAGGCGGTAGGGGTACTAATATTAATACTAGAATGGAGAATGAGCGTTAGAGCCAGATGTTTGTACCCTGATTTTATTGATAATTATTGTAATGGTTTTGCACCATGATTGATGATTATTCATAATTATTTTAAATAACATTAATATAAGTTTTCTCACATTCATTCCAGAACATACATGAGATTTGTAAATGAAAAATATTCAAATATTTAAAAAATAGTTATGCCTTTCTTACTTTACATGTAATTATTGATTACATCAGTGTGATCCCCCTTTAGAAAGGTCACCCCTCTTCTAAGGCCAGTTTCCTGCTGCTGAATGGGTGACTGTATATGAGGGGTGACTGTATAAGAGGGGGATCACTATATTCAAGAGACTGACTCCAAAATATGACTGGTGGATTTCTTGACAGGTGAATATAGGCTGTGTTTAGACTGCTGAAAACAGGTTTCGAAACCAAGTCAAGAATGGATACTATTGCTACAACATTCTGAACCAGTTATTGGGTGTCAAGGATGGGCTTCTGGTCCATATGTACCAAAAAAGGTTTTCACAACACCAGGCCTGCAAAAATCAGTTGACAGCCAGGACATCAGTGTGAAAAAAGGGCATGTGTGCCTTGTTGAAAGCTGGATTGAATTTTGATGGGAGTTGTTGATGTGAAAAAAAGGCCTTTTGACCTGATTGGGTTAGTTGTTTCAATTATGGCTGGTCTTTTTTTTGCTAACAGATTAACAGATGCAGGAATGATATAAATGACCAATGACAGAGTAGGTGGAGGAAAACAAAACCCTGCTGCTAAGGCCAGAAAAGCTCTTCAATCAATGTAGGAAAGGCTGAGTTTTCTCTGGATATCACAGGAGCAAGAAAGGAAAATGGTCATTGTCAGTGTGAATCTTCAAACATGTAAGAGCGGGTTGATGGAGACACCTTCTGCAATGTATGTGATGACTGAGCTGGTGAAGCATGTTGAGAGGGATGGTGAATATGATTCAGTTTTCTGGCCATATTGGGACATGATTATGTTCAGCCATTCATTGTTTATATCACAGATGGTATATAGCTGGTACCGAGCATCCAGAAATAGGGAATCACAGTAGTCGTGATGAACCCAGGACCAGTGATGGACCTGTCCGGTGTTGGTCCATGATACTTCCAGAGTCCAGGACTGGGTAGCATAAGATGGTTCAACAATTCTGGTGCTGGTACATCTGGATGACAGGTAATATCTATGTCTTGAAGCAGAGACTGGGTATAAAGGGAAAACAGATCAGAATAACCGTTTCAGAAAATCAGCAGCATAAGTCAAGGCTGTGTCAGAGTTGGTGTGTTGCCAGTATATCTACCACTGTTCCAATGGGCCACCAAACCAAGTCAGTACTGACCCCAAAGGTACAGCTATGAAGATCAGTTATGTCTGCAGTGACAAGGGCAACAGCAAGCTCATGATGGCCTCCATTGCCAAATCTTCTGATGAATGGGCAAACTTTGCACCTTCAACGATTCAGCTAAGAGGAAGATGTTGATGGAGGCAGCATCAATGGCAATCTTTATGGTGTCTGCATGCTTCATTGTTCGCTTCTTATCTCTCTTATTTGTTACAGTTAGTTGTTTGGCAGAGATCATCACCGATACATCCTTAGACCAGCATGAGCACACATCACAAGTATGGCCTGAATTGCACCCCATACAATTTATACAGGCAGAGTGATTGTCTTCAGCCAGCTTGAACCATTTGCACCCCACACACTAAATCCTGCCCATTTTGTTGACACCTGTTGAGAGACCAAAACAATGGTATACAGTAGTGAAATCAGTCAAGCATTTTATTGAACTTTCTATCAAGTGAATGTTAATAATATCAAACAATGGCTATGGAAATTATATATGACCATATAGCATGTAATCTGCAATAAGAGAACACTTACTTCACAGAATTCATAACAAGGTAAAGTGCAGAGTTGAATTAAAAGTACTATGACCCTAGGGCATGCAGTTAAAATGATGCCAACAAGCTTATCGTGTGACAAAGTTACATAAATGAAGTGTAAAATATTCATCTATGATGAAGATTGATAAATAGACAGAAATATGGCTGGAGTATACTTCCCAAGTGTGAGAAAACCAATAAAGCCAATAATCTGTTAAAAGTGCTGTTAAAATCAACCAAAAAGAATAGTCCCTTGAAGGGAATGATGCTCTACTGACCAAAAAGATTTTCCAGGAATTCAAGATAAGACCATTGCTTCCTTTTAACTGTAAAATTTTCATTGGGGACCAACTAGACCATGGGATGAATGTGTGTGTGTAAAGTTTCATGGCAATCCCCAAAGTAGTTCAGGAGAAGTAGTGATAATAAGCTTGTGCTAATGGATGACATCTCATAAGCTCTCCTGGTCTATAGCTAAAAACCAAAACCAAAATAAGATCAGTCACTAGAACCTAACCATGTCTTGGGAATAATGACACCCCTCTTGTATATGGTCACCACAGAGGCAACATAACAACAAAATTTGTGCATTTCAACCCAGTAGTTTAGTCAGTAGTAGTTGTTGGGTTAAATGGCACATCAGCACAATACTCGCTATATGGTGCTGATTAAAAGTGAAGTTCTAAAAAATGTCAATATAATGAATTTAGAGATGTGGTAATGTACATACGAATGAATGGACAGATGAAGGATATCCCAATATATCAGACAATTTTGACAAAAGTGTGGAGATAATTATGCAACAAGTTGAATTATAATATGTAGCTTGTAGGTTGTGAAATATTTTATTATTCATTAAGCTTCATATACTGTCGATACTCACGTATAATCCGGCTCTAAATGCAAACAACATAGACCCTGATCTGCTGTCCCATAATGCACCGGCAGATCATGGTCTATGTTGTTTGTTCTACTGATTAATCCTTACAAACTGCATAGACCCAGATCTGCTGGCACATTATGAGATGGCAGATCTGGGTCTATGCAGTTTGCAGTTGGTATTAGCTTATACGCAAGTACTTATGGTACTTCTTTTCCCATGTACATTTGTTTCATATTCATCATGTAACTGCAGTGAATTACATTCCTTAATAACCTTGCTATTCATCACTACAGATTTGTACAAGTTATCAAGATGACCACCAGGGTTTTGCAAAAAAATCCTAATTTTTACCTGCAATTAAGGGATAAAATGTGTATTAAAAAATTAAGATATTTAGCACTAAATTGATGTATCTATCATTTCATGGCATTTTTCTGCAATTTATTCCTCAAGATTCTGATATTTTCAAACACCAGATATATTCTGAAAAGCAAATGAATTAGTAGATACAGAAATTCTAAAGAACTGGCCAATTTAACAAGGTAAATTTCAATCATGAAAAAGTCTGCACTTTTGCCTCATGCATGTATGTCTGGAACTATAAAAAAAAAAACTTTTATAATACAGAAAAATCCAAACATATGGTCATCCCAATGTTGTGATCAAAATAAAATTTCCAACACTTAAAGTATGTGACAAATTGGTGCAAGATCCCACATACTAAGTCCACAATACAGGGCAGATACTGTAGCAAGATGACTTGCTCTCCATACAGACAGGCCACATAACTCAGACACTCCAGCACCTTGACTGCATGCTTGTCTCCCACCACTGCACAGGTAGTGTGTGGAAGACCTTTCTCTGTAAAAGAAAATTAAATGACAGAGAACTGAGGATAGCTTCATGCTGTAATTCTAATGTCCTACAACAATAGGATCTTTATATCAAAGCTCTCTGAAGTGAAACTAACTGCTTCAAAGACCATGGGACAGTTTGATGCAATGCTTCATCTGTTTAAAATTGTGTCTACAGTTTTCTGTGTCCAGGGCTGGAATTCAAAAACTTTTTAAGACTATTATTTTGAACTTTAAATTCAATCATTCAAAATTAAAGTTCAAGCTTTCAAATTCTGCATGAATATTTCATAGAATTAAAGAAGACTCTGTGTGTGGGTTGGGTTTTTTTTAGGGGTGGAGCGGGGATTAGGTTGATGAACAATTACAAAGTAGGCTTTGTGTGGAAAGAGATGTCTTCCAATTTAAATACTGTGCCTAAATTGATTAACAACTAAGAAACTCCTCCTTATTGTTGGTGAATACTAAACTGTGTATTAGATTTATGGGCAATACAACACAGGGGACGACAATTCCAAAGACCAACTAGAACAGGCAACTAAAACTGATTGTTGGGGAAGTGAAATTTCATCCAAGTACCAAATTTTGACATAAAAAAGAACAAGAATTCAGAATTCAAGACAATTTTCCCTGAATCATTCTTGCTGGGTTACCTAGTAGGTAAATGTTGGAATTGTTCACCCCTGACAACAGGACTTTACAGACCTACTATCTAGTACCTGAGTATAGCAAAACTGTTTTCCAAAACTGTAGAGTAGCTATCCACAAAGAAGTGTATTATTTAGAGATATTTGGTTTCAAGGTTTTGAGTTAATTCTGCTATTCAGTCTTGAATTCATGGCCTTGCATTCTACTTGAATTTTTCTATACCACCTGAATTCCCACTGAGAACTTTATGTGAGCAGCATAAAAAAAGTAACTTTTTAGTACATTATGTTTTTTTGTGAATACTTACCCAATCACATTAACATTAGGAAAATACTCTCCACAACCTCTCAAATCCCGCCCTCCAAGAAAGATGAAAAATTTCATCTTTCCTGTCTGTATAACATATAAACAAAGGGAAGAAACTCACACATTACCTCCCCTTTCCATTGCTAGGTGACTACCTGTATACTAGATGTTTACCAGTTTAACCTGAGTGAAATACAAACCAGGATGCTCAAATTGTGGGAAGGTGCAAGAGGGTTTAATAGTAATGTGATCAAGTAAGTGTTCTCTGAAAAACATACTTTACAAAAAAATTAACTTTCTCTGTCAAACATGTTCCCCAACCACATTTACACTAGGAGAATAGGTAATAGCAGGAGGAAATGCATGAGCATCCAACCTCTATCATGGTCATCTGGGTTGCACATACTGGACCTGCAAGATTCAATTCTCTTCTCTACAAAGCTAGATCTTGGAGAGAGAAACCTGAGAAGGTTGACTGTGCATGCCAGCCAATGTCTTTAACAATGTCAAAGACTGAAACATTGTGTCTGAATGTGAAGCTCAGAGACTGCTCGAATTTCATGGGCAAACATTTTCATGAGGCGTATCTGGTCTTGTGAGACTTCAGAGTATCAGAGTATGCCAAGCTTATCACCCACTTCAGCTAACATGCCAAGACTTGAAGGGTTATATAGTCTTTTCCTGAAGAAAGAGGTGCCATGACTTTTTAAGAGCTTAAGAGTAGACCGAATCTTGCATTGCTACCTCTCTCGTATCGATCCAATCTGAACTGGAGATAATCTGGGTCCATCAAAAGGGCATGCAACTCGCTCAACCTGTATGCCAAAGCTAGGGCTATATAAAACATTTTGTAAGATAACAGCTTCAGTGAGGTTGTGGCTAAAGTCTGTAACTTATCTGAGTTGAACCATGTCAAAACCCATGAAAGATTCCACTTACCATGTCAAAACCCATGAAAGATTCCACTTAAGAAACAAGGTGAGTGATCTGGATCTATTCAGGTCACAACTGGCCAGGAAGTCTGACAGGTCTTTGTCATGGCACATCGCTTCTACAATAATGCCTGAATGTGTCAGAATCATGTAGCAGTAGCCCTTGATATTAATAGAAACTACCTTCTTCTTCTCAAACAGCCAGAGAAAAAATTTAACCAGTTGAGAGATCAAGGCATTTAAATGGATGATGAAGTTGCCCCTGCATCAGTCCCTGAAAATTCACCACTTTCCCTTATCTGCCTTTAAAGTGGATGATTGAAGGCCACATTTCTTTCAGCATAAAGCCCTCTAGACAAGAACCAGGTGTAAAGGTGAAGGAGGAACCTGTCCAGGCAGAGATGGAAAACCTGTCACCAGGGTTGCTTCAGCAGGTTGAGCATTGCCAGGAATTTTCTGAGGACATCTATCGCTTGGCTGTCAGAGTAGATTGTTCACCCAGAACTTGTCCCATCTGAGGGGAGCTACCAGAACCACTCTACAGGTCTGGCCCCTTTTTCTGAATTAGTCATGGGATCAGAACAGCTGGATGGAAGGCAAAGCTCTGAAAATCCATCTCAATTGATTCCTAGAATGTCCATGGCCCCAACTTCTGGATCCGGGACCGGATATATGATGGTAGGCAGTCTGTGGTTCCAACTTGTCACAAAGAGATCTATCACTAAATGCTAAGAAAATGTGCAAATCCAATGAAAGATTGATGGATGAAGGAACCATTTGGTATGGAGAGTGTGGTCCTTTCTTGACAATGAATCAGCAGGGAACATTGAGTCCGCTGGTAAAGTGTCTGATCTGAACCATGATTTTGTGCTGGAAGCACCAACACAGAAAGTCCAAGATCAGGACACAGAGGTCAGGTGATTTTATCCCCCCACATTATTTTTTGTGGAGGTGGGTGACCACCAGAAAATTGTCCAAAATTACAAGGATTACCTTTCCACAAAGCTGATCCTTCCAGAAATGAAATGCATTCATTAAAGCCTTCATTTCTAGAAGGTTGATGTGAAGGGCCCTCTCCTCTGGACTCCAGCTGCCGCTGATCATGGTGATGTGCAGCAACAGGTAAGCTCCACAACCATATGAGCTGGCGTATATAAAGACCATTATTTCAGGTTGGTGTTTCTCCAGAGAAATTCCTGCTGTAAGCTATTGACTGTCTTGCTACTGATGCAGGAACTATTTTATCTCAGTCAAAATCATAACACGATGATCTAGATGACTGGAGAAGGGACAACACTGAGCCAGTAGTGCCATTTGCAGAGGGGGCATGAAAAGACGGCTTTAAAGAATCAAGTCTGCCGCTGCATTTAGCAAATCAAGGAGTTGCAGAATCTCTCATGGAAATCCACTCCCTGCTGGAGCTAAACTTTGAGAGCTTGATAATCCATACAATTTGCATGGAAGGCAGACAAACGAGGTTGAGATGGATAAAAAATTCCATACCCAGATGGACAATGTGCTGGGAGGGGGTAAGATCCTACTTCTCCAAGTTCACTAGAAAGCCCAGGTGGGAGAAAAGTGATGTGAGGCTGTTTCTGTCCTTTAAGAAAAATGGAACTTACAATGTGTTTTTGAAGAATGTCATCCAGGTATGCTGCAGCTGCTGTCAACAAGGCAGATCTGAACAAGGGGATGATGCAAGTGATTGTTTTCATAAATGCTCATGGGCTGATATGGGGAGTATGTGTCAGTCAGATCAAGACTGATTGCAGACTCATCCCTTTTGATGGAAATCCATCCAAACCATGCTGTTTCCATCTTGAACTTTGTGCAGTTATGTATTTGTTGAGCCAGCAGAGATCTATCACAGGTTGGAGTTTTCCAATGGTTTTTGGCACCAGAAAAAGCCTTGAGTACAACCCTGGAGAGTTTGGTTTGTGAACTCTCTCTACTGCCTGCTTGGAGAGTAAAGAATTGATCTCCTTTAGTCAGATTTCTGCCTTCCTGGATCAGTCATAACCTTCACCATGGAAGGGGAACACAAAAGAGAATTGGCCATATAATGATGTGCAAACATATTAATCACATTAGTGATGCTGGAAAGACTCCCATGTATGCTCATTGCCTGATTTTGTGTCCAGATGAAAAATAAAGTCAGGTTCAGCATCAATGACGTGGCCACCATATTTCGCACAAGCTTGGAAGTTGCATCAAAATATGATGGTTAACTTTACAGAATTACATGGTTGACATATTTATCATCACAATGTTCTCTGCTAGGAAAGTCCAAATTGTACATGTCCAACTGTGTACAGTACCAGTGTGATGAGTACAAGCACACTGTACATGTCCAAGTGTGTGCAGTACCAGTGTGATGAGTACAAGCATACTGTACATGTCCAAGTGTGTGCAGTACCAGTGTGATGAGTACAAGCATACTGTACATGTCCAAGCGTGTGCAGTACCAGTGTGATGAGTACAAGCACATTGTACATGTCCAAGTGTGTGCAGTACCAGTGTGATGAGTACAAGCATACTGTACATGTCCAAGTGTGTGCAGTACCAGTGTGATGAGTACAAGCATACTGTACATGTCCAAGTGTGTGCAGTACCAGTGTGTTGAGTACAAGCATACTGTACATGTCCAAGTGTGTACAGTACCAGTGTGATGAGTACAAGCACATTGTACATGTCCAAGTGTGTACAGTACCAGTGTGATGAGTACAAGCACATTGTACATGTCCAAGTGTGTGCAGTACCAGTGTGATGAGTACAAGCAGATTGTACATGTCCAAGTGTGTGCAGTACCAGTGTGATGAGTACAAGCATACTGTACATGTCCAAGTGTGTGCAGTACCAGTGTGATGAGTACAAGCATACTGTACATGTCCAAGTGTGTACAGTACCAGTGTGATGAGTACAAGCACATTGTACATGTCCAAGTGTGTGCAGTACCAGTGTGATGAGAAGGATACTGGTAATAGAATTCCCATATCCTGGATTGTGTCCAAAAGACGCTCTGAGATTTCATTAGTTTTCACCAACTGCAGAGGTTGATGAAAGAAGTGCTTTTTGTCTTCACTCTCAAAATGTCTACAGAGGCCTTGACCTGGCTTACTGAAGGCGGAAGTGGGAACCAAGACAGTGACAAAATCCAGTAAATTTCCTTGACTGTGGCTTTAAAACTAAATTCTGTCAGCTCCATCATCGAATTGGAGTTAGACAACATAAAAAATTTCCCCTAACTCACTGCGGGGCTTGTCTTTGTCAGGTATCACTTCCATGTCCACATATAACATACTCAACAGCAAGAAAGAGGTAGTGCCATCGTCCTAATGTGTGTAACACAGTGTTTATCCACTTCATACGCCAACAACATTGGGCCTGCCTACTGGACTGGGGGTCAAGCACCCAACAAGGTATAAGTCAGCAGGACACAGATGGCTGGATGGATGGCCAGAAGGCCAGCTCAATGGTTTCCTGGACAGTCAACTGGATGGCAAAATGGATGGACCAGTTATACCAGTTCATGTACAGTTTCTGCACATAACAAGATGGTCAGCCAGTATGTGATGTTACTTATACTGCAACAAAACATAAACTGGTAAATGTTCAGTATATGGGAAGCCACCTAGTAGTGGAAATGGGAGGTAATTTATGAGAGTTTTTTTACTTTGTCTACATGTTACATAGACAGGAATTACAAATATTTTCATCCTTCTATGAGGGCTAGATTCAAGAGGTATCACAGTTTATTTTTCAAATGCTAATGTGATTGGTGAATGTATTCAATAGAGAAATACATAACTTGCATTTTTTTAGTACATAGAAACAAGCAGAGGAGTCCTTGCACTGACAGTAACTGCAATGTCATGAACAGATGCAATAAAATTAGGGCTGAATCAATATGCATATGCCATGTATCAATATATATCTCAATACACAACCTACAATATGATACATATTGATACACATTTAAAGAATAAAGAAACAAATGACTAATAATTATTTATGGCCAATAAAGATTGAAGGTAGCCTTTATAAGCTAAGTACTGTTTTGTATCGATTCTCCATCTTTTGTATCAATGTGTGTAACAAAATGGAAAAATTATTGATACATCACTGAATCGTTTCACCCCAACTTAAAATGTGGAAAATCTATATTTTTCTTTTGTGTTGCTTTCAATTAAAACTTGGCTAGCATGAACACAGATGCAACAACTGTACAGTTCGTACAAAGTGAAACTGCATACCAGGTGAAGCATAATATATATTGTAATGAGGCTGTAACATACCATGGATACAATGATGTCCACAATTTCCCAGTAACAAACCTGCATTTTTCCTGTATAAATTGTTCTTTACAACAAAACTGTCATATCATGGAGTTTTATTTTTTTTACACAGAATATGTCAGAGGACAGTATGTGAAAAAAATTTGAACTTCTGACACATTCTTTTCTATTACACTTGTGGTTTGACAACAATAAGATAAGGAAGATAACTCCTCTAAATTCAAGGCATTATCTTTACAATAACAGATTTACTACAACAACAAACCGGCTGAAAATAAACTTGGTTGTTGTAGCGAGAGTTGACTGCATAAACATGTTTTACTTTTACAGTAGTTGTCAATGGACTCTTTAAATCATGAAAAAATAAATGTGAAACACAACCTATAATAAAAATAAAAGTGAAACACCACCTATAATAAAAATAAATGTGAAACACCACCTATAATTCAGATTTTGATGTAAAGGAAAAGTTTTAAATTAATATTAAATTTAAGCATGCCACTTCAAATGATGCACTAGAATTTCAACTGGACGACAATACAATTCATAACTGCTAATCTCCAAAACTATGAAGCTTGTTCCAAATTTGAGATATGCGTAACCATTTAGCAACCCTTAATTTTATCCATGATATCTTCTGTCTGATTAAGAGTCTTACCTGTTTGATTTACTCTCTTCATTTGTTCTTCACCCAAGTAACAAAGAGCCAACATTCGCACCAAATTCTTTGACAGAAACTTAGCAGTCAGCAAAGGTCCCAGTCGATGAGACAACCATTTAATACTCTCAGTAGCAACATCTCTTACATCAATAGTTTGTGTGTGATAAATGTGGTTGAACTCATCTGTCTCACTGCGTATCATACTGTATGAGGTTTCACCATACCCCTTCGAAATCTGTCCATTGGAGTGGCTTCCTGATGTCATGTCACTAATTTCATCAACATCATCAGCAGAACCTGCATCCTCCACTCTAATGTCACTATCAAAGACAGTCACATCTACCTCATCCTCATCTACATCAGGTTGAAATTCATTAAGGCTGCCCTTTGACTCTTCTTCTGCAGTGAAGGTTTGATCTGACTGACGAAGAAAGGCTGATATGCTATGTATAGAAACTCTATCCAGGCTGCCATCTTGAAACAAGTCTTTCCTTCCATCACTTTCACCACTTTTCATGGATGCTTGATCTGAACTATGTGTATCAGCAGACAGCCCATCTTTGGTTTCCCTTGATAAGTTGTCCATTACATTTTCCAATGTAACATCTCCATCAATCCACATAGCACCAAATTCTTCATCTGGAATATCATCTTCAGCCTGCGGTTCATCAACATCTTCAACATCAGGACGAGAATCTTCTATAAAGTCATCTTCTATTGTTGTCTGACCTTCTAGTGGATTGTCCATTGATGAAACCTCTGGGTGATGGTTTCCCAAAAACACACCTTCCACTTCCTTTTCTTCAGCTGTCTCATCTTCTTCATCTTCCAAATTACTTGTATTGCCACATGATATGAAGTCTTTATAACCTGCTGATGCTTCCACTAATACAGTTGAAAAATTGGTGAGGAAAGTCTCAAGTCCAAGTCTTAACACAAGTTGTAACAGGAATGTCCTGTGGTACAGTTTCATGTGTTTAGGTGTAGACTCTTCACCAATGAAAATCTGAGTCAGATACGAAAGGAACCTTTTACCTGTCTCTACAGGCCCAAGATCTTGCCCAACAAGATCAAGAAGGGACCATGCAGCTTGAACAGTTGTGTTAGGGTCCTGGAACAAGTCCTCAATATATGGCAAAAGAATCTCATAGCCTTCCTCAGAAATGCTTCCCCGATATTTGACCAAATATTTCTCTAAAAGTGCTACCTTCTGTCTGGCAGTGACTTTGATCAGCTTCCTCCTCTCAGCTTGACTTTTAGACATGTCCATTTTGACCTTGTCAATTTCACTGTCTTTGTCCTTAAATTGTTGAAGGCAACTATAGAGGTTAGCAAAATAGCTAGGAAAGGGTAAGACATCCACATATGGCTGCAGAAGCATAGTTGGGGTTGGTGGAGGCAGACCCATTGAGTTTATCAGTGGATAGTCAAACAATGGTCCATCATTTCTCTCTGCTGAATTTTTGGCTGAAAGTTGTGTTTCAAGGTGAAGGAGGATTTCTGCTGCTATTTTAAGAAATCTGGAAAATAAATTTAAGAAGATCTGAAACAGTTAAATTAAATAAACAGGGATATACATCTATGTGTAAAACAGATAACTTTGAAATCTCTAACTCTATGGTACTGTACTCAGATATGTATGAATTATTCACTACAGTCAGGTGTTTGTTAAAATAAGATGCTCCAATACCATGCAATATCAATTATTACAATGAATGAGTCCATGTAATATCAATTATTACAATGACTGAGACCATGCAAAATCAAATATTACAATGAATGAGTCCATGCTAAATCAATTATTACCATGCAATATCAATTATTACAATGACTGAGTCCATGCAATTTTAATTATTACCATGCAATATCAATTATTACAACAACTGAGTCCATGCAAAATCAATTATTACAATGAATGAGTCCATGCAAAATTATTATTACAAACAGTCCATCCAAAATCAATTATTACAATGAATGAGTTGATGCAAAATCAATTATTACAATGACTGAGTCCATGCAATATCAATTATTACAATGACTGAGTCCATGCAATATCAATTATTACAATGAATGAGTACATGCAATATCAATTATTACGATGAACGAGTCCATGCAAAATCAATTATTACAATGAATGAGTCCATGCAAAATCAATTATTATAATGACTGAGTCCATCCAATATCAATTATTACAATGAATGAGTCCATCCAAAATCAATTATTACAATGAATGAGTTGATGCAAAATTATTATTACAAACAGTCCATCCAAAATCAATTATTACAATGAATGAGTTGATGCAAAATCAATTATTACAATGACTGAGTCCATGCAATATCAATTATTACAATGAATGAGTCCATGCAATATCAATTATTACAATGACTGAGTCCATGCAAAATCAATTATTACAATGATTTAGTCCATGCAATATCAATTATTACAATGAATGAGTCCATGCAAAATCAATTATTACCATACAAAATCAAATATTACAATGACTGAGTCCATGCAAAATCAAATATTACAATAAATTAGTCCATGCAAAATCAATTATTACCATGCAATATCAATTATTACAATGACTGAGTCCATGCAATATAAATTATTACCATGCAATATCAATTATTACAACAACTGAGTCCATGCAAAATCAATTATAACAATGAATGAGTCCATACAAAATCAATTACTACAATGAATGAGTCCATGCAATATCAATTATTACAATGAATGAGTCCATCCAAAATCAATTATTACAATGAATGAGTTGATGTAAAATCAATTATTACAATGACTGAGTCCATGCAATATCAATTATTACAATGAATGAGTCCATGCAATATCAATTATTACAATGAATGAGTCCATGCAATATCAATTGTTATGATGAATGAGTCCATGGAAAATCAATTATTACAACAACTGAGTCCGTGCAAAATCAATTATTACAATGACTGAGTCCATGCAAAATCAAATATTACAATAAATGAGTTCATGCAAAATCAATTATTACCATACAATATCAATTATTACAACAACCAAGTCCATGCAAAATCAATTATTACAATGAATGAGTCCATACAAAATCAATTATTACAATGACTGAGTCCATGCAATATCAATTATTACAATGAATGAGTCCATCCAAAATCAATTATTACAATGAATGAGTTGATGCAATATCAATTATTACAATGAATGAGTCCATGCAATATCAATTATTACAATGAATGAGTCCATGCAATATCAATTATTATGATGAAAGAGTCCATGCAAAATCAATTATTACAACAACTGAGTCCATGCAAAATCAATTATTACAATGGCTGAGTCCATGCAAAATCAAATATTACAATGAATGAGTTCATGCAAAATCAATTATTACCATGCAATATCAATTATTACAATGAATGAGTCCATGCAATATAAATTATTACCATGCAATATCAATTATTACAACAACTGAGTCCATGCAAAATCAATTATTACAATGAATGAGTCCATGCAAAATTATTATTACAAACAGTCCATCCAAAATCAATTATTACAATGAATGAGTTGATGCAAAATCAATTATTACAATGACTGAGTCCATGCAACATCAATTATTACAATGAATGAGTCCATGCAATATCAATTATTACAATGAATGAGTCCATGCAATATCAATTATTATGATGAATGAGTCTATGCAAAATCAATTATTACAACAACTGAGTCCATGCAAAATCAATTATAACAATGAATGAGTCCATCCAAAATCAATTATTACAATGAATGAGTTGATGCAAAATCAATTATTGCAATGACTGACTCCATGCAATATCAATTATTACGATGAATGAGTCCATGCAAAATCAATTATTACAACAACTGAGTCCATGCAAAATCAATTATTACAATGAATGAGTCCATGCAAAATCAATTATTACAATGACTGAGTCCATGCAATATCAATTATTACAATGAATGAGTCCATCCAAAATCAATTATTACAATGAATGAGTTGATGCAAAAATCAATTATTGCAATGACTGACTCCATGCAAAATCAATTATTACAATGACTGAGTCCATGCAAAATCAATTATTACAATGACTGGGTCCAATGGTAGATGCCTGCTTCATCCTGGGACTCAAAGCAGTAAAGTTTGTTACTTGATAGAGGAACAAATGTAAATGCAGCAAATCAGTGTTTAATATTATCATATGAATGGGTGTAGTTAACTACACATGACTACAGATTTTAAAGGATTCAGCAAAACACAATATAACATGTTAATTACAATGAACAACAATAGAGTATCTATATTCCTTAAAACAGAGTCCCCCAATGGGACTGATTCTCTACTTGCTGACAAAAATGTGCAGGAATTCACAAGGTATGTTTCTTCCCTCTTGTTCTTCTTAACTGCTGAGTATTGAAACCATCTCAGGGATTTATGAAAAGCTCTAACATATCAAGTTTGGTCATAAAAATATAGATATACATTTCAGTTAACATGTTCACAAGATAGGTGCAGCACAAAAATCTTTGTCATCATGGACAGAAGATCACTGAACTTGTCTCAGATACTGACAAGATGTACCCACATCCTAAGTTTGAATCAATCCACAATTAATATTATTTTTTACCCCCCCCCCCTCGCATTATTGAACTTGAAACGTTCATGGGATTCTTCTGATATATCCACAAACTGGGTTTGATGAAAATACATTCATCCTTGTTTGAGTTCTCATGTTCACAAACCAGTACAGACCAATGTCAGAATTAGTTTACAAGCCATTACAGACCAAACCTGAGTCAAGATCTTTGATCCTAGAATCAATGTCAGAATGATGACTATCAACATGTTTATTGAAAAACCAATTTTTTCTAGTAAAATATGCTTCTTCAATAATACTTACCCAATCATAATACCTTAGGAGAACTTCTAACACCTTGCAAATCCAGCCCTCCCAGGCTAAACTTTTTAACTAAGAATCTAAAAGTTATCGGCCCAGATAGGTTGTAGTTAGATAGAGTGATCTCCACTTCATACAGTGATTGGTGCCAAATTCTGTGAATACTTCAGTTACTACTGGAGTGGAGTGCATGCTCTCTATGTGGATGTAACTGCGGGGAGGCTGGGAGGGTCTATGTGTATTATGATCGAGTAAGCATTTTTGAAGAAACATATTTTACTAGAAAAAATTGGTTTCTTCTGCAAATACGTTACCAAATCGTAATACCTTTAGGAGAATATGTAAGAGGTGGAGGGAGTTACATCCCCTTACCCAGAAGAGACCATCTCCGGTCCCCTAAGGTATGTGAGGCAGCTTCTAGATAGATAACCCGGCTGGAGCACAGACTCCAAATGCCGGAGCACAGCTTTTGAAAGGTAAATTTTTCCCCCACGCAAATCCATCAGAAATTGTGAAGCCATGTCATTAGGAATCTGCTGAACAACTCAGAAAGCTAACCTGTTGCACCACAGCAATAGGCCTCACTAGGTCTAGCTGAGCCTTTTGGGATGATAGATCTCTGAGGTAAAAGCTGGAGAAAGTTGACTCTGACCGACATCCCACGGCTTGTATAATGCAAGCTAGGGAACAGTTTCGCTCGAATGCAATGCTTGTTGCAACTGCCCTAACTTCATGAGCAGAGATGCGTAGCAAGTTCATTTGATCTTGGGTTAATTCCTGACATGCTAAGCGGATAACTGATTTTATCCAGGATGAGAGTGGCTGTGATGATATGTCATCCTTTCCTTCTTTGAGAGGTAAGAAGAGGCGAGATCTCCCTCAACGCACCAGCTCGGTTCTTTTCAGGTACCACTTCAGAGCTCTCACTGGGTCATGTTGTAGACCTTGAGATGAAGTGTCCAGAGAAGACTGGTTTCACTACAAAAGCACAATTTCCCATGAGTGATCTGAACCTGTACCCTTTCAGTCGTGAGTGTGGCATGCTAACCACTGAACCACCGCAGCTCTCCTAAAAGCATATTGAACAGCACATTATATGCCAGCCCACTATTAAATAGTCCACTATGAAGGTACTAGTAGGGCATGGCTGACTGGAGATTTGACCAACAGGACTCAATGACCTTGACCCTTGGTCAAGGTATGAGGTCTTAAACTAAATTTACTGTGCAGAAACCATTATCTTCTTATTAAATCTGCCAGGACCATGAGCTTTGATCTTTAGAACCCAAATGCTATGCTTCTTTATTAAGCTAAGTGCAATCCATCTTCAAAGCTTGGTCAAGGAATTTACTACAAAAGTTATTCCACCAAACCCGTTTTCTCTGGTCACAATTACCTTTTCACTTCAAAATCAATAGGCCTCTTCCATACCTAAAGTGCAAGTCCTCCACAAACTTTGGTCAAGGTACATGGTCTAGAACTAAAGTTATTATACACAAATCATTTTTCTTCTTTCATTCAGTGCCCTTGACCTTTGACCTTTTGACTACAAAGTCAATAGGTCCCTTTCTTACTCAAAGTGTAAGTCATCCACAAATTTTGGTGAAGTACTATAATGAATGTAAATCTTAGGGCAAGACTTATATACACGAAAAAAATTTGAACCTTTTTGGTGCCCCAAGACTTACAGATACAACAATACTGAGACGTAATCAGCAAGATCACCACATGTCACACAGCAGTGACCAGCTCTTGTTCAATTACTATGTCAATAAACTGTTACACAATACTATTATTGCTTTTATATAAATTATTATTGCTCCAATATGAAATCAAAATAAAGATAGCTATAGACTTCACAGTTCATGGACTTGTCAGTACATAATGTGAGATGTAAAACAGACCTAAATAGTTATTAGTACTCATTCAGAGCATATTGTGCTTAGCATCACTTATATCCTTCTTTATTCCTTAAAATGTTATGAGCAGAGTTTGCTTTATTCACCTTTTTACCATATCTCATTCTTCCAGATTACATTTTAGACATATGGCCAATGCTATTTTAGTTACTTGGTTTCACAATCTCAAAAGGTAACATTCTTTTTCATTGATATAAGCGATCCTACAAAGTGTTGTAATCCAATAAAAAGACATGAATGCTCAATGAATATTTATAAATATATTACCGTAAGCACATAGCCATAATATATTTACATAACCATCATATATTCACATAACCATCATATACTGTAGTATCATTTATTTTCATGGGGTTCATTTTTCGTGGTTTTGTAAAAAAAAGGCATTTTCGTGGGTACTTAAATTCATGGTTTTGCCTGTCAAAATTTGCATAGTTGTAGGTATTTAATTTCATGGTTTAACCTCAACAAATACCCCAAATAAAGAATACTAAAGAATAAAACTATGCTGACACAAATGGCGATCACTTTAATGTTTAAAACAATACTATAACCTGTAAGAGTACAGATCAAAGACCTGACAAGTTCAATACTTACACCGTGTTTTCGACCATGTGAATAACATCAATGGAAGCTGTAGCAGCCAACAACACTAAAACAATACTACCACCTCTATGAGCACAAATAAAACACCAGTCAAGATTAATCACTTACAACATCAAAGGAAGCTGATGCAGCCAAAAACTCTAAGCCAATCGGTTTTTAAAGTACATATAAATGATCTCATACTTAAACCACTGTCCATCAACTTACACCATCAGTACTTTCTGACGATCATGGAGTTAACACAGTGGCTTAAGAGTGGTAAAGTTCAACTTAGACCACCCTCGGTTCCTGGACTTCCTAACCAGTCAGAAGCTGTGAGCACAGTGCAGGCGCTTGCTTACCAGGCAGCTAATGATGCAGTAGAACCCCTGCTTCAGTCATCTTGCAACCTCATTAATCAAGCCAATTCATGCTGAATGGATAATTGCAGCTCATGCAACAATGAGTTAAAGACCAGACCTAATTATCAGTGGTTTTGAGAAAGCTGGGCTTGTTTAATTCAGCAATTTGGGGATTATTTACCTGGCAAGCATTTGTGTGTACCATAAGACTTGATTGACACAATGTTGATACAGTGACTTTGTCCAAAAATCTGTGAAGTGAGAGCTTTAATACTCTGCTGTAATTAGTGTATATACATAGTGTTTCATTAATAATAGTGTTTAAAGAAAACGTTCTAGTATTTTACAGAATTGTTGTTCTTTTGGATTAAAAATGCATGGATAAAATGAAATGTGCTTTCAGGAGGATTTAAATGTTTCAACAACAGTTGTACTCGAATTAAGAATTGATTTGAATAAGTATTAAATTTAATTTTCATATAATAGTACTATTATTTTGTATTATTCTTTCTTTTATTTTCAGTATTACTAGTGTTTGAATACTTTATGCTTTTTCTTATTTCTCTCTATCCTTACTTATCTCACATATCGATTTAAGGCAGTGAGTGTAAAGTTACAGCTATCGGATACCTTATCGATACTTATACATTGAAACAATATGAAATAATTTATAATTCTTTTTTCAAAGAATTAAAATAAAAAATAAAACAAATGCATCTAAAAACTAATACTTAATTACCAGATTACAGTATTGACCTTGATTTATCAAATACTAGTAGCTTTGTTAATCTCAAGGATAGAAACACTGTAAGAAAATGGGAGAGGGGTGGTGGGTCATCATCATATGTGGCTCATTTTTTGTTGGGTATTTAAATTTGTGGTTCGGGGCAACAACGAAAACCACGAAAATGAGTCTCACACTAAAATTGATGATACTACAGTATTCACATAATGATCACATATTCACTTAACCATCATATATTCACATAACCATCATATATTCACATAACCATCATATATTCACATAACCATCATATATTTACATAATGATCACATATTCACATAACCATCATATATACACATAACCATCATATATTCACATAACCATCATTTATTCACATAACCATCATATATTCACATAATGATCACATATTCACATAACCATCATATATTCACATAATGATCACATATTCACATAACCATCATATATTCACATAACCATCATATATTCCCATAACCATCATTTATTCACATAACCATCATTTATTCACATAACCATCATATATTCAGTAAAGAACTGCCATAATATAGGTTAAAATGCTGAATAAAGATCTGACTATTTTGTCATCAATTCTTTTTAGTTTTGTGTATCAGTTTAACACAAACTGTAATTTCAACACTCTTAATTCCACTATTGATTTTGGCAAGCTGGTTGTTTCGGCATTTCCCTTTGGTTATAATTGGTAAGTAATATGTCTTTTGTTCTCCAACAGCAATCCAAGCCAGTTAATTGTTTTAAACTCTGAAACTGGCTTACATGATACCTCTTTTTTCTAAAACAATAATCCAAACCAATTAATTCTTTTATTCTTAATAGTCTTCCCTCTCTCTCTCTCTCTCTCTCTCTCTCTCTCTCTCTCTCTCTCTCTCTCTCTCTCTCTTTCTCTCTCTCTCATATAAACACATGTATAAAATTATGCACTTTGATTCATTCTGTTATAAGGGAAGTAGCTAGAAAATTTCTAGCTTCTCTTGAATCATGTCAAGTTGTTGCCAATATTGTATAAAAACTGTTTTCATCTGTGGTTGATGCTGTTTGTACTCGCTGTCAAACCTTTTGTATTTCTGGCATTGAGCATTTCATAGGTGAATGTAGTTTTCTTACACCACACTGTGATAGGTTTTGGTGCAATATTATTGATACAATTGGTGTGCATGTTTACATGTATTGAGATTTACTGTCCGATATTGATTTTGTCAATACTTTTTTGGAAATGATGTCCCAAGATTTACTAGTTTTTATTAGTAATGATCAAATTATGTATTTCCATCTTCTGTGTACCACAGCTGTTGCTTCCATGTGGAAATGGTATATAAGAAACATCTGACTGTGCACCATGCTGATATCTAATATGTTTTGAGACTCCAGTTAGTTATTTAAAATGTATGCTCTGAGCGTACTAATGTCAGCTTGTGTACTTTTATTCTCTGGCCCATTTTCTATCTTTAAGGTGTAGAATAATGAAGCAACTATTCATATTTACCTAACGGTATAAATGTTCTTGATTATTTCCAGCCTGGGTGTGCAGCATTCACTCAACTTTGCTAGCAATACAATTCTGTGTTTAATATTTTGTATTTTCTTTTCTCAAATTACTGCAAAGTTTTCAGCTGTTCATTCTTTATGTATTTGCATGGCTGATTGTATTCTTTAAAATACGGAAGAAATAAAGATCAATCTCTCTCTTTATAGCTCTCATAAACATAAGTATATGCAGAATCAATACACACTCTTATCAACTTTCTCATAAACATAAGTATATGCAGAATCAATACACACTTTTATCAACTTTCAAGCTTTTTATTGAATTTCATCATTCTGTGGAGTCTTTGTCATATACTGAATTTGTAGCTATCACTGGTTGAGTTCTTTCATATGTACTGGCCTGTTATTTAGTATTATTAGTATGATTATCATAGAAATGTAAACATGTACATACTTAGGGTTGTTTACATCAAAACAGACTATGACAAAGTATTAGATTGCATGGGGTGCCTGAAGCAAGACAAGGGACTGAAGGGAAAAGAAATATACCATCTATTCTCGCATATAACCCGAGTCCAAATGCAAACAACACAGACCCTGATCTGCCATTGCATAATGCGCCGGCAGATCATGGGCTATGTTGTTTGTTCTACTGATTAGTCCTTCCAAACTGCACAGACCCAGATCTGCCAGCACATTGTGTGATGGCAGATCTGGGTTTATGCAGTTTGCACTTGGTATTGACTTATACGTGACTATAAATGGTAGATAACGAAACAGAAAACACAAATTAATTCATACTGAAGCTCACCCATGACCTGGGTGTGCATCTCACTATCAGTGATATAAACTGAAGCCATTTGGTTGGATCCTTGCAAAAGGAAAATATGGCAATTCTGGTTGAACGTGTGAACTATCACAAATATTATGAAATAATGGAAACCCAGGCCTAAACTGAAATCCGTGAAGCTTCCGCACAAAATCTACATGAATGAAGATCTGACAAGTACTAGTTTAATTAGTTTTAAAAATATTTATTTTTAGAAACTTTGTCAAATGCAATTACAAACATATGATTTTGGGGATTAAGTAGAAAGCATGAGCTTATCAGAGCACTGACTCCACAACAATAACAAAATATATAACATCATAAATCTGGATGCTGGTACAAGTTGTTATAAAGGAAAAGTTTAAATACACATACATACACAAAACAAAACAAAGAATAAGAACTAAACAAATATGATTCAAATGGTTGTAAGTTAAAGCAATTACTCAAATCTTTTAGTCATCCTAATGAAATTTTGCACAGACAAAAATATTTGTGTCTTATTTTCTATAGAAAACATAGGGTTGCAAAATAATAAAGTTTCAATTGTGAGAGCAAAAGGGGGTGTGTATAAGATATGATCTCTAAGATTGAAGTATTCTGGACAGTCTAGAAGGAAGTGTTTTTCATTCTCTATTTCAACACAGGAGCAATAATTATAGTTAGATACGTGATTTATGTATAAATCATAATTTAAACTAATACACTTTATTCTTAGCCTAGCATGCATAACCTGTGACATTCTATCACCAACATCATCATAACATGGAGTGATTTAGCCTAGCATGCATAACCTGTGACATTCTATCACCAACATAATAATAACATGGAGTGATTTAGCCTAGCATGCATAACCTGTGACATTCTATCACCAACATAATAATAACATGGAGTGATTTAGCCTAGCATGCATAACCTGTGACATTCTATCACCAACATAATAATAACATGGAGTGATTTCCTAGCCTAGCATGCATAACCTGTGACATTCTATCACCAACATCATCATAACATGGAGTGATTTAGTCTAGCATGCATAACCTGTGACATTCTATCACCAACATAATAATAACATGGAGTGATTTCTTAGCCTAGCATGCATAACCTGTGACATTCTATCACCAACAAGTAGGCTTTGAAATTTAGCAATGAAATATTATTTTTTACTTATATGGGAACAAGTTCCATAATCGAACTGTAGAGGGCAAAAACAAATTATGGAATAACATTTGTTGATTGAGTAGAGTATATTTTATGTTCTATAAATAAAGGTCAAATCACATCTTGATGATATAGAGGGTCTAATCCATGGTCTATAATAAATTGTAAATAACCAAATCAATTTATGCTTGTAACATCATGAGTTTAGGCTTTCCAAATTAGTTTCATGGTACAGTTGTGTAGGGGATGCACTTTTGGTTGTACCTGTTATTATTTTCATTGCCTTGACATTTATTTTTTCTAGGAGTTCTTTATCTTGCATTGTACAATTGTCCCAGATGTGATCAGTGATCAGCATAATCAAAAATTGGAATAATATAAGATTTGTACATTTTTTCCACAGATAATCAATATAGTTGGAATTTAAAACTTTTTAAACAGTTTAATTTCTCCCAGGCTTTATCAGAAATATATTTAATATGTGTGTGCCAAGTGGCATCACTGGCTAATATAATGCCCAAATGTTTGTGCTGAGTAACCTCTTGTAGGTTTGTTTTGGCCATGTATAATATAGGATAGTGGTTATGTTCCCTTTTTGTGATATTAGCATTGATTCAGTCTTATCTGGATTAAATGTAACTAGCCAACATCTGGACCATTCATGTATCTTTTCAATACCTGAGCTTAAGATTTCACCACAAGATTTTGACAAGTACTAGGGTGAAAACTGCCAGAAAGGCAAGAGAACTGAAGAAAGAAGGAATAATAGAAGGTACAGGGACATGGGAGGGAGCTATTTTTATCAAGAAGAAAGATGATTCAATTTCCTGCATAACAACATGGGCAATCTCTTTGACCCAACCATACATGTGAACCTCCTGACCAGGAGGGTTTTCCTCCCGAGATGAGTGGTGTCTCCTGTTCCTCATTGGAATCATCCACATACTCAAAATTATTACTTAAAAAATTCCAGAACAGACATTTTTTTTTTTTTTACACCTTGCTTCCACTGTAGTATATTTCTGGTAAAGATTTCCTGTGATCATATTACTGTGACACTTTAATTGCTAATTTGATAGGCAATAATCTAAAATTAATTATTGGATTATATTATATGTGATCAGTAGTAATTCAGAAAGGATTAAAGACGTTAATGGATTATGGTTGGATTAGACATTACTAAAGAGCTTGGGTGGCATAAAACAGGTCGGTTTGGTATCAGTATTTAATGTTTGTCAATATTTAAGCATGCATTATTTCCCATGCTAAAACACCAAAATCTAAACAACTAAAATATAACACAAAATTCAATAATGGATGGAAACAGGAATTTCAGTGGTTGGAATCAAGTTCAAAGGGACATGAATATGCATTCTGACATTCCTATAAAGTCAATTTTAAGAGGAAATTTCATAATTCAACCCAGCACTAATCTTGAGAAGTTCTGGCAGGCAGTCAGCAACTGGAATCTACCCACAGGCAGGAAACAATTAAACTTCTTGGTGGACTCAGTGGAGTTGTATTAACATTGCCACATTTCAACGCAGATATGGAAAGTACATTTTCCATTCTGATGAATGGAAAGGCTGACTCTAGAGGAAACCTGGATCCAGTAACAATATATCATCTCCTAGGTGTTAAGATCAACAATGCTGAGTACTGATATGAAGACTGATGTGATGAGATGATGTGCATATTTTAATATCTTAAAAATGGAAATTCATCAAACAGTTGTAAGTTATGTCCATATGCATGCTAGAAATCGGGTCGATGAAAATTCTCCCTCTTTTGAAGTAAAAACTTCTGACCAAATTTTGCAAATTTCCTGATCTGTCCTAAGCTGACCTCTCTATTCTGTCACATGTATGCCCAACCCTGTCTACTGGTGTTTTGAACAAAGACCTACTTAAAATCAATTTGTGGGATAATCAATGGTTAGTTGATTTTAATCCAGACAAAACTGAATCAATGACCATATCCAGAATATCTCAAAGGGAACAACACCCACAACTTTTAATGAATGACACAGCTATTAGGAATGTCACTTCTCATAAAAACTTGGGCCTAACTTTAAACGAATTCTTATCTAGGCATATATATATATATACAGGAAATAACTACAAAAACATGGAAAAGGTTAGACATACTATTAAGTTTGAAATTTAAACTTAATAGAAAATCATTAGAACTTCTTTATTTCACCTTTAAAAGACCTCTTTTGGAGTATGGGGATATTATCTGGGATAATTGCACTCAGTATGAAAAAGATGAAATAGAAAAAATACAACCTGAACATGTTTTTTCATCAAATATTCTACTGCTATTCTACTGCATTTAGATCATGCTGGAATGAGCAGTAGCACTACTTGGAAAGCTCTTCATAATACTTTGTGTTTGAAACAGTATAATCAGCAGATCCCTATTTTATGCATCTTTCTTCATTTAGACATATCAAAAAAGGAAACTAGCCCTTTTGCTGTTTTGGATCAAAATTTTTGACTATATACTTCAAAATATGTCACTTTACTTGAAATGACCATTCAATCAATAACATCAACATTAGTAGCTGGTCAGCTCATTCTACAGTGATATCACATTTAAGAGGAAACTGAGCCTAAGTCAAGTGAGGTAATGTGATTGGTAAATTTGAACAATCTAACTCTTCACTGATTTCAACAATAAATTTTAGGAATTTGATTTTTAATCTTAACATAATGCTCTACAAAAAGCATGAAAAATTTATATTTTGAAGATTTTCTCCACAACTGACCTTCAAATATACTTACAATTAAATATAATAACTTATAATATGTGAACTTTGTGTACAACAGCTGACCTTGGCAATGTCTGCCTGTCCTGAGCACACAACCTTTGGATCATGCTGTATCTCTCTATAAGACTGGTGTTGGGCTGTAGTAGGGGAAGCCTCTGAGATGAGAACATCTCACACATCACACAGCCAAAGTTCTGTATATCTTGCCACACGGCTCGTTGTTTCCCATAGGGATCAGCAAGATATGGCATCTCCATCACCTGGAATAATTTGTATTGGTTGCAGTAAGAATAGAGTAAAACAAAGTGTGCTATTTACCGTATTTACTCGCATTGTTTGTTCTGCTGATTAGTCGTTACAAACTGCATAGACCCAGATCTGCCGGTGCATTATGTGATGGCAGATCTGGGTCTATGCAGTTTGCAGTTGGTATCGGCTTTTACGCGAGTATATATGGTACCTCTTCCCTGACTACTACTTTATTTATTAAAAACGAAATTACTATTGACCAGTATGCTAAGAATGTAAAACTCGTAATCCTGATGCTAACAAATTATTACTTCTGCTATCATTGTCTACATGTTTTGTCATCAAATATTCTACTGCAATCATTGCAAGTGACATACATGCCTGAAAGCAATACAAAGCAATAATGCATTATAAATTTGGTTCAAAATAGGACACACCAATCAAACTTGCAAATGTTGAACAGCAAGTCTAACATGGTCTTATACACTAGTGAGGAATGAAAGAACACAGCACTCCACCCACTATAATGCCCTTCATTTAACACAGTCCCTGTTACAATGCAAGTATGGTCATGGATCCCATTTCATGTACTTCATTACAAGGCAGTCTCACTACTGTATCTGGCTTTCCAAGCATAAAAGTCAAGTTTATTCTCAGTTCTAAGAGTGACAACTTTTATAAATTTTAGGCTTAAGAATTCTTGTGATATAAAAATGATCCCAATCATCAGAGTTTGGATAATGGAGAAAACATAAACAGTAAACCCTCTCTCATTGCATCCAAGCCCATAAAGATCACTCCACAATAGCAACCATATTTGCTTAAGTCCCATTTATTATGTAAAAAGTCAAACTAATCCTCCAAACTGAGACCAGTTAAATACGGTAGTCCAAAACATGCATTCTAGTTGTCTCTACTAGTCCAGACCCAGCATTCTTGTAGCCCCTACTAGTCCAGACCCAGCATTCTTGTAGCCCCCACTAGTCCAGACCTAGCATTCTGGTAGCCTCTACTCTCAATGCACAAGATTTGTCAGACCCTAAATGGTTCTGAATCTACCTACCCCAGAATAACTTTGAAAATCAAGGTAGTAGTGTTCGTTTTTCTGACCGTTAAGTTCATCTGTACTCACTCTTGGGGTCAGTCCTGTAGATAAAATCCTCATGGCACGAGAAGTGAAAGCATGGAGAGACTCAAAATGATCTAGTGGAGCCAGTGGCTCGAATGCTTTTGGAATGAAAATTTTAGCAGTTTCTGGACGTACTTCTTTGCTACAAAGAAACAAAATTGAAGAGAAAATACAAGGAATATATAAAGATTGATATAATGATTGTGTTTTCTTTGCATTCTAGCTTATTTCTATGCACAATGTCTGTTCATTTTAATATATGTGTAAAAATAAGTACCTGCATTGTTTTAACATTTTAAAAATATCAACAAAAATCAAAAAAGTATTAATAATAATATACATTCCATGTAACAAATTAAAAAGTTTGTTTTATCAGCCTTTATTATTCTGCAATATATACTTAATTACTCCATTATCATGAAATGGATCAGTCTGTATTATGATACATATACAAATAACAATTTAAATTTGTTGCATTAAGATTAAAAAATTAATCAAACTTACAAAATCAATAGTTGTTTATGTAGTGGACAATACCAAGGGACTGGAGTGTCCTTGGGCTAGGAATGGACTGCTAGGTTAATATGGCTTGGGTCATACAAACACAATAGTCCATGCCCTGTCTTTCAGGCAGTACATTCCCCTGGATACTGTCTCCAACATAAGTAACTATTACGTCAATAATATGTAATTTTGTAAAATAATATACCTGAAAAATAAAGTTATTTCATTACACATGTACCTATATTTAATTTTTCCTACAAAGTGCAATACAAATTCTACAAAGGGCAATACAAATTCTAGGGCTATTTATGTTGTCTTTCAACGCATGCTTTATTGTTTGACGAGATAAAATATTGTCACAAAGACCATTTGAGAAAGCAACTGCCATGATTAAAAATGTTGTTTTTTTTCTTCTTTTTTCTGAATGACATTATTCACTTTTATCTTTAAAGATTAAACTCTAGAATTATTTCCAATACATCTCTCTCTCTCATCTGCACATAATATTTTACAGTTAATGAGTATATCTGCACTCAATCATATACTGGAACAAAAAAGAAATGTACACACTGCCTTTGACCTGACTGAAGAAGTTGCCAACTTTATTTGATATATTAATTTTACACATCCTATATGCAGTCAGCTCTCTCATCTTTACAATAAAGTGATCATGAATTTTACACATCCTATATGCAGTCAGCTCTCTCATCTTTACAATAAAGTGATCATGAATTTTACACATCCTATATGCAGTCAGCTCTCTCATCTTTACAATAAAGTGATCATGAATTTTACACATCCTATATGCAGTAAGCTCTCTCATCTTTACAATAAAGTGATCATGAATTTTACACATCCTATCTGCAGTCAGCTCTCTCATCTTTACAATAAAGTGATCATGAATTTTACACATCCTATATGCAGTCAGCTCTCTCATCTTTACAATAAAGTGATCATGAATTTTACACATCCTATATGCAGTCAGCTCTCTCATCTTTACAATAAAGTGATCATGAATTGTACACATCCTATATGCAGTCAGCTCTCTCATCTTTACAATAAAGTGATCATGAAGTTTCCCCTTTTCACTTTGGATAGAACTAATATTCTATAATTAGAAGTCTTCAAAGTTACATCACATATTATACTTGGGAGACCATCCACAAACTTAAGGTAAACTGTGCATTTCTTGTTTTTTGTCAGTGTATGTGACTAATCCATGTACGTGTCTTTATCAAATAATAAAGGAAACAAAATTCTCTGAAAGCAGCCATAATTTGTGCATACTTTCAATGATAAAAACAATTACAATAAACACAATACACACTCACATTTTTGTTTATTGACAATTTATGAAAATAAATGTAATTCAGAAAGGATACATGTTAGGTACATACATACCCATCAAAGTTATTCTCTGCATTTATCAGGTCCTGAAAATTTATTTATAGATAGTGAAATTTTATTGCTGAAACTAAACAAACAAAACTGTTACAAAACATAAAAATATATGTGCATTTTTTACTTTGTATAACTGTAAATTTAGGTTGTACTTGCATACAGTTTACAAAAAAAATCTAAAGAGATATAATTACACTGGTCCCTCATATGGCCATGGATCCCTCATCTCCTTATAATGCTGTTCCTCATATAACACAGCTATGGTCATGGATCCCAGGGGATATCTACAGTATGGTGCCCAAATTATCTCCATGCAATCTATATTTGAGTGTTGTGTGATTGTTATTGGTAAGAAGCACAATATTCCAGAGGTGTCAGCGACACATTATTTAATTAAGTAATCACAATCACAGTCAATACTACAACAACCCCTCTAAGTAAATATTTAAAAAAACAAGACTCTTGAATGTTCATCTTTTATATATAGACATAATGGTAGTGGTTTCTTTCATCCTAGGCTTGACACACCAAATGCCTATGATCTAGTATTATGCTTTCTCACTGATCTGTTGAAAGCATGTGCATTTTGCTCTAGAGCATGTGACAGTTGTTTCTGTTGGCTGACTTTAATTTAAGGAATATGACAAGTTTAAAGAATTGAACCAATTACAACTGTTGTTGCATACTATAATGGTTTGTGGGGTGATAGTTACTGTATAAACAACAATCCCACAGGACACATTTACAGTCACCTGGCAGGTTAGATGCTGGATTTATTAGTATTAGATTAACAATAACAAGAACAACCATAATGATGTAAACTCTGATAAACCTATAAAACAAATGGATACATTTTTGGCAGTGGCGTACTACAGGTAAATGGCACCCGGGGCAACAATGATGGCACAAAGGGCCAGAATACGAGGCCTGAATTTTTATCAGCTGTTTTGGCGCCCAAAGACCTCTGGTGCCAGGGGCAACTGCCCTGTCTGCCCCCCACTTCATTAGTACGCTACAGATTGTTGGTCAGGGGTGGCCCAACTACTTGAAATCTGACAGACAACAAGACAATGTTAAATCAATTAAATTGTTGAATTATCTTTTATTGGCTGATCTCAAAAAGATTAAATAAATGTGTATAGACTTGTGTGACACTTTCCATTAGCATGACTGATGATAAGTTACAAGTACTGTGTGCAATTTGGACTAACTTGTCTTATTCCCATTGATTATGATTACACTTAAGTTTTCAAATTAATTGTGTAGACTGTAACACATTTTCCATTAGCAGGACTGAGGATCATTTTATAAGTAATACCGGTATGTATAATATGAATGTGTTATTCCTGTGTATATTTTTAATACAATTTCAGGTCTCAAATAATTAATGTGAAGACTCATGTTGGATTTTAATTACCTGGACCAGAGACCAGTTTATAGATGTATTACTTCTTTTATTTAAATGAATTTTCAATTTCAAATCACAATGCAGTGAAGAAATAAATCTGAACTGTTTCTGTGGAGATTTCTATTTGAAGTTTTCACTTCTGACACAAATTTGTGCAATCATACACACACATGTACAGACACACACATGCATGGAAGTAATACAAACTGCAAGAAAAACGGAAACTCTTGTTTCATTGCAACAACAAAAAATCGATGTATTCTTGAAGGATACAAAGGTTTTGTTTTAAATCATACACCTTACCATTATATCACAAAGGTTGTTGAATCACTTTCATTACAACAATGTTGGGGGAAATTGCAGTAATTTACTGTGCAAACAGAAAAATCTGCTGGGCAACCAGTTTTTTCAAAGCTGATTATTACCCATGGCAACCATGGAATTTCAAGCTTTCTCTACCTTTGCATGTGCTATCAATGAAAAGTGCATGATGACATTTAAAATCACTATCTTGATGAATTAACCAGTCCAAATGTATTGATGGGTTTGGCTACACAGGTTTATAAGATACTGTAATTCAAACTATGAAGCTTTAGTTCATTTGTGTTTGTTTCTGATCGATGCATGTACACTGATCCTGAAAGGGAGGCAACTCCAACTTTACTCATGCAAGATTTTGTGAGCACTGCATGTCAACTTGATTAAAGTCTTTTCATCAATTTACTGACGTTAAATGATTTCATAAGATCCAGTATCTATTAACATTAAAATGTATTGTTCAAATATTTGAATAGGACAATGGAGATTATAATTCTCATATATCAACAATATTTGCTAGCACCCCCCCCCCCTCAAATGTTAACCAAAATTTTAGTCTCCCTTGATATTTTGCACCCTCACTTATGTTCTAGTTGATGTTTATGGACCCCATCACTTGCAAGTTACTGATGGAGAGGTGTATATGGTAGCCCAGACCCAGAATTCTAGTAGCCCTATTTGTGCTACAGTGGTTGTTGATGAGAACAGTCATTATGGGAAGTTATATTGTATATTGCTTTGTAATTAAGAATTTAAATTCTGTGATGTATTGAGATATCCAGTTCATGACAAAAAATGCTGTTTGAGCATTGGGGCTTCAAAAAGCCTTTGTACAGCTAACCAAATAAGCTGAAAGTGTTCCTGCACATGTAAACTTTCTATTACTTGCCCTGAATTTCATGTGAAATATCATGAGAAATTCTGTATATTTGTGCAACTTCGTTACCTAAACAAGAAAGAGATTTGTATTTTTCCATTCCTTAATTATGGTACATGGGGAAATTTCCATATCATTTTATTTTTTTAAACTTTTTCTGTTGCGATGAAGTTGCAAAAATTTTGCCTTGCATAATTTTAGGAATTAAAACAACAAAGAGCTAAAAACTGCCAAAATTAAACACACATATTTTTCCAAAATTGAAAATTCATAAAAACTTAACTACACAGAAACTTTCCTGAGTATAGTATCTTGTACAGTGCTTAAAATGACTGTGCCATCCAGCTCACCTGAGTCCCAAGAAACCTGGGAGGCTGTGAATAGTGTTGCATGCTGATAGGTAGTCTGTGGGGGTGGGGGTGGTAGAATAGTTGTACCACTCCATGGTTTTTCACATTCTTATGCTGATCCACCAGTTGCAGGTACACATTCTTTGCTTTTACAGATGCCTGGCCACTCAACTGTAAAATGGCAGAAGTTGAATCGGAGATATGATTTTGTTCTAAAATTTCAGATACCAAAGGATGTGGGTAAACTAGATTTACTTAGTATTACAAACATTAAGGAAGACAGTTGTTGGACCAGATCCCTCTTAACACACATAATAAAAAAGGCTCTTAAAAATTAATAAACTTTGTGCTTGTAGGCAGCTTCCAAAACTCTGCCAAATATCTCTATCAGAATTCATATAGATTTTACTTAGCAACTATATTTTTTATTGCTTTGCTCTTAAAAGAATGACTGATAAATGATTCAGACCTACAAACTTATGAAGTTATGTCTTAAAAAAACTTAAATTTCTTACTACAGGGGACAACAATTCCAATTTTCACTTACTAGTCCAGTATGATGCTGCTGGTCAAATGGTCATAACAAATTTTCATTCATTTTTCTATTGAAAAATTGGGCTACTTCATTAAATTTTACTTGCCCAACAATGATTTTTAGTAGTCTGAGTTAGCTGAGCTTAAGAATTGTCATCCCCTGTTACTACAATCTCTAGTCAAAGATAGCTAGACTATGATATTCTATTATTTAAATATTTCTGTTAACTTATATTTTTCTCATTCATGGTTTTACAAGCTACTGTACTTGATGTGCTAGTTCAAGCTTGGGTTATCCCACTTTGCCCATTCATTGTTCATTTTTTTGTACTTTACTCTTTCAAAAAATCAATATTTCAGACCTTTTAAATTCTCATTACCCATTTCCAAGGGGCAATTGGTTTTGTTTTACATGGGCAAATAAATATCCAGACGTTTACCCATCAGGAAAGATAAAATCTAATATAACCTCCTTCTGTGCACTGTAACTTCCCCTCCCTAGCATTGTATATTTAGATTTGGATTAAACATGCAGTGATTTTAGTTGAATGTGGTTGTACTTGAGATGATATAAATATCATAACCTTGAAAGAAAAGTTAGGTTGAGTGATTTACTTAAGATGCTTAGTCAGTGAAAGTGAAAACTGAATAAGGAAGTAAAATCTTAAAAATCATTTGCCCATAGACCAGTCAAGTTTAAAAAGTTTCAAAGCTCTGTATTCTTCTTGATACAATACCTTGCAACCAAAGGTAAGATCAATCCAATGGTGGAGCTTCTCTGACACTTCTTCACTTTCCAGGACATTCATGTGTCGAGACACAAAATCATGGGCTGAGGTACACCACGAAGGTAGTTGAAGATCAGGGAGATCTTCATGAACTGATGTAAAAATGGTGGGGTCTGTAAAGAATTCTGGAATACATTCATCTGGTGTCCACTGATACATCCTCTGCATGCTTACTGGGTATTCATTTGGAACCCATTTGGATCGGACATATTTGCACAAGATTTGTTTTGGTGTCCTTCTTGCTTTGTACACATAGTAGGTGATATCTGATAAGACATCTGAGACATGGTGTGGTATATGGTCACTGTTATTGGAGAAATTAGCCATGGTTTCATATGTAAAATCAAGCTGACTGTCCCCTTTGTTTAACCTGAACTTTGATCTTTTCAAGTTCCTGATAACCCCATCAGAAGTTGAAAAGTCTGTAACCCATGGCAACACAGGATGGTGATTTGGATCTCCTATACGTCTACCAGTCAAGAAGTTCAGAATCATCAAATATTTGAAATTACTCAGTTTTCTTGACACCCAGCTTTCAGTAATGCAAGATAAGTCATCCAAAGTGTAATTCATGAATTCTGACCCATGAAAAAATTCAACAGCATCATCAAGAGACTGTTCCTTTTCACTGAGACCCTTAGTTCTTTTATTATGTTCAGATGCAAGTGTCTCTTTTTCTATAAGTCCTATTTGATTCTGTGAAATTTCAGAGATTTCAAGAAGGTTTTCATTTTCATGTGAGCCTCTCATTTTAGAAACAGTTGTTTCTTGACCTACCTGCTTACTACTACACTGAAAGCAAGAGATATTCGGTACTGTCACATAAACCCACAACTTTTTATCAACGAGTATATTATACAAGCTAAGTCTCCCTAGAGCAAGACCTTTCTCATGCAGTGAAGCCATACACTGTAGAACCTGGTACATAATAAAAAGTGACTTTGCATTTGATGTGCTGAACAATGCGGGGCTGTACATGGCAATATCATGTAAAGAATGGGCCAAATAAGGCTGAACTACCAGATACACATCTTTACACTCAACAACACCAAGAAGAGGGACTATATTTTGGGGACTAGAAATGGAACTCCCTGCATGCATGTTGCTGTCTTGGTTGTCAGTGAGGTTAATAAAAAAAGATGGCTGAAGTCTGAGTAAATATTTCTTGACCACCTCTGTGAACTGAAATGAAAAATAAAAACATTTAATGCTGAAAATCTTAAATAGTACATGAACTAACATTGATCTGAAAAATAATAAACAGCAGAAAATTCAAGCTTTAATAAATTAAACTTGGAAAATATTTAACAAAATTTAGTTAAGGTAACTTCAAAAGATTTAGCAAAATTTCAGACTCAGGTTAAAAACACTTATCTGTAGTTAATAGAGCTGTCTTATTTGATAATTACAAAAGTTAGGTACATACTCCATATATACTTGCTGTCATAAGGAGTTTTCATGCAAAAAACTATTATGGTCCCCCTCTTATAAGGCCCTCTCTTCTGCAGCAGGAAATTGGCCTTTTAAAAGGGGCAGCCTTTCTAGAGTAAAACGGCATAAATAATTTTTAAATATTTCATATTTTCATGTAAGAATCACAGGCATATTATGTGATCACACTTTTATTAGTGTCATTTAAAATTCAATTATGGTGCAAAACCACCTTGGCCAAAAAATCAGGGTACAACTATCTGGCTGTAACTATCGTTCTCCATCCATTCATTCTACCTCTGCTGCAGAATATATAACTGACAATGTTTATTTGAATCTTTCCAACATCAAATTTCTCTGCGATCATTAAAGGATTCCCATTCTTTTTGTTTAGCTGAATTACTTTTCCTTTTCCTTCTAAACTGAGAATGTCTGATGACATTTTTCATATTTTGCAACAACTTATTCCTTCAATGGCAATTTGTAGTTATTACATGAAATGCTCAGTGTTCACAAAGGAAGTGAGCTTGTCATGTGATCAACTGGTTTTAGTCTGGTACCCTTTCAAATACATGTCATAATCTATGAGATAGAAGCCATGACGGCTAACATACAATTTTAACTTTTACTCTGACTTCAGCTGAACAATACTGTGCTTCTCAGATGTTAGCTTCTGTCATCTTGATAATTATCATTGGTAATAATAGTAAGTAATTATCAAAGTAATATAACCTTACATCTAAGGATCACACAGCAGTAAGGACAATCGGATTACTTACCTCCTTGTGTGGATTAAAGTTTGCTACTTTTTCAGCATGTTGGAAGGAATGTCAATGTGAATGTGTTGAATTTAGAAATTAAATCTGTTCGATTTCTATCTGTAAACCCCATTATGTTTCCACTCATCAGGGGTAAATCTGGCAGTTTTTGCACTAATATGCTGGCCGTGTTAGAGGGGTGGATGTCCTAGAGGGGTACTTTTGAATATAAACTCATCGATGCCAAGGGATTCTAGCTGTATAAATTGGGCGGTCGCTGGTTTGTGGTAGACCACTGTACCAGGTGATAAAAAAGAAAGCAGAATCTTCAGAAACTTCTGGATGGAGTATAAATAAATTGATAACAATCCTAGTCAATTCAGAATACTTGCAATATAAAATGTTGGTGATTTGCTGTTGACAATATGCATATTATATTACCGGTAACTACATTTCCATCAATATGATGAAAATTTTTGCAAAGTTTAGATGTCCTGCAAAAGTTCTCTAGTCAGGACAAAAATTCTGATTGACATAGTTTTCAACCAACCTGATCTTGAGCATGCTGGAAAACACTGTTGGGTTCTGAGCTGAATTTATGAGCTGCACTGATCCACTGATTGCAGAAATTTTCTCTACAAACTTGGGCTAGATGCTCTATCAGACAAGTAGATATCTGAGAACTGGATAATGGTTCATCACTCAACCTGAAAAAAAGGAATGCATGTCAATTTCGATACTCCTAAAGAAGTGATTACACCAAACGGACATTTACCATAAATAAATATAGTTCAATTGAATACAAGCGATAAATTTCAATCCTCATATTGGTGTCTAAAAATCTCCCTACCTCACTGATGCAACCACAAATGAAAAATCCATTACTTAAGAGAACACTATGTCCAAGGAAATGACAAGAGTGGTTAAAATCAACACAAATATATATGTACCATGGAATTTGACCTTTGACTCCCCCCATAATCAGAGAAGAGGTCACATTATATAGCTGCTGTACGAAACATATAATCCTGACCTGCAGAAGGTATGTATGAAGCTTCATTAAAATCTTTTCAACTGTTTTCATATTCATTCACATTTTAAAATCTTGACACTGCCATGAATACAAATGAAAACTGCAGAATTATTAAGTTGTGCTTTTTCTACTATAATGGGGGATAGTACCATATATACTCGCATATAAGCCAAATAATTTAGGAAGAAAAAAAAAACCTATAAGAAGGGAGGTCGGCTTAACTGTGGGTCAAGGTCTATTATAGCTGTACTAAGACCATATAAGCCATTAACCAGGTAACTTCAGTACATGAGGACCTGGGGGTTCAGGTTAGAAGGGTATATATATATATATATATATATATATATATATATATATATATATATATATATATATTTATATATATATATATATATATATATATATATATATATATATATATATATATATATATATATATATGTGTGTGTGTGTGTGTGTTTTGTGTTATTTTACCTGTTTCCTCTATTTCTTATTATATTTCATCATTATGTGTCGTCTTGGACTGATGGGTCGGCTTATGCACGGGTCATGAACTTTTTAATGTTTTTACCTATTCAGTTGGGGTTTGGGGGTCATCTTATATGCCAACGGGATTATACACAAGAATATATGGTAGTAGTTTTACATCATACAGAGAATTATATGTTTAGGTAATTAAGTAAAATGTATATTTTATGTTTATCAATTATCTAGCTTTTCCTCTGATCTAAACCATTGCACTTCCTCTAAACCAATATTATGTTCTTTGAATTACTATTATGTTTATCCAGAGGAATATTTATTTATGTCTCCAATCCTGGAAATCATATAACTTCTAAGCTTGAGTTTGAGCTCGAGATTTTGTGCCAGCCAATCACAAAGGGACTTACTTTTGTAATACCACATTTGATTGGCTGAAAGTGAAATTTCAATCTCAAACTCAAGCTCAGAGTTTATAATCTCCTGGACAGGTAAGTCCAGATAACTGATGTGTCACAGTACCTGAATTAATGAACTGATTGAGCTTGTTATTTTTTAGTTACATAAATTTCTCTCAAATAATGGAGAATTAATTTCATTCTCCTTTTTATGTACATGAACAAGCCTTGTATGCAACCATTATCTCTGATAATTTGCAGAAGCATAACATATTCAGTCTTTACCTATCAACCAAATGATCAGACTTCTGTATTATTTTCACTGAGATCCTTGTCCATGGCTTTGTAAGAACTTCACATGATGGTGCCAGCATTAATTCTGCTTCTGTGGGGCTGAGAGAGCGTGACCGTCCATTGCTTTTGACATTACCTTGCTTCCAATTCAGAAGATATTCTTCTGTGACCTGAATCAAAAGTATTGTAAAATCAACTACAATACAACTCATTCTCCAAACTTTAGTCAACAAGGGTTCAGTGAAGTGTGGTGTTTGATTGTGAACAGCATTACAATTCTGTGCATGCTGGCTTGAGAAGAACTCACAGCATATCGGGGTATAAAGTTTAGACATATAATAATATTGAATACAGCCACTGATGTATAAGATAAACATATATAGGACTTTCAAAAACTTTAAAATAGCATTCAAAGGGTATCTTTTCGAGGTTTTCACATTTTTTTGAATTAGTTCATACAAGTATTTAATGTAAATATGTATTTGCAAACTCTTTCCAGACTTACTTGTACATAATGTAAATGTGAAAATATCAACTTAACTTCACACAATCATTTGATTTGCAAACATTAATGGGTCATCTGGTCACATGACACAATGACATTAGAGAAAGTATTCAGGACAAAATTCTTTTACTATGCCGCGCATGCATCTATGTTGCATTTTGCAAAAAACGTGTGAAATATGTCATTTATCACAATAATTTCATCACATAGCAATCTAGATATACTCATGCCGATTTTACTTGAGATCATTGATACAGATGTGTAGAGTTCAGTATGTACTATGTAAAAATGAAACAGTAACTAGTACACCACTTTGAGTTTGGTATTTCTTACTCTTTATCACTCAAACATTTAAATCATATCCACTTTAAAGTTTATGACATAATTGATGCAAGAATTTCAAGTTTTGCATGGAATTTTCCCTTCTTTATTTATATTTTGAAACAGTAGTAGTGATAATAATAATATTAATATGATAGTTACAACATGGTTTTTCTTATTATTGTCATTATTATAACCATCATCATCATTATGATCATTATGACATAACTTTAACTATCATCACCATCATCAAGCAAGTTTTTATAGCTTACACCATGTACATGTTGGTCTTATGCTGCTCATGTTAGTAGCTGTTGTCATGTAAAAATTTCTTTGGAGTAAACTTACAAGTTGCTGAATGTTTGGGGTTTTTTTATATTATTTTTCAATCTTTCTCTTTTTTTCCATTTTTTTAAAATTTTGACATCATCTCAAAATAATTCTTGAAATGGGTCACTTCTGAATAAGTCGACTAAAACCCAGAATATCATAAACCTTTCTATGAGATGAAAGATTGCTATGTGTCTGTGTGTGTGTGTAGAAAAAATGAATCCCTGTGCACTAATGCCATCAGTACATGGGGAAATGATAGTTTCTAATCAAAATAAATTATTCATTCCATAAAAACACCCCAGAGTGTCAACAACCATCATTGTCAAATCATTATAAAGAAAGCTCTTAGCAAAGATCCATAACAAAGTTCATTTTGAAAGAAAGAAATGTTAATTAAAGGATGGGGAATACAAGATTTACAGACAAATGCACAAATATGTATGGATATGTTGCAAAGCATGAAGATGAACACTGATTCCTGCATATAGACGTTAAAATATGAAAAAAGTGAAAAGGCATGGGAATTTTTAGGTAATTTCACTGCTGAAAAGTTAGTGTCTAACCAAGTCGGATCCAACTGCAAAAAGAATAGACCCAGATCTACTGCTGCATAATGTGCCGACAGATCTGGGTCTATGTAGTTTGTTAGAAGTAATCAGTAGAACAAACAACGTAGATCCTGATCTGACAGTGCATTATGTAATGGCAGATCAGGTCTATATTGTGTGCAGTTGAACCCAACTTATAAGTGAGTACATATGGTATATTTTGTATATATTTTGGAAAAACCTCCCTGAAATGAAGGAAAACATTTCTCACTGAAGACTGTTCCAGAAGTATCACATAATGCATCAGTAAAAACAGAATAAATTATCTTTCTATTACCACAATATATTACTGTCAAGTGACATATCAGCAACTAAGCGTAAATTATGGTTGAGGTTCCATGAGTGGCTGAGGCTGGGCTTTACAAGCTGTATAAAAGTCAGCCCAGGGCAAGCTGACTGGAAAGCTGAACTTGCTCTTCTGAGATTTGAGCTTGCCCCAGAATATGACAACATAATATCAAACTTAAAGTAAAAAAATAAGGTAAATAAAATATGGGATGTTTTAAGGAAATTGTGTTATTGTCATTTTACAAAAATAGAACTTTTCTTTTTATCTTTGTTTGTACCTTAAAATCATATGCCAAAAAATAAAATTATCAAAAAAAGATATTCACGTATGTAAATAATACATGTAGGTAGATATGTAGATGAGAAAAAAATGGTTAGAAAGCAGATATAATTAGAAGAGTAAAGACAGACATGTACATGAATATAGATAGACAGATAAATGGATTGGGAGATAAGGGTTTTGGTAATAGCTAGATTTGCGTGAGAGAGAGATGTTTAGGTAAAAGACCTTGAACTGAAAATTAAACAACTAAGAACAGAACTGTGGTAACTAAATTGTAATCATAATCTAATATATCATATTTTATTTATCTATATTTCCACTTAACATTCTCATGCAGATTTAGGTATCCATCCAGTAGGAAAACAAGGTAAAACCAAGTCCAGCACTGAAATATTCCAATATCAATGAATTCACTCTTTGCTTTTTTCTGAGAAGTGTAGTGTCAACTCAAGCCTCCTTCCGCTTCCACATGTCACCTTGAAATTGATGACATGCATCAAAACAACATTTGATAAGCCAACTTTTGAGAACACTTATTTTTATCCATTTAATTATTTGCCAAAGAGTAAGTATGTATTGGTCTCCTGTAATTATCATGTAAACAGCAGTAGATGATAAACATTGCTTGTGGGTGCTAAATTTTTGGTACACTGAGTATGCTTTTGATGAAATCTAGGTGGCTAATCATTAGAGATGCAATGCCTTTTATTTCCAAACACAACTGTTAAAAAAATCTCACAAGTTACATTATTACCAATTATCACCTAATCACCCTGAAATTACTGACATGCATAAAAACAATCTTTGACAAGTCAATTGTTTTGAATTGACAAGCTCAGCTCATTTTGGAGCTGCCCATGGCTAGGTTAGGACTTGAAAGTCGTCAAATCCCGTATACGTACAAATATTTCAGTTAAAGTATAAATATTTATTCCCTATTTGTCAAAACTTGATTGAAATAGTAAATATTCACATTATCATGTCTGTGAGAGGAAATACATCACTGACCACGACACTGACTACAAGATGGAAATAACTGACTTTGACAGTATATAGTGTGAAATAAAGGATCCACAGATGAAAGAAACTGTGGACAGTCATGTAATTGAAGAATACGGTACATATAAACACTAAATAATGGTACTGATGTGTGTACTGTGGCGAGATCACAGAATATAAAACTTGAAGAACATAAAACATTACAAACTAATAATGACTCCCCTCCACCTCATCAATATTTGCTCATGGGCAAATACTTTATAAACTTGAGGTACTCATGTTTTTCATAATAACTGCTGATCAATTTCTTTAAAAGGAACCATAATGTCAGTTTCACAATATGATGCCCTAACCTTTCAACAAACTAGCAATGTGCTCACTGAACAAATTGCCTCAAAACTGACCTAAATGACAAATTTAATCGGATGTACAGACATACAGATGTACAAACAAATGAAAAAAGGTAAAGTACAAGTCATACAGGTCGTGTAGACATGCAGTCCAGCCATTTATACTACAAGTGTCATTTTTGAGAATTTGATTACACATACCTTCTTGTCAAAGAATATTCCTTGTGCAAGATCATTAAATAACTTCCCCAAGAAATACATCTGACAAAATTAGTTTTGAAGTATGTGAACATTTCATGATGCAGCCAAACAAAATGTGTGATCCAGTGTAAACCAGATTGAATGTTGTGTGTTATGTCACAGTGAAAGCACTGCTTATTGGAAAAATGTGTACTACCATGCACTGGCAATTATTAGACCCAATGTCTGCTCTTCTTGACCCAGTTTAATGCCTGGCTGCCATTATTAAAGTCCACAGAGATCATTAGTTTTTGTCTGGAAGTTTTGTTATGACAACTAAGGTGCAGATCACTCAAGAATCAGGAAGGAACAGCAATATTTTATTTAAGATAAATAAAAGCGCTTACAATTACCAAACTGACATACACTTTAACGCTATATGCTCCAGCCACAATCGTGGTGCAGCATAAAAGAAATGACATGTAGAAGAAAAAAACACAATTTATGAAAAACGCTGTTCAAATTGTCCTATATCTGATCTGAACTTTACAATTTTGAGATTTTATCCTGGTTTAATATCATGTATATAGACTAATGATATTATGTTAGCTACTCTAATTAACATAGTAAATTTGGATGACCAAACATAATCAAATTTAAAAATTGTCAATAAATCAATTAAAAACTGACAAAACATCAGTACCAAGCAAATAACTCTTTCCTTTGACACCCATCTTTGATGATGTCTCGGTATCAATAATGTTTGTGTCAAAACATTCTCGTACGACATTACAAGGTTGGAGTTTTCCTATATCCAGCTTTATTTTCCCATGATTGTCAGATGTTGCTTTTCCCCGATGTTACAGTTCTAAACTAAACAAAACTCCATATGATTATGTACATGAGGACGTTGGGGGCGGTACTTCCTTAATGAAGAGCTTCTAAGGGAGGTTAATTCTTAATAAGGATTATATAATATACACTTTCCGGGTAAGAGTACGATACCAAACTTAAACTAACGATCAGTCGGGTCACAATTCAACTCTGCCTAATACATTATAAACCCGTTTTTTTTTCAGCAATATTTTTAAAATCCTGATATAAAAATGGCTATAATATTTTATTAAGGAAAACTGCAGCCAAATTTTTAAAAATCCCTATTTTGATGGAATGCAAAACAATGTATTTGATCAATTGAAGATATTTTTATATTCTAAAGAAAATTTAAAATCTGAATCACACTCAGTACCCCATCATATGTCATTGATATTAAAATAATGATACCCTTTCATTCAAGTATTTCAATGGTGACTAGACTGCAAGCTATGACTTTGTCATAATATTTTCATACCCAAAATTTTGGTGCATTGAAGACGAATTTTTGTATCGCGATTAATATTTTCCAGACTATTTTACTCTTTAAAAAATAGGTTAAACAATATGCTTTGTAAAATGAGAATTGGTTGAAAACCGCCATTAGATACTATAGCGCGCACGCACGCACGCACACACACACAGTGCCATGCCAAATATGAGTAGCCACCTGAGTAAATAAAGTCGACATCGTTTAGCGAGATATAATTTAAGATGAACATGGCATGGACAATAATAATAATAATACCCTTTATTTATCCAGGGTGACATAATTATCTGACAGCTATTTTACATTATTGACATGCAATTAAAACAAAAATACAACAAATTAACGTGTAATTAGTAACAAATTTATAAGTTTAACACATACTGTATAAAAGAAAAAAACAAATATAACAGAAGATTAATACAAATTATACAAGGTTAACATACTGTTTTCACATAGATATATCACACTACCACTTACAAATGGTATGTGCTCATAAAATCAGGATTGCGCATTCAAATGTGAAAAGGTATAATTTCTTTAAAGCTGAAACATTAGGTGCTTGTTTAATATCATGCTGCAAACTATTCCATAAAACAGTGCCGACGTAATCAAAAGATTTCTTAAATTACTCTGTCCGAACTTTTGGTATATATAAATCATTGTTTTCATTCCCCCTTGTACTCCTGCTGCTAATGTTCCTTACAAACTTAAAAGCATTCAGACTCTCTGGCGCTAAATCATTTAAAAACTTTAAAGTAGAAACAGCTTTTACTAAAAATAATATAATCCTTAATTGGTATGTATCCAAAAGTGTTGAAAAGAGATGATGTAGATGTTAAAATATCTTTGACATATAAAATCGTGATGTCTGGTCTTTTCTGTAAGCTGTATAGTTCTGCGTGTAAGAGGAATTACGGGGTTCTCTATGCACACACACTACATCAGTAGATTAAATGTGTAAAAACAACTGTACTGTTCATTTTTTGGACCAACTGGTCCGACATAAAGCCTCTAACCCTTTTTAAAATTATTATTTTCTTAGATCCTTTTTATAAATAGTGACAAGGAGAAGAATATTATTTAAGCATGGCTCTTTCTGTGCGCACTAACGAACATCTTGACTATAGACTGAAATTGTACATTAGTAGCTATTGCTATCTGTAAACCTTCCAAATAATGGTATCAAAATGGCAAACATGCTGCTTACAAACAACCAAAACCAACAACCTTACACTAAGCAATTTACAGACGGCAAGAAGCAGATTGTTTATATGTCTGATTGTCTAACGTATCCGTTCATAGAGTTTTAATGTTTTCTGTAGATTCTGTCTGTCGGTCTGTCTGCCTGTCTGTCTTACATTTCCGTTCAAATATTATTTTTTTAATAATAATTGGAACAATATTAAATCAATTGAATATTGATGATATTGTATTTGAATCAATAAAAGAAGTAATGATTGAGAGAAAAAACTTTGATAAACACTCATAATTACATTTATCTTTTATGTAGGATAAACATAAATATGGAATTATAGTATTCGCTTACTATTCAGTTTGTTTGTACCCTCCTACTGATTTTAAAAACGAAAAGCATCCAGGATATAAAAAATGCAAAAACTTAGTTATTTCATATAATATCTATATTATAATAGACAGTTAACCGAATTATGATGGTGAGTGGTTTTATATTAACTGTCACGGTCTGTAGGCTTGCACACAAAAATATAACGTGTTAATTGATAAATTAATTGCAAACTAATTAGTTTTTTCCTCTGTTACCCGCGAGGCGGATCCCGAGTAATGCAGGTATGGTATAGTTCTATTCTATATCAAGGTCCAGTAAGTATGTATCTGTGTGAATTCTTTCCTGAATAAAATGAATTAACCATCATCTCGTGCCGACTTTGATCCAACCCCTAGGTTTTATGTTACACTGCAAAGTACTCAATCCGGTTAAAGCAACCAGAGTGTGTAGGTCTGTATAGTGCATACTCACCATTCAAGAATATTTTAGCAATGTTCTGTAATGGGTTATTTTATTTTATTTTCTATTTTATTTTTGGTGATGGTGGTGGTGCGGTCATTACCTAAGATAATGTTGGAAACCTGACGACAGTTAAAGGCAACATTGACTCTGTTAAGTATATCACCTTCGTTGATGAAAATATGTGGCCAGATAATGCGAAAGAACGGACCTTCCAGGATGATAACAGTCTGCTCTGTTTTTAGGAGGAAAAAAAGTGCAAAAATGATAAAAACACTAAATGCTTAAACAGGCCATTACAAATCCCGTACCTCAATATTAGTGAAAATATATGGCAAACAATTAAATCCAGGCTTGAAAAGAGACTCCATGAAATCAAATCTAGGGCTGATCTCATTCATGTTCTTAATATTGAGTCTCTCTCAGTCAATCTTCCACCAGATGATTTTATGACTCTTATACACAAGCAAATTAAAAGTTGTGATAAGAGCCAAGCAAGTACCATGTACTAGTTGTATAAGTACCATTTTCTTTCACATGTTTGCCATGATCTTTTTTTCAGTCTGAATAAAATCATATCTACAAAGTCCTACGTGATGATCTGATAGACGTCAATAAAGGTTCATGTTTTTTTGACCTTTGGAATTCCCAGTCCACTTATTTTTAGTAGCTAATCAGATAAAGCGTTTCAAATTCGTGTTAGGGAAAGTTGTCGTTAGTAACTATATGTTCCGAATGACGTGTGTCATTTTCAAAAAATTGAAAGCTGTGATTTGATTTGTGAATCACAAGGTCAACAAAAACATGAACTCTTATTGGTGTCCATCAGATCTCCATGCTACTTTTCCTCTTATGACGTCAATGCATGTGGCCACTCACGTTTGACCCAGTACTGTACATCTAGCCCCCCGTTATTGTATATCTAGCCCCAATCGCTTCAGTTGCTTTACGTGGACTACAAACAGGTTGCGCGAACAACACGAAAAGACCACGTGATATACTATTTTAACCATAGCACCTGATGACATAATGATGGAGTAAAAATGTCGCGTACATTAAAACAACGGATCTTGCTTCACAAATAAATTTATGCAGACGAAGAATGCCAGAAATCAGCATTGCATACGTCTGAGGATGTTTTCTAAGCAAGATAGGCCGTGGTGATGACGGACAAAAGATCGAAGTCTTCACCTAAACGTGTGCGGGTGTTTTTTTTTAGAGTTTACCTTTAACCTCGTATAATTTCCTTCTACTAATCACGGCAGATATGAACAATAATTTACTGATCAGACGTCGGAAATTAGTGAATGCTTGCATATTGTTTACAAGAAAAAAGAAATGTCTTCCTTTTTAAGGATGTGTTGGATGAATTATAATATGTGTATATACACCTATACGGGTTGCTGTCCTATCGATGTAAACTTTCCATTTGTACAATCAAACTTACATTTTATTACCAATGTTTCCAATGCAAACACTGCTGCTTGAGATGTCGAGTTCCAGTTCGTGTTCTTGACGACGGCAAGTCAGTGGGGGCGTGATAGAGGAATGGGAAGAAAGTAAACGCCTTACTCCAACCATTTGAAGAAAACAAAATGGGTGACCCTAAAAATACTGAACTTGCAAGGCTAACCCCGAAAACTACCAAGACTGTTTAAAGATTAAAATAAGAGCAGATAAAATTCATCACCTAAAAAATACCAACATTATAAATATTTACCCCCGCCTCCAAATTGACAAAGAGTGACCTCTTGGTCCCGCAAGCCACAAGAAACGCTGTTATTGGCACCCTCAAACACCAACATATCAACACTGGCAAACCTCATTAGGTCAATCTTTTAAAGGATAATCCTGTAGACTATTTAAAGAAGTTATAGAATTAGACAGCCATCTTTTGGATGAAATTTAGCACTAATCACCACGAACTCCAAATTTAATTTGAAATATAAAATAATATTGAAATACACAAAAGGAAGTGGGATCTTTCAAATAAAGGTATTGGCGATGAATTTAATTCTTGTTTGAAGGTGAGTTCTTTAAGAATTAAAGACAGTCTTTCTATATGACCAAATATTTTATACTTCAAAAGTTTAAAGTAATCAACTGACATAGTTAACCTCAGGAAACTAATGTTTTGTAAAAATAATTATGATCAAGTTTGAATAGACGCATTATTTGAACATATTATAGAAAAACCATTTAATATATTCATCCCTCTCCGTCCTCCTTCTCTCTGTGTGAATGCTACACTCTTTCCTATCATTAAGTTACAAGTATTCTTCTGCTCCTTGCCACACAATGATGATGTTTATATTTTAATATTAATAGTTATGAGTCACATGAAGGTCTTTTTTTTTTGTCTTTATCTTTTTTTTTTTTTTTTTTTTTTGGTTTCGTTTGTTGTTTAAAACATTCTATTGTACAGTGTGCAATACGCCATTTGACTGACCAGCACCAACTCATCTACTGATCAACACCAACATATACTAACAAACGAAAAGAGTAGGAATGCTTGCACATACACGAACATGCTATCACCATGAAAAGGGTAAACATGTTCACACACATACCTGCTAACCAATACGCCGCTTGACTGAACAGCACCCACTCATATACTGACCAACACCTATACCGAGTAACCAACGAAAAGAGTAGGAGTACTTAAACATACACAGACATACTATCAGCCATTAAAAGGAGTACTTAAACATACACAGACATACTATCAGCCCTGAAAAGGATAGAAGTACTTACACATACACACAAACATAATATCATCCCTAAAAAGATTAGGAGTGCTGACACGTGCACACTATCACTCCAGAAAAGGTTAGGAATGTTCACACACGCAACACAGAAGAGTGGAGAAGTGGAGACGGGGTTTAAGTTTTAGATGTGAAAGACATGCAAAACATACAGGCATACACAAATAAAAACAGATCTTTTGGCAATGAGTGAGTAGTATCTCTGTTTCTGAAACATTTGGTGGCTCTGAAAAGGGCCGTTGGTTTTCGCTCTGAAAAGGGCTTGGTTTGTTTTGACCACGTTTGCCTTTAGTGGCCATATCTCCAAAGCCGGGCTCTACATGCTGTCCAATCTTGTCTTTCTTCCAGTTCCTCACTTTCCCTTAGCCTCTGCTGAACCTTAATCCATTTTGGTTGAGGCAATGGTGTTTCTGCTTCCACTTTATTCTTTCCCTCACCATTTTGTCCCCCCCCCCCAATCTCTCTTGATCTTTATATTTTCCTCCTCCATCACCTCTCGAATTAATCCCTCAGCTGTTCTAATCATGTCCATTTGGTCCACCTGGTCTCAGAGGTGCTCCACCCTCCTCAATAAGCTCATGGCCTCGCTCACCTTTCCCACTTTGCAATGTTGATTTGCCATTCTGACAGAATCCACCATGAATGCCACAAGGGGTAAACGCGCATCTATATATAGTCTACGAGCGAATCGAAACTGATTTGGAGATTCCACCAAACAAAACGCGTGTGACATATATCAGTCAGGGTGTTTTTTTATATCACCCAATCGGAATTCAGGAGGAGATATGAGGTAATTTTCAGTTTAGAACGCTGTAGGACATGTCATGTGACTTTCAGATTCAAGGATTGCTCGCACACAAACTTATCATCACACACATTGATAGGCAACTAGACAAGATAGAAGAGTAGAGCGTGGGGGTTTAAGTGTTGCTTGTTGTTGAAGGTAAAGACATAAAAACAAACATACACAAACACACAAATACACCATTTTGGCAATGATTAAGTAGTATCTCGATTTCTGAGAACCTAGATTGCCTTGAAAATGGACGATTTTTGTTGTGTTGTTGTTGTTTTTGTTTTTGTTTTCTTTTCAACCACGCTCTCCATTAGTGGCTACACCCACAGGACCTGGCTCCACAGTTAGCACATCTCTTTTCCCATCGGTCTCCACTCTAAGGATCGACAGAGATGGAGCTGGAAAAGTAAGGCTCGTTAGCTTCACTTTCTTAGTTCTCATTCTATGGGATAAGGTGTTTCGGTTCTTCATGTTATTGCTGTTACTGCTCCTGCCATTGAAGAAACGGCTGATATAGTTCCTTCTGTTTTCCTCTTCACATTTCCTTATCTCTCTTTCCACTTCCTTCTGCAGCATGGACACACGAGCTCTTTGGTCGTTTCAAAATGGACCATCTCCTTTTTGATAGCTCTCCTGTTGGGATGCAGCTACATGACTTCCACATGGCCTATAAGGTGCTGTACATACTCTAAGTGAAATGAAGTCTCACTTAGTCTTCCGCTCACACTCTGGTTAGTTTTTCTTTTGCACAGGATCGACGATGAATGGCAAGACTAACGAACCCATTGCTTTATATGCCAGAGACGCGACCGTGAAGGAAACCATTAGGCAAAGTTGAGACGCTAACGTGAAAGAAAAATTACATTTTTTTGCAAATTCAAAGATCGACAAGGAAAAATGAAACAGCATGTCAAAGATTTTGTTTTTCTTCAAAAAAACAACCAACACCATTTTTCAAAATCAGCATGGTTTTAAATAAGCCCCGCTAGCTCAATCATGAACTTAGAAATGAAGATGGAGAGGGAGGTTTAGGGTCAGTCCCTCTCTCTTCATGTATTTTGCCATATATGGACACGACGTTTTTGAGCTAAAGACAATAAATAGCCATAATGATCACTAAACCACATTTTTTGTGGTATTGTTTGTAGAGAAATCACGTTTAAACAAGTCAATACATGTTTTAATGGGAAGTTAAGACTGCGTTGATGAAGAAAATACACGTAATATTGTCCACACACCATAGAATCCGACGATCCTTGTAATCTCACATTATTGAATCGAGTGGATACAGCATTTTTCTCACGAAGTCTATGAGATCGTCTTCGAAAGGATGTAATCCATAGAAATCAAAATGTTCAACGTTGTTGTCGATGGGAAAGTAGACGGCTACCAAATGGGTTATTAGGGGATGAACGTCTTTAGGTTTTCGATGAGGAAGTTCATCCTTAACACACACTACTTGATTCCAGGAAGTTGTGTACGAACTGTGGGTCAGACGGTAATGAAGTTCCCAAATATTCATTTTGTTTCTCACAGGTAATGATAAGCAATGATTTCACACTTTACTTTTTTGTATAAAAAAGACCTGCCAAGTAAGTCGATGGACGGAAAGTCTCAGTACTCTGCTGCAAGAGAACTTCGATGCGTTTCGTCTCCAAAGAAGTCAGTGGGGGTAAGGAATAGTAAGATCGCCCCTTCTGACATAAGTGTCCATGCTTGTTCCAGATACTCTTCCAACTTTTCTTCTTGACTAATCTTCAAACAATGGTAGTGTTGCTTTCGACTAGGATCACCGATTTGACAACCATAATAATGTTTTCAGGTCAGGAGTGTGTTTCTTTTAGCTAAGTGGCGAGCGAAAGAGGACACTAAGTGTCAAAATCATTTCGATGTTATTACTACTATCACAAGATTTCTCGGATACATATACTATTACAACAAAATGTGACCAAGGATTTAGCAATCGGAGCACCAAATTTCATTGTGGAGAGCGATGTCGTGGCTGTTTAGCCTCAAGACTTTGCATTCCTGAAGGACAAAAAAGAATTCCAAGCTTTACATGCAAGCGTACTTTCGTCAGTCCAGCATGTTACGAGCGCCGTCGCATTAAACAATTTCAACAACAGAAAAGTGCTTGCGAATTATTGACTGTGTGTTCCACTTGTGGACATCTTGTTCGTACCAATGACAAAAAGTTTCACGTTTGTACGGGAAAGAAACGATGTCATTCTTGTGCCCAAGTCGTCGAGTGGGATCATCAATGTCATATTCAAAGATAAAACAACGAACCCGAGGAATTACTGAATAACGATCATAACAAGAACAAGAAACTTGTGGATTTTATATTTACTTTTTTTACTTTTAATGTTCTCAAGAGACTCGAATTTACATTCCTAATATATGTGTGGCTTATCGCGCTTACAACGACTGCATTAAAGAACCTTTATTTCATCACTGTCGGTATTGTGGAGCGATTCCATACTTGAAATTATGGTGAAAAGAAGATTGGATCCTTTTCTGTTTTTCTGTGGATTGTTGGGATTTTAAAAAAAAACACATCCTGTACGAATTTCAAGGATGTTAATTTCGTGGATGCCCACTTGTTTTCCTCAACGAGACTTTAAAAATCCTTGCACAGAAAGTTCACAATGGAAGAGTTGTACGACAAAACTTATCAACGACGCCAAAGTTTAGAAAGTCAAGGATACCAAGCGATATAAATATGGGAAAACTACTTCGATCGACGTTTGAAAAAGATCCAGAATTTAGACACATCGTCGAAGACTACGATGTGGTAGACATCGAACCTTTGAATCCATTCGACAGTTTGTTTAGAGAACGGACCAATGCGACACGCTTGCTTTATGAAGTTGACGAATCTCGAGGAGGACAAATCCAATACATTGATGTCTGTTCGCTTTATCCTTGGATGTGTAAATATACTCGATTTGCGCACCGGTCATCCTGAAATTGTGACAGAACACATCGACGTGGAACATATTCGCCAGTACGAAAGTTTGATCTTTACTCAAGACCAACCTTGCCGCCACAATGACCAAGAACGCAATTTGACAGGAATTTATTTCAACAAAGTAAAGCGCATCGCACCATCAGTCACAATGCTCATTGTTTCGTGTTGTTTATAAGTCCAAGAGACAAATCTCAAGTTGAAGTCTTGGCTAAACAGTTAGGAACACTTTGGTTGAATTATGATTAAGACGATGCCACTCAATTGTCACATGCGTATTTACTCATCGATTTAAAACCTACCACTCCAGATTATTTGAGATTTCGTACCAATTTGTTTCACGATTATTGTCAAGTAGGAAATCAAGTCATTTGCACGACACCTTCCTCGTCTGTATAAAAGGAGATATATATATATATATATATATATATATATATATATATATATATATATATATATATATATATATATATATAAAATTACAAAAACACCATTAACTTTTTTCCTTTCTGACAAAATTCTACATGACTTCATTTTCATCTCATCCTTCTGCCCAATTCATTCGTGCACTGTATGACATCAGTCGCATAAAAATGTACAAATGCGTTCATATTTGTTAGAAGCTAGTCCCAAAGAAGTGATACGATGGTTTACTTTGACAGCACGTCAGTTACAATAGGAATTATTCACATTCCTCATCAACCAAAACGTTTTTGTTTTGTTGAAAAATATAAAGTAGCTTTGACAAAGCTAGCTGATCCAATCGATACTCAAATAAAAAAACACATCATCTTGAAGCCAGGTGGAAGTGACTCTTTAGGTGGTGTCATTATTCGTTCACTTTTACGATGGATTCATAATGCCGAAGCTAAAAAAGAAGAGAGTGGCAGTGAGTTCACACTCTACATCTCTAAGAAAAAGAAGACCCAAAAGAAAACTACTTTCGCTAGAACACCCACGTACTCACCAAAACCTCGATATTGTTACTGTCCTCTTCTCCTACTCCTCTTCCGTTAATGATGATGCCAGCTAAACCTGATTTAAGACCAGTGTTTCCTCATTTGATCAAAATATGGAAACCTATCTTTAAAGAAATGTCTGCTCCGTCGACGTGTTCTTCTGCTCTAGCTGCTGCAGCAGCAAAACAGTGGCATCTCCTGAGACAAATGAACAAGACAGAATAGGCATGTTACAAAGTTGACTGGATTTGCCCAAGCAAGAACTGACAAGATTAAGTCCGTTGAGAACACCAATAGTGCCTAAAGTCAGGTTGGTACAACGTCCCGACAATCAGTGGGAACGAATTCCAGTGTAAAACAAAAACGTTTTGCTTGATGAGAAATGTGAAAAACTAGATGTATTAGATAAGATACACTTCAATTTTCCTCTTGAACAAAGATTTCACAAGGTTAACACCATCATCAATGTCCAAAGAGAACTTCTAAAGAAAGGAAGGAAGGGTATCCCTCCTCGTTTAGTTAAACATTGGGATGTTTTATCAGTACTTACCAAATCCAATGCTCCAGTACGAAAACAAATCATTAAAAAAGCACCTTTAGAAATCATCGATGTAGTGTGTGAATGTTGTTTGAACGTTTTGAAAGAAAAGGTTTCTGTAACCAAGATACATAAACACCGATCAGGACGACATCGTCACGTTCTTCGCCAGCCAAATGGTGAAAAAGAAGATGCCAATCAGTCAAAACAAAAAAATCCTATTTCAACGAGGAGGATTTCTTCCCATGCTGATAGGACCGTTGTTAAAAGTGACTGCTCCTTTGTTCGGATCGATTGATGATCCTCTTTTAGGAGGGGTGACGAGATGAACTGTACACTTGGGATCTTCTGGAAGGACGAAACTTAACTTTAGTTCCTTACAAACGATGGATGGAACTCCATCGTTGGTACGAACAACGGATACCACATTTACCTACTAATTCTAATCCCACCGAGATATCACACTTACAACAAGAGTTACAATCATTGATGGATCGAACAGATTTGTCAGAAACAGAATAATCGCAACGCTACGGATAATTATTGCGACGTCTTAAACTGCTTCATCAGAAAGCTTTAGATGAAACGAATCCGAGAGAAAAACAAAATGTAGCAGCCCCAAACATGATGACAGACACAGCGATGGAGATGGAAGTAAAAGAGAAAGGAGAAGACTTCGAATAGTTTCAAACTTGACCTGCTAAAATACTCAAGTTGAAAACACCTACATCAAGAATTGATTGGATCAAAAGGTTAATGCTAACTCACCGGCCAGCAGAAGAGAGCAAGAACGAAGTGAAGAAGAAATTAAACAAGAAACGACCAACCCTGTTCACGCATCCTTTACGAATATTGTTCGTCGGACACGCAAGGCATTAAAATAAAAAAAGTTGCTTAACTTATTGAACAACAGCAATAATATAATACACTTTTGGCTAGCATTTACTGCAATCTTGCCCATGCCGCTGTCTGCGGGAATTCAAAAATTGTATCATGCAGCCAAAACCAAACTAAAAGATCTACGTCTTCAAGATGTACAACAATGCTTACAAGAACAATCGATGTACACGTTACACAAACCCATTCGGCTAAAATTGTCCAGAAGTCAAACTAAAGTAGCAGGAATCGATCATCAATGCCAAGCCGATTTAGCTGATGTCTGTCATTTAGGTTCGTACAATCGAGATTGCAAACATTTGTTTTGTGTCACAGACGTATTTTCAAAATCAGCTTGGGCTTAGGCAGTTTCTTTGATTTCTAAGACAAGTTCAGAGTTTGTGCGAACATTAAACATCATCTTGAAACAAAGTGGCCGACATCCTCTACGATGACAAATAGACCAAACCACCGAATTTCTTAAGCAAGTTTTTCAAAAATAATTGAAAAAAAGACATGTTTATTTTTGTCACCACTGTAAAACCTGAAACTTTATCCATTGTCGTGGAACGTTTTCAAAGAACTTTGAAAGAACGTATGTGGAAATATTTTACACATCAACATATTCTCAAATTCATTGACGCGTTACCACGTTTAGTCAAAGTTTACAATCAATCGTACTATCGCAGCATCAGATGTGCTCCAGATGAAGTGACACCTCAGAACGAAGTGACTGTGTTTGATATATTGTTTGGAACATCGAAAACCAGAAGAAAATAAACAAGTTTTAAACACCTGAGATTGGGTTCGCACTGTAAAAACAAAATGCACTTTTAACAAAGGCTATTTACACAATTGTTCGAAAGAATTGTTTCGTGTTACATGACAAGTGCGTGGATATAAATTGGACGACAAGTGCGTGGATATAAATTGGAAGATATGAACGGAGAAGTTTTAAAAGCAACTTTTGACTTGACTGGGTTACAACGAGTGATTAAGAAACAAGATAACGTGTACGATATCGAAAGGATTCTCGATCGTATCCAAGACGTTAAAGTCCGTTTGAAAGATTATCCACCCAGTTTCAATTCTTGGATTACTGCTTCACAAGTCATCGACTATAAAAAGAAGAGAAGTCACCAACAGACCTTTAACACTGCTGCATCCCCTTCTCAGAGTTCATTCTCCAAAAACTACAAAAACAACCACTTTTGGTGTGGTGTGAAAAACGTATCCCTAAAAATAAAACGATCTTTTTCTGGCAAATCTTTGTGGTGTATTGTGTCATTGGAGCAACTATTGGAAATTTGAGTTTGAAACAAGGAGATAAACAATTGTGGACTATTTTACTCAGCAGTTGTAGTGGTTGTCTTATTCTTAATCCTTCGTTGAAATATACCGAAGGTAACAACAACGGTAACCACGCAAACGTCAATCACAACTTCGAATCACAATATCCATCATCTAGACTCATTAGAAAGTAATCCTTTGACATGGAATGACTCATCGGAGACCAGAACCATCTAACTGTTGTTACGGAATTATATATCATTTTTCTTTTAAAAATGGTATAAATTATTAGTTTATGATCTCTGTTCTTAGTCTAACAGCTATCGTCTTGCCGTGAGTACACATACGGTAAATTGGATCAATATTTCACTGAAACTTTAGTCATGTCATGTGATCAGCGCGTGAGGGTATGAACTTTCTGACCTAGATTCTATGGTTCATTTTAGAGTCAAGATGTTATTTACTGTTAATAACGTCAGGGCACCAGTACTTTGGCGATGTCACACATAACATAGTTTCTGATTGGTTCGGAGAGGTTTGTTATTTAGAAGGAAATTATTTCGAAATACCCAGCTGTTTATCAAAGACGTAGTATGGGTTTTATTTAGATTCTGCGTAATAAGAGACTATATAATAGGATTTATAGCAGCATTCTGGGATTCTTCATAGTTACACTGGATTGAGAGGTCATACACGAATTTGGTTCATTTTGTGTTTGGATATTCTACTTTTGTGATATATATCATCATACAGTGCATTTAGGATTCAGTACTGTGTCTTAAACTTTAATAATTATACAGCTCCGTGGAATTATCGGAAACAATAATAAAACTTGGGTATACTTGCTTCTTATTAACACATCTGTACAGTGAAGGTTTCATTCAGAATCTACTTCATTCGGAACATTTGGATTAACTTCCGGATCTGTGAACTTTAAAACAATTTAGGACTTTTAAGGATATTCTATACTGTAAGTTATTTTTAATTCTTTGATTGTTTGTTGAAATATTTTAATATTTTAGGAAATATTTATATTTGTATTTTAAATCTTGAAAGCTTGTTTGAATCTTTTCTTTTGTTACATTACCCCTAGTCGTAACACTGTGAATAATCAATTATTATTTGCCAAGTGATTGTTCTATGTATGTGTTTCCAAACAACAAATTATGTTGTTTCACGGCTAAATTAACCTCAAGTCATAAAATTAGATCACGAAGCTCATTGGGAAATCATTCATCCCACTCAAGTCTGGAATATGGTCGAGGATGAAACCACTATCGTCGTAGAAATCCTTAACAAACAAATGCAAGAACACTAGGACAAAAATTATCCTGGCTTTTATGAATCCAGAAAACAAGCACCAGAGAATCCCCATTTGAATATCTACACTATGAAAATTTCTTCAGGATATATTTTAATGCTTGATATCTTGTCGAAACATTTTCAGCTATTTTCAATGATCAATTTGATAAGCACTGAACAAAACTCATCGAAGTGTGCTGAACGGGTATCATTCGCCATCTCGTCGTCTCAGATTAGATTTTTCCATTGGCAAAGAGCTGTTCATCACCTTTTTCCCCAGTTTGATTGCTATTCTGGATGAAAACACATCTCTCATTCCAACCAAAGACATCAACAACAACAACAACCGATTCTACAAGTATTTTCGCTACCCTATCGAATTGAACGAAGGACTGAATTTGACTCAAAATCGTCGAGTACAACGAAGTGGGAATCAGAGCTGCTCCGTTGCTGAGAATCATTCTTTTCAAAGTGGATTCTGCCATAGCAACTTAAGATGAATGATGAAATACGTATCACGTTCACCGAGATTTTGTACATGCTCGTTATCTTCCTGGCAGTAGATCGTATTTTCACAGTGTCAATATTAGTATAAAAGGTGATCTTGGACAAAAATATTCTAATCTCTAAGGAAAAGTCACGCACATTTTCGAAACGATTCTCCGCTGAATTGTAACAGATGTATCCTGTGTACCTAGGAGTAGCTCGACAACGAGGACATGGTTTATGAGATATGTTAACATCGGCTTTTTCGTACGGCAACACCCGTCTTGAAACATATGGTCACTCGAGAATTGTATACTTTAAAAGATGCTGCTTTGACGTAAGGAAATTAATTTCTCCAAAAAGTCCTCATCGACCAATAATGTCCTAAACAAGCGTTAATGAAAGCAGGAAACAATGTGTTGATTCAAACAGGAAAAGAAGAACCGCTTGGTCGCCGAGACCAGCCTTTATATTCACTTCACACTTCTGGCGAAGGCATTTATTCCTCCTCTACGCCACAGCAAGGGCAAGGCAGAAAGAGACGTTGAAAGCTCCTCAGACCTCATAGAGACGCCCAGAAAAAAAGAAAAAGAAAAGAAGAACAGCAGTAACAGATTTAGATGTTTTTGATTACCAAATGAAAATGATGCTCTGAGACTCTTGTGAATATTCCAAGTCAGAACTGATCTGTTTGCCATACCACCAGCGATGATGACGATGCAAGAATCCCAATGGGTAGAATTTCATCCCGTGTCGTCTTTGACAACCTCAGCACCTATCGAATACATCAATCTGAATAACAGTTACTTGTACCTGAAAGTCAAAGTTCTCAAAACGGACAACACCAATCCAAGGGCCGATGTCAGAATAGCCCCGGTCAACAAATTCATGCATTCGTTGTTCAGCGAAGTGGATTTATACTTGAACAACAAACTAGGCAGCAGCAGCATGAACACTTACCCTTACCAAGCTTACTTGGAAAATTTATTAACGTACGGAAAAGAAGCAAAGAACACACATCTGGATGCCTTAGTCGAGTGAACATCTAACACCTCTGATGCCTTCAACGACACAGAGTTGACAGAAAAAGACGATCCTCACAATCTTGGATTTAACGACCGCCAAAAGAAACCCAAACAAGGACGAAGTTTAGAAATGCTGGACATGTGCTTGCAAGACAAGTATTTTTTTAAATGGCGTGGATGTACGTCTGAGACTGAATCGAAGTAGTACCGTGTTTCATTTGATGGCCAATGCTAACGAGTACAAAACGAACATCTATGAAGCCTGACTCATCGTGAGAATCTTGCCCAGAGTGGGAAACGACATCAGTCAAACTCTGAGCAGAACGACAGCCAAGTATCCTCTACGACGAGTGGAAATCAAAACCTTCACCATTGCCTCTGGACTCTGATCCAAGATAGAAGGTAATGTTTTCCAAGGTCAACTGCCGAAACGTTTGCTCATTGGCATCGTCAGCAATGCTGTCATCAAGGAGCTATTTGAAAAAAAAAACCTTTTGAGTTCCAACACTTAAACGTGTCCAAGATAGAAGTCGCCCGAGATGGCCGTACGTTGTGTACCAGACCATTTAAACCTAACTTTGCCAAGAAAAATAACTTGAGATCTTACTTGACTCTGTTTGAAGCCACAGGACAATTAGGAACCAACAATAGCCACGGCATTTCGTGCGACCTACGTCGGAATATACTTTATGTAATTTGATTTAAGTCCAGACCAATGCAAAGACGAGGACATTTCCACCCTATAAAATCAGGTCAACTCCGTGTGGAACTTCAGTTTGCACTGGTTCTCGTGAACACAGTGAAAATCTTGTATGCAGAATTTGATAATACTCTGGAAATCAACAGTTTGATAGAAGTGATCCTAGACTATTAAAACGTGGAACACGATCTCATGGAGATAGGTGAGGATGATGTTTTCCTTCCAAAACAGCAGTCATAGACCCCAACTCCCCAACTCCAAGTGGAGAAGAAGATAAAAACAAAGATATAGAACACGAAGTCATGGATATAGGCGAAGAGAGTGATGTTTTCCATCCAGAACAGCAGTCACAGACCCCAACTCCAAGTGGAAAAGAAGTAAAAGAAAGATACGGAACACGAAGCGATGGATATAGCGAAGAGGATCATGTTTTCCATCCAGAACACTTAGTCTCATGTTTAGTCAATGTTAGATTCCACTTGAGGCTATAGAAACCCATAATGTTAATATATGGGCATTTTAAAAAAAATTATCCTTCCCGTTAGAGGCCAAATTACCTTATCTCCATCAGTGCAAAAAGGACACTCTGGCCTCATAATGTTAATTTCCCATTGAGCCCAGGGTGTCATTTTTTAGGCCAGAGTGTCATACATTCAAAATGGCGGCCGTAATGTTAACTCCCATTGAGGCCAGAGTGTCGTCATTTTTTTAGGCCAGAGTGCCACTTATTACTACGTTTACCAGTCATCCTTTAAATTAATAAAACATACTTTTGGAGCAGATTTAGAGAATAATCATAAGAATGAATGAAGGAAGGAAGGTACAAGAAAAGAGACAAATAGGAAAATTATAAAATATATTAATACACAAACAATTGAGAAAAAACATGGGGATTAAAAAAAAATGAACATTACAAGAGTGTTCGTCGTTCAATCTCCTTAATTTGTGAAAGTCCTTCAATCGTGCGTCATGTTTCTCGTGACCTAACGCGCTTGTTTCGAGACGATGACGTCATCAACTGTGTCACCAGCGTTCTTCAAGAGTGACAAGAAGTATTTTATAGGTAAAATCAGACAAAATGATATTTATAAAGGTAATTTCATGTAATTGAACAAAATCAGAATTAAAATCTATATTTTCACTAATGCCTTATTTGTGTCCGACATTTTGTCCTTGAATTTTCTATTATATGCTAACGATAGGTCCACCGATCATATGATGGCTTTGTTTACATATCTTGAAAAGGAAAACCCACTTTGGGAATTTATACAACGGGATAGCCAATGTAAATATTTGGTTTTAATCATGTGGGGTTCTTGTACAACGTAAGAAAAATTTACACTGGAAATGTAAATTCACTATGGACTTTTTCCTTTCAGTATTATTTCACAATAAACAATTATTCTACATCAAAACACATTGAATCTATTAAAATAAATGTGTATCCATTCACCAGGTGTCTAGTTTTAAATCTCTCTCTCTCTCTCTCTCTCTCTCTCTCTCTCTCTCTCTCTCTCTCTCTCTCTCTCTTGATTCATGTATTTATATGGTAAAGAACAGGCAAGCAGTAATGTAAGTGCACAAACCGCATATAGAATGAACGGGGAAGAAAATCATTTTAAAACTTTTATATTTTTTATTTATTTATTTTTTATTTATTTAAAAAAAACACTGAGACGCTATAAACTAATAACACCCATACATTGACCTAACTGGCACATTCCGGTCATATGCCACGTGACTTTTTAGTCTGTGTCACGAACCATGGCTGGGCTTCCGGAAATCAGTAAACTTTCACACGATCGGAAAAACGGTAATTCTGAACTAATGAATGAATCAGAACAATTTTTTAACGATGATTAATTGAAGTAGATATAGTTGAACACTTTCTAAGGTTATTTGAATAGATTCTCACAATATTATAACGAACGCGTTAAATTCACGTTAAGGTCACGAAATATGGCTGTTCGATGATATAAGATTATAAGAGCAAAGTGAAGTTTTAGTGTTTTCATTAGACGATCCACAACATTTATCTTCTGAGCATGTCACTCTCCGGTGCTCACAATAAACTTTCAACATAGCTGACAATCGACTAATTTCCCCTAATTAGAAGTTTTTGAGACATATGATCAGTCCCCATTTTATTGAATCTGCCACATTTGTTGTTTATTTTATCCCTGTCTTTTTATACACATTGATATGAGCAGAGCATAATAATTAAAATAAAGTTACTGACAACTCTCAGGTGACATAATAAATAGCTGTCTTGGTTAAAGATATCTTCGGTAAAATTAAAACTATTTAATCTGTGGTAAATCAAAGATTCATATATTTTGTTTTCATTAAATAAAATCATTACTATATAAGTTTAAGACGTTGCGGAATTTTATTATTTCTTTACCAACAATTTCTCATTGGCCTACGGATTAGTCCATAGGATTGCCCCCTTGACTGAAATCTCGCACGTGCACGCAGGATTTATCGTTATTTGGCATGTGCACATAAAATGTGAAAAAGGCGCAGTAGGTTTCAGGAACGAAGAGGATGGAACCTGGAAATGGGAATCTGAAACAAATTAAAAAATATTAACCCCATTTTTAAAAAACAATCTTCAAAATGCATTCATTTTTCCAATGTACCCACACTAGCCACATATACCGGGAGGACCACATACATGCATACAAGTCTTTGATAATCTGATCATGAATTGGGGACGGGGGTGGTTCACTTCATATGCCTGCTACCTTCCTCATAACTAGGGGTCTGCAGGTGTCCACGTTACTTTTTTTTTTTTTTTATAAATAAGTCAATTGCAAAGTAATCGTGATATTAAACACTAAGGCACGACAATAACTTCAATAACTTCATTTTTTTTTTTTTTTTTTTTTTTGTTGTGTATTTGATATTTGTCTTTCATACCTCCGTAAAGAAAAAGTTGCAATGTATAACAAATATGCGGTCATCTATTTTCTAAAATGTATTATTTATCTCGGACAACGATGTAATTTAAATTCAAATTAAGAAAAATCTCTATGGACAACTATGATGCATCTGTCTACCTTATTTAACAAAGAAGATACCTAACTTTCAGAGGGATAGAGCATCTAGCACTAAGGTGTTAGTTGATCAGGTTCTTTACATGAATGACCTATGATAGAGTCCTCAGTATAAGCAGTACTCATTGTTACGTTCTTTACATGAATGGCCTATGATAGAGTGCTCAGTATAAGCAGTACTCATTGTTCTTCAGTCCTTTATGTGGGATGTACTATCTATGAATTAATTGAGGATGATATTTAATAAATATTTTTTAAACGAATCGTTATGTCGTTAGCAAAATATATTCTTAAAGATAATGCCATGACAGTAATTTGAACCATACTCCACCTTAAGTATATTTTTATTTGCTAAAAGACTCTCACAAATACCCAAAGCATAATAATTTATGAATTTTCGAACAGTGAAATTTTAATGCATGTTGCGTTCGAACAAATCGTACGGGAGATATTTACCCTAACACCGGTGTTTAGGCAGCAGATGATATTAACGTGATTAAAGAGAGTTCAGCAAGCGACAGATATCCATACGAAGTAACAATTTTCCCATTTTAGTGTGATTCTTAGAGGCATCTGTAATGCGAAATTATCACAGAAATAAAGAACGCTTTCTCTAGTATGGACAAAATTTTGCTTGAAATGCTAGCATCTGAATCAGGTAGATTTAGATACAGATAGCCTGCTTGACCGGAAATAGTCCACGTGAAAGGCAATAGGTTTCCCATGCTCTCGTAATTTTAGAATGTGACAATGACCTAGTTACGTTTCCATAGCAGACAGATTTTTTTTAAAAAATATATGTGTATGCAAAACAAAACGTTTCAGATTGACAGAACTTGGTTTTCTGCACACCATTATAGTGGATTTGAAGAAGTTTGCAAATGGTTATAGTCATTTTACATAAATTTGGACAAAGGCCTACATATCACATATAGGGAAGTAATACATTTTTCGATCTTTTTTATTTTACACAATGATTATTCGTTGATTTTGTTGTTCTGAATACTGATTTCCCAGAATGGAGAAACCGTTGGTTAATGCTTTTCATTTCTGTAATTTTATGTGTAGACCAGCAGAACAGTTCCGGAAACTTAAATGGAAAGCTACACGAGTTTCTGCCAAGTGTGTGAATAATAGGGACAGTAAAGAATTCAGAAGAAAATCCGTTATGGATCAGGCAGGCTTTTCTGGAGGTCGGGAGTATTCTCCGTTTCTGTCCCAATTTTCTTATGCAGCTGAGAAGCAGTTAGAGTCGGGCACACCAGTTCTTCATGTTGGAAGTTTGTGCACGAAAAGAATTGTCCCATACTTTCAAAGAAGGTACAGGCCTTATAGACAGTTTACCGAACATGTCCCCATTTCAGCTCCACAGACCCAATTTTATTCTCAAAACCATGCATACCACAAGACCTGTGTGCCCCTTCAAAAATCGAGCTTCAGTAGCGATAAAAAAGGAATCCCTGAGCAGCAGCATACTCTTTACTTGCATTTTTCAAGTCCGACATATCTGAAACAAAGCAAACCTGAAATGAATCAACAAAGAAAATCAACAGACAACAGAAATCAGGATGGTGAGAGGGATGGACACAGGCAACATGGACATCAGAAGCACTCTTCAAGGAAAAAAGGTCTGCATTTTATTGGTATGCTTGATTTTAAGTCAGATTTGTATACACTAGTTATATGGTGGGTTGTAATAGGTTATGATAATGTCTGACTGTCAGCGACCACAATAGTATAGCTGACAATATTGTGTTTTCAACCTTTCAGTATTATTACAATTTACATTTAACTGTTCTGGATTTTTCAGTCGTTGCAAAAGTTTTTCCCTTGGGTAACATATTAAGATCCATTGAACTCTTCAGCTTCTAAATTATGTCTCTGCATCCATCATGTACCTGGTTATAAATTTGAACCTTTAACTGTGATGTGCATTTATATTGATGAGCATTTTACTTACAGTCTGAGATTTATCTACACTAATAACACTGCCTGATGCCAGCGAATTCATATTTAACAAAGCAATAAATGAGAACATGTGATTTGCTAACATGTTGGCTTTCTTATGGATGATCTACCAAATTAATAAATCGAACTAATACTATCTAACAGGAATGTCAAAAGGATTCCCTCTTTCGCCATGTCAACCATTGGGACAGAATAAAGTGAACTTTTGGAAAGAAATTGATAGATAATTATGTTATCGGTAACCATATTATGGCTCGTTATAACCACAGTAAGAATATTGTCAGAGTTGCTCTCCGAGGATAAAGACAGTGCAGTGAAGTAGTGATAACTGTAAAATTATCATTTTATACTAGATATACATACAGGAAGAGATTCTCATTTACATATTGATAGATTTTTGCTTTGTAAAATTGACTCGGGTTGCTATAAATAGTCTACCAGTAGAAGAACACATCAGCAGTGAGTAATGATTGCAGCATACTGGCTGCCACAGAAGTAAAGCACCTTACATAAATTTAATTGAGTATAAAAATTGGAAAGACTTTGTGACTACTCTGCGTTAGGCCTGACTATTTTTCACAGGCAATCACTCATAAACATCTCATTTTCAGAGAATTCCTCGTAAATGGTGGATGGTTCTTTTCATTGTATTTAAAGGGTGCAGATTATGAATCATACAAAGACTAGACTTGAATGAAGAAAAACACATTTGTGTTGATTTATTTACATTCATTATTATGAATTGCATAATATGAAACAACAGATGCATATTTTTCCTATTAAAAAAAAAAAACAAAAAAACCCCCAGAAACCAAATGAAATAGTGGCCCAACAAAATCTGACCTGCTTCTTTAGAAAATATCAAAGGGGTATTGGCCCAAAATCCCTAAATCCCAGATTGTACCTTGCATAAAAATGCCCTGTCTTGTCGAGGGGTAACCTCAGAAAAGATTGTGCCACACTTAAAATGCCTTGACAGGCAATCAGCACCCTACCATGACTAGAGGTCTGGTTGTTAATTTGTTGGTAACAACAATATTGTACTATTCAGTATTGTGGCCATACACTTCAGGAGATCCACTGAGATCTGCATCACATACAATGTACCTTCACCATAACTTTGCAGGTGGGTTTTTCTATAAGATAAAAAGAAGCCTGATCAATATGGGTAGTGTAAATGTTAGAGATCAAGGTCACTGTCACCAACCATAGCAAAACACTTTTTCATGTAATAGTTTTAATTTCTGCTTCACATACCTTCATCAGATTTTGCATGGAGTTGTCATATAAGATGAAGAGGCCCATTGATTTTGGATTTTGAAGGTCAAAGGTAGAGGTCAGTGTGACCAGGGAACTGCAAAATGGTTTCTGTGTGGAAAATTGATTTTTTAAAAAAATATTCTCATTCAGTCAGACTGTAATGTGACTATGATAGATCTGTACTAACTGAGAGTCTGGTAAAAGTCTCTACAATTCATTGTTACTGATAGATGTTACTCATCTATTTCACTTCTTTTCTATCAGAAAAAATAGAGTCTTTACCATAAAACCCATCAGCAATATTTGTGCACAAGTAATAAATATGAAGATATTTATAATGTACTCAGGATATATATAACACACACACATATATATATATATATATATATATATATATCTATATATATATATATCTATATATATATATATATATATATATATATATATGAAATGTTTATTACTGTCTTTGCTCTATATATCATGTATATGAGATGTATATTTGATTGAACTTTCTTTCCTAGATATTCTGTATTTGTAAAACCCTGGATCTTCCTGTGCCTATACTCATCCATCAAAAGACATCTCTATATTGCACTTTCATCCATGCAGAAATCCTACAATCCACCCATACCTCTAGTCCCATAAATCAGCCCCAAACCGGTAATTTTATGTTGGGTGGTTTGGAGACTCATCTCACCTATTCATAAAACTCTGTAACTAGTGACTGCGAATTTGTCATGTGACTGACGTTGTGAATATCTCATCATCTGACTATTATCACAGTTCAGCAACATGTCAGATTACAAAATAAATGGATTAATTTTCATTGTAAACAAAATTGCTCAGAACACTATCAGTTAATCTATTTCGAAATTTGATGTGTTGTTTAACTGTGATAATAGTCACATGATGAGATATTCATCACATGACAGTAACATGACAAATCAACAGCTGCTCAAGTGACTTGAACAAAACAACCATTTAGAATGAGGAAAGTATAATTTGATTGGTTCCTCAATATGGATGGAACAACTGATTAACTGCCAATGCAGCCCTTAATTTGAAACAGCAACAAGTTGTTGTTCCACGTGGATTTACAAGTTGGAAAACATAGAATTTGATATGAAAATATGCTGTAGTGATCACTGAAAGGCCCATTCAACTGACTGTAAATCAAGAGCTGCAAAAAATACTGGTAAGTATCTAAAAAAACAATTGATATGTACATTCATGTTGCGGACAATCTCACTGCGATAATTGCAGAGTTTTATTAATAGGTGTGATCAGTTCCCAAACCACCCAACATACCAATACAGGTTTGGGAGCTGATTTATCAGACTACCATACCTGCACTTGTGCAGACATAACTCAGTAGGTTTGCTGATATCGGAACATGAATGGCTGGGTGCATTGAGCCCAGGTTAAACATTTACTGAGGAATCCAAATAAGTTTGCAAGGTGTAAATATACCTGGGACAATACAATAGGGGCCAACCTGGTTGTTACTTTATCTAGATAGCTACCAATGGTTTATCTGTATTTTATCATGGGGCTGTATCACAAATAGAAAGGATCAGATTAGTTGTACCTGGTACAACTGGACACTTGTATCAGGACCTTTAAGATGCTGACTACGCTGTCAACCAATCAGCAACTTTAGAAGATTTTTTGGCCAGCCTTGTTTTGAGCACAGTTTTTTTTTTATAGACCTTTACCAGACCCTCATGGGCAAAGATCTCACAAGGCCACATGAGAAGTCTGGTTGAAAGAGACTATATTGAACATAGTTGCATCAAACTTCTTAGATGCATTGCCGTTTATACAAAGAAACCTAATGATATTTGCATCAAAAGGTCACAGATCAAGGTCACTATGATCAGACAAAGAGAAACTAGAATATCTTCATTGTCTTGACTTTGGAAATGCCCTGAACTTCATACAGAGAGCCCAGTGCATACTGACTAGTTGGGGGATATAGAAGATTCTTGCTGTTGTTAAAGTAAGACGATAATGGCATTGATGGAGGCTATACTTTAAAACTAGTTATGAATAAAAGTATGTGGTGCAAAATCATTGAATATTTTTCCATAATTCCAGATGAACTTCAATCATGGGAGCATGCCCAAAAAGGAGAAAAATACGAGGTCCTCACATCCGCTGGGAAACGGCTAAAGAAGGGGTTTGTCTTCACAATCATGAGTTATAACGTGTTGGCTCAGAAACTGCTGGAAGACAATATGTACTTATATGCCCGCTGCTCTCGGTCCAGCCTAGAGTGGAAATACAGAAAACACCGTCTCAAGGATGAGTTGCAAAAATATAACCTGGATGTAAGTATGTACCTTTGGCTAAATACAGTCATAACTATGTTACCCAACCACATTACGGAAGTAAAAAGAGTCTGATTTCTTAAGACAGGTTAATTTCTTCAAATTTGGTCACACAGATATGTTGAGAATGTGACTGTTAAGGACAGGTGCCTTTTTTAATAGAGGTGACTTTAAAGACAGGTGTGATTATACAGTCTCTGTTTCTATGTGGTAAAATCTTTGGAAGGTGTTCATTACAAACCTCATTAAGATTTAATGAGACTCCATATGATTTATTAAAGTTAAATCATTGTGACTTGCTCTGATGTCATTGTCCTCACATGATGGCATTTTTGAGTTTAACCAATGTAATTGTTCCATTTAACATTGCCAGGCATTTAGCCTGGCAACAGTGAGACACTACACCAGTTAACAAGGCAGGAAGAATCCTAAAATGGCCTATTTGCCACAAATCAAAGTTTTAAAAAAATTACATTAAAAACCAAAAATCTAAATATTTTCTTGCCCTGGATAATATTGAACTTGTTACAGGCTGCCAGACCATTGACTGTTTAAACAGGTTATGCATCTTTAATCTTAAATTTCATTGTTAATTTACCATTGTAGGAGTTGAAAAAAAAATGTATAAAATTCCACTTGCTTAGTCAAGCAAGAACTAAAAAATTTAATGGCCCAGAATAAACTCCTACTCAACCAACTATTGTAAAAATTTAAAAAATGCCAATGTTAATAACATAATTTCAGTCATGTGAATGGCTGTTTTCTGGAACTTATTCTGTGACACTTCTGACACCAGTTGTAAGTAATTACCAATTGAGACCAATCTGCTCTCCCTGTGGTATGCATTTATTAGTACTGAAGCGAAATCGCTTTGATGAGCTTTGTCAAACTACTGGTAGAAAGGATGGATTTTCAGTGAACAAAGTTAGCAATATTCTCAACAGAACATCCGTTTCATTAAAGAGAAACACTAGTCAGCCCTGAATTAGCATTTGACCAATCAGGAGAGTGATTGAAAAATTCACATGACTGCCGAAATTTTTTACTTGGTACTTGAAGTTGAGTGAGTGAATTTTCAACCCCAGCATAGTGCAAGTACCTTCCCTTTTTTTGTTTCTTTTTCTAGATTTGGCATCTTGATCAGGTAAAACTCTAGTACCATTGTATTAAATTCTCTCTCTTTTGGCACCACTATGATATTTTGTGGTCAGTGTTTGGACCATTTGTATTCAAAGCTCTTGTGAATGACATCATATATTTCACACATATTTAGTGCTTTCTCCAGGTTGCATCCTATTACAACTATTTCAAAGTAAAATTCAAAAGGGCTCAAGTAAACATTAGCAGTGTGATATAAAAGGGACACACAAATACAGGGTCCATTTTAGAATGCATTATTGCACCATTGGCATAATAAAAAGAGTCACTGGACCATTTGAAAAATTCTGCTGCACCAGGGTAGTGCATAGGAACTGCAAGTGATGCACTCCGTGTACTTGAATTCATCACCACATAATAACTTTTTTCTCAACAGAACAGTTACCAATAGTTAAAGCATCTACATCTGTAAGAAGTTTATTGAAATAATTTGCAATTGAAATGTGTCAATATGAATAGAGTGAGTTGTGTGGTTACAGCAGTCTGACTTCAAGATATTATATCACTATTTTTACATGCCAAGTGAACCTATTATATATGCAAGATCAGTAATCCAAAATGAAGAGAATGCAAACTCGCATATCTGAATTGTTTTGGCTCGAAGTCAGCATGATTATCTAACAATTTGCCTGAATATGAAAATAGTGTTCAAGGAGAAGAGACCCTGGACATTGATAATGAACCAATCAGTGTTGAATCTGCTGAACATCACGGTAAGTAAAAATCTTTCAATAAAAAATTCCAACATCGGTGGTTAAGAAAACCCACATGGCACTGGCTGGCTGGCTTACAGTCAAGAAAGAAACATCATGACCTGCACTTTCCATATTAAGCAAAACAAAGACAATTCTTTGACACGAGGCACTAATAACTTTTATACAAGTACAGTTGAAAGACATGCATCCAACGCTGATCATATAAACATAGTTACAGAGGTTGCCATGCACTGTTAGTTCTGTTGCAAACAGAGTTATGTCAGAAAAAGATCTAGCTGTTCTGAGTGCTATGACAGCAGTTGGTCAATGAAAGAGAGTCTTCCTGAACAGTTGAATTACTGAAATTAGATGTGAGAGTGTACCCAATAAGCATTGTAAATACTTGAACATTATTATTCACAAGCAAGGAGCGAGTGTGACAATACAGTCAAACCTGTCCTGATGGTCGCTTGTGTTCAGTGGTCACCTGGTTGCAACGGTAATTCTAATTTCTCCCCGACACATTTCTTATACAATGTCCTGTATGTAATGGTCACCTGCTTTCAGCGGTCAGCAGTCAGGTGTTTCCTAACCTAACACTGGTTTCACCCTGCTTTAAGCAGTCACTGGATTGCATCAGCAGTGACTGCTCCAAGCATTTCGTATTTTGATTGTACTTACCATAGTCCAGTCACACTGTCACTCAAACTCAAGGTGTCAACCTGTCTGTTTAAAAAGCAAGGTGGTTTTTGTCCTTACATGAGAGAATTGAAGCAGTGTGTTTGCTGATAGTGGACAAATTAGTCATGTAGTTGCAGCAGAAATGGGAGTTGGGCAAACTCAGATCCAAGGGATTATTAAGCATAAGCGAGTTATTATGGCCGATTTGGAGAACAACGTTAAGCTGGAGTGTAAGAGATTACATACAATCACACTAAAATACATGTACACTGCACTTGTGATGTCCCTTAAGGTTTATATGCTACTAACAATAGCCGCAGGAAGCTTCTTTTCATTCCCTAATCATCAAAGGTCTCTCATAAAAGACAACCGTCTTTTGATGTCGGTGTGTTTGAGCAACTGCTTAATATATGAATTGTTTGAAGTTTGAACACCTGTTTTCATGCCTAATTATACCAGCTGGCCTAATAAAAAGCCAGTCCTGTGTTTGACAGTCACAGGTAAGCTGTCAAGTAGTAATTTTATTTAGATGTTGTTTCTGCTGATAAGTGATGATTTAATGTACATGATGGATTAAAGTGGAACTTTTGATTTTATTCTGTTATTTTTCTTGTTGCTAAATAGCTAAACTAAATATATGTATCTTAATAGCATACTACTACTACTACTACTAATGGTAATGCTATTCGGTGCATACTTAGTACATGTATATGTCATGAACCAAGTTTGAGAACTGAACCTGCCTTCAGAGGTCACCTGTCTACAAATGCCACTTTGGCCTTTTCCCATGGGTGGCCGCTGTAGACAGGTTTGACTGTGTTTCATTATCTGAAATCTGTCAATGAGAAATGATTATTCTTAACAATCAACATAAATTGCAATTCATTGCTCTGTAAGATCTTCAGTTTGGATTATAACAATAATTTAGATTCATTCTTATGCTCTGTAAAAGATAATGCTGTATCCTGCTATTAGAGGAATGATTATTGTCTTAAGCATGATTTGGGGGTATATTTATTATCTTATCTTAGATGAGATGAAAAAGTTGAACTAGTCTAGCTGAGTTGTGATGAAAAAGTTGAACTAGTCTAGCTGTGATGAAAAAGTTGAACTAGCCTAGCTGAGTTGTGATGAAAAAGTTGTGGCCTATGTCAAATTCTTGGTGTACCCTTTTTGAAAATTTTGATGGGCCACTGGCCCTATCAGACTGAATCCTAGATTGAACCCTCAACTAGCCATCTATATCTTTTGCTATCTTGTGCACTGTGTCCTGACTATTAGGCATATCCACTAAGTCATTAAGAGGCATGATTTTATCACTAGTGTGATGCAGAAAGCTTGTCATTTATCAGGATTAATTGCTGCTTTGATATAGCACTTAAGTGAGCAAATCATAGAGTATTAAATAAGTTTAAATTTTTCACACTGAATACTCTCGTCATTGAAGGTAATAACGATGGATGGTGCAGGTACTATGAATTTAGAGTTTGTAGGAAACATATTGAAATTAATGATAATGATAATGGGACTTTCCCTCAGTAATCTGAACCAGTACTGGGAGTGATAGTTTAGATGATCAGGCATAAAGAATGCAGGAGAAAATCCACTAATCACTTATTATATCCTGAATAAAAAGTTTGACTTGTTAATGACCAAAATGAAAAATAAGATTTTATTTTGTTAACTCTCCAACAATTTCACCGAAAAAGTACATGACAGCTACAGTATGTGTAGGCACTTATTTTGATTCAATTGTTGGTGATAAATAATCAAAAACTGCCTTTTTTCAGTGATATTTATGTGTATGGGCTGTTTTTTTTAGTAATAAACATAACATACCTGATTAACATCAGCTATGTAATCTGTTTTCAAATTAATAACTTGCAAAAGCTAGGCTTGGTAGGACTATGCCATGTTTCTTGTAGTTTTTGAGACAAACCATGACAAATTGTATCTGTGTTGGAATGTGGGTGTTCCATTTGCATCATATACACTGTGACATGTTCTAGGTCTCACCACCTACTAGAACAACCCTAGCAATCGAAAATTACTCTCTGAACTGGCTGGCATTGTTGTGCAGGAATCCATGGAAAATCTTCATACATCATTATCATTTTGCAGAATGGACTTAATTCTAATTATGGATATTATCTCTTATAGCAGTCATTATATTGGAATGGACATAATTCAAATTTTTGATATGATCTCTTATAGCAGTCATTATATTGGAATGGACTTAATTCTAATTGTGGATATGATCTCTTATAGCAGTCATTATATTGGAATGGACGTAATTCTAATTATGGATATGATCTCTTATAGCAGTCATTATATTGGAATGGACTTAATTCTAATTATGGATATGATCTCTTATAGCAGTCATTATATTGGAATGGACTTCATTCTAATTATGGATATGATCTCTTATAGCAGTCATTATATTGGAATGGATTTAATTCTAATTATGGATATGATCTCTTATAGCAGTCATTATATTGGAATGGACTTCATTCTAATTCTGGATATGATCTCTTATAGCAGTCATTATATTGGAATGGGCGTAATTCTAATTATGGATATGATCTCCTATAGCAGTCATTATATTGGAATGGACTTAATTCTAATTATGGATATGATCTCTTATAGCAGTCATTATATTGGAATGGACATAATTCTAATTATGGATATGATCTCTTAGTGAAGTCATTATATTAGAATGGACTTAATTATAATTATGGATATGATCTCTTAAAGCAGTCATTATATTGGAATGGACTTAATTCTAATTGTGGATATGATCTCTTAGTGAAGTCATTATATTAGAATGGACTTAATTCTAATTATGGATATGATCTCTTAGTGAAGTCATTATATTAGAATGGACTTAATTATAATTATGGATATGATCTCTTAAAGCAGTCATTATATTGGAAAATACTTAATATGAGGGTTTGTACAATTTGTTTCCAAACTGTAGAAAAAATGCTGGTATAAGCTCATCTTATGCATAGTATAATGTAAGCTGGGCCCCTGAAAGTACAAAAGGCCCCATAAACTTAAGGGCCCCCTTTTCTTGGGAAGTTGGGGAAAACATTTTAATTTCATGTTCTTTTCTTAATTTTTAGATTATATGTCTTCAAGAAGTACAGGAAGATCATTATCATGAGTTTTTCCTGCCTGAATTGACCAAACTAGGTGAGTTTGTGCCTCTGTTTAGACAACACATATTCCAGAAAAATTTCATAGACCCATTAAAACCTGTGTTTTTAGACTGACCCAGTAATGCAACATGTAACTGTGCAAGTTAATTCCCCTTATCATGTATCCAAGCTCTCAGTAGGATTTCTCCTTGTCATGTATCCAAGCTCTCAGTGGGATTTCTCCTTGTCATGTATCCAAGCTCTCAGTGGGATTTCTCCTTGTCATGTATCCAAGCTCTCGGTAGGATTTTTAATCTGGGGGTCCCAAACAGAAAAATGAGAGTCCAACATTCAACATTTTTATCAACTATATATATATGTGGGTGTGTATATATATATACACACACAGACACATAAAACATAATGAATTTAAGATATGTTAAAATATTTTGTTATGTATTTCAATTATGTTTATGTGTGTCTGTGTAAGAGGGAGAGAGAAAACAGGTTGAATTCAGATATTTTTTCACATGTATCTATGTCTTTAAACAGGGCACTGGTATGTGTGTGACAGAAACATAGGAATATGAAAAGAAAATTACAATTCAATAAAACATTTAATCATTTAATTTTAAAGCAAACTGTCAGTGGTCATATTAGGAACTTGGGATACATTTATGTGTACAAACACTGATTACAGTCATTTTCATCTATGCACTGGAATTTCACTACACCTCTATTCCTGTCAAAATCCTCAATACTAGGCCCCTCCTGCATAATTCACATTAACTTGGGGACTGTTTCACTCTTTAGGCATGAACGGTTTTTAGTTTGTTATGCACAGAGAAACCTTTCGCATGCTACTGATCTGACATAGGATACCAAAACAATCATGGTTAGCTTTGTAAATTCAGGAAAGAGATCTATGTAGTTTATCAAATCTTTGCAGATAGTAGCAAGTGGTTTTCCTTGGAAATTTCTGAGAACAAGATAAAACTGGGTATAAACCTCTACAGCCTTTTCCAGAATCAATCAAATCATCCAACTTTTTTCCATCTACATCTGTCTCACAAAAATGTCTACATGCTGACTATAGTTCTGTTTCACAACCCTGAATAGCATCTTGAGGAGGCAGAATACATGCAATGTCCATTGATTTTGTTTCAGACATGTTGATCTTCTCAGTTAAAACACATGGGTACTCCTGTGCAGATTTCAGAAACTGCATTATGACATTACTTTTGTCCAGAATCTTGGCCTCCTTGTACACACCATGTGTTTTATTGATTATACCATAAACTGTGTCCAGTTCTTTCCCATTCTGCTCTTTTAAACTTTTTCAGTCTGTCAACTGTAGCTTTCACCATCACCTTTACCACATCTATGTCCATGTCATCTCTCGCTGTACAGAACTTGAGAATTTCTCCAACAATTGTGTCAGCTTTTCCATCTTGAGTCCTTAGTCACTCAAGAAATTGCACCTTTGGTTCAACATGTTAATACACATATATGCTAACCATGTTGATACACATATATGCTAAGTTACTGTCACATCTGTTGTTTTAGCAACAAGTCCAACAAATTCCCAGTTACAGTACCAAGTAAGGTCCACTATGTTGTGCGCAGTAATGGAGCTATCTGTTGATAAAGTGGCACATAGTGTCAGCATGAAGTGCAATTATTATTGCCACGAGTTATTATTACATATCAAACTTCTTGCTGATATTTGAATGGGTTGGTTAGTATTCAGCAGGGTTAACATTAATCATGATTGACCATTGTAGTCTGAGCTCTCTCTCTGTCTCTCTCTGTCTCTCTCTCTCTCTCTCTCAGTCTCTGTCTCTCTCTCTGTCTCTCTCTCTCTCTCTTCTGTGACAAATATAGACTATATCATTTACCTAAATGGATAAGCAATATATTAATTCAACCAGTTAAGATGGGATTAAAAAATTACAAAATTGAAGGGGAAAATATATTCAGTAAGTTCTTTTAAAAAGACATTTTACTATTTAAATAAGGTATCAACAGTGTGACTTATGAGGGACTAACCATCTTAAATTGTCAAGACATTATGATAGATTCAAATGATTTTCAAAATTTAATTAAATGGTATTAGGAATAGAAGTTAATGCATACTGTACTAGTTTTATCCATTTCTTTCTTCGTAGTTGTTTTTTTTTCTTTCTGGGTAAACAGCTAATTTCAAATTAGTAGTAGTAGTAGGGTTTAAGGGCATGTCCGCTGAACACTGACTATATGGTGCCGATAAAAAGTCAAGTTCTAAAAATGTCAAGACTTTTCCAAAAATAAGAAGATAAATACTTTCAGATAAATTCAAATATGATGTATTAGAGCAAGTGTTGGCAACCTATGGCATGCATGCCAACAGTTGCATGCCAGACTCTTTGGAAAGTGCCAAGTCTTTGGAATATGACTTGCCTCATGGCACACAGCACTCTATACAGCACTATACAATTGAGCGGACTGGCACAACAGTTCAAAAAGGTTGCCGATGCCTGTACTAGAAGATCAGATTTAAAAGCTAAGGATTTCGTAACAGAACTTCTTACTGCAAGTGAAACAAATTGCCTTTTTATCAAACCGATTGATGTTAACTTGCAAATAATAACAACATAAAATAAAAAAAATGTATGCAATTGTGATTTTCATTCATTTGTCCATGTAATATTCTTGTAAAACTATAATGGTTGATTATCTTACAATGTTTTTCAAACTCCGGGTGCTGTATTACCGTCTATACTCGCATATAATCCTAATCAAATCCAAACAACATAGACCCGATCTGCCATCGCATAATGCGCCAGCAGATCAGGGTCTATGTTGTTTGTTATACTGATTAGTCTTTTCAAACTGCATAGACCCAGATCTGCTTATACACGAGTATATACGGTAAATGAAAGTACCTTTCTGTTTCATGATAAAAACTGTCACTTATTTAGTGTATTGAAAAATTAGGGTAACAAAAAAAAATTACTGACCATGACATCTGAAAACTAAGGGTGAATGATTAATCTATATATCGATGTATCGATACTTTTTCCATATCGATACAAGAGGTGAAGAATCGATACAAAACGATACTTACCCTTTACAAGGTACTTCAATCTTCAGCAGTCATGAATAATTATTAGTTGTATGCTTTTTTATTCTTTAAATTGAGAATTCATCTGAGACAGCCATAGCAGGCACATGCAGTCATTTCTGTCAGTTAAAAAGAAAAATTATTGACAACAACCACTCGCCTTCTACAGATTAACACAAAGACACAAGGTGACTAACTCGCGTGGTTCAAAATCTGCTCCCACCCCCTCTCCGCCAATTCCATGTTAATATTTTATCCCATCAGCATGTTCAACCACTGATAACATATTAACATATATCAACGTAAAGAAGACATTACAGATTTGTTCCCACATATGATTTAAGTACTTTACTGATCATTTGATGACCTCTTTTACATGAAGTTTCTCTGCTCGCATCTTGTCTACTTGGATCATATTTGAAGCCTACACTTCTGGTGTGTCACGCAGTGAAATATGTTACATTCAGTTCTGATTGGTGGTTATTGTTTGTTCAAGTCCAGGGTAAAACAATAACAACCAATCAGAACTAACTGTTGCTTGTTCACTGCGTGACACACAGGAAATATTGGCAACCAGACTCGATCCAAATAGATACAGAGAAACTTTGAGCAAAAGTGGCTATTTAATGATCTGTAAAGTATTTAAATCCTATGTAGGGACCAAGTTTGGAATGTCTGCATTTACGCTGATATATGTAATCAGCGACTAAATGTGCCGATGGGAAAAGAAAAAATTTACTACAGAATCAGCAAGGGAGCGGATTCCAAACATCACGAGTTATAGCCGCCTTGTTAATTTGTAGAAGCGCAGTGGGTGTTGTCAATAATTTCCTCTTTCTCTGACAGAAACGACTGCCTGCGGCAGTTGTTTTGCATCTGCAGGAAGTACAATGTGAAGGATCTGGTTGTTAGTCATCTCCGCTGCCACAATCAGTCTTATTATAGATAATATTTTCCTTGCACAAGGAAATTGCACTATTTCTTCTGTTTTTAAGATAAAACCGTAATGCAATCCAAATTTAAGTGAAGACATGAAATTGGTAATAAGATGTTTTCAAAGTATTCATGCAGTGCAAACCAAAGGGCATGGTGACCAAGATGAGTCATGCATCTGATCAAATGGAGCAGCCTGAAATGGTCTAAAATGTTGAATTAAAATCTTTTTTTTTTATCTCGTCAAGGATGAGAATGGTATATGAACATATAAGTCTATGTCTCTCTGTAATCTGCACACTGGAAATACAACCAATATGTCAAAACATATAAAACGGCACCACTATACCACTAACAGACCTTCGAAGATGAAAAGACCATCAGGTTGATATGTATATCAATAATGTATCATATCATGGACTGTGTATCGTGAGTCATATTGATATGCGGTAGAGTTGTATCATTTCAACCCTACTAAACACTGAGGGTGCTATTAAAAATTGTAATGACCAAAAATTAAGGGTGTCCAAAAGTTTATGGTATAGATAGTATACACAGTAATTTGTCAGTTCTTGTTTTGTAAGAATCAACAAAAATCACTGTTGCTAAGTTGTTAATCATGAATGCATCTCATGCTTGTAATTTTTTCATCTACAGGATATGATGGCATATACAAAAGACGAACAGGGGACAAAACGGATGGATGTGCCACCTTCTATAAGACATGCAAGTTTGTTGTTCAGGATTCTATCCCTGTTGAATATTACAATCCTGTTGGTGGAGTTGTTCTAGATCGTGACAATGTAGCTTTGATTGTAAAACTGCGTCCCAAGACTAATGATCACATTGCAAATGAATGTCTTTGTGTTGCAAATACCCATCTCCTGTTCAATCCTCGTCAAGGTGGGATTAAGCTAGCTCAACTTGCTGTTCTGCTTGCAGAGATGGATAAACACATGTACAACAGAAATGTTGGAGAACACTGCAGTTTCTACAGTCCAGCAATAATCTGTGGCGACTTTAACTCTGAACCATATAGTGACCTCTACAATTTTGTTGTAAAGGGAAAACTGAAATATGAGGGACTTCTGGCTAGGTTGATCTCTGGGCAAAGTGAAGGTAAGAGAGGAAATAACAAAACCTTATCGAAAGACTTGATTCCAAAGGAAGTTGGAATTTCAGATCATTGTCAGTATTTGCATGTTATCCTTGAAAGAATCATGGGACAACATTCTACATCTAGTCCATTGGCATCAGTAGAACAGAAAATCTCAAATTCTAAGGGGTGTCAAGAACAGGAGCAGGTAGCACTTCGTACATATAGTGATGGTAGACATCACACATATCAATCAGCTACAGTAAGTAAGCAACATCAACATTCTCCTTCATCATTCATGCATGGGAGTGGTAGCAGCAGAATAATACATTCCATTCCGAGGGATTATAAAGTCCAACAAAATTCTGGTTACCTGTTGCATGATCTGAACTTGCAGTCCGTGTACACTCATGGAGTACAGAAAGATGGTTGGTTGAGACCTGAGGTGACAACTCATCATGCTCTGGCAGATTGTACAGTGGATTACATATTTTATGGTGGACTTAAAAGGGATAGGGAAAGGAAACTCACCCTGCTGGAACGGTACAGTCTTCCAACAAGTAGGGATCTCGAATCTTGTGGAGGCCTTCCTAACAATACAGTGCCTTCTGATCATTTTCCACTCATAGCTAAGTTCTTGTTGTCATGAAGAACTATCATATTTGCATGCAAAACAATAAGCATTAGTTCAAAGTTCGTGTGATATTTTTTGTGTACAGATAATCTGAGGGAAAGCATTTGACTTTGAATAATTTGGTTTTCTGGCCAATAGAATTCTCACAGGAAAAATGTTGTATTTTGTTTGAATGCACACAAAAGTTAGGAAAAGGAGAACATTTTGTGTTGATCTGGTCAGATGTATTGAATGAAATTGATATTGTTTTGAAAGGATTATATGGATAACTAATTTCAGTTGGTGTTTAATTAAACAATTTCTGAAACATTGTAATGATTTTTAAAGAAGTTAAATTGTTTTGTACCTATTTGGAAAGAAAGTGTGGTTTTAATGAGGGATTGATAAATTTAATTTGTAAAACAGATACAGAGCTCTAAATAAGCAGCATATTTGCATATTTTGCATATACAGTTAAACTAAAAATGCATAAAGAAATTTTCAGCTGCTTACAAATTTAGCAAAGCAGTTTAATATTAAGCATGCAGTCCAGAGTTGTCAGCATATTGCTCCAGCTGTAAGCACAGTCTGTTGTTTAATGGCATGTTTGATTAATATAAATTGGTTCAAATTCAAGATCTTCCATGCTTGTTTGAAATAGTGGTATTTAAGCACCCTGAGCTAGTCATGGTCACTAAGTCATGGTACAAGTTTTGTGTTTTGCAGTGTTGACAAAATACCACTACATTGAATTTTTAAAAGAGCACAATTAGTTCCAAAACCAGGGAGTAAAATACCCAATTTTTTAGTTCTTATCTTGAGCTTTGCAAATAACTTCCTGAGTTTTCTGACTACCACATGACACGGTATGTTTGAAACTAATGTGTATGTAAAGTATCATAGCAATATTATTTGCATTTCCATAAACAATTGGTTGATGAGTATATGAAATATACTGTCATCAGAGCTTACTTTCAATAATTTTGGATTAAGTTTTGACAAAAAAAGTTTGATGATGAATAACATAGTTCAGGGAGTAATGGTTACAATGATAAATCATTTACAGTGGTCCCCCTCTTGAACGGTCCTTGGACTAGAGAGCACCCGCTTTATATGACCAGAATTCCTTGGCAATGATGAGTTTGTGTTAAAAAAGTCCCTCTCTAGGATGGCCACCCCTGTAACGCAGCCAGCAGTAGGCATATTAGTGCAAAACCTGTCAAAAATACCCCTTATGAACAGCCACATAATGGGCTTTACAGATAGAAATCTCACAAATATTTGTTGATTTCTTATTTCAACACATTGGCATTTGTTCCACTATGCCAAAAAAATATCTAACTTTAATCCATACAAAGAGGTGAGTAATCTGATTATCCTTACTGCAGTGTGTTCCTTTGATGTTATGTTTTGTCACTTTTTTTATTGGCAAGGTGGTTTTGCACTGTGATTGGTGATTATTGAGAATTATATTTAAAAAACATTCATATAAGTTGTAAAAGATTGATTCAATAGCATGCCGCTGATTTTGAAATGAAAATATTAAATATTTAAAAATCAGTCCTACTTTTCATACTTTATATGTAATTATTACTCAGACTTGTCTAACCCCCCACTAGAAAGCCCACCTTTCTTGTAAGGCCACTTTCCTGTTGCAGAAAGGGTGGCCTTATAAGAGGGGGACCACTGTTTTGCGACTGTAAATCAGAAAGGTGGAAAATCCATCTTTAAGATATATATGTTTAGTCTAATACACAGCTGTAAATTTAGTTATGGTTGCCCTTAGTCTTTCAGATACTTTCAATTGACTGTAAATTTAGTTATGGTTGCCCTTAGTCTTTCAGATACTTTCAATTGACTGTAGGTCAGTATAAGGTACAGTTAGGAATGCAAACTCTGCAGTTCCGGATCAATGCAGAAAAGTCTTACAACTGCTTGAAATTAATAAAAATCCATGGTAGGCAAGCTTCTTTCAGTGTGCAACAGGTACAGTCTACATGTAACTTGTTTTGCATGTGATCTCTGAATGTAGCAGAGCCAATTTCAGCAGTAGTAGTTTGTTTTAACACAGATCAACATGTGATGTAATTTCCACTGGCATATCATGCTTGGCCATAATGGCTGTCTTTCCCAAGACATTAAATTGCGATATTCTTTGGGTTTTTTTCTGTGATGTCAGTTTGAACTTTATGAATTCTGGACACATGTACTTTATTATTATGCCAATTCCTTCATAATTTGAATTTGTAGCTTATGAAAACAAAGACATAATGGTTCTCTTTATAGTACCATATGTACTCATTTATAAGTTGATTCCAACTGCAAACTGCACAGACCAAGATCTGCTGTCGCATAATGCACTGGCATATTCAGGTCTATGCAGTTTGTTATGAGTAAACAGTTGAACAAGCAGCATAGACTCTGATCTGCTGGCACATTATACAATAGCAGATTAGGGTCTGTGTTGTTTGCAGTTGGACTAGTCATAGTGGGAGAGGAAGGGAATGAAGAATGTGAAATTACTGTACAGAGAAAAAAGTATTCAGAATATTTTCAGTCATATGCTTTCAATAATTGATTCCTTGATTTCCATTCTGATCCCTTCCCTATCAGGAAGAAAGCATAGCAGCTTTTTTGGTCATAAACTGCTCTGTAAAAAGAGTAGATATTTACTGCTTACTAAGTAATGTACGCAAACATTTGTAATAACGTTGCTCTCATGTCTAACAAGGGCAGCAAGCAATGTCTCTGATACATATATCTCTGTAGTGATGAAACAGTATCATATATACTTGTGTATACGAGTCCAAATGCAAACAACATAGACCCTGATCTGCCAATATGACAGCAGATCTGAGTCAATGCAGTTTGCAGTTGGTATCAGATTATACATGAGTATATATGGTAAGTGCTGCAAAATGTTAATAAATAAATATTGCATTTCGTAGAGGATTGCCATCATGGAGATGCTCTGTATGGCATTTTGTTGTGAATATCAAACTGTAATTGGGAAATGCAGAACCATACTTAATAAAATTAATTTTTGTATGGCAAGAAAGTCACATTGGTTATCAAATTTGTCATGTGACAGAAGTTAAATAGATTATATTACTTTTCCACGATTAGTCCATCTTTTGGTTTCAGTAAAGATCACAGCTGATTTAAACTGATTCTTGGATTTTCAAGAGCTATCATGTTCCGATAGAGAACCCCCACATGATTATATTGATGATTGCAAACTTTGACCAAAATGTGAATTGAAGCACTTACTTTGGTTATTTATTTGACTTTTTTAAAGCTGCAAAGTTCAAAAGATGAGCTTTGCGATTCAAATGATTTGTTACAAACTTCAATCTTGCATTTTATCTATTGTAATATCATTTGCTTCAGATATGTAGTAATTCATGAGATATTTTGGGTAAATTTCTTGTGAATATGGGTGTATTTGCTGTAAAAATATAATCTCCTGTATGTAATGCACACCATCAATTACCAACTGATCTTCATGTTTAATCAACTCTTTATTCAAATAAGTGTAATAATTTCATTTTTAAGGATGTCAAAGAATATGCTTTTATGACTTCAGATATGACAGAGACGGCAGTCTGTTTCCATATATCATTACATACAAGTTATTCATTCACTTCTGTGTTTGAACATGCAAGAGAATATTCAGACCAACCATTCACATTCTTAAAACCTGTAAAACCTCTCTATACATACAGAGTAAAATTTAAAACAAAAGCTCAATGGATTTAGGCCTTGTGACTCTGACATGACTCTGGTATCCAATTGTAAAGCATGGAAAACGATGTTTCCTGATTTATCTTGCATTTGTCCACAAGCAGAGCATGTACATTTTGTGACTCCAACAAAACTGTCTAGGAACAAAATGGATGAACAATTCACAAATAGTCTCGGTGAATTGTTTTCAGACTAAGTAGCACAGCTTTGAGCTCTTCATAGAGAGGTTTATTCATGTTAAGGATAGTTTTGAAGTGCTTGGAAAACTTGATTGAGCTCTAGTATTACATTGAAGTCTCTAAGATACTATAGTCTTTTTACAGTTCCAGATTGGAAAATCTGCTTCTGAGAGGTTCAGAAAGAGACCTCTCTGCATAATAATAAATGGCATTGAACCTTTTTCGGCAAGAAATAGATAGCTGTAGTCTAAGTGATACCACATCAGGGTTTCTTTCTCACAGAAACACAGGTGAAGTTTCATGCACACAGTAAATATTGCTTTGCAGGCAACAAAACTGTCTCCAACAAGAATAAAAGATATTATGCAGTGTACCAGAATCATCAATGATCTTATTCTTTACTTAGGGCATGGCTTTGGTCACTGGGCATTTTTGATGACTGTAAAACAGCTTCAAATCCATGAATATATTATTTTTTCAGATCATATTTTATTTGTCACCAGAAAGACTAAACAGCATTATTTAAATTAACTTGCAAACCACATTCTAGGACATATCAGTAAATACAGTTTCAAATATTGTGATAGGCATTGCATGTTTCTCACTACACTATTTGAGATATTTTGACCTTGCTTCAATAATATATACTGAAGATCTGCACTAAGAAATGGTATTGATATGGCTAGAGATTTCTTTTTGTTTTCATGTAAAACTTTGACAGTTACTATTTATATTTCTCCTTTCCTGTTCCCTCAAATAGATAGCACATGAAACATTTCCATATCATAATATTTATAATTTCAGTGTTGGAAAAATTGTAGAAAGGGCTGCATTTAAAAACTTGGCACTCAAAAGAATAATAAAACTATTGTTCCAACCACATGGCTTAAATGTTAGTTTGTTGTAGTATTCACACTAATCGTGTTAGAAGTGTGAAGCACCTTTGTACAAATTTCCTAATTTTCTGAAGAAGATAAAGCAAGGATATTATAAGTTTTATTGAAATCCACAATTTATCTTAGAATTACTCATTAAAGTTTCTGCAAAATATTAAAAAGTAATTTTTCTGGGCAAAAGTATTCAACAATCAGCAGTGATATGTATTTATTCCATCTTAGTTATGCTATTTTGTAATAAGAGTCCAGAATCAATTCTGGGACATGTGAATCGTGATTGTGGGATTCATGCTTATTTATAAAAACATAATGCTGAAAAATCAACTGAATGCATGAAAATCACGTGTGACATTTTCAAACCTTTCTTCATTTAATCCTTCTTATATTAAGAAAATTCCTTCGTTTTTCTCAAAGGGGTGGGTGGGTGGGATTTCCCTCCTAAATTATCAGTTCTAGAATAGACCCTGAGAGTAACTTGGTGTAACAACATGGCTCTTAAAACCTGTAACTGTCCTAGCTTCTTTTTATAAGATATAAATGAAATTGTCATGGTGGTCCTATGTTAAGTGTTTGATATTCAAAGAGAAATGTCATATGAAGTTTGGAGCAGGAATTGTTCGAAGCTCAGTTCAGGTGAAGTTTCTCCATAACAGTGAGGATGATAGTGCAGAAAATCACTGATGCAAAGCAGAGGTTGATGGTGATTTTCAAAGGAGACAGTATTCAGCATCTTCCTGTAGAAACTTAATATTTATTTTATTATACTGATGTTCATCTTCCATACTCAAGTGACTCTGAATAGCTGTTATATATGTATGGAACTAAATGAATTTTATAACTACAGGTATGTGCTTTGAGTATGTAGGATTCCTCATGACCATCCTTCCATCCATTATGCAGTTGTGTGAATGCAGTTAATCTTGCCAGTTTTGATGCTTTGCTGTGAAATTTGGTATGTATTATGGTCATTGTCTAAAATTTTGCATATTGACAGATCACTTTGTTCATATTTTCATCAGTTATTAACCTTTTTGACTTGAAGCAGAATGCAGTATATGACATAATCGTCTGAACACAGTTGGCCACAGTTTTCATTGAATGGCTGTGAAATTTTGTACATATTATGTTTATCATCTGATAAAAAATGACTATGCTCACATGATTTTGTGTTACTTGTTGCCTGTTCTGACTTGCAGCTGAATGCCATGTTTGACAGAATCTTTTTAACACAAATATTCTCACCGTTTTTGATGGGTGGTTGTGAAGCTTGGTACATACATGAAATTTGCTTATCATCGGAAAATGTGCATTTTGACAAAATGCTACTTTTTTGCAATTTTTATGGGAGTTATTGCCCTATTTGACTTGAAGCTGGATGTGGTGTTTGACAGAATCTTGTGAATGCATCCAGTGTGGCAGTTTATTGTTGTTGAGCCCTCCTTGTGGAAGCTTGACATAACGATCACTTTGGCATCCATGTGTGTCTGTCTGTACAATGTTATGTCCATATATCTGTCTGTACAACATTATGTCCATACGTCTGTCTGTACAACGTTATGTCCATAGGTCTGTCAACAACCTAGATTAACCTCAATGTGAAGGTCTTTGACTTTCCTTTTATTTCAGTACAATTTTATATCATCCTCATTGGATTTGGAGGGGTGGACTAGCCAGCTTTTTATTCATGAATTGCTGTGAAATTTGGTACATTGAATCGGTTCACAGATTAAGATGGGCATATTAAAAAACCACTGTGCTCCTGCAATTTAAAAATTATTTCTTCTTTGACTTGTAACTTGATGCAACATTTTACAGTCTTATGAACACAGTTAGTCTTGCTGTTTTCAATACATTACTGTGAAACTTTGTATATATTATTATCATCATCAGAAAGTGCACATCTTAACCACTCATTGAACTTTGGGGTCCAGCAATTTTATAAGATTATTGCACCTTTGTACTTAAACTTGCAACAGAATGCAATATGTGACATAATCTTGGCAATGCAACTAGTCCTGCAGTTAAAGATGCATGTATGTCATACTTTGCAGATATTATAACGGGTTTCAGTAAGAAACAAAGTAGCAGGCTATATTGTAAAATTAGCCAGGAGTTGCAGGGGCAAGGCCTCTGCTCAGTGTCCAGGGAACAACGCTTCTGATAGGGGGATCATTGGGGCCAATGTCACCCATAAGCCGAAATAGTGTGTTTGTATGAACTGAATTGAAACTGTCTCTCCTTGATGGAAAAATGTAAACAAAATTATTTTTTTAATGAATATATTAGATAGATGATTTTTTTTTTTAATCTGAAGAAAAGAACCAAGGGACAATTTTCTAGAAGAAAAAAAATTAATTTTTACCTCTACTGGTCATAGACCTGAGGAGCTTCTGTGATGGCTTCTTGTCTGTCATCTGATGTCTGGCCAGCCAGTAGCACAATTTTATTATCATTACACCTCCTAAACTACTTGGAGGATAGCCATGAAACTTTATGCACACATTCAGCCCAATGTCTACTTGATTCTAAATGAAATGGTGCTGCACAGATATCCAATATGGTCACCACAGCAGTCATCTTGAAAATCTTATTATTGCTACCATTCCTGAATGGATGGTCATATCAACATAGGGTTTTCACTGAAAGACTTCTTTTAATGTCTAGTTGGTCCTAAATGAAAATTGCAACAATCTGATGTACAGTATGGCTATGGCAGCCATCTTGAAAATCGTGTTGCTTCTGTTCCTTAATGGAAAGTCATATTGACATGGGGTTTTCAGTAAAAGACTTTTATGGTTTCTAACTGGTTTGAAATGAAAATGGTAGCGATCTGATCTCCAATATGGCCACCACGGTAGCCATCTTGACAATCTTGTTATTGCTACTCTTCCTAAATTGAAGTCATATTGGCATGGGGTTTCCTATGATGTCTAGTTGGTTCTAAGTGAAAATAGTGCTACCAGAACATCCAGTATGGCCACCACAGAAGCCGACTTGAAAATCTTGTTTTGTTGCTACTACACTTGAATGGTCATATCAACATGGAGTTTTCACTAAAAGACTTCTTATGATGTCTAGTTGGTCCTTAAATGAAAATAGTGCCGATCTGACATCCAATATGGTCACCATGGCATTCATCTTAAAAATCTAGTTATTGCCACTCCTAATAAATGGAAAGTCATATTGACGTGTGGTTTTCACCAGAATAATTATGATATCTAGTTGGTCCTGAATGAAAAAAGTGAGACGTCAAATATGGCTGCCAGAATGAACATATTGAAACTCTTGTCACTAATTCTCCTGAATGGTTGGTCATATAAATATGGGGTTTTTATTAAAGTCTTCTAATGGTCTCCAATTTGTCTTAAATACAAATGGTGCCAATTGTACCTCCAATATAACTGCTGCAGTGGTTGATTTGAAACTCCTAATGCTTAAGAATATCAGAGATGGTATCAACACTTGGCAGTTAAAAAGAAGAAATAGTCTTATCTTGAATTAATGGAAATTCTTTTTTGTAAAGTAGAGCGTTAGTTCCTTTGAAGGACTCTTTGTTTCAAAGTTAATATAGTTTTACTTATGAAATGTTTAGTGTTTGACTGTTTTGCCTTTATTTTATCTCCTTTTCTATCCCCATGTATATAGATTTCCAGCATTTAACATGGTACAGTGAACCATAAAAATTGCCATTGTGAGCTGTAGAATTTTTAGCTTTCCTGGCAGAAGGACTTGTGAACTTAAGGCAGGGCCCTCCATTGGTTGTCCATGTGTCATCCATCCACCCACCTTTGCTTTGCTACTTGGTCTTGAAAACTATTTGGCCAATTTGGATCAAATTTGTCAAGAATGCTCCTTAGGACATGTGCCCAAATTTTGTTTTAGATGACTCTCCTAGCAACAGTATGGCTTCCTTTGCAAGCAAAATGGAAAACCTGTTCAGTTTAGTGACCATGTAGAAAATCCTTTGTTGACCTCTTCAAAGTGACAGTCAAAATTTAATAAGACTTAGAATGATTGTTAGGATATGCTTTCAAAATTCTGTCATGGAGGGGTCTTCCTTAGGAATAGTGTGACTTCCATAGCAATCATATGGAAAACCTATTTTCAACTTTTCCAGAACAGCTTAGCTAATTTTAATCAAACTTTGTAGGAATGTTTATGTCATGCTCTCTCAACATTGTTTTCAGGGTGGTCTTTCTAGCAACTGTGTGGATTCCTTAGCAACTAGGTGGTAAACGTATTCTCGACCTCTCTTGAACAGCTTAGGCTATTTTGAACAAATTTTACAGGAATGTTTCATACAACATAGTTTACCAGGGTTGTATTTGGAATGGTTCTCCAAGCAATGATGTGGCTTTCATAGCAACCATATATAAAACCTACTCTAAAAATGGCTGGACCAGTTTTGATCAAACTTGGAGGGATGTTTCTTACAACATGTTCTATACAATATGTGTACAGGGTGGATCCCCTAGCTTTTGTGAGGCTTTGGTAGCAGCCATGTGGAAAACCTATTTTCAACTTATCCCTGAACACCTGAGTCAATTTTGATTCAACTTTGGACAATTTTTAGGACATTTTGTACCAGATTTGTGACCAGGATGGCTCCTGGAGCATCTGTATAGCTCCCTTAGCAACTAGGTGGAGAAGCTATTTTCAACTTAACCAAAACAGCAGAGCTTTTTTTATTCTTCATACTTGGGATGATTATTAGGACATGCACAACCAGAATTTCATCTGGGTCTCCCCGGGTAATGGTATGGTTCCATAGCAACTAGGTAGAAAACCTATTTTTGACTTCTCCAGAACAATTCAGGCAATTTGATCAAACTTGAAGGAAATGTTTCCCAGCTGTGCCAGAATTGTGTTTGGGGTGGCTCCATTAACAATAGTGTGGCTTGCATAGCAACTACATGGATAATCTACAAATGTGACTATTATAACCAATGTATAAAAACAACAAACAATCATAGAACTACTTTCTCCCAAAAGAGCTAACCATATCAAAACAGAGTTGATGGGTAGGGTACAGACATGCACACCTTTCACATTCATGCAAAAGATGTGAATACACCATCTAGTCCAGTTGAAGTTACCAGGAGTAGAAACACAGTTAAACATCATGTCATATACCACCATTTCAACAAAATAGCTGCAGATTATCCTGACATGGATGCCCTTAAATCCAAAGCACCTGCCTTATTACTATTACTTCATTTGCCTTTTAGATCAGTGTATGTCAGGTGAGCGATATCAGTCCCATTTTGGCTTCTTGCTTATTGGACATAATCTGAGCTTTGGAGAAGATAGCCCTAGATCTATAGTAATTGTATATCTTGAAAGTCTTGTTTTTTTCTTTATAAATTAAAACAAGTGAAGCAGTTGGGATCCAAAGCAAAATCTGAAGGTTTCAAAGTAAACAAAAACTGGCCCACTTGAGGAAATCTTTGCATATTGCTTCCAAGAGCTTTGCTTAAGAAAAATTATTACAGTACCGTATATGCTCACGTATGATCCAGGTCCAAATGCAAACAACATAGACCCTGAACTGCCATCGCATAATGTGCTGGAAGATCAGGGTCTGTGTTGTTTGTTCTACTGATTAGTCTTTACAAATTGCATAGACCCAGATCTGCTGGCATATTATGCAATGGCAGATCTGGGTCTATGCAGTTTGCAGTTGGTAACGAGTATGTACAATAAATCATAATACTTTTGCATAATCAAATGTGTGCTAATTAAATAAATGTAACATATTTACAACATTAAATTTTGATTATTTACTTATCAACAATATGCCCAGTGTTTACCTAAAATCTGCTTGCATGAATACAATTATTGCAGATTTAGTTTGATTGCTAATTTTGAAAATGTTTTACGCTTGTGGAAATTTTGTGATTGTCATTATAAAAGACAGAATTACATCATACAGTTATAAGAATACTTTTTAAATCATAGTAGTAATAATAAATTGAGTAGCTCATATAAAAGATACATGGAAATGTGCACTACCAGTAGGTTTATTTTCCAAATTAATAGGGTTTAGCAAAGATCAGTAAAGACATCTTTTTTAGCATACTGTATTGTATGAAGTGGAATGACTAGGGTCTCAATCTGTTTTAGAATTTTAAAAGTCCTCAATATATATCCAGATAATCTGATTTTGTGATCACATGGAATTGTACTTCATGCTGATTCCAACTTTCCACTGGTATCATCCATATTTGATTCAGCAGTATGGAAAACTTGCATGAGTCTCTTTTGTTTCAATCATTCTTTTGATAGAGTTATGACCCTTTTACATTTCTTAAATCTTGTTGTGTATGTATTGTATTTGTACATTCTTTGTGAAGTTTTTGCATTTAGCTCACCTTTTTTACATACTGTTATATCTGGAATCAAAAAACTTGGTGACTGGACGGATCTTGGGGAATACTATACACTTGTAACAAAAGTAGATCACTATGACCCATGCTTCATGCTTCGTTGACTTTGAGTAAATTTTGTGTTGATTTTTTTCATCAAGCTCTGTTCATCTTAGAATTATCAAACTAGATGATTGTATGCATATCTATTAGTATCACACCCTTACAACAAAAGAAGGCCACTGAAATCTACGTTTCACATTTTTATGGCTTGGAAATTAACTGGCCTTCCTCAAAAACCCACTGGCCAGCTGACCAGCAACTAAATCGACCCATGGTAATGCATTTTGAGTTCTAGACCTTCATCACCAAAGTAGGTCACTGTGTCCCATGTTTCATGCTTCACTGACTTCAGTTACATTTTGTTTTATGTTTATTTCTCAAGCACTGTTCATGCTAGAATCATTAAAGTAGATGATTATGTGCATCTTTATTAGTACCACACCCATACCACAAGAGAATGTCATTGTGACCTACATTTCAATTTGGTTTAGGTTAAGTTTTGCATTTAGTTCATGACCACATATATTTTCTGCATGCTATGTGCATACTACACAATCTAGAATCATGAAACTTGATGAGATGCATCTAAATGAACACTACTCCATAATTGCAAAGGTAGGTTATTATGGGATACGTTGCACTTCATTGACTTTGCTTAAGTTTTGTGTTTAATGTTCATTTTTCATTTTGTAATGACCCTAACCTATCCTTTGCTTATTTTGTTCAATCCATTTTGCGGATTTCTACATTACTTTTCTCATTTGTTTATATTTTCAGAGTTCTTTCATCTTTCAAGGGATATTAATAAAATGCTGAAATCTATTTGGCCAATGTCTTCTGTTCATTATTTTCTATATCTGTTTACATGTTTCTTTGAATTACTACCGTATATGTATTAATTTTTTTTTTTTTTCCTAGAGTTTTGTTTTTAAGTTCACATTTCTTTATATTTCAATTTTTCGAAGAAAAATGCGAGACATAACAATGATAATGGCGGCGGCGGATGTAGTATCAACTGAATGTTAAAGTTTGTGTGCAAGACCATAACTCTGAAATAGGAGAGATATCAGCTAAAAGGAACTCTTGCTATTCTGAAATAGGAGAGATATCAGCTAAAAGGAACTCTTGCTATTCTGAAATAGGAGAGATATCAGCTAAAAGGAACTCTTGCTATTCTGAGCGACATTTGATCAGGCGTATGATTTCCCATATTGCTGAACAGATTTTAAAACATATACAGAATGTTAACTTGCATCGTTAAGACATTGACTGAGTTTGATTATGAACAGCAGCTTTGCAAATTGATACTATTCTACATTTTAAAAAAATTTTTTTATTAGACTAAATTGATCAGCTTGTATGAACAGTATGTTGAGGTTTATGCGCCCTTCTTGGTCATTACACCATGTATTTTGGCCATATGGCTTCCAATGAGCAAAGCAGAAATTATGCATTGTAATTAATTTTAACTGATAGGAGTACCTGGATTATAGTATTGTAATTGCAAATAGGTTTATAATATTTAATCAACTGCCACCAGAACAAGCAATATAATTTTTTGTTTTAAGTTTCTAAAACTTCATCAGAAAATGACAAAGTCGAAAAGATTCAAAACAATGTTGACACCAGCCATATAAATGTACATGAGAGCACATGCACAGGCGTCTTCATACCATAGTCTGACCGAGTTTGAATTTGGATCGTGTGAAGCCATTTGGCCACGTACGACTATCACACTATAGTGTTCATCTATTCATACTATAGTGGCCACTGGTGTTGCGGTTGAGTAACATCGGCTTTACAACTTCATGTTTATGGGGTTAATTCAAAATAAAATCTGGATCTTTTGGACTTTGTGACCAAGAAGTATAATGACCAAGAAGGGCACATAAAACCTTAAACCATTTTAATTTACACCCAGATACATGTACTTGGAAAACGATATAGAGGATATTTACGTTTTTTCAGTAGAAATATTTCCTTATATCTACAAAAAAAAAAACGTAAATTTTATTTTTAATAAATGTTTTTAAGGCAAAAACCATCGATTGGCATGGATTGTTTCTCCATTCTATGCCAGTGCGATTAACGGCTGCATTACTACAGCGATAAAAAAAAGTTCCGAAATTTGTAATAATATTAGGACAGCGACCTTATACAAATTTAGCTTGTATAAATAATGCTTCAAATTGTGTATTTTGTCAAAGTAATGACTGTTTTCAAACGAAAATGAAGAGATTTTTATTTTCGTTAACACATTTCTTGCGCGGATTGATACAGTGAACATTGTAGAGGTGGGGATACTATAGAAACATTACAGAGCGGTCACATCCGACAGATTTCAGAGCGTAACATCTTTAAACAAATTTTTTTTTATAATTGTGAGTTTACTTGTATGGATCTGCTGGGTTCTTTATTTTGTTCATTTCTGCATTCAAACATTAATTTTTTTGGCCTTGGCTTTTTTCTAGTCTCGTTCGGTAACAGGTGCACCCAAATATCGATTGCCACTTAATTTCGGTTTACAATCAACACTCATCAATACCCAATTACTCCATTTTCAGACATGATTATGATTGTGTTGAGAGTAAGAATTGCTACTTAAATAATTTTATTATTATATTTAACCAAGCTTTTTTCTTAAAAATGTGTCGGTTGTAGAGTGTAAACGGCACACGATACTGTGTGGATGACAGAAAATAGAATAGCAACAGTTCATGTAAGTTCACTCACTAGTCATTTGCAGGACTCGCGTGGAAAACTAATTTTAAAAAGTTAATACTTTGAAGCCTTTTTTTTTTTTTAACCATAATACTAACATATTCGTCACCTGTGCTTCCCACCCACCTCGCAGCCCAACAAGGCGACAGAGATTTACGCTAATTTTATTGCGTGTCTTATGTCAGGGCTAGTGATATACTCGACAAAGAACAAATGTTACTCAATTGACCCTTGCCAACGCCCTCAGAGGCTATGTGTTTTGTAAGGTCCCAAGAACAACAATGTTTCTTTGATCACAATGTGACCTTGGAAAAAGTATGGAGGTCAGTGACACTGAATATCTTTAACATAGCCCTGAAGCTTGGCGCAACTAACCAATTGATCAGACCTGACTCTTCTGACGACCTGCCTCGCTGAATTTGAGGCCGAAGTAGTGTGTTGCATGGGAGTGGCAACTATCGGCCGCTCCTCTAGTCAACTACCAGGATCCTTTCCTCCAAAGACACGGGATGCAACCCACAGCAAGCAGGTTGCCTCCACTCAGTCGCCTCGTACGACATGCAGCGGGCATACTCTACAACCCCGAACCCACATGGGGTTTTTCTGGATGAATGACTTACTTACTCATCTATCTGTGTATATATATATATATATATATATATATATATATATATATATATATATATATATATATATATATATATATATATGTGTGTGTGTGTGTGTGTGTGTACACACACACACACTGCCATTTTTTAGGCAATAAGACATAGAAGAACAGGTATACTTTTTACACAACCTTCAAAAAAAAATGTTTTGTGATGTGCAAAATAATGTGTGACATAAAAACATATATGTGAATAGCAGTTAGGGTCGATTATATCCGTGTTTTGTTTTTTTTTACGAGATTTTCGCATCTACATTGTTTGCAACATGACGTGTTCCGCCTTCAAAAGTAGAGATGACCGTGAAGTCCAATGAGAAGACAGTTGGATAATTCCATGTTTCTAACTAATGTATGTGGTTGACGTTATATGCATACAGTAAAACTCCTCAAAACCGAAACCTCAGTATACCGAAATCCCCTCAAGACCGACATTTTTTTAAAAACCCGAATTTTTTCTTCTTTAATATCATCATTTTCCCCTAGTAAACCGAAACCCATAAACTCTGAATACCGAATCAAATTTCGATCGCAAAATTTAGTTTTATGCTTAAAAAAAACCCCCATAAAACCAAAACTCAATTCAAACTTGGAAATATGTTTTAGCTACTAAATTCCTGACACACGCTGGAAAAGATTGATTACGGTTGGCAAGTACTGTAGTCGACTTACCTGTGAGACAAAGACCTGGAAAATGTCCCAAGGGCACGCGAGGTTAAAACAATACTTGGGACGCGCGCCGACACAGATTAGGGCTGACAATAGGCTAATCTGGTCTTTGGACCATACAAAAAAGCCAGCTTTTAAGGCTAATTACATGTATTAATAACTAAATGCTTGTAGGCAAGCCATTTAAGAAAGACTATGTTTATCTGTTGGTTGCCTAATTGTGATTGATGCTATTCATTTGTATACATGATCAATATAACATTGTGTGCTTGTTTTTTAAATTAAATATCAGGGCTTTATTAACCAGACATGTGGCCCTCGCCTTTGTTGCTTTGCCGACGGATACACAAATATTAACTAAATGGATAAATAATGTAAACAAACAGATGAGTCGGCAGGAGAGATAAATCGTTATGTTTTTGGACAATGCTACATCACACGGACCTGATCTACGTCTGAGTCACATGACATTGAAATTCCTACCAGCTAACACGACATCACATTTCCAGCCTCTTTAATTCGTGCATTCACGGCTAGATATCGGAAACATCTGCTGCGTTGTCTTGTGGCTAAGATTGATTGTGCAGACAGTGCTAGTGAACTTTGTAAACAAATTACTATGTTGGATGCAATCCAATGGATTTAAAAAACCTTTTCAGAGACGACGCCTGGTACAATAATGAAGTGTTTTGAAGTTGCCGGCTTCCCTATTAACAACGATAATGTCAATGAGGATGACGATGAGGACGATATTCCCTTGGCTCGACTGGCTCATGAATTACGACTGGACATTGACCCTGAACGCCTACATAATTTTGACAATGATGTTCCTGTTGAGGATAATTCCGATGGCTGGCTGGGAGAGTGAACTTGAGTCGCGGTTTCGTGAAAGCAATCAGGCCGATGATGAAAGCGATGAATATGAAGATGAGAATGTATGTTCTGAGGCACCTGGCAGTGATATGACATACCCTGAAGTTTTAGATCTTATAGAAAGATTAAACAATTTCGCGATTGCTAAAGATGAACGCTATTTGGCTACGGCACAAAACATGGAGTCATTAAAACAGGCCACATTAGTTAAAGAAAGATGTAAGAAAAAACAGACAACGCCAGGCTCTTGAACTGTAAACATTGTGAATTATATGGAGTATTTAAACATTGAGGAGTATCATTCAGAATTCCAATGGACTTATAGTAAAGTTATAAAGGTATCTCATTCCTCAGATGTTTCTTGTGACAAGGACTGTATTTTTATGCGGAGCAAATGTAATTGTACATGTGACAGGATATGATTTTCGGTAGAATTGTATATTGTTCAGCTAATTCTTCATTAAATACATGTATTAAAAAAAAATAATAAAAAAATATCAGATTTCTTAATTTTGTGCACTCTTACACACACAGACACAGATGCTCTCATAATTATATTCTCCTCCCCCCCCCCTCTCTCTCGCTCTCTCTCGTCACATACGCGCTTAGAAAAATACTTTTTTCATAGCTGCAAAAACCTCAGTAAACCGAAAACTTCTCAAAACTGAAAAAACAATTAGGGTCCCAAGGGTTATTGGTTTTGAGGGGTTTAACTCTCTCTCTCTCTCTCTCTCTCTCTCTCTCTCTCTCTCTCTCTCTCTCTCTCTCTCTCTATATATATATATATATATATATATATATATATATATATATATATATATATGTATGTATCGTCAAGTATTGTATTGTTTGCTTACTTGTATCTCTTAGAGATGTCCTTATCTACTGCGCATCTGGAGAGATCACGAGGCAATAATTACTGTATTCAGCCATATATTTGTCAATCATGTCGTCTTAAGAAAATAATTTGCAAGCATAACAATGGCACAGTCGGTCTACGCAAGAGTCAACAATCCCGATCGGACAAGCGTAGGGAGTGAACAATCACCTCCAATTCGTACTCGGACGCCTTTGGAGTATATAGATGTATTATACACACATCTTTATTTTTGTTACCTTTTTTCATACATATATCAGGGCAATACAGTAGGCAAAACTCGAGTACGGGGGTATCCGACAGTCAGAAAAAGAAATAAAATCGATAACACCACCACTATTTATATGTTACACCTACCTTTAGTGAATTGTCGGTAAGATGGCGTACAGAAGTTGACGAATATGGTAACTGACAGTAGAGATGAAACGCCTCTTTTCATTATTTATCAAGTACAATGATATAAATAAGGAAAATTCTTAGCCAAGATCATGTTAATGTATGTACCCAGAAATGTCTCCATTTGAAGTTTTATTTCTCGTGTCTTTTTGCGGAGTGCCCTACAGTCTGTACATTTCATCAATATGGTTATACCTTCTGGTACTGTTCTTTCTTTCCATCTGTCTAGAGCTCACAAAGAGACAGAGGACAGGGGAGATTGATATAAATGGCCGCGGAGTCGTGATTTCAGGTTGTGACACAGGTAAGAATGATTATGGTTTGTGGGTTTAACACCATTTTTCAGCACATGATAGGCTATTCATGGCGGCCAGTATATTTGGTGAAGGAAGAACCACCGACCCACGGGAAGCTTCTGGTAAGCTTTCTCACATACCCGCATTGGTCGAGCCGAGACTCGAACCCACGAGTATAGAGGTGAAATCTCATTGATCTGTAAAGGCGAGTGCCTTAGACCAGGGGTCTCCAAACTACCGTCCGCGGCTTCGATTTGTCCGGCCCGCGGTGTTGTACTTTTTTTAAAACGATTTTGCATATATTTAAATTTTTCACAGTCGCTTCGGCCCGCAAACCCCCTTCAGAAATCTAGCATGGCCCCCATCTTATAAAGTTTGGAGACCCCTGCCTTAGACCACTCGGCCACCCGGGAGCCCCAGGTACGAATGAATAGAGGTAATAGTTTTAAACAAGGAGTAACCTCAGTCTCAAACGTTCCTCGATATACATAACTGTGCAGTTTTGCATTGTGCATGCCCAATGTTATCTTAAGTTGTAATCGTTCTGAACACGCGTTGTAGTATACTGTAAACTGGTCTATTCAGAGAACTAAGTTGGAGCAAACTCGGCCTTTTCCGTCAAGCCTGAAAGTACCGCGGATGCATGAGGCGGATTGATTTCCCCATCTTGGAGGGGGGAAAAAAAAAGAAAGAAAGAAACAGCACAACATTCTTGCGCAGCAAAGTGGTACTCATATCATATGACTATGTGGTACTCATATCATATGACTATGTGGTACTCATATTATATGACAAAGTGGTACTCATATTATATGACAAAGTGGTACTCATATCATATGACTATGTCATGTTAACTGAAAGTAGCTTTTGAATCTTATTTTTTAATGAACCAATACTTTAATTTTATATACACAATGAATTGGTATTTCGTGTCGTGATTCCGTGCGAATGAATGAAATTCAGAATGGCTGCCTTTCCACACATCCGAAGTGGTTTTTTGTTTGTTTGCTTTTGTGTAATTTTGTTTTGTTTTGTTTTTTTCACGAAAGAGACAGAGGATGCTCAGATTGCAGAAATCATCGTCTGTGGTGACTGTCTTTGTCTTTTTCCGTTTAATTAAAGTAGCCAAAGCTACTGTCGTTTGTCTTTTGAACGCACAGATCTGAAAGTTTTAATTGTGTCGATTTTGATGTGTTGCCCACAGTTGTAAAAATGATGTAGTCAAATGCACATTCTCACGTACTCATTCGAAAACTTAATTTAAGAAATATGCCGTACTCCGCTTACCATATCTTGAATATTGATACAGGATTTGGACATGATTTGGCCAGGCGTCTTGATGTCCTGGGTTTCACCGTTTTCGCCGGATGTCTCCATCCCAAGGGCGATGGCGCGAAAGCTCTTGCCAATAAGAGTAGCAAGAGAGTTCACATTGTTTCTATGGATGTAGGGAACGACACAAGCATGGCTGAAGCACTCGACTACGTGAAAACAAATCTACCGAAGAAAGGTAAATAATCTTCGTTGTATATTTATCAATGGATACAGAGTTAAACAGGGAAGGAGAGAAGGGGAAGTTTGATTGGCCAAACTAGTACTCTTCATTTTATTGCGAATTGTGAAAAAGGTCAGGAAAGCATAACAAAAAGTTATTCGCACAGTTGTCGCCGTTGGGAGTCGAACCCCGAACATCTTTTACCCATGCTATGCGATCTTATCATAGACTGAAGATTTTATAACGAGAGGTTCGGGGTTCGTCTTCAGGCCGCGACAGAAAGGGATTATTGTATTTAAGTGCAGCAAAACGACATAAAACAATGAGAAACATTTCAGCATACTCACATACTTCCTGTATAAAATTACTCTGGACACAATGTTTGAAAGGTGTAGTATGAGCCTGGACACAATGTTTGAAAGGTGTAGTATGAGCCTGGACATAATGTTTGAAAGATGTAGTATGAGCCTGGACACAATGTTTGAAAGATGTAGTATGAGCCTGGACACAATGTTTGAAAGGTGTAGTATGAGCCTGGACACAATGTTTGAAAGGTGTAGTATGAGCCTGGACATAATGTTTGAATGGTGTAACATGAGCCTGGACATAATGTTTGAAAGGTGTAACATGAGCCTGGACATAATGTTTGAAAGGTGTAGTATGAGCCTGGACATAATGTTTGAAAGGTGTAGTATGAGCCTGGACACAATGTTTGAAAGGTGTAGTATGAGCCTGGACACAATGTTTGAAAGGTGTAGTATGAGCCTGGATATAATGTTTGAAAGGTGTAGTATGAGCCTGGATATAATGTTTGAAAGGTGTAGTATGAGCCTGGATATAATGTTTGAAAGGTGTAGTATGAGCCTGGATATAATGTTTGAAAGGTGTAGTATGAGCCTGGACATAATGTTTGAAAGGTGTAGTATGAGCCTGGACATAATGTTTGAAAGATGTAGTATGAGCCTGGAAATAATGTTTGAAAGATGTAGTATGAGCCTGGACACAATGTTTGAAAGGTGTAGTATGAGCCTGGACACAATGTTTGAAAGGTGTAGTATGAGCCTGGATATAATGTTTGAAAGGTGTAGTATGAGCCTGGATATAATGTTTGAAAGGTGTAGTATGAGCCTGGACATAATGTTTGAAAGGTGTAGTATGAGCCTGGAAATAATGTTTGAAAGATGTAGTATGAGCCTGGAAATAATGTTTGAAAGGTGTAGTATGAGCCTGGACATAATGTTTGAAAGATGTAGTATGAGCCTGGAAATAATGTTTGAAAGGTGTAGTATGAGCCTGGAAATAATGTTTGAAAGGTGTAGTATGAGCCTGGAAATAATGTTTGAAAGGTGTAGTATGAGCCTGGAAATAATGTTTGAAAGATGTAGTATGAGCCTGGAAATAATGTTTGAAAGGTGTAGTATGAGCCTGGACATAATGTTTGAAAGATGTAGTATGAGCCTGGATATAATGTTTGAAAGATGTAGTATGAGCCTGGAAATAATGTTTGAAAGATGTAGTATGAGCCTGGAAATAATGTTTGAAAGGTGTAGTATGAGCCTGGAAATAATGTTTGAAAGATGTAGTATGAGCCTGGAAATAATGTTTGAAAGATGTAGTATGAGCCTGGACATAATGTTTGAAAGATGTAGTATGAGCCTGGAAATAATGTTTGAAAGATGTAGTATGAGCCTGGAAATAATGTTTGAAAGATGTAGTATGAGCCTGGAAATAATGTTTGAAAGATGTAGTATGAGCCTGGACATAATGTTTGAAAGATGTAGTATGAGCCTGGAAATAATGTTTGAAAGATGTAGTATGAGCCTGGACATAATGTTTGAAAGATGTAGTATGAGCCTGGAAATAATGTTTGAAAGATGTAGTATGAGCCTGGAAATAATGTTTGAAAGATGTAGTATGAGCCTGGACATAATGTTTGAAAGATGTAGTATGAGCCTGGACATAATGTTTGAAAGATGTAGTATGAGCCTGGAAATAATGTTTGAAAGATGTAGTATGAGCCTGGACATAATGTTTGAAAGATGTAGTATGAGCCTGGAAATAATGTTTGAAAGATGTAGTATGAGCCTGGACACAATGTTTGAAAGATGTAGTATGAGCCTGGAAATAATGTTTGAAAGATGTAGTATGAGCCTGGAAATAATGTTTGAAAGATGTAGTATGAGCCTGGACATAATGTTTGAAAGATGTAGTATGAGCCTGGACATAATGTTTGAAAGATGTAGTATGAGCCTGGACACAATGTTTGAAAGATGTAGTATGAGCCTGGAAATAATGTTTGAAAGATGTAGTATGAGCCTGGACATAATGTTTGAAAGATGTAGTATGAGCCTGGAAATAATGTTTGAAAGATGTAGTATGAGCCTGGACATAATGTTTGAAAGATGTAGTATGAGCCTGGAAATAATGTTTGAAAGATGTAGTATGAGCCTGGAAATAATGTTTGAAAGATGTAGTATGAGCCTGGACATAATGTTTGAAAGATGTAGTATGAGCCTGGAAATAATGTTTGAAAGGTGTAGTATGAGCCTGGACACAATGTTTGAAAGATGTAGTATGAGCCTGGAAATAATGTTTGAAAGGTGTAGTATGAGCCTGGACACAATGTTTGAAAGATGTAGTATGAGCCTGGACATAATGTTTGAAAGATGTAGTATGAGCCTGGACATAATGTTTGAAAGATGTAGTATGAGCCTGGAAATAATGTTTGAAAGGTGTAGTATGAGCCTGGACACAATGTTTGAAAGATGTAGTATGAGCCTGGAAATAATGTTTGAAAGGTGTAGTATGAGCCTGGACACAATGTTTGAAAGATGTAGTATGAGCCTGGATATAATGTTTGAAAGATGTAGTATGAGCCTGGACACAATGTTTGAAAGATGTAGTATGAGCCTGGAAATAATGTTTGAAAGGTGTAGTATGAGCCTGGACATAATGTTTGAAAGGTGTAGTATGAGCCTGGAAATAATGTTTGAAAGATGTAGTATGAGTCTGGAAATAATGTTTGAAAGGTGTAGTATGAGCCTGGAAATAATGTTTGAAAGATGTAGTATGAGCCTGGAAATAATGTTTGAAAGATGTAGTATGAGCCTGGACATAATGTTTGAAAGATGTAGTATGAGCCTGGACATAATGTTTGAAAGATGTAGTATGAGCCTGGAAATAATGTTTGAAAGGTGTAGTATGAGCCTGGAAATAATGTTTGAAAGGTGTAGTATGAGCCTGGACATAATGTTTGAAAGGTGTAGTATGAGCCTGGAAATAATGTTTGAAAGGTGTAGTATGAGCCTGGAAATAATGTTTGAAAGGTGTAGTATGAGCCTGGAAATAATGTTTGAAAGGTGTAGTATGAGCCTGGAAATAATGTTTGAAAGGTGTAGTATGAGCCTGGAAATAATGTTTGAAAGGTGTAGTATGAGCCTGGAAATAATGTTTGAAAGGTGTAGTATGAGCCTGGAAATAATGTTTGAAAGGTGTAGTATGAGCCTGGACATAATGTTTGAAAGATGTAGTATGAGCCTCCTGTAACCATAGTCCAGCATTTTAAAATTGTAAGTAACAAGAATACTATTAAAAATATCAAAGGTGTTACAAGTCTGGTATTCTTGAATTGCACAAACGTGAAACTACATAACTTCATAATGCCTCTTAGCTTGCTTCAATTTTGAAAGTCCATTACACAAATCTATTTTTTAGTATAACAGTTCCACCCTGCTTCACCAAATTATTTTTCACATACAGATGTTTGTATTGTTTATACGCTGATATTATGAGAAATTCAATAATAGTCAGCGTTGAAGACAATATAAAACTGTAATCTAAATCGTGATCTCAAGAAAGCTGAGTTAACCTTAGCTCTTACAATTCCCTGACTCTTTTATTAATGGTTGGGACTTAAGAACTGAGGGACCGACCATTTAATTTTCGGTGGCGGGGGGTGCGTGCCTGTGATTTTCTTTCGAAGCAGGATTTTTTTGTTTGTTTTTTTTTTGTTTTTGTTTCTTTTATATCAAGATATTCTTTTTCTGCTAATATAATGGATATAATAATATAGTAGTTTTTTTTTTTCTTCTATAAATCAGAGGAAGAATATTGTTTTCAAACTGTTTGAGGACCATACATTTTTTTTTAAATACCAGTCCCCCCTGCCCCCCTCCCCAAAAAAAAAAAATTAAAAAAAAAAATAAAATGGTCGATCCCTAAGGATAAATACATATATATATATTTAGCAGAATATTCAGATCCGCGCGACTTTAGAGAGAAGGTCAAATGTATAGTCTTGTCAGTAATGTTGCCGAAATTCCGGCAATCTGGTATTCAAACTGGCTTTTGGGTATTTATACATCGATTTTAATCATCCATAAAATGTTATTGTATTACACGACCATCTTTCTGCTAGCTAGTGCAGCTTTGAGATTATCGTGATCACAGGTGCTCGTACGATCGCTTACAATTTACCTATACTAATACAAGGGAGGACACTTCTTCCATTTCTCATACGACCTATTTAAGAATCGACACTGGTATCTCAGGCTACACTTCACGTAGCGTAATAACTTTAGCACCGATATTTTGTTCAGAGATTCGACTTTTTTAGGACTACATAAAATTGTACTCACTATCCCACTTTTAATGAATGCTAGACCGTTTTCCAACGTTACCGCTGGCTATGGCCATGATCGCGCCCGCTCAATATGCAAGTGCAACGCGATGAATGGAATACTTCCTTCTCATTGGTGGACTGAACATGAGGTTATCAGTAGACGCAGTACGTCGTTTGTTTCATGCAATATTTTACTCGCGTCCTCTTCTAAAGCACCAATTATATTCTTGTAGCAATTTGTATTGGTTAAAATTGATGCATAAATACACGTACCGTAAAGTCTGGCTCAGGTGCTAGATAGACGGAACCTGGCGACACTGCTGAGAAGTGTATACACTTGACCTTGGCTCTGAAGTCTTCACTATCAGTAAAATAGACAGGACATGTACAGATAACCTCACATAGGTCTCGAGTATTTCTCAAGCACATATTTTTCGGGAATATGGATGCAAAGCGAGTAAGGTAAAAAAAAAATAATACAATGTCAGCCAAGCTATTTAGTCTATACATAGATATACAAAAATATGTAGATAAAAAGAAAACATTGAAGTATGCAGGAGTAATTATCCGGTCTCCCTAGCAATAAGCACTGTGGAAAATATATGCTTAGAAACCATTACAATTGATGTTCTTTGCGATAGTCGCGAAAAAATTATGAAATTCTATGATAACATTATTAAAATATTTTTTATATAATTGCAACATATGGGACATCTAAAAGTCTGCCTTTGGTGAAATAAAAACGTGCAGGGATAGATAATTGTTAATATTAAAGGATTGATCTGTGCTTCCGTTAAAGTTTTAAATGGACGAATGCACTTCTATATTGTTTCTTTTCCAAATTACAAAGAATAACCCACCAATATTATTACTATTATCGACCAGTGTATGATTTGAACTCCAAAACATGAAACTGATTATGGTCTCCCTGTAGGCTAATTTACAGATTTGCTGATTGATGAATATTGCAGGTGTATGGGGTATTGTAATTGATGAATATTGCTGGTGTATGGGGTATTGTAATTGATGAATATTGCAGGTGTATGGGGTATTATAATTGATGAATATTGCAGGTGTATGGGGTATTGTATCAAACTCTGGATTTAACGTCATGGGCGATGTTGAGTGGTTGACGATTGGACTCGTTCACAAAGTTATGAATGTTAATTTCTACGGCATGATCCGGTTGACCAAAGCTTTCCTGCCATTTGTACGGAAATCTCGAGGTACGTTGTCCTTGAAATGATCAATGCGCGTAGATGTGAGGCAAGCAAAATTTGTAACAATATATATCAGAAAACAATGTGTGTAAATTAAAAATTAGCTTCTCCGGTAAAATTACTCCCACGGAATTCCCGAAAATTACCGCAAAAAATAATGACTAGTCAGATGTATAAAATTACTGCATTATCTTCTTTGAATTTTCCTATTATGTTTGACCTCATTCCAGAGCACGCCGACCAGCCATTATTGTTGCAAGTACATTGAAATTAACAGATATTTTTTCATGCGATCACAATTTGTGATAAAAACAGAAAAGTGCAATTGTATTTGGACCCCTTGAAATTTTATTTCATGATGACACTGCTTTAAATCGCTTAATTCGCAATTGCTTAGGCGTCAGAGTCTATATGATCATAAGGTGGGTTTGTTGAGTGGGTAAGAGATGCGCATTTATGGTACATATTCTATAAACCACATTGCTCCTATATTTCACTATTAATATAAGAAATAAATGTGTCCTTTATTGGCATCTAATTTTATTTGGATATTTAAGTAGTTTGTTTGTGGTAAAATGAGAGGTAAAGATTAATTGCAAATTGGCACAGAAAAGTTGCACCACGGCTTTTTATGAACCACTTTACAAATGTTTGAACACAAAATACATTAATCAAATTTCCATGTATATACTCTAAGCACATTGAATAAATGCATTACTACTGATTTTAACCCTTGACAGCATATAACACATGTTTGTAAATCCCACTGTTAACTAAATAATTCATTTTATTTTATGCTAGGCAGTGAATTACTGGATTTTCGGAGTGAAATAATTGTGATATTTCACTGCAGTGACAAAATATGATATTTTTTTCACTCGCAGTCAATAGACATTGATAACATTATAAGTAAGAAATTTCAAGTCTTTTATAAGATGCTTGCGTGGTGTAAAGGTTGAGATGACTGCACTGGGTTCAAATCCAGTCCCAATCAATTTTTTTTCATTTTCTTTTTATTTGCTGTTTTACCTTGAATTGGGAAGGAACATTATGTAAGTACTGATATTTTATGTGCAAATATACACAAAACGACAGAACATAAATGGTAAACTGCTTACATCGCGCGGGATGCACTAAAAAATCAGCTACTTCAGTGTGTTATACAAATTGCTAAACAATACGCTTGAGCATAAAATATAAAGAATATTTGCTTGCTCCGAGTGAATAACGGATATATTTCATCTCGTGGGTGAAAAACTTAAGTATTTTCACCCACTCGATGAAATATATCCGTTATTCAATCGTTTCAAGCAAATATCCTCTCTTCATTTACCCATTTTGATCTTTAAAATTGCAAATCAAGGTTGACTTATGAGCAAAAAGGAGGTCTTTTCACTGACGTTATTTTTTATAACTATTTGTCATAAAATCAAAAGAAATATATCAGAATGGAGGTGAAAAGTTGATGTTTCTGTAGCAAAATATTGAATCTTATGTATATATCAAGGGAGGTAGCTCGTAAAAGCACAACCACTAGATTAAGATATTTATCTCCCTTGTACCATAAAAAATCAGATCATTTTGTGTTGCGCCGGACTACTTCGTGTCCACTTTTCCTGATCTGCCTTCAGCAGACCTCGGCTCTGTCGACGAGACTCCGCTCTCTGTGCGCCAACGAGGTGCAACAGGACAAGAATTGTTGCATCCTTGCCGCAGACGATGACGCTCCGAGTCCGCTGCGACTTTCTGTTCACTGCTGTCTCGGCTCCGTTGATGTTCTGTTCGTTGTGCTAACTCAACAGAAGTGCTAGCGTAGATAACAAATACAATTCTCAGTGTGCTCATTTATTGTGCATGGTTGAAGGTCGTACCATAATAATATTTAAAAGTTGAACAGAAATCTTCTCTTATTTCTGCACGAGCTGGTATTCATTTTAAACTTAACAAGTGGCCTAGAAATCTTCTCGGACTTCTACGAGAGATAGTATTGATTTAAATCTTACAAGTGGCCTAGAAAATGTCTCGTAACCTTATACGAGATGGTGATGCACACAATTTTTCAATTCACAAGTGGCACAGACATTTTCTCGTATCCCTACACGAGATGGGATTGATTTAAAATTTACAAGCAGCCCAGAAATCTTCTCGTATTCCAAGAAGAGATGATGAGACATACTAATGGGGGGGGGGGGGGGAGTATGTGGCCCAGACGTCTTCTTGTGTCCTTACATGAGATGGTATTGATTTAAAAATGTACAAACGGTCCAGAAAGATTTTCGTATCCTACACGAGATGGTGTTCATTTCAAATTTACAAATGTCCAGAAATCTTCTCGTATCCCAACACGAGATGGTGATACACAAAATTTTAATTTACAAGTGGCTCAGAACTGTCAATATCACTGTCTGGTTTAATCTGGAAGTGGGCCAGCACTGTCAATAACTAACTACCTCTATTTCAGCTGAAAATGTTTGCTGATATGTGATATGAGAATGTAAGAGTTTATTAACCTTCTTTCTCTAAAAATACCGGGAAAATACACATAATCCTTATGATAAAGAATTTACAATATTTTAAACCTAGTCTGAGAGAGAGAGATGAACTAATCAAAGAAGATGAAGAAAAAAATACAATGGCTTCGATATGATTTAATTCTTTTTTTTAAATGTAATTGCAATATGTTTTTAACTTTTAGCGTCCATTGGACAATCACAATATGTGAATTCGAAAAGTGTAAAAATAAATGAAAATAACTGTAACACTCGAGCTCTCACATGGATAATATGAAATAAGTGACAATGCAGTTAAAATGAAGACTGAATCATATTTTATTACAAAGATTTCTATAACATTCAGTTAAATCTAGCTCAATATTAAAAAGTAAACTTCTGAACTTACGTGCATCAGTAAGAACAAACTCCATAAAATTCTGTCCACAAATAATAGTTCACAAATCGAAGTTCCAATTATCACCGAAACAATCTAGGCTATGAAAACAAACAATGTAATATAAATTTAAACGATTTTGTTTGAGAACGATATATCCAACATGACACAAAGCCTACATTTTCGTGGAGATATATACATTTAAGTTCCTTGTTCGTTGAAACAAGTCAGTTTTCTACAAAATACGATGACATTTAAAAGTATGTTAAAAGAATACGTCTTTACGGGATGTAGGTCAATGAAATCGTAATTTTGCGCCAAAAGGTCAGTTGATTGATACATGATGATATAGACAAAGGAGTTGGGAGGAGTTTTACAAATTCACTAGCTCATAATACAAGCCATATAGAGAACAGGTCACGTGCATTATCCAATTTAATCCTACACTCGTGGGCTATGTACATTTGTGCCGTTAAATTGGTAATGCTTGGTTCTCTATATATAACTTGTTTTCAATTTATAATGGACCCCCTCCCCGAAAATATGGATTATACCGATTATAATGTGTTCAAACAGGAAGTATCATCAAGAGCTATGCGAGTAGTGCACATTCTAAATTTTCCTCCATAGCCATATTACATGCTATAAAATAATCACAAAACCTTCTTAGCATAGAAGAAAGGATTTAAACATAAAATTTACCCGAAAAAGTAGAGAATAATATTAATAAATAAGTCATTCCCTTTCATGGGGCAAAGCAATTTCAGTTGAAAACATACCTTAATTTAACCTTTGCTTTACTGATTAACACAGGCGAAATAAAAACTGCAAATATCAAGTAGAATAAGGCGAAACATTATATATTAGGCGATAAGGTGTGACATTTAAAAGAAGGGGGTGGGGGGCAATTACATAAGAAGGAACTGTCGTTTATTTTCGAAGAGTTATTGTCTATAAATTTCAGCAAAAATATATATTTGATGTATTATTTTTCTTGATGACCTATATAATGTAAACTTTAGAAACACACACACAACCATCACACCTACAACACTCCCCCCTCCAACAATTAAAAAAAAAACAAAAACAACAGATCGCTCTACTGGTGTTCTGCATATATATATATATATATATACATATATATATATATATATATATATATATATATATATATATATATATATATATATATATATATATATATATATATATATATATATATACACATATATATATATATATATATATATATATATATATATATATATATATATATACATATATATTAGGGGCAGGTATTACCTGCGCCAACTTGTGTGAGGATTTCACTTTTTAAACGCATTAATTCGTAAACCATGCAATGTAATTTTACAAGAAGAACGAAAATTGGGTTTTCATGTATGGAAGAATCAGAAATAAGTTTATTTAGAAATATACATATTTAACCATTAATCTTAATATATACAATATAATTTCGAAACTAAATTACATATGATTTATTTGGACTATATTTTATGTCTGATTACTGTATATACTCGCGAATAAGTCGAATAAATATGACATGGATATATTAACTTAAATAGCACAGTAATTAATTGATAAAGTGATGTGCAAACATTCATATCTATTCATGTGCAAACATTCATATCTATTCATTACGGTAAACATATACATAACCTCGAGTTGAGTTCCCCTTTCTATAGTTTCCCAATACCCTTCCGGCAGCTTGTACCCCCTCCCCCCCCCCCGACCAATTTTAAAAAAGATGACAACGTTAGGGGCCGCTTGGTGACATTCTAGTTAGAAATTATAGATCAGTGAATGAAATGAGTATGTTCTGTGCATTTTTATATCCTTGATGCTTTTCGTTTTTAAAATTGGTAGTGGGGTACAAGCTGCCAGGAGGGTAGGCGGAAACTCTATGTACATGTACATGCACGAAAACTGAATATGGGCATCATAAGACGATTGATTGTAAACAGTTTGGCCCGTTTTCATTATGAAAGTCACAGCTCACGATACACTAAGTTCTAGTATCTAGCAAGGCTATAAATTTAAAATAAAATGCCATTTCACATTCAGCAAATATTGGGGTGCTTAGGTGCTTTCAAAAGATAAAAGGGAAACAAATTATTTGAGTGGCAACCACTTCCTAGTACAGAACTTGTAACTATTAATCTGTCTCTCCTTACTTCCACTTCTGAGCCCATGCTAAAGGTAATTCACTGCATCTTTGATTGCCATTGCACAAGTTAGTTATATCTATAGATCACGGAAAAATAAACAAGATATCCAGAGTAACGAAGCTGAAAGTGAAAATAAAAAATAATAATATAAATAATGCAGAATTGCATGATATGAGAAAAATATGGTAAATATTTGTAAATAAAATCAGAAAATCTACTTGCGAATTTTTAAAACCCACTTTTAGAATCAGTTTCATTTTTGGCGTGAATAAAATCTGATTCATATATATTTAGAAATTTAGAAATGAATCCGTTTTTAAATATGAATACTGCGACCACGACCAAGATAAGGAATGATGATGTGATGGTAATGATGATCCTCATGATTGCTTATTGTCCTTATTAATATTTTATGCTGATAATTACTAGATTTACTTCCTAACATTACAATATTACACGTATTTCAGATGAGACATGTTGTTTACTTCAATCTCATACTGTTGTATACATGTGTTGAAGAGCAAATATATATATATATATATATATATATATATATATATATATATATATATATATATATATATATATATATAATGACACAGCAAATCCACCTGTTCCTCTATATATTTTATATCATGCGCTTTCTTTTTTATTCTTGTCCCTTACCTATATTTACATTTAATTTTTTGTTTAACTTATTCATTATTTTCTATTCGCTATGTGCATTTTGATAATGGATAATTACTTTTAAGTTCCTTTATTTTTTTTCCTTTGCTTTCGCAATCATATCACACTTTATGGCAATATATATATTTAAATTAAACTAAGCTAATTTTGCCACTTTTAGAGGCAGCTTGTGACATTAAACGTCTAGAAGTTTAGAAATGTACCCATTTTAAGATATGAATATTGCGACCACATATCTGCTCCAGGGAGAGTTGTGATTGTCTCGAGTGTGAAGGGTTGCTATCCATGTCCGGCTGATAGTGCGTACCATGCCACCAAATTCGCTTTGGAGACGGTGGCAGATTCTCTTAGACTGGAAATGATTAAGTTTGATGTGAAAGTGTCCGTCATCGAGCCCGGTGACTTCTCCACTGCAACGGCCTGTCAAAGCGAAATTCATGTATGACATTACTTCAACTGTTGTGCTTGCAAGATATGATGGCAGATCATGGACTAGCCCTATTATCAATCTAAGCCTTCTATAGGGTGGAAGAATCGTTGATATCAGCATGACTGGGCTCCGAGGCTACTATCAGTTAATTAGAAATAATCTTAAAAAAGTAATACCATTTGTAATTTGAACGAAACAGATTCTGAAGCTCAAACTCCGACTAAAGATTCACATGCCTACATTTATTTGATTTAACAATGTGAGCATGTCTCAAGAGTTACCGCTACTTAATTGTAATATACAGCAGCGAGAATATCAATGCAATGTTTGCATATTAGATCAATATTTAGTGTCAAATGAGTGAACACACACACTTCTGCCAGGGAGAATCTTAATTTTATGTCAAGCCTTAGCCATCATATCTTGCGTGTACTATACAATTCAATGACTCATCATCTTATTATTGTCTTAAAAAGACTACGTGTTGGTACAATTTAAGCCGGAAAATGAAATATAATGGTCACACAATCAATTCTCCATTATGTGTGTTAAATTATTAAATAACTAGGTCTCTATATAGGTAACTTACTCTCAAGTGAACTGGTAGTCAACAAAATACGAAAAGAAGAAAATGCCAGGTTAAAGTTTCTCTATAGGAAAGGTCAATGATAATCACTGAAAACAAGAAGAAGAAAAAAAGAAAAAGAAAAAAAAAAACAACATGTTTTGCTTTAATGCAACGTAATTTTGATTATTCCTGTTCTTCGTTGTATGCCGGAATTGTTACAAATATCGAAAACAAACTCCAAATAACACTAAATAAAACTGTAAGATTTATAAGTAACCTTGAACCCAGATCAAGCATCAGTCAGTACGAACTTGTATTTATGTATGCCCCATTGGAAACCATTGGAAACCATTTTTTTTTTGGTGACATGTATGGGCCTACCTTAGTGAATCAACATATTTTATTTTTTATTTTATTTTAAATATCGATTATTTTAATCTGAAAATGTGGAATAGCTATAATTTGTATTTTAGTCTAGATAAATGTACAGGTGAGATGTAATGTTGTCTTATTGCTTTTGTAGGTGTATATATGTAGTTTACTGTTTGATTTTTACACGTGTTTTACATCTTTTTGTATTATAGTTGTTTTATGTGACTGCTGTGTCACATGGTATGTGACTTATTTAGATTCGTTGTACGTAATTGCTATTTGTGTTATATTTTGATCTGATCTAAAAAGAAAGTATTACTAAGCCTTTCTAGTGAATTTTCACACTTTATAACTTGTCACATTGTTTTTTTTTAGATTGAAAGAACTTAGTAGTAGTAGTAGCAGCAGTAGTAATAGTAGTAATAGGGATAGTTCTACAGCCATTTCCAGTTACATCCATATGTACTCACTACTTCCTGGAATAACTTAAAAAGTATCAGACAATTCTTCAGTATCTGGAAAATACTGAGCTTTATAGAAAGAACGTACACAATCTTTAAAGTTCATATGCAGTTTAAATACAGTCCTGTCTATTCTCATAATTTTTATGAAATTGTTGACACGCAGAAAGCAACACGTGTCAACTTCACTGATCATTGAAAAGATATATTATAGCTTTACACTGTTGCAGTCTCATTTGAATTTTTTAAGTGAGCTAAAAATTGAAGGTCTCATTCGAATGTTTCCATTAAAATGTTATAGGCAACGAAATACCATCTAATTGTTGTGTTAAAGAGTATGCAAATATAGTCCATATATGTCTTCTAAAACAATGAGATAGTTGTCATTTTCGACATGTACAAATATTTAGTTTAAATTTACGCTAATTTGTGCAAAGAAACTCCATTAGAAATATTCTGAACATTGCAAATATTCTGAAGAATTCCCCCATCCCCATTAAGTTTCAGAGATACAGAGAAGAAGTAGAAGAGATGTGGAAGGAAGCGTCAGATAGCGTGAGAAATACATACGGAAAGCGCTACCTGGAGGCAATGATTGAGAGGCAGTCTGCATCTTTGAATTCCTATCCAACCACAGAACCAGTCATAGACGCCCTAGAGGACGCTCTGATCAATCTGACTCCCAGAACGAGGTACCTAGTGGGAGGATCAAACAAAATGGTTGATATCCATGCAGTAAGTGTAAACATTTTAATTTGAGAAAACTCAGTGTTTGTCAAAGATAAACGTTCCAGAGTCAGACTTAAAACAACACTGCTGACTTTATTACCCATGTAATAACCATAGTTATAATTGGTATCGCGGGTTTGGGATTTTTAAAACTAATGGACCATACCATTTTTTCATGTCAATGGAACATCTAGGAGGGTTTATCGGTACGTGAGCACAATACTGGTTGGATTGGTCCGATTAAAGTTTAGTTCTAACAATGTAACGATAAACAATCCACCCATCCCCCCAAAAAAAAGTAATTAGGAAGTTAAACCCTTCCAAATAAACGTAATCATGTTGTCCTACAGAACAATTCCTTAAAACATTTTTTTTTAAAAAGGTACGAAATGTGAAATCTTTCAAATGTAGGTACACTTTTGTTATATAAAGCACTATCTTTTAAAAAGTCTAAGATTTTCTCTGGTCGTACTTCATCACAAGGCTTATTAATTGAGTTCACTCACAGGGTAGAAGTCGATACACTCAACAAGAATGTGTTCCACTGTCAGTATGCACTCAGGTCAAGGTTTTAGATGGTACGCACGAGTCTGATATGTGTGTCCTATACGCGAGAGGCACAACACCACATCATCTCCGTGACTCGTTACACGCCCACCATAAGGTTGAGCACATTATGTTATGATGTTGTTCGTTCGTCCGTCCGTCAATCTGTCATCAATTTTGTGTCCGCACAATAAATCGACTCTTCCACGATCTACAGTTACCAAACTTTGTTGATGGCTTTCACATGGGGTAAGGAAGAACCCTCTTGATTTCGGAGTAAAAAGGTCAATGTGACTGTGACTGAAACAATAAAAATGGTTTCTGTCATCTACAGTTATCAAATATTGTGGGTGACTTTCACATGGAGAAAGAAAGAATTCTGTTTATTTCAGGGTCAAAAGATCAGAGGTCAAGGCCACTGTGACTAAAGGAAGAAAAAAATTATTTCTGTACAATAACTCGAGTTCTCCACCATCTATAGCTTATACCATGTTGTGAATCGCTTGCGCTTGTGGAAGAAACTATGTTTTTGCATAATAACTTCAGTTCTAGACCACGTACCTTGACCAATGTTTGCGGAGGGCATTTGCCCCCGGGCGCCGGGCGAGCGGGGGGGGGGGGGGAGGGGCGCCGTCGGGATTTTTTTATAGCTGTAACAGGAGTGTAGATGGGGGTGGGGTTTGGAGGTTGGCAAGTGACATAAAATCTATTCTCAGCGGCAAAGTAGGGGCGCCACTAAAAAACATTGCCGCTGGGCGCCTCTGTAGGGGCGCCACTAAAGAACATTGCCCCCGGACGCCTCGAACTCTCGCGCCGCCACTGGGCTTGCACTTAATGTATGAAAGAGAGATTTGATTTTGGGGTCGAAAAGTCAAAGGTCAAGGTTCTTGTGGCTCAAAGAAAACCTGGTTTTGCAGAATAACTTTGTTCTAGAGTAAGTTCCTTGACCAAAGATTATGGATGGCTTGAACTTTCAGTAAACCTTTAGATTTCGAGATCTAAAAGTCAGAGGTCACGGTTATGGTAAGTCTAATAAGAAAATAATGGTTTCTTCACAATAAGTTTAGTTAAAGACCGCACACCTCGACCAAAAGTTGAGCTGATTGAGATCCGTTTGTCAATAATCTCCAGAGTTAACCATACCCAACTAGTGCCTACATTCAGGACTACTAAACACGAGAGGCCGAATGCCGTTCATGTTACTCTTGATCTATATATGGGATGCCACTGTACAATGATGGATTTGATGTTCTTCAGCTTGTTTGTGGAGTTTCATTCCACATATTTTTCCAAGTATATAGAACATGTCGATTTATATCATATCTACCGTCACTATATGAAATCTTTCATTCGGAAACGGGACTTTGTGAAACTCTTTACAAGTGACAATGGAATGTATACAAAGCAAAAAAAGCCAGAGCGCTGCTGTCACATTCATAAATTCCCCTTGAACAATTCCTGTGTACCATTCTGGCGTATGGAGATGAAAATAAAAATAAAAATAAAAAAAAAATATTTTCTTGCAGAAAAAATAAAATGTTTAGTTGTGGGATTATGGGAATTTGCCACCGGATGACCAATTTCGGTTTCCTGAACCGAATCCCTTATAGATTCCCCATAACTTTTCCCCACTGGAAATGTTTTGCACACGTGTGTATCTGTGCTTGTAGCCCACGTGAGTCCGCATGGAAGCCCCCGTCATGGGCTGGGGAGCTGCAGTGATGTGAGCTCGCAGACAGATCGATATGCACTGGCAACTGTTCACTCGATTTTTACTGCCTGTAAATCCGTTACCTGTTTTGGGTCGCTAGCGTTCTGGTTTCGTATCTGTGAGCGGAGACGTCGGTGGCTTTCCATTTCAACTAGCAGAGTCTCGAACTTCGCCATGATAATCGTCTTATCTTCGATAGCTACTGAGTATAGTTTATTAATTGTATTGAGACTACTTTGCGCCGCAGCGAGATTTTCTGAATAAACACGTACTCGTTGATGTAAACGTAACGAAATTATTTTGGCATCACCACCTGAGACACCGGTTACTATCGATATTGCTCCGACAACAATTCAGATTGGTGTGTCTATGATAGTTGCAGTGGTCACGATTCCTGCTACACCAAGACCAACGGTTGTTGCTGCGGTGAGTCCACAAATAGCATACACGACAACACACACGCGTTTGTATTTTGTAAGTAAAACGGTTTTCTTGGTGATTTCATTTCACAGCTGTTGTTCCGCTACGATTATTTTCTCACGCCGATAGCTTTGAGGTCCATCACAGCTCTGTTATTAATACTATCAATGTGGAGTATAATTGCTCGACAGGCTAGCCTTATTCGGCTGCAACACGTACACGCAATTCCAACCAAGCATTTTTCTTCACTGATACAACTGACGTGCAATTATAGAAAAAAAATCTTCTTTGGTAATATTCATGTTTCCGGTAATTGTTCGTTCCGGGGGATTGCCACAACGTTCACCTAAAACTATATGGATTACGCCCGTGTTTTGTGTCTCCAACAATTGTTTTCGTCCAAGAACTGTTACGCGGACAATTGCGTTTTTGGTGAATGTCAGTTGAGGTCTTTCATTTCCTGGCCGAGTCAATGTTGGTTCTATATAATTGACTTGGAATATAACCGGCGTGAGTTTGTTGGTGAATTTCTCTCTATCATTGTAAAAATAATCCCTGGGTGTAGTCTGCGACTGGGCGTTTTTGCGTGCTAATGCAATGATTCCAAGCTGGCTTCGAGTTGGTATTGACACATCAGGGTAGTTCCAACGGTCTATTTCTATTTGACCCTTGGCAAGATTATATTGGAGCATATATGACGGTCTGATCAACAAGCGGCAAAAAATCGCCATCGATGTTGGCATCCCCTATCAGCCGATCCAACACCTCATCTGTAAATTCTGCTACATCGCCATCGTGTGGCTGTTCAGAATCCATCATGAATATGTAATGATAAATCTTAAATACAAACACCATAGACATTTAAGTACCCTTCCTGTTAGATGTTGAGTCCTTCGAACTGAATTTTATCTCCGGCGACCAGCGACTCTGTTATTGCATATGTGAAAGATACTGAAAGATTGTTGGTGATGACACGCGATATTGGAATACCATTTGTCCGGTCATCATTTCCCAACAGTGCTATTGTACCCCACCCGCGTTTGGTTCCGGTTAAGATGAACAAGTACGATCCGGACCCGTGCACCTTTAAGATGTGAGGTTTAGGTCTATCAAAGTCATCCGCAGCATCAGTGAAAACATGTCGGCCATTTGCTACGCCCTCAGTTTGAGTCTCTGTTTCTCTGGTTAATATTCTCTTAACTATGTTCCATGAAGTTACTACGCGTATTGCCGAGGGTAGGACTGATAGCACCTGGGCGGCCTTTACATCTACATATATTGTTTGGTCACAGTATTAGCATCGTCGATTTAAATTTTGATAAATTCCACCGACACGCCGGCGTCTCTGATTCCTCATTATTGGTGATTTCCGTCAGGTTTATCGCGACGGCACATCGCGGCTTCAAAACAACGTCGTTAATGTCCACCTCGGACGTTTCCAGTTTTCCAGTTTGATCTTGAAATACCACAAACTCGTTTGGGTCGACGCCAACAACAAGCAAGTTAGCTAACTCAATCAGATCGGCTTTGGTTGTAAACCCGGCTAAACGGTCAGCGCCTCGTCGGGTCACTGCGCATTCACGTCCGTAAATGTCAACAGGCATTTCTTATATACTTTTAAGTGTAACTTCTAAGTGATAATGTAAATTCAACAAGTGCTTGTGGTGTCGGGCTTCTCGCGAGAGCATGCAGTGCTTCAACAAGATGTGCACATATTGGGCCGTCTGTTCAAGTTTGCAACGGCAGCATTGAATAAAACAGCGGTAGTCGTCCAGCGCTGGCACCCCAGGAAAGGCTGTGTAAATAATCATCGACTTCACGTGGCGATGCAAGTCCGTACGAGTCAAAATATAAAAATGCTTGACTGATTTTGTCATTGTGAGTAAATCAAAATTAGAACAATGGATGCACTAATGTGACCGTCAACGGCGAGGCCACAACCGAATATATTTGCCTGAGGATATTTTGCGAGATGACCCAAGTAGTCGATGATTTCTTCCCTTTCGAGTTGTCCCGGGTTGCCGAAGACCATTTTCTTTTTTTCATTCGTCTACGAGATGCTATGCGGCCCGCACTGCTTTTTTCAGAGTAATTCTGGATGCAGTTCCAACGGCCCCTAACGCAGCCGCTTTTGCAACCGCGGGAGCCGCAGCCGCTAACAGTGCTGGAATTGCCGCGAGAAATGGAAATATTCCATCTCTCTTTTGCATTTGCACCACCTCCAATTTCGATAGGTTTAATGTTACTGAGGTGTTATTTTGTTTATTCTCCTGAACATAGTTAAGTTGTGTTTGAGTTAGCCACAAGGAGTCATTTCCAGTTAACTTTGCCGGAGAAAATTTAAGTGTCACACACACTCATTTTTTATTGCGCTCTTTATTTTCGCAAGCTGACTGTCGCTAAGACCAGGCTTAACTTCGTGATATGATATTATTTTAAACTGTGCTGTTCGGTTACGAATTTGAGAAAACAACTTCGAGTTTTCTATAGGCGAGTCGACGACCCTCATTCGGCCAGCTGAGCCCTGCAACAACAGAGTTTTGTCTGAAACAGCAATGCATCTGTAACCGCCGGCTGAAACAGCAGTAACACGTGCATTAACGTGCATGTCAACCACAGAATGCTTAAACAGCTCCAGGTGTTCCAACGAAAAGTAATAAACTGGGTACAACGTAATGAAGTCTTTCTGGGAAATCTGCATACCCGTGTTAACGTTTTGGTGTCGGTCCATGTACGACAGCAACTTGTAATATGCACGTGCGATTGTTTGCACGCAACAAACACGTTTCTTGGAGCGCTAATAGCTTGTTGGGAAGTTATTTGCCATTATAACTGCTGGACAGCGCCTTCATATAAGTCTCTTGTGGCCGCGAGAAATGACGTTGACACGCCTCCAGGGTTCATAAATAACATCAAACGCGCTTCTGCGGTCACCGATGGGGTTATCACATGCATGCACAGTATTATTTTCAACAACTCAGTTTGACTAGCAGAGGTACCGGCGTCACACCAAATCGCATCGTCTTCGTGGCCTTTTCGCTTTAAAACAACTGTGTGTTTGGCTCCGAAAATGGCCTTGCGAACATCTCTGCAAAACCCGAATATGTGACTGAGAGGAATCGCACACGAGAACATCAATAAGTCTCTCTAAAATTGTCCTCGATGCTGTGCAAATCCACTGTTGAAAGTTTTATTGATTGCAGGTACAGCAGGCGTTGGTCAATCACCTGCCGCGTTTCTGACATTTGCAGTGGCATAGTGTATATGATCAGCATGGTCAGATATATCCTTGGTAAACATGATATACAGGCCAGCAGACTTATCGTAATTATCGCAGTATAAGTTTTCCATCGATTTCTAAGAAGGCCCCACACGGGAGAAAATACAGAGATGTGTCATGCACTTGTAATTCTATTCGTCACTCTTAAAAGGCTTATTAGCTCGGTATGAGTAATACTTGAGAATTTTGGACGTTTTGATCTCGCAACACAGGCCTGTCCATGTCAAACGCGTGATCAGATACATCTTTGATTTTTGCTGTTATGAAACTTCAGTTTCCACTTATACATTATTGGTTTCGTCTAATATCTTTTCAGAAAACTCCGTTTTCCGAATCTGCTCCCCATTGCAAGATTTTCAATCATGGAATCATTATTTGCAAGTGCTAACTCAGCCAGACGTTTTGTTGAGCAGTTTCATTGATTTTTTTACTGACCGGTGCGGGCATTATTGCCGTACACGGGAGCGCAACTGGAACCTTTGGTTGTTGAGTCACAAATCGTCGAAGTGGACCTCGAATCGATTGAAACGCCTGTGATCCCGCCTTTTTTAACCGATCTGCAGCGGCGCTTTTGATGCTGTCAACGACTCGCATTGCAACTTGTTAAGCGATTGTCTCAGAGCGCGAGAACAATCCCTGGACAACACCTCCAAGGCTATTTCCGTAATATGTCGCGTACACTGGACTCCCTGATTAACAACACGCTCGAGTCTCACATGCATGCGTACGACTGTCATTGTATTAAATATCAGGTCGATCTCCAATATACTGTTGTATCATCAAAGTCTACCCGCAGACGTCTAACGCGTGCCCATCCTGGTCCATGAGAGAAAACTGTACGTGCGTGAGTTGAGGATTGTTACATGGAATATATACGGGTGTCGCGGAGTAATTGACAACAAATCACCCGGGGGCGCATTGCTTTGTCGAAGCTGAGGCTCGGTAACTACTACTGATGGCGCCACAGGTTTTCTCTCCTTCTCTGCTTTTACCATAAATTCTTCATACGATTTTCTGCCTTGATTAACGTCTCCATGTGTGCAGCTTGTCTGTACGCCAGTGATGTAGCAGTGATCGCGCACTTTTTCATTGGTCCCAGATCCAGCAATGAGTTGCCACGGAAAACTCGCGAATATTATCGCGAGTCATAATCATGTCTGCGGGCGATGAAAGTTGTTGTAGAATGCATTTTGCGAAAACCTCAAGCGATTTAATAAATATCTCAACCGAGGCCTTGCCACGGTATAACATTGGCGGCTCAGTTGCTCCGTCACATCTGACAACAGTGTAGTAAACCCGCATGGGACTTATTTAGCAACCATTGTTGTATCTGATGAAACCGCGGGTGCTTCCGCCGACAACCTTTGGTTGTTCACGGAAATGTTCAAGCATTCAAAGTCCGTGTAAATAACATATGGGACTTTCATCTTCCGTTGCACTGCGGTGGATTTTAAAACATTCTTGCCAGGCTCTGGCATGATCATACGCTGTGGCATTTCACTGATTCCGCGGCAGTAAAAGTCATAATCGTCAAGCGTGCTAAATACATGTAGGCAACGTCGACATGGAAACCTTTTCCCCTTGTGCTTGCTGTGCCTGTACACCATTCGAGAAAGATCCTTTATCCACACCAAATGATACCCCACCACTGGGCCGTCCACGTTTTCCATGTTACTCAACAATAACAGATCAATTCTGAAACGCTTCTCACAGTGGATAGTCGAATCGGCGGAAGGCCTTTATTCCAAGTACACATTATCGGCGATATCAGGGTTAAGTCGTTCAAACTCTTTATGTTACCAAACTTGAATTAACCCAGGTGATGTTTGTATTTTTTTAGGCTTGTCTGTATGATCGCGCGCGAGATGTAGCGCGGATAAGATCACCCATTAAAAACACCGATTATTATTGTTTTCACATTAATTACTGCTCGCTGTGGAATACACGCTGGCGTTGAAATATAACTCGACCTTGTACGTGTAAATATGAAGATGAACTTCCGTGCATCGGGCAGGAGTCTATCCTGAACCTGTGTTGGTGTATTTCTCCAACTCTCGAGAATCTTTGTCAATTTCAATATTAATAGACTCAGTGTCAATCCAAAGCAACGGACTTACGATTTTTAACACCTTAATTTATGGTGAATTAAGGCTTTCTGTGGGATTAAGCGGTATAATCAAGACCACATTGAGAACAATGTTCACCTTTAACCCGGAGGTGTCCACGTGCTGTAATGTTGATATGATTCATGGACGCATGCTCGAGAGAAGCTTCACAGCGTCTTTACCTGGTTTATATTCGATTGGGATAATTGCCCGATAATCTTGTAAATCACGAGAGTGCCTATGCAACGTAAATTCTGGAACTTTGACCCGTCATGCTTGCGCAGCGGCCTCAGCAGTAATGGTAGCTTTGATACGGTTGCGGCGGTTTTCCTCATCAGCAATCACACGTTCGATTTCGTCCCGCCTGGCCCGTGGAGAAATCGTAATGTTAACTGTGCTACTGTTTCACGAAGTTGCCTCACAGTCAAACGCGGCTCCTCTGGAGAAAGTCCTAATAGTGCAGATATACCTACCTTTGTTGTACCTCTCGGTATCCTTATTCCACGTTCTCGTGCGGTTTGTTTGAGTTGATTCACAATAGGCGTTACAACCAGTTGGGATTTATCTGCGGGAAGTTGTCTTACAGTCAAACGCGGCTCCTCTGCAAGTCCTGATACTGCAAGTATACCTGCCTTTCTCATACAGCTTGGTATCCTTATTCCACGTTGTCACGCGAATTGCCTAAGTTCATTCACAGTCGGCATGCCCGTATATAAGGAAATATTTTTTGTCTAATTGCTTATTTACCAATGATTTTTTAAAAATAAACGGCAATCGCTTTGATTCTTGACAACATCATCGGCTTTTTCCTTTACAATATCTTTAGCTTTTTCCGTGATGGGCGCGTTGACAAGTCTGCGCCGCCACTCGCGAAAATATTCGGCAACAGATCCACATGCCCGGCAAAGTTGCTTACACGACTTCACTCCAATCTCACATTTTAGGCATGGCCGAGCACCAGAGACAACATGTAACGCGTGTGATTTACAGAATTCGTAATGACATGTTCTGTTACAAAGTTCCCGTTTTCCAAAGCATGCGCCTTTACATCGATTGCGTAGCAATGCCATTTAACTTCTTATATATATGCGGAAACTTTAGTCTCTACTTGAATCTATGACTGCCTGTCTGTATCGTCTTTCTCTTATTTCCTGCTTTGCCTGCTTTGGTATCGGAGAAAACTCTGCAGAATCCAGAGGATAGTACGTGATTTTACCGCCACAAATCGTACGATGCTTTTTACAAATGGCGATGTAACATGTTACAATAGGTTCTGCTAAATAAACAGGCTCATTTTCGCAAGGCCAACCATATATGTGAGGTTCCTGCTCGGATAAAAGTTTCTTCAAAAAGTCATTAGGCGAAATTACCCCTAATGTTCCGTCACTAAATGTCACACCAACTCGTACACGACCATCCCTTGTTTGTTTGTATCCAAACGTGGTAAACGACTTATCAAGCTCACGCTCATATATGTTAGCTATGGTGTCTGGTGCTTCATCGTTGAGCATACATTAGTAATCATTAAATAGGGCCAGCTGTCTTTCTTCTGCATCGTTGTAGATTGTTTCGGATTTCTTCTCAAGGTCGGGGAGTGTGGACGCCATTTTTATATTAATGCCGTCCTTGTGTCTTTGCTGGTCGTTTTAATATCTTTGATGTTTTCGCTGGATGTTTCGCTGTATACGCTGAACGTTTCACTGTCTTTGACCTGTGACTCAATTAACGTCAGCGATTTAAAGGTTTTTGTACAATATCACACAATCACTTTTCTGGCGCTTTATTATATTTTTCACCAAGTTTTCGCCGTGCTCGCTTCAACTCAATCCCTAACCCGGTTAATTTATCAAAATGTTCCCGATACGTCTTTGAAAAATTATATATCATCTTTTGGGCCTCTTTGACAAATCGATATGACACATTCAAGCTAAATAGTGATTTAATCTTTTCTTTAACGTTACAAACACAACATTGGTCTGGTAATTTAATTCCCGCATTAGCTGCACACATGAATTCTTTGACAATACTATATGTGTCAAACTGTGTAATTTCTAATGGCATTATATAATAGCTTTCTTCAATTCTCTAATAGTGAATCGCTTATGTATTGTCAGCGTACATCGATCTGTCTGCAAGCTCACGTCACTGCAGCTCCACATCCATGACGCTGGCTTCCACGCGGACTCACGAGACACAATCACAGATACACACGTGTGCAAGATATTTCCAGTGAGGAAACGTTATGGGGAATCTATAAGGGGTTTCGACCGAGGAAAACCGAAATTGATCATCCGGTCATAAATTCCAATGATCCATCTACTTGTTTTATCTCATTTTGAGAGACATGTGTGACTTCATTTACAACAGTAGTGCACTATTGATAATGATTAATTGTTAAAACAACAAGACTAATATGTCGATTTTGAACATGTCGATGGTCTAATCATATATTTATTAATAGTCAATGACATGTTATTATTTGTTTGATCACCCTTGATCCTAAGTGCCCGCGTAACATGTAAAACCCGATAAGTAAGGAATCAATGCTCGAGAGCAGACTAATTATTACACCCCACTCTTCAACTCTTAATCTCAAATCTTATTTTCTTATAGATGGCCGTCCGATTGCACCCATACCTACCAACCTGGCTTTCTGATTGGCTGTATGCTAAATGGACTGGTTGTGACAGATTCCCACAGTAGAATACTACTTTGTAACACCTTCGTGTCTTCTCGAGCACAAATACAGACACATTAAGTGAGATAAAGATCAGTGTATGTCATAAATTATGTGTCTCCTGCCATAATATAAGTAAAATATTTTATGTTATAAAGGAAATCTGTTTACGCTAGCCTTTACAATTTTACTGCATGACAGACTTACTTTAACAGCATTTTCTTTACATGTATACACATATACCTGGCTACATTATGACTGACATTATTTCCTTATGTAAATTGTCATAATTTCCCGTGAAAAATGTATTACACGTTGGTTGCACATATTTTTCTTACACAAAAGCTAATTCTTACCTGCGAAAAACATTTTTGAAACAGATTTACTAATTTTCATCTCTTAAACCGTATGAATTAAACATGATGCTGCACACGTTTGTTTGTGTGTTTCTTTCTTCTTGCCTTTTCAAACCTAAATGTAATAACTTAATAACTAAATAATTAACAGACTCACTGACTGATGAACTGACTGACAGATCGAATGACTCACTGTTGACTGACTGACTTACGAACAAACGTGTATCCAGCTAAACTGAACCAACCAGCTAACTCACTAACCAGCTGACTTACTGAATAACTGACTGTTGGAGTGACTGAATGACTAACCGATTAACCATATAACTAATTAAAGAGTTAGTACGAACTATGCGTGAAAAAGTGCTAACTAACTACCCATCTAAGCAATTAACTAACTGACTGAATAACTGACAACTGACTGAAATACGAACTAACATATCACTAAGCAAACCAAACTATCTTCCTGGCTAATAACTAACGTACTAACTGACAGCTTGAAAATCTGTATGACAATCTGACCGACTAACTTTGTACTAAGTAAGTAGAAAACATATTGACACTCTAACTGACGAACTAACCAGCACATTTAACTAACTAAACAACTATTTCATCAAGTGACTGACATAATGAATGAAGGCTGGTAGACTTAAGAAGTAATCACATGCGACAAACGCCCTTAGAACGACTAACTCATTCATTAACTAACTAGCTGACTGACTGATTGACTGACCAACCTACAGACTGACAAATCGAATGAATTTCTAACTAATTGACTGACAAACCAATCGTCAGCCTGACTGACTGACAACGATCTGGGCTGACTGATAACAATCTGGCAACCATTGAATTAAGTATCTGATTTTTTGATTATGTAAATAATGAACTAAGCAAATAAGTGTTATAGCAATTTTATAGACACCAACTGCACAAAACGGAACGATTGACTATTTGTTTAAATAAAATGCCAGATTGCAACACGGAACATCGTTTCTTGATGAAGGATACGCGAATGCCGAATAACTGACAGAAGTGAGGCTATATATGCTGAATAACTCACATATGTGAAGGATATATACCACACATCCTCCTTGAAATATTGCCTATTTACTCGTATGGTACTGTCTTTTTCCGATGCTAGATCTAAAAAATAATCTGCAGCCAGTTACCTACCCGATCGCAGTAACGACTTGTATGCTGTTCCTGTCCATGTCAGTAACAATCGCACTCTGAAGCAGAGTGTGTGTATATATATATATATATATATATATATATATATATATATATATATATATATATATATATATATATATACTCTTTAGTTATTTTGAACACAGTCGTGTTGCACTTGTCCAGATTGTGGAAGTGGGCTTTGAGAATTTTGCACTCTCTCCCTCTCTCTGAAATGTGCTATAGTGCGCGTCGTCGCGCTTACTGCGTGCATGTTTGCCCTTAGCTCCTTTGGTAATCCCATGGTCTATACTAAGCTGCATTAAAAGCAGACCAATTATTTTGTATGCTGCGGAGCGGCACATTAAGTTGAACACAGTGCATCATATGGTGGTGGTTCGCGATGGGGATAGGTCTCATGCGGTCTTGAGCATGAGAGCAAGAAAGTTGTCATTTTAGCTGTTTCAGCTTTTCTGTCGTCTTCGCTGTTTCAGATAATTCTGTCGTTCCTGCTCCACGCAGTTAACATTTATGTGGATTTTCCAGCGAGACTTTTCATGATCTTCTCGGGAGCTTCTGCCTTGCTTTCGGCATTTCCTTTTGCTATCAGTTTGGTTCTTTTTTTTCTATCGCCTTAAAGGCGGCTGTGTTTGCTTTTGATCGATTTTGTTCTTTTTCGTTGTGTACTTTTCGTACTCATCGAGTATGAGCTTGAATTCGTATTCCAATATTGCGCTGTGTTTAAGCGTCCTCGATATGTAGTTTGCGATAGTGTTTAGTTTTGATTCTGCACAAATACGGATGTCGTTGTGTTTTGCTTTTTTTTTTGCCTTTTCTTCAGTGGCATGGTGACAAGATTGCCTATAAATACACCCGCGCCAAAGACTACGCCAGATGATGGGAGTGGTGCAGCGACTAAAATTCCTGGGACAATCAAAGTGGTAGCGATCCCGCTTCCTAAGGAAGCCACGAACAGGGCTGCCATTATTTCGTCAATTCTAACAATAATAGTAACAGTTCGTTGGTACTTTTTGTGGGTACTCTGCCGTTTCTCAATTTCAGCACGCAGTTTGTCTTCAAGTTCGCATATCTTTTTCAGGCGAAAGTCACATGGGTCTTGGAGTTGTGGTGACATGGTAACTCCTCTATGAGCAGCGTGATATGAAATTTTAATTCGGCTGGAGCTTCTGTGGAGTGGGTGGGGGTGGGGTTGCTCTTATGCGGGCAGGCACATCTAATCTATCACTGTGGTGTACTGGCAAGACGGCAATGTTGTTAAAGAAAACGTTAGTTTGCTTGATATCACTAGTTGTGGAAATAATACGGTCTGCAACACACCTGCCAACACGCTAGAATAACAACTACCATGCCTTCTGGTTCCAGATTTAGTGATTGCGTGTTTTTCTGACCAATTACTGTGATGCGACAAAACATATCTTTTTCGATGATCACACGTTTATTGTGTCTGGTGTGCCGAGTGATAAAGGGCGTTTCATACCCCGAAGCAAAGCTTATTGTCGACGCGGTATTAATCAAAGTCCCCTCGCCAGTTATCACGTTTTCATTGCAGTAGCAATCACGCCTGATATCCTCGAGGGCAGTACTTTTTGGTTTTGTTTTTGCTGCAGCGAACGCGCAGTTATTCACAGCTGAGTACGGGTTGGCGGCTCAGGGTGCTTTGAATGGTTGAATGGCCCAAGTGCTCAATATCTATCTGATTTGCATCCTCGTTCTATTTTAATGTGAACTGGGGCGTGTCAATCTTTTGTTGGCGCAGATACTCTTCCACCAGTGGTTTGTATTCCTTGTTGATATCAGGCCCTTGTTTTGCGAGATGCTCTAATACTCCGTCGCCGTCCGCTACCGCGTCAAGCAGCACCAAAGATTCATATTCTCCTTTATGTCTCGCCTTTCATTCGTGGCGAAGAGCATGCTAAAGATGGTAAGAATGGCTGAGAATCGCGTCGGTTGTACGTTGACGTTGAGACCCTCGCACCTAATGGTGTCTCCGGCTGCAAACATAGATGTAAAGCTACTTGTAAGGTTTTCGTGTGAGGCGTTAGCCGGAAATGCAGTACTGCCATTATGTGCCATTAAATCTCCCTTTACCCAGATTGAAAACGACACCCACGTACCGTCACCCCTACTACCGTGGAGGTTAATGAAGTAAAACTGGCGCCCGTTACGGTGATAATGTCGTTATCGTTGCTGAGTGTAAATCCATAAATGTTGTGCAAGTCTTGCGTTGAAAACCGGCGATACAAACCGGATGCATTTATTCCAGTCACCCCACCAACTGACGTGATTCTGGCGGCCGTTAAGTACACAACATCCTCCTTTTTAACGAAAGAGAAGAGGCAGCACCAACGTTTAATCCAGCCAGTTCGTCCCGTGTCACGCACTTGTCGAGGTATGCCTTCGTCGTGTCCTGAGAGCGGTCACCACCAACTTCGAGGCCCACGGGGCGGGTGCCACCACCACATGGAAGCGATGGCCCTGAGACACTTGCAGCGCGGCCACCAAAGAAGCCAGGACCATGTAAACTATTAGCGTGCCGGCGGAACGCTAATAGTGCTTAATTTCAAGGGTGATAGTCACCGCAGCATATTAACTGGTGTATCTGAAATACTTATCGAGAGCCCATGGATGTCGCCTTCACGTAATCTGCGCCAATCTGGTTTCCATAGTAGACAGTAAGCGTGTATGACTCACCACCAACAGTTGCAGGGTACTGTTTTTTCCATCAAGAATATTTTTGTTGTGTTTATCTGATCGAGGTGGACATAATACTTTGCATTAATAGCGACGCAAAATCTAGCGTAGGCGGCGTATTAAACTCTAGCGACGCAGAGAGAGCGAAGATCCACGAACCGTTGCTCAACCTCGACGTGTATGTCAATAAATCTTCTTCGTTTCGGAGCAGAAGCAGGTTTTATGACATATTCGGCAAATACGTTATGCGCCCAGTCTCGTGGCAGCCTGTTGGTGTGGACAGCTGGTTCTCCGGAACGGCAGACGGTGAGATGAAGTTTTGGCAAAATCAAGTAAACCTTGCCATTTGGTGCGCCACCACCGGTTGTTGCGTTAGCGTTAGAGACAACTTGATGTCTGGAACGGAGCTTCCAGAGATGGTACGCATCTTTTACCGGTTTCACATTAACCACCAGGATGCTTACACAACAGATGAGGTGCCCGCCCCTCCCCCCCCCCCCGGCCAAATAGGCTGGGACATGTTTGCAAACAGCATCAACATGAATACCTTTGCAATGAGTTCAGTGTGAATAAAAACTCGGCCTGGAGGCAGAAAAGCACAGTGAAAACCATGGCCTTGGTACGATGTATGACTATAGCCCTGACCACGGCTACCGACCGATCCAAGGTTGTGTATGGGACCCCAACGTGTATGCGTTTGACAATTCAAGGAAATACAGAATTGACTACTTCCATCAGGACAGCGGTGCCGTCAACGGCTGTGTGCACTTTATGCGGGACAAGTCACAAGGCTTTACTCAAGCCGGTGTTGAGCGTCGTAATGAAAGCGTTTTGGTCGACGTTTGGGCAATCATGGGCTTGCAAGACGAAATGCTTACATCGATGGTGGCGTTAGGAAAGGCCTTTAATGTGCAAAAACAGTGTTTTGTAAATGTTAAAAAATTGACAGACCAAGCAGAGAACGCCCCAATCTGTTAAATAAGTACTAGTTATTGCGCAGATGCGTCAAAAGTAAGCTAGATTACGTCCTTCGTGGTGGCCTCTACATCGTTCCAAGCCATATGGATATTAAAGTTGGCATCTATCAGGGGTATAACAACGAATGTCTTATAGCGGACGACAACATGGCGTTAGGCACCAATATTGATATGAATTTGATAAGGATACCCGTACAACTGTCTACCGCTCAAGAGCAAAGCACACCACAACAACAACGAAGAATGAAGAGGTAGGCTTTGATCCTCGACAGACTGAACGCCGGCCTTGGCAACGGCTCGAACCAGCACTATACAAAAAATACAGGAGTCGAAAAAAGCCGAAAATCACGAAGCCAATAAAACAGCACTAGTCATGGGAGGCATCGCAGTGGGACATTTAGCCATCTGGCTTCCCCGCTGAGCGCTGTCAGAACGACTGCAATGGCCTGGTTTTCATGCTTGTCTGCGTATCGCGAGCAGAAAACGGCAAAGAACGCGAGAGCTATCGTGATGACAGGCATCATGAAGATTCCGGCTAGTCATCCGATGGCATTTCCAGCGGTTCTCAGCAAGAACGACACGATTGATCCGATAATTCCGGCTACAGCCATCACCGCGTTTCTTCTAGCGTTTTCAGCATTCCAGACAGCCGCTCTAGATACTCTTTTACCCATTCTATCGCGTTCGTGGGATGTGATGGTCTGATTTCGGTGACGAAGCTGGCGGTGTGCCGCCACCACCAGCGGTTTCCGCTACTGCGAGTACAATTGTGCCTATGATGAACCCCAACGCCGTCATAATTCAGGCTCACAGCTTCTCGCCTCCTTGATTGCGGTGTCCTCCGACCCCCCCAAAATAGCTCGGCATCTGTGTACGCCGTGTCTGCCGGCAAATCTTTGTGTACATTTTGCAGTTTTTGTGCTGTCGCGCGACTGACCACTGGTCGCGGCCGTTCTATCATTCATATAATTATATATGGCCCAGCCATGGGCCTATTTTAGGGAGGAAATGACGTACGGGAGAGCTTTTTTTTCTCGGTCATACTCAAGATATATTGTTCGCTTCCAAATTTGCAATTTGCCGTTTTGCACAATATAGCCAGCATAGACTGGGTTTGTTTTTAAGCCGTTTTGCTTTTAAAAAACCATCAACCTTCGCGTCGGGGATTTCATTCTGAGATGCTATTAATTAGGCTCCAGTGTGGGTTTGTAGTCGGCATTCCAACTCGGAAGGGCTGGTAAACGAAACTTCTGTTATTTCATAGGGTATCAAGGTCAGTCACCGGCATGTCGGCCAGTGATTTCCAAGTCAAAGCATCCTTCAGCCATGCTGGAACGGCAGCAGGTAAAGAAGCAGGAAAAGAGGGCACATGAACTCCAATAGCATTGCCACTTGTGACAAGAACAGCAAGTATGTCTCAATCGACCCATTCCGCTCTCTCCGCTGCGCGCTTGGTGCAAATGGATCTCAGAGCACCGTTGCTGTGACCAACAACCCAAACACCATAGACCAAAACCAGATGCTCACTGTCAGATTTCCCAACCTCGATGGCAATGATGTTATTGTGCCCGGCACCGCCAGGCTGGCATTCACAATTGCTTTGAGCAGTGAACTCCAACCGTACAATCGTGAAAAACCTGGGCTGCGCCATCGTCAAAAAGCTAAGTGTCAAGCTCGAGGGAAATGACCTGGCCAGCATGGACGACGCCGACATTTGGAGCGCTTACAAAGATCTTTGGTTGCCTGAAAAAGAGAGAATCAACGCGGTCTACCAGGGTATACAGAACGCGAACACTGCTGCTATACGTTGATATGGAATAGTTGTCTTCCAAGTGTGGAAGATGTCTAAATCACCTTACTCCAAAGACCTCGGAAACCTCCTTTACCATGGAGCAGTACTCGGCGGCCTTGAGGTTAGGTATACGATGATTGCTAAATGCTTGTTCATTTAAAATTGGCAGTTGTGTATGCATGGCCAAAAGGAGGACTATCAGTTTAGTTAAGTACATTATACACCTGCATGATAAAACCAAGTGACAGTACTTTAATGACTCCTGCAAGCTCACTATCTTTTCGGGCCGCCCTAGTCGGGTACCGGGCAGCCAGATACTCCTTTCTAAGCCTTTTTTTTAAAACGACCCCCCCCCCACGCACACACACACACACACATACACTTCTTGAGATACGCCACTTGTTTGTACATGCGGGGAGGTCCGTAATAAAATAAGCAATGAACACTTTTTCCCGGAACTCCCTTTTTAACCGTTTTTCTTCAGGAAACACGAGGTCTGTTGGACCCACCCCCACCCCGCTGCTCAGGAATCTTAAGAACATTTATTTATCGGTTCTGATTTTTAAGTCAAATGTTTCTCTTTTCGCTTACTCTTGGAAGAAATGTTTATTTTCTTATAAGCTAAAGAACCAGGGTTGGGCTTAACATTGATTTCATGTTTTTGGGTAATATTAGTTTTGCAGGTAGACATCACTTAATCCTGAATTTAGATTGTCTGCCTTCTTGAGAAGATTTTACTATTTCCAAACAGACTGAATAGTTCAAGAATACTGGTCGTTAGAACTTGGTTTTAGATTCAATATAATTTCATGCGCAGCTGAGGTTCACTACTTCCATTCTAAATTTTCGTGAATACTTCGAACCTATCAAATATCTGGAAAAAAAGTAAGTCTTAAGTATTGATTATTACTGATAATACAACTGGAAATCTTCAGCAAATCGTTTACAAACTGAATTGCTTATAACATGAAATCCGGGCTAATGACTTATTTTTTTGAAATTTGATAAATAAGACATTTCAGCACCAAATTAGATAATGAGCACTTTTCCAGTGAATCATAGGTCTAGCACTACATTTCATAAGAAATCCTTTTAGATAATAGGTAGGTGGGGGTAGTGGTGGTGGTGGGAACTCTAACCTCAAAAGTGGAACTCGGGCCTCAATGGCAAAATTCAATCTCAGGCCATCTTGGATTAGGCCACTATGGCCTCTAACGGGAATTTAATGTTAAAATGTCGATAGATTAAACATTGGTGGATAATCTAGAGGTCTATGTAAATATTAATGTTTAAAACGTCCATAGTTTTAGCATTAGGGGTCAGTATGGGGTCTATGTTAACTTAACAAGGTGGCGCCAATAGAGATATCCCATCACGCCTTGTTAAGATATCGCATCACGCCTAGTGTGCATGCTCACTTGACATTTGTTAAAACGTTTGTGTGTGCGCACTGAATTTTTTGTAAAAAAAAGTTTCTGCATGCGCACTTTAAATTATGAACAAATGTTTCTGCATGCGCACTTAAAAACAACATTTTACAAATGTACAACCCGCTTCCCCCAAGACCAAAATTAGGGCCCCGGATGGCCTTTACAGATCACTCACACATCTCACCTCTCTCCGCGTGAATTTGAGTCTCGGCTCGACCAACGTGGGTATGTGAGAAAGCTTGCCAGTAGCTTTCCGTGGGTCGGTGGTTCTTTCCAGGTTTTTCCTCCACCAAAATATACTGGCCGCCATGTATAGCCCATAATGTGCTGAAAAATGGCGTTAAACCACACAAAACCAAACTGAAACTAAAATTAATGTCCAAGTTACGAAACGGACACGGAATTTAGCGGAGACTAAAATACATCTTTGGGGTTTTTAATTGTAATTTTATTAAGATTTTGTAAAATTTGTTTTTGATTTTCTTTAAATCTGTGTTTTTGTTTTAATTAAATTTATATATATTTTTTGTCTTTAACGTTTGTATTTTTTCTTTACATATTTTGGTATAATTTTGTGCCAGTAAAATTGTAATTTTTTAAAAATTGTTTCTTAAATATTTTCATACTTTTTAAAATAAATGTTTAATATTTTTATTTATTAATTTTTTAATTTTTGTAAAAACATTCTAGAATTTTCTTACCTTGTTTGATTTTGCATTTATATTTTTGTAAATGTTTTAATTTTTTTAAATGCATTTTTATATTTTTGATATAGATGCTCTCTTACAGCAGTGCACGAATCCAAAATGTTTAATGTTTTTATTTATTAATTTTGTAATTTTTGTAAAAACATTCTAGAATTTTCTTACATTGTTTAATTTTGTTTTTATATTTTTGTAAATGTTTTCATTTTTTAAAACAAATTTTTTAATTATTGATATCGATGCTCTTCTACAGCAGAGCTCAAATCCTTTATACACCTCTACCTAACCGACGGACCAGTTCAAAGAAAAAATCAAGCGTGAATATATGCCTATGATCACATGTGAAGGGAACTTCATTACCCGCTGACACAAACTGTGTACACAGCTCTTTGGAATCTTATGGTCTGTGCCAAAGATGAACGATATCACAGACTTTATGAGAAGAAATGATGTTTCCATCTAATTTAATAATATGAGATTACATGGATCAGATTCGATCGTATGTGGACAATATTGCGTGCAATTTCTTCATCAACGAGGTCTTGGATTCCCTTGAGAACATTTACTGACTTGTTTTACATCCCACTTCCCGGGGACAATGAAAAATTTATAAATGTGGTTTCATGATCATATAGGTTTTACTCTTTTTTTTTTTTTTTTTTTTTTTTTTAGCTCAAGTACGTAGTGTCCATCGATTGCAAAACGAAATGATCTTAGATCATTGTAACCAAAGTCACACTTTTCAAAGTTGTCAACTTTGTAAATACGTTCGTATTTAACTTTTTCTATTTGTATTTGTATTGATCAGAGAATTAAAATATTGTATATGAATAGGAGGGACTGCCTTAATCATCTATCTTTATTTCGTAGTTTATAATCGATCAAGCAGAGTTTCCTTTTAAAACATGCTGAGTTAGAAAAAAAAGTTTGTTGGTTGTTATTTTATGAATCATGCTGGCGGTGGGGGGTGGGGGTTGTTGTTTTTTTGCAGCAAATACTCAGTGATGAGCAGTGTGTTAGCTGTTCGAACAGTGGAACCTGCAGCAACAACAGTAAAAGTTACAACTAGAAGAGTTAATCCCGAGGGTGGAGGATTGGGAGAGCGAGGCTAATCAGCACCACTTTACTCTGTCCGTCTCTGAGGATAGGTGGGAAAATAGATGTTCTGGATGTGGAGATTGGCCTTGTAGGTGCGGGCACTAACTCTCTCTGAGATTAAAAAAGCACATCTCCATGATAACCAACGGCCTTTTTTCAGAGCCACACATGTTTCTATAAATATAAATACAACTCACTTTTGCCAACCCGAAACTTATATTTGTGTTTGTTTGTATGTAAGTGCATATTTAAGTTTGTCTAAACAAATTGTTTTAATTTTTAAAAACATTTATGTTATTTTTTCCGTTATTTTTAGTTTCCGCTAAATTCCGTGACATTTCCGGTAATTTTGTATCTTTTTTTAAGCAAACAGATTGAGAGTGCAGTTTCTCTAGTTCCAACCATTACATCCGATCACCAGTTAATTGCCCTAGACGCTGTATGACTAGATGTAATACAACATAGCTCATGAGCTCTCGGGAATAATACTTGTGACATCTGCAATGTCCCCATACGAGGTCTTGTTTATTCTTTCCTTCTGCTGTCTTCCTTACATCCTTTATGTGTCTGGAATTTTGATGTATCTGGTGCTTCTGTGTGTTCTGCACGTGTGTCTTCAGCAGATACGGAAAGAGAGAACAAAAAAGATTGAAGCCAACGCCCAAGGCGTCATAATCTCTGGATGCGATACAGGTAAAACAAACTGCGAATCATTATTCTACTTCTTGATGAATATAACAGAACAATTTATGACACGACTGCACGTGTAAGGCGTACACTAATTTTCGTCTAATTTTCTAACATTCAGGTGATAAATACATGTCGGATGTTTTATCGGGTCAAAAAATAAAACACTTACTTACTGTTTTGATTTCTGTGCTATTTTCTTTCATTTTGTCAATTGATCAATTTGATAAATAAATAATCAAGAATCTAATATCAACGATTTTTTAAAATAATATTAGAACGCATATTTCTAATATTTTGTTATTAATTTACTTCCATTTGATGGTAATCGAAGTTAAACTTATTTTCATTGAGTTTCAAGTGTCTACAGTTATTGTTTTTTCAAGAAAAAGAAATAAAAAATGTTGAAAATTTCAGAGGATAGATACCAATATCAGACAAAATGGTTGCAATTGATACTCAGATTCAGTCTATGTGGCAGAAAAATGGACAATTCACGCTCTTAACATCACATTTACATCAGTACATAAATACAGATGTTATCTATCGGCAAAAGTTTTTCTTTCGAGTTATTTAATTTCAGCTCATTTTTTGATTCCTATTTGCCAGTACATATTTTCAGTTCAAGGAATCACACAAAATCTAGTGCTACAGTCTGGGTGCTTTCGATCTGCAATCTGAACCGTGTCCATTTTTACCCTGCACAATATCTGATAATGAGAATTATGGATAATATCTGATAATGAGAATTATGGACAATTTTGATTAAATAAAGATAGATAAGCATTTTTAGAAGTCCTTATCGTACCGTACTATTCGTTGGTTGAGTTGAAGTGTTTATGGCACAGCAACACAAGTTGGTTATTTAGTGCCGAGGCAATTGAAGTACCTTGCCCAAAAGCACACCACGGCACCTGACCCAAGCTGTTCCAGTGATAGGATTCGGTCACGAGTTTAGCACGCCACTGAGCCACCGCAGTTCCTGAAATGAAAGTTTTAAAGAATTTCTGAACAAATTTACTTGTATGCTTTTGCATTCTCTATTTAATTAGCACACAATGGAACAGATGTAATTTGTTGTTTACGGTCTCAAAGAAACTGCACTGAAAAAAAAGTTCATTACCATCATATTTGTTACATACTAGTATATCTATTTGTTACATACTAGGATATCTATTTGTTTCATACTAGGATATCTATTTGTTGCATACTAGGATATCTATTTGTTACATATCTTCTCTCTCCAGGCTTTGGACATTACCTGGCCATGCGACTCGATGACTTAAGTTTTACCGTATTTGCTGGATGTTTGTTACCCGAAGGAGAGGGTGCAATGTCTTTGATTAACAAGGCATCTAGAAGACTTCAGATTGTGCCGATGATTGTCGGTGATGAAACGTGCATGCAGATGGCTTTGGATTATGTCAAGGCCAAACTACCCTCCCAAGGTGACCTATGTCTCGTTCGAAATAAGGCATGTAAATTCAGTGCTCCAGCTAGGAATTTATTACAAAGGGGAGGGCAAGTTTTCAAAAATAAGGGCAGTCTTTGGAACAATGGGGCATTGTTTTTGCAACCAACAAACTTACAGCCGATGATAAATTTTATTTAGGATGACATCTCTTTTGGAAGCAAAATTAGACAAAAGCACACTTACATGTGTATCAAACAATATATACCATAAATTATAATAATTTATAGAAAATAACACAGTTTACATCTGGTATCTTAGTGATGAGGAGTAACACAGAGGGGATGACCCTTGAGAAACATAGGCAGGGCCTAGAAGGGAAGGATGTCGGAGTTGGGGGGGGGGGCGAGAAGAAACATTTTTCTTTTCCATAGTCTTTAGTTTCACAGAGATTGTCGGTCAAAGCGAATACAGTTTCACTGTGCTAGAAATATATTGAGGTAAACAAGCATGCATTAAAAGTGGCCAGTAAAACATATTAAACGATATTAAAGCAGAATTCTAATATTTGCAAACGTAATTTTCAGTATAAGCTCAGACGACTTTCAAGATCAAACCCAAAGGAATATTAGCGGATGTTAAATAGCAGCAGTAAATTAGACGATCCCAATACGTGTTATTCGACGATCCTAATACGAGCCATTAGACGATCTCAATACGTGTCATTAGACGAATTGTACAAGTATCTCAATACTTTAAATAAACGTGACGATTACTAATTTGACTACATCCCAGCAATTGTTAATAATACCTTAAAAGAAGAATTTAACTATACTATCACAAAAGAGGAGTCAAGAAAGGCCATTTCAAAATTGAAAAGAAATAATGCAGCATGTTTAGATAAGATATTACATGAAAAAATAGTAAATGCATGCGATTTAGTAATAATAATAATTATATATATATATATATATATATATATATATATATATATATAGAGAGAGAGAGAGAGAGAGAGAGAGAGTGAGAGAGAGAGAGAGAGAGAGAGAGAGAGAGAGAGAGAGAGAGAATTACAAACATACTCCAAACAGAGTGGAAAGCTCTATCTTTGGATCCTACAAGAGAATGCTTGATAACATGAACATAATTTTTAAATAAGAATAAATAATATTATCATGCAGGTTAGAGAATTGTAATTCGTATTCTACAGAGATTCGAATCCGGGTCCGCCTCACCAACTCCAGTACCATCTCGACCATGCACACATCATCAAAAAATGATGCTACAAAGTCGGTGGTATAGGCATTCGTACCTAGCAAGTACACCCACATGTCGACACAGTAATTAATTCTCATCTAAGTACACAGTCACTTCGGATTCCTACGACAGAAATCAAGGTATATAGAGGTTATTATAGAGAATTACAAATATACACCAAACAGAGCGGAAAATGCTATCCCTGGATTCTACAAGAGAATACTTGATACCATGAACATTAACATAATTTTTAAATGCTAACAAATAATATTATCATACAGGTTAGAGAATTTTAATGCGTACTCTACGGAGATATATATGTTCATTTGTGCAATTTTTTATTTTATACTGGTTTAATACCCGAACAATGGCTAACAGGTTATATAATGCCTTTATACAAAAGGAAAGGAGATATAAGAGATCCATATATTTTTGGAGCTATTACTTTCTTGAACTGTTTGGGAAACTTTTCACTTCTATTGTAAGCACCAGATTAACAAAATATGCTAAAGACAGTTAACTTATAACTGAATCACAAGCAATATTCTGCAAAGGCCACTCAGCAACCAATATTTTCATTTGTATATTTTGGTCGACTTACCTCTCCCTCAAAAAAAAAAAAAAAAAAAAAATTTTAAAAATGTTCTATGCGTTTACTTTTTTTTTCTTAAAGCGTTTGATACTGTGTGGATGAAAGAACTTTGTTTTATCTATCAATTTTTTATGAGAGAAATATGGTTATCAAAAGGCCGATTTTAGCAGATTCTAAATTAAAATAATCGTGAGGATTTTATTCTCTGCTCTAGATATGTAATCGGCAGCACAGTTATTTTCCCCCTTCTTATTAAAAAAGCAAACCTACGTAATTTAAAAAAACAATGTGCCAGTATAAGGAGAAAAGATAAACAATGGTATGGCAGCTTTATTAGAAATCTAACAGACCAAGGGACCGACTAAAAAATCAAGCAATAAAGAGCAGGAATACTTACCAATGGAAGAATTATATAATCCTAAAAATCACGAATTTGGAAAATTGCAGTAATTATGTCTTTGTTGTTGCTGTTGTTGTTGTTGTTGAAAAGGTGATAGGAGTGATCCTGCTAATTATAGACCAATATCAACTTTCAAGTTGTGTGGGAAAAAGTTATGGAAAGGATCATATTCAAATATATATATAATTATCCTTATTTCAACGATCTTCTTTAAAAAGTACCAGTCAGGATTCACACCCTGTAATTCTACTACTCACCAGTCTTCGACATTTATCAACAAATTTGTACAGCTGTAAACAATAACAAAAATATGTGCATGGGACTTTTATGATATTTCGAAAGCCTTCGATTGGGTTTGCCACCATGATCTTTTGTATAAATTAAGAATCATTAGAATTAGACATCCAGTTTTAAAGTCGTTTAGACGCTACGTGAATGAGAGAAATCATCGGGTGCGGATAAACTCATGTCAATCGGAATTGAAGTCAGTTCCAGCAGGTACTCCGCAGAGGTCAGTTTTAGGGCCGCGATTCTTTCATCTATCTATAAACGACATTGCTGATGATATTCGTAATCTTGCGAGATTATTTGCTGATGATAGCTCTTTGACATATTTGTCAAAAAATGTTGCTGAGATTTAATATATTTTGAGCACTGATCTTGACGTTCAAAAGGCCAGGTCTAACCAATGGCTAGTAAAGTTTAATACCAACAAAACCGACGTGATGCTCATTACTACTAGATTGTCAGTTCCCTCCAATGTAAACCATAACTTGATTTTGGTAATAAACTCATTCTGTCCAAAATTGATGTTAAAGGTCTGAATATAATTATAAATAGGCACAGGCAAATCACGTCATCTGTAACACTTTGAAACAAACAATCAATTTTTTTCATGTGCAAAAGTGGTGTTCGACAAGGTGAAACCTTTCATCGTTCTTATTTGCTAAATTTAGAATTTTGACAACGATATCGCTTTACACGATGTGATAAACATTTGGGTGTTACTTTCAGTAGCGATGGGAAATGGTCATCACATATATACGATCTATATAAATCTGTATCCAAAACTTAGTGCATTAACCTTTAAAATTAACCATAAAGTTGGTTTTTGTTTTGTTTTTTATTTGTTTTGTTTTTTAAAATATACTTGTCATTTATACGACCACCTTTAGATCAAGCAGACGTTGTCTGGAATGGTTCGTCTCGAGAAGACTCAGATAGATTATCAAAAACACAAATCAGAAGCAGCCGGAATTGTTACTGGACACACCAGAATTGAAGAAAAAATCTGTTTTGGAAAACTGGTTGGCCAGCATTATGCAAAAGACGAAAGTTCCATAAATTATGAACCTTTTATAAAGTTATGCATAGTGAATGCCCAGTTTAATCCGAGATTTAGATTTAATTTCGAAATTTCAAATTTTAGATTAGAAATAACAAGGCGGTCATGTATCAATTCGACCCTATCCCTGCAGAACAATGTTCCTGAAAATGTAAGACTTGTCCCATCAATTCGTGAATTCAGACGACTCATAACGTATGATACATTATAACCGCCTCAACACTATACATATGGTGTGAAGAAATATTCTGTCCTCCAGGCAAGAATTAGAAATAATTGTAGAGCTCTAAATAATAATTTATTTATTAACCATATAATTTGTGCTGCTGTCTGCCATAGGAATAAGTCTGTTTTATGTATTAGAGGTGTTTTATTATCATATTTTATATGATGAAGACAAACTATTAGAAGTGTTTTACTCTCATATTTTATATGATGAAGACAAACTATTAGAGGTGTTTTATTCTCATATTTTATATGATGAAGACAAACTTCTTGTTATGAAACTATGGTAAAGACGGATAATTTCGATCACACGGCGAATTTCAGTTACATCTGATAAATCTCAGTTACCAATAGTGAATGTAACAATCACTAAAAAACATTTTTACAGTTTTCGTAACACTCTAACCAGTTTTGTTAAAAACTATTTCATTGGATGAACTTTCGGGTCAAAGTGCAGCTAGAATACATTGTCGTTGCTGTGTGTCGTGGATTAATCTCTAATTATTTGAAAAGAAATATTATTGTGTGTACGAATTTGACATTAACAGATTGTTGTTGTTGCTCTTACGACGTAATATTCTAATGCTGCATCGCTTTCAATACCCAGTGTTTGCAAAAAATGAATAATCGTAACCTTGCTGAAAATAAATTTATGGTTTAGACAAGGTAATTTGAGACTGGTCGAAAATAACACACACAAACACACACACACACACACACACACACACACACACACAACAGTATGAAACTACTTGACTACTTGACTCATACGATATTAGTCTCTTTCATATAAAATATATATATTTTTTAAAAATAATTTCTCGCCAGGTTTATGGGGTATAGTGGCTAATGCTGGGATTAACATGTTTGGTGACGTAGAATTGATGACGATTGAGTTATACCACAAGGTAATGAATGTCAACTTTTACGGCACTATCAGGCTCGTTAAGGCATTCCTACCATATGTTCGCAAGACAAAAGGTACGCTTTATGTGTGTATTCTTGAGGATTACAATTTTCTCCTTTCTCGATGATCTAATAGCAACCATAGTAGTATAATGGGGGTAAATAGGCCCAGGGGGGCCTCTACAGACCCAAACGGGAAATTAACATGCGTGGGGCACTTGAGACCCAAACGGGAATGGAACATGGAGGGAGGCACTTGAGACCCATACGGGAATGTTAATGGGACAGAAGTAATTGGAGAGAGATAGAAGTGACACATACATACTCCTAACACACAAATATTGGAGTAGGGAATAATGAAATAATCTTTTCTAGAGAGGTGGGTGGCCCTGAAAAGGGCCGTGGGATTTTTTGGTGAACCAAGTTAACACAGTGGACATCTCATGGAGGGTCTTCTTCTGTTTAAGCTTCGACGGACTTCAGGTCCGTAGAGAAGGATTCGCTTCAGACAGCCTTATCTTTAGTGCGCCCATACTCTAGAAAAAAAAAAAGACACTTACCTTTTTTCCATTCTGGTATATTCTCTTTTTTAAAAAACCACAATGAACATTTCATAACACAACACTCAAAGTTCATCGTTCACTGCCTGTCTCTCTTGTTCTTGAATTTCTTCACAGGGATCAAGGGTTCTTTTTCCAGTCGTCTAGCTTTCTTGACGACGGGGATGAGTTCTTCTTCTTCTTCTTCTTCTGGGGTTGAAGATCCCTCTGCTTCCGCCCTCTCTTGTGGGTTCTCTTGTTTCTTAGGACACTCTGAAGACCAATGTCCTTTTTCTTGACAATGATAACAAGTATTTTTCCCTTTGTCTCTCTTTTATTTTCCTTGGTGTTGACGTTGTGGACATTCTGGAGCCCAATGTCCTTTCTCTTGGCCGATATAGCAAGTATCTTGGCTTTTATCTCGAGAGGCGATGGAGGAGTAGTCCTTAGTCGTATTGAAAGTGGTATACATTCGAAGGACTGTCTGCAAATCTCTGACCAGAAAGGCAATCTGTCTTCTTGACTCTTCCATCTTCACTGTTTGAAAGTTGAATAACGAATAGTGATTCTGAGGGTAGGAAGGTCTCTCTATATATAGGGAGAGAGCCTGTGTTAAACTCAATCAGATTCAAGAAGACATCAAGATGAAAAGATCACGCTCAATCAATGAGAAAACAGAAGAAGAAACGAAGAGGCCACGACGGAGACTTTCCGTGCCGCCTCAAACACCACTCGCTGAAGTGCTAGCTCAAGTCCATGCTAGCGATTTCGAAGAGGAGATGAGTGAGCCAGAAACCATACTTTCTACCAAACCCAAAAAATCCACCACCCCTCACCAAGAAAGTCCTACCGTGGCTCTCCAAAATTACTATCGCATTCGAGAGACGCAAAAATTGACCTCTAGAAAATTTAGAACTACGGCTTACACTTACACCGTTAACTTTAAAGACTTCAAGTCTGAAGTGCCTCCCGAGAAAGCTGCCGGCTTCATTACCAATTTGTGGGATTCTGTGTTACAGACCTTGAAACAACAATGTGGAGCCAAAGAGGACGATCTGTTGAGACTTTCCATCCATCACGACAGTTTGAAGTCTCCTGTCTGGATCGAGTTCAGTACGCCGGCAGAATTAACAGCAGCCAAAGCCATGGACAAAATTGAACACGTTGAACAATCCAACGAAGAGTTTTCCATCACCGATGGAAAATCCACACTTCAAATTACCCATGTGTCCCCTCCTCGAGGTTGCGGACGAAGCAGAAAAGTGTTACTGGTGAACGACCTTCGCAGTACCAAACACAATGTCGTCCAAATCGACAATTCTCATGACCAGATGTGCTTGGCTCGGGCCATCGTGGTGGGGCGAATGAAAAGAGCCTGGAAGGGCATTTGACGATCGGACAGACCCCAACAACGAAAAGAAGCAGAACTCCTGTTGCAACAAGCAGGCATACCCAAAGAGACCGTGTGTGGCATTTCTCAAATGCAACAACTTCAAGACGTCTTGTCTCCTCGCTACACCTTGGAAATACATCCTCAAGAAGTTCGTGGACTTCTGCTGTTTCGAGGACCCGATTTCCCCGAGGGAAAATACATTCACATCTATCATCATCAAGAACATTTCGATGCCATCACCAGTATCACAGGATTTCTGGGATACTCGTACTACTGCGAGAAATGTGACAAAGGATTTAACAGTCGGGAGCAACACATTCATTGCGGAGAGAGATGTCGGGGATGTTTAGCTTCCAAGCCATGCCTTCCTGAAAAACACGTGTATTGTTCGACTTGTCGACGAACCTTTGTCAGTCCCTCTTGTTACGAACAACATCGCAGGACACAACCTCACCAACAAAAAAGTGCTTGTGACTTATTGAGATTGTGCTCCACGTGTGAACAGCTGATTCGAACCAATAACACCAATGCACACGTTTGTGCCGGCAAGAAAAGATGCCGCATTTGCGACCAGATCGTGGACTTTGATCATCAATGTTTCATTCAAAAGTACGACAATACCCTGAAGAAAGAATTAAAGAATTATCAGAACAAGAACCAAGTGAATTTAATCTTTTTTGACTTTGAATGCATGCAAGAGACGGGGATTCACATTCCAAATTTCTGCGTCGCTCATCGGGCTTGTGAGAAGCATCCAAGAACCTATCCATGTTCACTGTCCTCATTGTAGTAGGATTCCAGGAGGACGTGAAAAAATCTTTCGTGGCCCCAACACTTTGCCAGAGTTTGCTCAATGGATTTTAGACCCTACCGACGACACTAGGAGCGAAGAGGACATTCAACGTTACGGGACCTGTCATCGCTATGCTACCGTCATGGCTGACAATTTCTCGGGATACGATGGACAGTTTCTTCTAAAATATTATTCACAACAAGGTACCGAATGCCCCAAAGTCACCATGAACGGAGCCAAACTCATCTACACGCAAGTGGGACAAGTCCAATTCAAAGATTCCATGAGTTATTTGGCCATGCCTTTGAGTCGAATGCCTAAAACATTTGGTATGACAGAAGTGGCTAAAGGATATTTTCCCCACTTCTTCAATACCGAAGCCAATCAACACGTCGTGCTGCCGCATTTCCCTGACGTTCACTATTACGACCCCGACGGAATGCACACCGAATACCGAGAAGCTTTCCACGCTTGGTACCACGCTCACGAGTCAGAACCGTTTGACTTTGAAGAAGAAATGCTGAAGTATTGTCGATCCGATGTGGACATTTTACGCCGTTGCTGTGGAAAGTTTAGACAATTATTTCTAGATCATGGAGAAGTCGATCCTTTGAAGGAAGCGTGCACCCTACCCAAAGCCTGTACCTTAGTGTACACCAACAACTTCATGCCCGAGAACGAACTAGCCATCATAGACCCTAACACGTCTCTCTTTGCCAGTCGCCAATACTAGGCCAAAGCCTTGCGTTGGCTCCATTACTTGTGCCAAAAGGAAGACAAATGGATACAACATGCCAGAAACGGAGGAGGAGAAAAGAAAATAGGCAGTCTTTCAGTGGTTGGTTGGGTTTTAGAAAACCCTCAGACGGTGTACGAATTTCAGGGATGCTTGTTTCGCGGATGACCTACCTGTTTTCCTCAACGACACCTGAAAAGTCCTTTTTCAGATTCCACCATGGAAGAGTTGTACGAACGCACTTACCAACGACGTCTGAAGTTAGAAAGTCAAGGATACCACGTGATAGAAATGTGGGAGCACCAGTACGATCGACGTTTCAAAACCGATTCAGAATTTAGGCGCATTGCCGAAAGTTACGACGTGGTCGACATCGAACCTTTGGACCCACGCCACAGTTTGTTTGGAGGACGAACCAATGCCACACGTTTGCTGTACGTCGCAGACGAATCAAGAGGAGAAGAAATCAAATACATCGACGTGTGTTCGTTGTATCCTTGGGTGTGCAAATACAAACGATTTCCTACCGGACACCCTGAAATGTTGACAGAACACATCGACGTGGAACACATTCGTCAATACGAAGGATTGATCAAATGTAAAGTCTTACCAATGACCGACTTGTACCATCCTATCTTACCCCATCATTGCCAAGGAAAACTGATGTTTCCTTTATGTCGTACGTGTGCCGAAACATGTAACCAAGATTACCCCTGTCACCACAAGGAGGAAGAACGCACTTTGACAGGGACGTGGGTCAGCGCCGAATCGTTTCGGGCTCTGGATCGGGGATACCGCTTGTTAAAAGTGTACGAGATATGGCACTTTCCTACCACAGCACAATACCAAAAGGACGACGCCTCCAATCCAGGCATTTTCTCTGGGTACGTCAACCAATTTCTCAAACTCAAACAAGAAGCCAGCGGCTATCCCTCTTGGTGTCAGACTCCCGAAGACCAAGTCCAATTCAAAGAACAGTACCGTGCTGTAGAAGGCATCACTTTGGAAGACGTAGAAAAGAATGAAGGAAGAAGATCGTTTGCCAAAGTCATGTTGAATTGCTTGTGGGGAAAAATGACATAACGTACGATCTTGCCCAAGCCGGAATACTTGGCAGGTACCAGTCGCTATTTTCAACTGGTGGACGACACAAGTAAACTAGTCAAACACGTAGAAATCGTCCGTGAAGATTTGATCTTAGGCAATTACAAAGAAGAATCTAAGTTTGAACACCCCGACGACTTTAGCAATGTGGTCATTGCAGCCTACGTGACATGCTCGCTTGAAATTGTACGATGAAGCTTTAGAAGTGTTGGGAGATCGTGTCCTGTACTTTGACACCGACAGTTGCATGTACATCCATCGCCCTGGTTGCCCACACCCTGCCATCGAAGGAGATCGCTTAGGAGCCTGGACGGACGAGCACCCTCAAGAGACGATCCTGAGTTTTGAGAGCTGTGGTCATAAAAATTACGGGTACCGATACCGAGACCGACAAGGCCAACTTCACACCAAATGCAAAGTCAAAGGATTAACACTGAACTATCGAACCAGCCAAGTTGTGAACTTTGAGGTTTTCAAAATTGCTTTAGTGTCTGGACAAGCTGAAAACTTTCGAGTGAAAACGTTAAAGCCTCACAAAATCGTACGGTTACCCAATCGCCAAATCGTCAGTTGCCCGGAAGAAAAAGTTTACCGAATTGTGTACCAGAAACGAGTGAGACTTCCAGACCACACCACTTTGCCGTACGGACACGCCGATCTTCAGTATAAAAAAGGGACCAGTTCCAAGACCAACCATTCATTAGGACTACAAACGTTGACCGAGCAAGAAGAAGAAAAAAGAAGATGATGATGAATACTCATACCACCCAACCACTGAGTGAGGGATCTACTGTGAACTCCAAGTGCGATCACGACCTGGAGTGCGATGCGGTGCACTGCGATGAGACGGATGCCGTACGCTTTGACATCAGCGATGCAGCACGACCTTGCCGCTCCTCCTCTGGAACCATGGAAAGCGATGCCGTGCGTGTGCCTTACCGCCCCACTAGCGATGCACAACGCCCTTTCTTCTTTATTGGGGATGCTAAACGTGTCCCTACCTGCGGATGCCATCCCTACATGGGCAAAGAATTGACGCTGCCTGTGGCTTTGGCTGGCTATTCCGACTTTGAAAGTCGACTCCAGACGTTGAAAGATAAGTGGACTAAATATCTGCAAGGACCTACTTCCAAAGCTTTAGCCAGAGCTGGATTTATCTACCTGGGAGAAGGAGATAAAGTTCAGTGTTTCAGTTGCGGTGTGACGCTTCACGAATGGGAGTATAAAGACTTCGCTTACTTGGAACATGCCAAATGGTCTCCGCGCTGTCAGTACCTACCTTTGGTCGGTCCTAAGCAGCAACCCATGTCGGATACTTTACAAGAGCACATTCGTGGCTTGCCTTTGGAGCTGCGAGAACGCATTTACAGAGAATTTGTTCAGATACAAGTGAAACGCAAAGAACAATTGCATCCTTTACGACACAGACGTTATAACCATTGGTATCTGAATGGTATAAAAATACTGATTAGTGTCCAGATATTCAAATGGCAGACATTGATGAACTACCTGCCTCCTTTAAGACTTTGGACGGCAACACCTACAATGTGACGGTGTTACACAGAATTCGATGGAACGAAATTCAGAAAAAAGTGACAAACTTACAGGAATACGAAAAACTTTACAAGAAGTGTCACCTTAAGACGAAACGCCTTTGCGCAGCCTGAGGTGTAGTAAGGTCATCAGTGAACATCTTGGATATCCTTTACCACACGATTCCATTTGGCAATTGTGTGACTATTTCGTCACAAAGAAAGACGTGCCTGTGAATGACTAGTTTAGAAGAGCACATTCGTGGTTTGCCTTTGGAGAAGCGAGAACGCATTTACAGAGAGTTGGTCAAGATACAAGTGAAACGTAAACTCAAAGTCATTCATCGATATTTAAACTATGCTTACTTCCACAGTATGAGAAGACTGATTCTGGGGAGAAACTATCACAGGTGCTGTGGAGTAGACTATCACAAAAGATACCAACCTTGGGAACCTAGATATAAAAGCGAACAATGCCAGGACCGTTGTTTTCACTTGTGAAACGTATTCCGTGGAAGGAAGTCAACGATCGTGTTCAGACCTTAGAGGATTATAGACACCTGATACAGGAACTGTTTCCATTGAATTTCGGACGCTATGCCGTGTGTGTGTTAGTGACTACTTTTCTTGGATTTCGTTTTCCAGGACATTCGTTGTGGACTATTTTGGAAGAACAGTGTTTGTGCTGGACTATTTTGATGAACATTACATACAAAAAGACATGACCATTCACGCTTTATCGTCACAAGAAAGACAAATTGTGCTCATAGTGTTGAGACTCGTGATGAACACTAGTTGTGTACCTCCGTGTGAAGAAGACATTAGTCAAACTTTATCTACCCTTCATACGTTTCAAGAAGTGTGCATCGCTAGTTGGTTACACCAACAACTTTACGATTGGAAAGATGTACGTGACTGGAAAAGTGTTGGTTTCGATGCTTGGCTACAAGAAGTGGCACACTTTGCCAAGGACCTGGCGTGTCACTAATTTTCCAAGACAAAAGAAGTGAACCACTTGAAACCCAAGTTCACCATGACACTCGAACCTCAAGAAGAAAAAGAAGACTACACCGTCGTACCCCTAGAAACACCTGAGGAACAAACCATCTTTCCGTCAGAGACATTTCAATTTTCCACCACCACCACAAAGACCAGAATACCACCAGTGCGTGTGCACTCCATTGGTAGGACACATATTCATCCAGTGTGTGGTTGTTGTACATTGACTTTTTTTATACAGAACTTGGATTCTTTTAGTGGTGACTTTATTGTTGTACCTCATGCGTTTTTGAGCTTCATGATTTGTAAATATGTTTTTTTTTTTTGTCGTTTTAAAACATTAAACGTGTATGAAAGGTATAAAATATCTTGTGTCTTTCGTATTCTTCTCAAAATTCTTCCTACCTCAGTGATGTCTGCATCTTCCTCTGCCTCGTCTGCCTCTTCTTCTTCAGTGGTCAAAGTGATCGACGAAAAGTTAGATCGTCCAAATTGGGAAGCATTGTATCTGCGCCATCCCTTTAACATGTTGATTGCGGGACCCAGTGGTTCAGGCAAAATCGAATTTTTCAAACGTTTGATCGAACACAAATCTCATGTGTTGGATCGTCCTCCTCAACGCATCGTGTGGTGTTACAAAGAGTGGCAATCGTCTTACATGTTACTTCGTGAAAGTCAAGGTGAAGTCATTTCGTTTGTGGAAGGCATACCTCGCGAAGACGATGGATCGTGGCTGACGCGAGTAAAACGCATCTGGTCATCTTCGACGACATGTTAGGAGAAGACGAAGAAGAAATTAAACTTTGGTTTACACGAAAAGGACATCATCGGAATGCCAGCATCATTTACATTACTCAAAATTTATTTCAACAAAGTAAAGCCCATCGTGCCATCAGTCTCAACGCTCATTACGTGGTCTTGTTTAAAAGCCCCAGAGACAAATCTCAAGTGCAAGTGTTAGCCAAACAATTAGGCACTCCTTGGCTGAATTATGCGTACGACGATGGCACTCAAACACCTCATGCGTATTTACTCATTGACTTAAAATCTACCACTCCCGACTATTTGAGAATTCGTACCCAATTGTTTCACCATTGGTGCCAAGAAGGACGGTCCCGTCATTTACATGTCCCCTTCAGCCACTCTCTGAGAGAAAAAAACTATAAAAACATCCACCGCGTCATTTCTTTCTCACAGTCTTCGAGATGACTTCATTTCAATCTCATCCTCCTGCTAAATTGATTCGTGCCTTGTATGGCATCAGTCGCGAAAAAAATGCACAAGTACGTGCCCATTTGTTAGGAGCTAATCTCAAAGAAGTGTTACGATGGTTTACTTTGACAGCACGTCAATTACTTCAAGGCATGATTCACATCCCCCATCAAACCCAACGCTTTTTTCAAAAACATAAACTGGCCGATCCTAAAATCGATCCACGCACTAAAAAACAAATCATTTTGACCCCTGGTGGCAGTGGTTCTTTAGGAGGGGTCATGATTCGTTCTCTTTTGAAATGGGATCCTAATGCCAAAACCAAAACCCAAAAGAAAAGCCCCAAGGAGAAAAACCCTAAGAAGAAAGCCCCTAAGAAGAAGAAAAGTCCTTCCAAGAAAACACCAACCACATCTGCTGCCCGAAAGAAAGGTACTGCTGGTAGGACGCAAACGTATACCCGAAAACCACGAGAGGCAGTGACGGTGTCTCCTTCTCCTCCGTCCACTTCTGCGTCTTCGCCCTTCGTTATGATGCCTGCCAAACAGGACTTAAGATCCGTGTTTCCTAATTTGATGCAAAAATGGAAACCCATTTCGAAAGTCACCACTTCGGGACCCTCGACTTCGGCTGATCTTTCCACGGTAGCTGCCGCTAGAAAAGTACCGTCCCCTAAAACCAAAGTCCAAGAGAGAACCGGCGTGTTACAAAGTTTAGTGGATTTATCCAAAGAAGAATTGAGACGATTTAGTCCATTTAAAACACCTCAACGTCGAGTGAGGCCTGTCATGAAGATGGTACGCCGTGCAGACAATGAGTGGAGACGTGTTCCAGTATAAAATAGAAGTGTGACCTCCCAGAGACCTCAGTTCTAATTTTGTTCCTGACATCCAAGATGACCCCAAACGTGCACACCACCACCACCAAAAGAAGAAAGGCAAAACCAAAAAGAGGACTTTCACCTCGTCTGGCTAAACATTGGGACGTCTTGTCTGTCCTGACCAAATCCAATCCTCCCTTGCGAAAACAACTCATTCAAACAGCCCCTAAAGAAATCATCGATACTGTGTGTGAATGTTGTTTGAACGTGTTGACAGGAACGGTACCTTTGTCCAAGATACAGAAACAGAAATAGGTAAACATCGGAACGTTCTTCGCCAAATGGTCAAAAAGAAAATACCTCTCCACCAAAAGAAACAAATGTCGGTGCAACGAGAAGGATTTCTACCTATGCTGATAGGACCGTTGTTAAAAATAGCGGCTCCTTTGTTAGGAACGATTGCTGGACCTCTTTTAGGAAGAGTCATGCGATAAAAGACGGGAAGAAAAAAGAGAAGATTAAAAGGACACCCTTCTCTGGAAAGACGACACACTTGTACCTTTGGATGTAATGGAAGGACGAAAACTGACTTTAGTTCCTTACAAACGATGGATGGAATTCCATCGTTGGAACGAACAACGGATACCTCATTTACCTCCCAATCCCAATCTCCACGAGATGTCACAGTTACAATAAGAATTACAAGCGTTGATTGATCGAAACAGAAAAATAGCAACGGTACGGTCAACTCTTACAACGTATGCAACTCTTTCACCAGAAAGCTTTAGACGAAACAGCTAAACCTACTCTGAGAGATTTCAAGGCCCTGATGAAAAGTCAAACCTAAAGTCATCACCACTAAAACAGACACCGCCACGGGGACGACAGAAGAAGATGAGCCCCGAGAAGTGTTTCAAACTCCGTCTGCTCCCATCTCTAGTAAGATTGTAGCTGGCTTGTTGACACCCTCATCGAGAAGAAATGAAAGCTTGGGTTAAAAAGATGATCTCCACTCCTTCATCAGCAGAAGAAAAAAAGAAAGAAAGCAAGACTGAAGTAACAAAAGACACCACCAAGAAGAAACCTACCATCACCCCTTCTTCACAACCCACTCCTGTGGCTCGTCCAAACCTCACGACACCAAAGTAGTATCGAACAGTGGGTGACTTATTGAGGAGTCCAATCATGGAGAAACTTTTAGCTAGCCTATACTACATTCTTGCCCATGCTGCTGGTTACGGAGGAAGTTCAAAAATTGTATCGGGCTGCAAAAAGTAAATTGAAAAGTGTACGTTTGGCAGAAGTACGACGATGGTTACAAGAACAATCGACGTACACGTTACACAAACCCATTCGACGAAAATTTTCTAGACGTCAAACCAAAGTGGATGGCATCGATCATCAATGGCAAGCAGATTTAGCCGACGTCTCTCATTTGGCAGCGTACAATCGTGGTCACAAATATTTGTTTTGTGTCATCGACGTGTTTTCCAAATTCGCTTGGGTCGTGCTCTAAAAGCAGTACTGAGTTGGTATGCGCCTTAAAACTGGTGTTGTAACAAAGTGGTTGTCACCCTTTACGATGGCAAACCGACAAAGGCACCGAATTTCTAAACCAAGCTTTTCAAAAAGAATTGAAAGAAAGGCACATTCATTTTTTTACCACCGAAAATCCTGAAACCAAAGCTAGTGTCGTAGAACGTTTTCAAAGAACTTTGGAAGAACGCATGTGGAAATATTTTACACATCAACACACTCTCAAGTACATCGACGTGTTACCAAGTTTGGTCAAAGCGTACAATCAATTGTACCATCGTAGCATCAGATGTGCCCCCGAAGAGGTCACCCTTGAAAACGAAGTGAGGGTGTTTGATAAATTGTTTGGTACACCCAAGAGGGGACCCCAAAAACCCCTGGAGCTGAAGACGGGAGATTGGGTTCGCATTGGAAAAACCAAGCGCACTTTTGACAAAGGTTATTTACCCAACTGAACGACCGAATTGTTTCCCGCCTATAAATTGGAAGACAGGCACGGAGAAGTGTTAAAAGGAACTTTTTACTTGCCTGAGTTACAACGAGTGACCAAAAAAGAAGACGACTTGTACGACATCGAAAGCACTCTGGAACGAAGAACATGCAAAGTGGGCAAACGTCGAGTGGAAGAAGTCAAAGTGCGTTGGAAAGGATATCCCCCTAGTTTTGATTCTTGGATTGTCGCTTCACAAGTCGTCGACTATAAAAAGAAGAAGTAGCCAACATTCCGTTCAACATAGCAACTACCTCTACTCCTTCGCAGAGTGCCTCTCTTCAAGAATTACAAAAACAACCTTTGTGGGTGTGGTGCGGAGAACGTGTGCCAAATCTTTGTGGTGTATTGTGTCATCGGAGCAGCCATTGCCAATTTGAGTTTGCAACAAGGGGACAAACAATTGTGGATCATTTTACTCAGCAGTTGCATCGGTTATCTTCAACCCAGTCCCTCCTTGAAATTTACGACGGACAGTCACAACCACCGCAACGGTACGACCAACGCCAGTCCACCTTCTTCCAGTCACCACCACAACAGCACCCCTATTTTGGAACCGTTTGAACATCATTCTCCTTTGAACTCGAGTGACTCCTCGGAGACCAGAACCACCTTGGAACTATGAATAACCAATTTTATTTAACTTTACCTAGTGACAGTTCGATGGATGTGTTTCCCCAAAACACTTTATGTTGTTTCACGGCCAAATTACCTCAGTCCATCGAAAAGGATCAGGAAGCTCATTGGGAAGTAGGTTTGGTAGAAATCATTCATCCTACGCAAGCCCTCAACATCGACGCAGGTCAAAACACTTTTATCGTGGATATCCTAAGCGAACAAGTGCAAGAACACTTGGACAAAAATGATCCTACCCTTTACGAATCCAAAAAGGTATCCCTTCCCAATCCTCCCTTGACGAGCTATTCCATGAGAATTCCTGTAGGGTATTATTTTAGTGCTCAACATTTGGTGGACACGATTGCGACTTCAACGCCCAATTTGGCAATGCCTTAGACAAAGCTAAGAAATTGGTACAGAGCAGTTACCATACTGTGACTCGCCATCTCGTCTTGCAATTTTCGGACTACAAAATATTGTCCATCACTTTTTGTCCTGGGTTGTTTGCTATTTTGGGTGGGTATTCCAAACTGGTTCCCATGAAAAACATCCACAGCAACGACGGATTCGGAAAGTATTTTCGTTACCCCATCGAACTGAACGAAGGTTTGAATTTATTGTTTGTGTACTCCGATGTGGTGGAGTACAACGTGGTGGGAAACACAGCCGCTCCGTTACTGAGAGTCATTCCTTTCAAAGTGGATTCTGCCGTCGCCGCGTACAAAGAAGGTGGTTACACGTATCACGTTCACCGTGAATTTGTACATCCTCATTATCTTCCAGTCAGTATATCGTATTTTGACAGTGTCAACATTAGTATAAAAGGAGAATTGGGACAAAGTGTTCTATTCACTAAAGAAAAGTCACGGTGAAACTACATTTTCGAAAAAGGTACTCCAGCGAATTGTAACCTACCCAAAATGTATCCTGTGTACCGAAGAGTGGCTCGACAATGAGGACACGGTTTAGGAGATATGTTAAAATCTTTTTTTCGGACGGTAGCCCCCATTTTGAAACCCATGGTGACTCGAGGATTGCATGCCTTAAAAGATGCCGCTTTGACGCAAGGAAAAGAATTTCTTCAAAACGTCCTCATCGACAAACAAAATCCGAAAAAAGCCTTTATGAGAGCAGGAAAAATTGTGTTGATGCACACTGGAAAAGATCTTTTGGGTCGTCGAGAGACTCCTATAAATTCACTTCAAGCTTCTGGCCCTGGCATTACTTCTTCCTCCACTCCACAGCAAGGACAAGGCAGAAAGAGACGACGTCGACACCCTTTCAGAGCTCATCCACGACATGGTGTTCAGAAAAAGAATAAGAAAAGAAGAACTATTAGATAATTAGACGTGTTTGATTAGTAAGCCATTGAAAATGATGCACCGAGATTCTTGCGAATGTACCAAGTCAGAACTGGATCTGTTTACCATCCCCCCCCCCTACCATGATGACGATGCAAGAATCCCAATGGGTCTAATTTCATCCTGCATCGTCTTTGACGACTTCAGCTCCTATCGAATTTGAAATCAAAGGAAAAACCAAAGATTACATCGATCTGAAGAGTAGTCACTTGTATCTGAAACTTAAAGTGATCAAAACGGACAACACCAATCCTGGGGCCAAGGCCAGAGTCGCTCCCGTCAATAATTTCATGCATTCCTTGTTCAGCGAAGTAGATTTGTACTTGAATAACAAACTGGTCAGCAGCAGCATGGATACTTACCCTTACCGTGCTTACTTGGAAAATCTCTTGACGTACGGAAAAGAAGCAAAGAACACACATCTGGATGCTTCCGTGGTGTGGAAACCTGACACCTTGGATGCCTTCAACGACACAGTGTTGACAGAAGCGGACAATCCTCATAATGTGGGATTTAACAACCGTCAAAAGAAAATCAAACAAGGGCGCACTTTAGAACTGATTGATCATTTGCATTTGGACATGTGTTTGCAAGACAAGTTTTTGTCAAACGGAGTGGATGTACGCCTGAGACTGAATCGCAGTAGTACCGTCTTCCATTTGATGGCTCATGCCAACGAGTACAAAACCGTCATCGACGAAGCCAGACTTTACATGCACCGTTTTAAAGTCTCACCTAAAGTAGCCAACGTCATCAGTCAAACTTTGAACAGAACCACCGTCAAGTATCCTGTGCGACGAGTGGAAGTGAAAACATTTACCATTGCCGCTGGACTCCGATCCAAAGTCGAAGATCACGTTTTCCAAGGACAGCTCCCCAAACGTTTGCTGATTGGCATCGTCAGTAATGCAGCCCTCAACGGAGCCATTGATCAAAATCCGTTTGAGTTCCAATACTTAAACGTCTCCAAGATAGAAGTCAGTCGAGATGGCCAGACGTTGTGTACCAGACCTTTTGAACCTAACTTTGCCCAGAGAAATTACTTGCGCTCTTACTTGACTCTGTTTGAAGCCATGGGACAGTTAAACACCAACAGCAGCCACGGCATTTCGAACGAGGATAATGCAGGAGGATATGCTTTATGGGGATTTGATTTCACTCCTGACCAAGGCAGCGACGTAGGACATTTCCACCCTATAAAACCAGGACAACTTCGTATGGAACTTCAGTTTGTTACAGCGCTAGCCAACACTGTGAACGTCATCTTGTATGCAGAATGTGATAATACTCTAGAAATCAACAGTTTGAGAGAAGTGATTCTAGACTATTAAAAGAAACAAAAAAGATGCAACACGAAGAACACATGGAGATAGAAGAAGATGATTTTGTGAACCACAGCAGTCACAAACCACCAGTGATGACAATGTGATTCATTCAGAACCAAAAAAAGAAGAAGAGAAAAATTGTGTTCCGAAGTTTGCTGGATTAACCCCATGTATGCCGTCAAGATGGCCAGAACAAAAAGAACATTTAGTCTTCTGTTTTGCTACGTAATTGAGTGCCATAATTACAGATCTGTCTATAGAACATTGTCATGGATGTCAAATCAATCATCCGAGCCAGAAACAACACGACAAATGTTTGATGATGAGTGCAGAAGATAAAATGGACGAATATCTGGAGGACGCATGGTCTCTGATCTCTGAAGAAAAGGTGTTGAGAAAATGGTATAAAGACTTGCAGGATCGTTCCTAACCTCCACTCACTCCTCTGGAGATCGGACGCATCGAAGCTTTCTTGCAACAGAGTATAGAGACTGTCCGTGATTCATCGACTTACTTGAGAGACCAATTCAAGCATAACGACAAGTATGAATGGATGAATTATCGTTACCTGTGAAGCAAGAAACAAAGAAATGGATACCTGGGGACTTCTTTACATGTTGACTCGCAGTTCGTACACTTCTTCTTGGAATCCTGTGGTGTGTGCTAAAGATGAACTTCCCCATTGCAAACATAAAGACATTCATGCCTATGTCATCAATACCGACGACAGTCATCGACCAGGAACCCATTGGATGGCCGTGTACTTTCCCAACGATCACTGTGTGGAATATTTTGATTCTTATGGATTACCTCCTTTGGAAGACGACATCATTGACTTTATGAGAAGAAATGCAGTCTCCACTCGATTCAATAATGCCAGATTACAAGGATCCGATTCTATAGTGTGTGGACAATATTGTGTACATTTTCTTCACAAGCGCAGTATCGGATATTCCTTAGAACATTTAGTGACTTGTTTTGATAGGGTGTATGCTAGAAACGATGCTAAAGTAGAAAGATGGTTTTGTGAACATTATGGTTATCTCTTGTCTTTAGCTCAGAAACGTAGTGTGCATCGAGAACATAATGATGTAGAACAGTGGAAGTTCAGTTTGCCTTCCCAACGTTGTCAACCCTGTAAATACGTTCATGTTTAATCTTGTTGGTTCTTGCATTTTTATGTTAGAGAAGCTTCTTATTATGTATTAAAAAATGTTGATTTTTTTAAAAAATGGTGTTGTGTTGTTTATTTGATTTGAAAAAAAAAAATGAAATGAATATGCTCTATCTCTTTCTATCGATCTGAAGTCACCGACTCCATTTCTCACTATCGATCTGAGACATGTTTTCCATCGCGTCCGCGCTTCCAGCATATAAAGCCGTGCGTTGGCCAGTTCAGTGGCTGATATATTAGACCCAAACAGTCCAAAAAAGCGTATCAGACGGACGCTCACACAAGACATGCCGAATCACCTGAAGCCGACTTTCCTGCTGCTGCTACAAGGGCCTACCCTCAGTCCTTCTAGGACTAAAGGAGTTCACAAAATGCCTATAGGGTTTCATTTTGGCATGGAAACCCATTTTTGACTCAAACTTAACTACAACACAAATATCATCATTTATCCACCGAATCACATGATAACTTGATAATATCTGATTAAGATCACAAAAATTGAACGGGTTACTTAAACCAAAAAATAATTCATTGCTTTTCAGAAAATATATGTACACCCTGTACACGAAATTTAAAAATTTATAGGAGATTAGGAAAATTGATATAACTGACTAAATTTGACCGTAATTACAATATGTGGCTAACACACAATTGGTAATAGGGACAGCCCGACTTGGCTAACTGGGCAGAATTTGATCATGTACGTTCATGGCGTTTCATTTCTCCGTCACGCTTCGCGCCTCCCTTGCCTAGCCCGTGCTGCCTGCCATTCCAGACATCAACAAAATAATTAACAAATTAAGTGCGCTTCGCGCACACCTGTATACCTGTAAACATTGTGGTTCTTTCCTATGCACAGGTATAAACTGAATTAAATTATACACATCCTCTAATATCGCGTCTTCAATGAACCCCCTTAATTGTGGGGAAACCATGCAGCGATGGAGGGGTGTATAAAATACGCATTAAAGTGTCAGGTGTGTTGTGACAACACACCTGTCCATAATCTTAGTGTGCTCAGCACACACCCTAACCCCCTAATGCGTGCTTCGCACGCACTAGGGGTAAGTATACGTACACGGTTGAATGACCGCACACGTCTCAAATTCTCTCTCTCTCTCACAGTTCAGTCACTCTCGTTGACTCGTCAAGATCTCAACAACATGGCAGCTAAAATTAGCAAGTTGAAAGAAGCAATGGTGAACATATAGCGGGTGAGGTATCATTTGCTGGAGAAGAACCCATAGAAAAAGACGATGATCTTTTTGCAAATGGCTCAAGATCTAGTGGAAGAAGTCCATTCAACGTCAACTGAAAAGAAGACAAGAATGAATGTAGTGGAAGCTTTACAGGAAGCCTGGGATTGGATGGTGGAAGTGGAATATTGTATAGAAAAGATAGAGTGTTATCCAGCTACCCTGCAGTCTGTAATAAAACAAATAACAGCCGTGAAAATAGCCAGGAGGCTTATCGAGGAAGTGATGGAGGAGGAAGCAATGAAGATGAAGGGGTCCTCTGTAGTTTCACCCTGTCGAGTGGGGCTGTTAAAAGAAGCTTTGGACTTCATGGAAGGGGTGGAGTACTTCCTAGGAAAGGTGAAGGAAGACTTTTGGCTCTGTCCACCCATCAGTAGAGAAGAAGCTGCTTGCTCAAAGCCAGTAGTCTAATTAGACAAGTCATGGAGCAGGAAGTGGTGAAGATCAATTCTACCTGGGCTCAAGAAAGAATGGAGAATGAGAACCAGAAGAAACAAGAGGAATTCAATCGCCTGAATGAAAACTGGATGAAGGTCCAGGAGAAGTTCCGGCGAATGGGACATTCTGACTGGCTACCTGAGAAGAAGAAGAAGAAGAAGACTATCCCAGGCTTCCTGACCACATGTTGGAGAAAGAAATAAAAACTCCAACGGCCCTTTTCAGGGCCACCCACCTCTCTAGAAAAGATTATTTCATTATTGCCTACTCCAATATTTGTGTGTTAGGTGTATGTGTCACTTCTATCTCTCTCCAATTACTTCTGTCCCATCAACATTCCCCTATGGGTCTCAAGTGCCCCACGCATGTTAAATTCTCGTACGGGTCTCAAGTGCCCCACGCATGTTCATTTTCCCGTTTGGGTCTGTAGAGCCCCACCATGTTAATTTCCCGTTTGGGTCTCATTTAATTTCCCGTTTGGGTCTCAAGTGCCCCGCGCATGTTAATTTCCCGTTTGGGTCTCAAGTGCCCCACGCATGTTAATTTCCCGTTTGGGTCTGTAGAGGCCCCCCTAGGTCTATTTACCCCCACTATACTACTAACCATTTATTCCTAGCAGATGAATTTGTTAAGCGAGAAGATATAAGGATGGCGTATTATTTGCTTACGTTAAAGTCCAAATTGTTTTTCTTGGGGGGAGAGGGGTAGAATTGATTGCATGACATGTAAAATACGTTAGGAAAAATGTAATTTGTTCATTATCTATTAGCTTAAATGGCACTAATTGAATCATTTAAATTTGTATATTTCTGTCTCATATAAACTATTTTCCTTTGGCTTTGATGTTTTAAAAGCAGTCCTGTTAACTGTTACTTAATCAACGGAATGTACCTGTGCATTTCCAATAATTGCTTTTAAAAACATGGAGAGAGAGAACAAAGTTGCCTAATGTAGCTATGATGTATATTCTTAATGCTTTGTAATATTACAGGACGAGTAGTTGTCGTTAGCAGCCCGAAAGGCTTATTTTCGTTTCCCTGTGATTCTGCATACCATGCCACGAAGCACGCCATTGAATCGACCGATGACTCCCTTCGACTAGAGATGATCAAGTTTATTGTAACGGTATCAATCATTGAACCTGGTAATTTCGGCGGAACAACACGGATTAATCAAGTAGGCTTATTTACAGAATAGGCTGCAAATGTATTCCAAATGTGATTCTTCTAAAGTTCGAGTCTGCAAACCTAAATAGACATGTTTTCAGTTCCGCACTACGCATGGCCATAATGATGGTGTAGGTGATTAAAACAACAAGGCAGTGTGAACTTAATAGTGAACAACTTGATAGTAAACAAGGCGTTGTAGCTTTTTTAAATCTCGTTTCACATGTCCTGCCTTGTCTTTCACTGATATGCAAGGTATCACTGCACTAATTTGGACAATCAACGGTTACATTCTTTTGTTATCCCTAAGAAAACCAAACATTTTCCCCCCAGTTTTTCCTGGAGATTTGCCAACTAGTGAAGAATGTTAATTGCATTAAACAGAAAGCAACATTAAAGTCTAAACAGAAAATATAATGTTTATTGAGTTCAGCCTCTTTGTTTTTGCATAGAATGACAAAACAAACAGTGCGATTCGGTTGGTTCCAAAAAGGTCACTTGCACTACAATTTCCAGTCATTTTATTCAAAATACTATGTCTGGGTTGGTGACTAACAAAAGTAATATAGTCTTGTTTCGTCTGATCTTATAACTGATGCCCTGGATTTTCATAAATAAATGTAGAAAAATGAAGCAAATGTATAACGGACGGACTAAGTGTAGTAATACCTTGAATAGCAAAAGGGGAAAATGGTGAATACTTCTTTCTGATAATTAAGGAACCTAGATGCATTCATATATAATACGTTTATGGATCAAAATGAAATAAGTAAATAAATCATTTTTGGTGCATATTTTGAAGAATGAAATGTTGAAAAAATAGCCTTTTCCTTTAAAAGAAATAGGAAGCATCAGACCCGAACAAGGTTTCTTTCTACAAAGACACTTAGTCCGCATAGTAATTTGTCATATGATTGCATAGATTTAATTTTTTAAAAACTTCATTTGGATGCAAAACAAGATTGGATTACATTAGTATTACTGTATTACGTTTTCATCACACTTGGGGTACTTCTACAGTGTGAATAGGACACATGCAGGTGGTTAGGTTATTCCACTTTGATGGAACCAAGGTAAAAAAAAATAACATTTAGGCACTGGCACTATAACTGGAGTAATGTTTCGTTTGTCTTTACATAAATTATGAACTCAAACATTTCTTGACCATTTTGTATGGAACAGAGTTTGATTTATCGATTCAAGATGACACTGAAGCTATAATAAGGCATACATTGAGGCTACTGGTCTGATTATTTGCGAAGACTGACTAAATATTTGGCTCTAAAGGCACCAAATTCTAAAATTCACCATCCTCAGCAGTGTAAATATCTTCTGACAATTGGAAATCAACAAATAAATAAGTTTATAGAAATTGTTTTAATTGTAAAGTGTGTATGGCAATGATAATGTCACTATCTCAGAAAATGGTCAATGGATATTGACTTTCTTCAGATCCACTAACTGAAATATTAGAAGTACCATACTAAACTTTCTCGGGGCATCTTACTTCCAAGGGAATAACCTGGGTACATATTTTGGCCAAAAATGATGACATTTTATAACTTTTGCAAAATTTAAATTTTTCAAATTGTACCAAAATTTAATAAACTCGGTCTTTACAAATCAAATAACGAGATATCTATGAAAAAATATATCATAAATAGATCAAACATAACAAAGCAGCTTCATTCTTTGATGAGTATAAGAAATGAGTCTTTGTGTTTGGACCTCACATCTGTAACCTATGGCGTAACATGACCTTCCACTAAGACCGCTTTCTTGTAAGATAAATTGAACTCTAGAGCGAACCACACAAGAGCAAATGTAACCAAACCTCGGCAGTTATATTTCAGTGTTGCTACAGATAAAGATAAAGCTAATTTATGAAATACGTCCGACTTTTATTATCTTTTCTAATTATTGCTAACTTATTGGGTCAATCAGACGTTTTTGCATCCTCCTCCTCCTCGTCATCTTACCATAATTCCATCCCTCAAAACAGAATAATTGCAATCTTATTGTATTCCCTAACAAAGTAAGAAATAATTTTATCTGATTTTTATTCTGGAGATTTGCTAAACTGTGAAGAACATATTGTATTAAACAGAATGCAGCATTAAAATCTAAACAGAAAATATAATGTTTGTTGAGTTCAGCCTCTTGGTTTTTGCATAGGATGACAAAGCATACAGTTGTAATTCGGCCAGTTCTGGAAAGTTCACTTGCACTCAAATTTCCATTCATTTCATTCAATTGCAACTATTTTTTGAAAATGCAACATAACATATGTTGTTGTTTTTATCTTTTTGTTTTTAATATGATTTGTCCACGTTAGTGAATAACAAAAGTAAGATAGTTTTGCTGCACAGTAAAACCTGCCTTAAAGGGTACCTTTATGTAAGTCACAATTGTCTATAAAATACACTTTAAGACTCACCATGAACAATCCTTTAATATGTATCCTGTATATAAAAAACACTTGTCTAACGTGTGTGTGTTAATTAATAAAGTAACAAACTAACACATAAGATATTCTTCCTCTTTTCACAGAGACAAATACAGTGCAAGATAACATATTACAATAAACGATTATGGTGAGGTCATTGCAACAAAAAACATTGCAGAAAACAAATTGTGACAACTTTCAATGATCATTTTTCTCTTTATTTTGTACTTTTCATAAAATATTTTGTGATTTATTTCATGCATGGCATAGTTTTAATAGGCAAACCATTAATTCATATGGAAGTTATAAGCAGTAAATGACAAAAAAATCTTCGCTTATCTAAAAATGTTCCATTTTGAAAAATTAGGTAACAATGATGGAAGATATTAGAAATTAAGTTTCTATTAATCCAATACATAACATAAATCTTATGTTACCATTTTTATTTGCATGGATTTATACTTCATGCCGAATTATAAGTTCTTGAATTTACTTGTATCTCATGACACAGTATGGCATATGTAAAGCTGAAAAGTTGAAATATAAGGATTTTCTTTTTTGTTTTCTTTAGATTAAGATCATAAGTAAAGAAGTAAAGGTAAAGGAAAGATAGAGCTGGGCCAAAGACAAGACCCGTTTTTTTTTTGTTTTTTTTTTGTTTTGTTTGTTTGTTTGTTTTTTTTTGTTTGTTTTTTTTTTAAATGTTCCTCTATTTCCAATTTGGTTTATCAAAAGACAGAGAAATCTAAGTCAACAATTGATTTACAGATAGATCGACATCAAGAGGAGATAACTGAAATTTGGAAAGCGGCAGCCGTTGACGTGAAAGCCATCTACAATCAGAGTTACCTACCATTAAGGTTGCAAACTCGCAAGGCCTCGTTGCATTTCAAGTAGTTGATGCTATGGTTGAGGCTTTGGTTAATGTAAGCCCAAAGGCAAGATACGTAGTTGCTGGATCAAATCAGCTGATGGATATCACAGCTGTAAGAGTATTTACAGAACAATATATAATAGGTGTGTACTACTGAATTAAAAATTATAAATTAACTTGTTACTCCATGTCTGTGAATTATTTTTGTATGTGAATTATTTAAGCATTCTATATTTTCAACACTAAAATCACGTGAATACAATCTTTTTCGAAGACATTATTATAATGAACTTTTTCTTGTTTTCTTTATTAAAAACTAAGTGGTTATGTTTTAAACCCCAGCTGACCTTTCTTATTTACAAGGGCCCCGAGTGGTCGAGTGGTCGAAGGCGCTTGCCTTTAGAGATTACTCACATATCTCTCCTCCGCGTGTGTTCGAGGGTCGGCTCGCCCAACATGGGTACGTGAGAAAGCTTGCCAGTAGCTTCGCGTGGGTTGGTGGTTCTTCTTAGGTTGTTCCTCCACCAAATATAATGGCTGCCATGTATAGTCTATACTGTGCTGAAAAGTGGCGTTAAACCCACAAAACCAAACCAAACCTTCTTTTTTACATAGATGCACTTTATCTCATTTCAGATTGTACCTCTGTTCTATAAGTTTGCGCCAACATGGCTGACAAACCGCTTCATTGTCTACTGGACTGGTTGCGACAAATTTCCCGAGCAAAGTGACAAAAAAGAAAAAATGAGCTGAACTGAAAATAGACTTGGAGATTTGTAAACATTGGTATGTAAAATTGTTTTCTATATTGGGACTGGTTTTTTGTGAGTTTGTATCACATTCTAATAAATACAGATAATTACAATCTGATAATAATGATGTCCCCTATGAGACTCATCTGGGCATTCCATAAGGAAAATTTTCATATCTGACATGTTTATTTTTCTTGTGATTATTAGAGACCTGACTTTTTACGCCTCTGAGATAATCTGGTTTAAAATTCAACTAAGAAACTTGTGGCATTTGTTCATGTAGAGACAGCGCACAATTTATTAATGAATATCATTTCTGTTCAAAGACTTTTAAAAAATTAATCATAACACATTATATCGGAGAAAGGTACCCGATGTTGAATATAAAAACAAATAAACACAGAACATACTTTTCGAACCCATGCAGTACATACACCTACATATACATACATGTATAGATACATACAGGCAGGAAAACAGACTGAGAGAATGCATGTAAAACTTGTCTTCACACGCAATAGTTTAATGTATGTGATATGCATACTTAAACCAGGTTTCATTAGGATATTCCCCTTCTGGTGATGCATTTGATTAAGAAATTTCTCCATATATTTTTAGAAGACAATTTTTATGTTTTCTTTTCTACCGCTGTTCAACACATAAAAGAGACACATTTATTGAGTAATTGATGTAATACTAAACATCACTCCGCCATTTGTCCATATACACCGAAATCTTACTTTACTCAGCACTAGTTCTTCCATTCTTCCCTTGATAAGCTTTCGAATATCATTTGTAGTTAATGCAGGACATACGGTGTAATGACCCAACAGACTCTCGGTGGCAGGGTTATCCGGACCCCAGATGCTCGTTTTACCAATGCATTGACAAAGAGTTGGGGTCTGTACATTGTCTTATCAACAGGTAGCAATGCTCAAACTAAGTCACTGTACAACTGATAAAAATCTGGGTCATCCTGCAAATTTGGAAACTCAAGACATCATGATTCCAAACGTGTTTCTCAATGAAGTTATATTTTTGTCGTCATTCCTTGTTATTCCGTACTTTATTTTAACGACGTCATTGTGGTTTTACATGTGTACCGGATTGTTTTTATATGTACTAAATGCAACAGTGAGAAAGTTCAATAAGCGGAGGATTACTATATCTGGACAGGGAATTGTTATTTCCGGATGTGACACAGGTATGAATATATGTGTGCTCGAATGCAAATGTAGGGCATTTCAAGAACGTATTCCTCATTGAAAATGTGAGCCATTACAGTGAACAACACTGCAACAAACTTGACATGATATAAAAAAAAAACTAAAATTCTATCTATCTAACCGTCTGTTAGTCTGTCTATCTGCCTGTTTGCCTGCATGCATGTATGTATGTATGTTTATTTCTCTCTCTCTTTCTCTATATCTCTGTCTGTCTCATATATATATATATATATATATATATATATATATATATATATATATATATATATATATATATATATATATATATAATAGATAGATAATTAGTTTTAGTTTATTGGTAATGTTTTAGGCATGTTAAACAATTGCAGGAAGAATGTGCTCATTTTGATTGAGTAGCATCGAGTTATCAGATTTGTTTCTCTCTTAATAGATATTACAGTCATTCAACAGGTAGGAGTAGTATACAAAAGGTGAGATCTGGACCAGATTAAACCAGACAGTAAGTTTTATGTTTCTAATAGCGATACGAACATTAAAAATCAAAATGTAAAATTTACTAGAACACCCATATCTTTGCGTATTACTAGCTCGTGTGGGATACGACAGTATTTCCGAACCAATCTTGAACATTAGTAGACCACTCACACTATGAAGATATTTTTTGTACACAACATAAATATTGGTACATTACAGTGATTTAAATGGTCAAGGGATATAAATCTCTTGGTGTGCTGGGAGATAGTTATGATATTGTGAATGACTTTCCATGGTTAAATTTATTTATAGCCTCAGGACAACATATGCAAATTTATATATTTATATACTCTGTGAACATAATCTTTGGTACAGTCTATGCCTTATATATATATATATATATATATATATATATATATATATATATATATATATATATATATATATAACTCGTGAATATATGTAAGTAGCAATATTAGAAAGCAAGGGTGGTATTTGGTGAAGTGGACGGCGTTAAAATTTGCATTATATGGATTACATCACAGCATTAAACAACAACGTAATGCACATCTTAAAATCCTAACCATGATTTCCATTCGAGATCTCCGTCACAGTACACAGAAACAGTGATGAAATACACATCTTAAAATCTTAATCATGATTTCTAAAGTTTAAGTTAACTATTTCTATCGTTAAATAAATGAAAATAGTTATATATATCTTGGAATTTTTTCCTACTTAATTAAATTAAAATGAAAGAATTCTATAATTGATGACCCAGTACCAAACGAAGTTAGAAAAGTACAGTCACCATTAATACATTATCAAACTCGAAAAGAATTTAGACGTCTGAGTAAACAAAATTAAAACAGAATAATAACGAAACAACTTAGAAATTCATTGAATCGAAAATTAAACGAATTCAGATTTACGGCGGTAACAATCAAGATTTCTTTGAATTTTGTAATGAAACTAAACCATATTTGAAGAAGATCAAAGTTCGAAAAATTAGAGAATTTCGTTCAGTGAAAGTACAATTAGACTTAACCATTAGATGCATGAAGAGACCGTCCCAGGAGGGAGAACAAGTTTAGTTTTTAATCATTTACCATAGAACAAGATCTATAAATATATTAAACAGAAGCGAAATGGATAATATCACTGATTGTTTATCCAACGCTTTTCATACCAAATTTGAACAGGAAATAAGCGAAACTACAAGATGGGTGTTTGAAAAGATTAAGTATTTAATATTGCACATAAATGGTTATCAAGTACTCAGAGGAAGCGCAAACATAGATGTGCCTGAATTGGTTAAGAAAAAAAAGGGGGGGTGTGCATAAACGTGAAAAATAAAGATATTAGATGTTTTTTTTACCCTGGATTCTATGGCGTTCATAGCGGAAGATGAAATACATTAATTTAAGCCAACAAGCATATATTGGATTTAAAAGAAAGAAATAACTGAACACATAGTAAGGTGTAGCGACACTTTACATACCAAATTTGGACAGGAAATAAGCAAAACTACAAGATGGTGATAACGATCACTTAACATTTAAATATAAATGTCCAGCACATAACGAATGCCATTTTTAATGTACAAAATGTGTACCATTGTTCATTCCCAAATTGTCCGGTTATGACAGCCATCTATCTGATCATCAAGACTCTTGTAAAATGGTTCAGATAAAGTGGTAAAATTCATACCAAAAAGGGTAAGAAACACATATCATTGAGCAAGGATTCCATAATTGATAGGTTAATGAAATTATATATATATATATATATATATATATATATATATATATATATATATATATATATATATATATAGATAGATAGATAGATAGATAGATAGATAGATAGATAGATAGATAGATAGATAGATTTATTTATAACAGAAGGACAATTAGGCTTTTATTCAATGTTAAATTCATGGCACAATTTATAAACCAGGTAGAAACAATGTAAGTGATGAAAAATTTGAATAGTTACTGAAAGATTTTTGTTAGGCACGACACCTACATATCTGAGAAAAGACATTTACCAATACGAATACATGGATAGTTTTGAAAACCATAAAGAGCAGCTACCCCGTTGATAGATAAGCTCTCTTCGTCTCTAAACTACTCAAATATAGCCGATAACGATTACCATTATGTTCAGAATGTCATGAACATTTTTGAACTGAACTCACTCAGTGATATACATGACTATTATGTTAGGAAGGATACGTTATTGTTAAGCGATATTTTTGAGGCTATTAGGAATGGAAGGAGGGAAAGCTAGAAACGGAACCGATCACATTATTACAGTGTTTCAGGATTAGCATATGATACAAGTTTGACGATATCGGGTATAGACCTTGACCTTTTGATATACTTTTACATGTTCCTGATGAATGAGAGTGGATTAGCGTGATATTGCATAGGCATGCTGAAGCAAATGATGAATACTACTCGGATAATGATGGTCAGATAAAAAAAAAATAAGGGTAACTACTTAAGATCAACGTAATTAATATGCATCTAACCCCAACAATCTTATGAATGGGCTATGAGTTAATGTATACTGGTAAAATCATTAGATGGGTATGTGACAAACAAATTAGATGGGCAGAAAAAAAAAAACATGTTCAAGATATCAGATGACTATGATATCGATTGCATTTTAGAAGTGGATTTGGATATTCCATTAGATTTACATGACTATTTCAAGGACTTTCATTAGCTCCAGAGAAATTAATTCAAGATGAAAATGATTTACCGGAGTTGCATTGGAAGTTGATAAATGATTACAAAGCTATAAAACAAACTGTATGAAAACTGTGTATATTAAAAATAAACAGAAATATCTCATTCACTTTAGAGACCTTTTGAAAAATTTACATACAATTGGATTAAAAGCTGAAAAAAAATCCGCAGAGTTATTTTTGTTGTTAAACCCTACATTGAATTGAATACAAATTTGAGATAAAAAATCAAGAAATGATTTTGAGAAAGATTTTTTTAAAACTAATGCATACAAGTGTATTCGTTAAACAGACGGAAAATCTCAGGAACATTACAACAGTAAAATATGTTCAGATGAATTTTTTCTTCAATATCTAAAAGCTCAATCAGTTCCAAGGATAACAATTATTAACAATGACTTAGCAGTGGTTAGTTTGAAAAATAAGAAAATCAAAATGACAAAAATCAATGTACACTGGATTTACAGTGTAAGAGCTATCCAATTGGTTACCCTACTAATTGTTCGAAAACAAGCTGAAAAACGGTGTTAGAATCAAACTGTTAATGACTAATACTGTTTCTTTGTGCATTCATGTCGAGACAGAAAACCTTTACAGTGACACGAAGGATGACATCAAGTTACATGACACTAGCAACTTTTACTTTCATATAAAATGACACCACTGGTATACTCAATGTATTTGGGCTTATCTTTGGAACTGCTACCTTTAAAATTTATTAAAGTTTAATGATGCCCGGTGTATATTTGATACAATTTTGTGTTGTATTGAGGTATTTAAGTCCTCGTGGTACCTTTGCCTGCTTGTGGGCAGTTATGTATTTACAGTATGTTGACATTTTATTAATTATCTAGCGAAAAATAATACAACATAGTGCTTTGCACATATGTCCTTGACACTGCTCTGCGACAACGTCGTAGACTGTCAATAGAAAACTTGTAAGCAACGTGCACTCTTACACCCATCACAAGTACAATGAATATGTACTCGTATATTACTTGATCATTATAAGGTGGATAAACTCAGTTAGTTTAGGTGGTCTTGGTTTTCGATTTTTACATTATCTTCTGGGTGTGTAGAAGCGTATAGAAGACAAGCATTGTCCAAGTTGTGTAAGTACTTAGTCACCAGACTTTGTTATTTCAGTCTTCATTCAAGTAGTCAAGTGTCTTAGTCCTGTTTTCGTTGAACTTTGCAGACTTCCTCTGTAGTTCTTTTAAGTTTTATGTATGCCACATTTTTCTTCTGATCCATCGGGATAAAAAAACTGAACAGACGCTTGCTTCCTGTAAATACCAGACCATTAGCTATAGCTCCTCCAGTCTTAACTGCTGCTATATCCATTTATTGTGATGGAAAAAGCGTCACCCTCTCAGAAGTTTCCCGAAGGAACAACCCAAAAAATGTTTGATTTTGCAAAACATTTATGAGAAGAAAAAAAATTGATATTGCGGTCTGGTCTAAATGTAAAACTTTTAGAAGGATCTCCGAGATCTTTGAATATTTTCTGGAAAATAAAATATTGTTTTCTTTCAGATAATATGTCTTTGATTCTTTAACAAACAAACAAAAACTACATATATAAATAAATAAAAAATTAGATTCATGTTGTCGATTCACTGTGTCAGTAGCACGTTGATTGTTTACCTATAATCCTAACCAAAAATTTACATATAATCGAACTTTATAACCATTTGTAACATATATGATTTTAGCTTTCGAGTTGTTTTTCAGACAAACAACATTTTTCCTTTCTTCATGTCACCATTTACATTGTTACGACTAGGGGTAATGTAACAAAAGAAAAGACTCAATCAAACTTTCAAGATTTTAAACACAAATATTTAATTTCCTAAAATATTAAAATATTTTAACAAACAATCAAAGTGAAAGAATTAAAAAAACCTTTCAGTATAGAATATCCTTAAAAGTCCTAAATTGTTCTAATGTTCACAAATTCGGAAGTTAATCCAAATATTCCAAATGAAGAATGTTCCGAATGAAACCTCCAATGTGCTGGAGTGCCAACAAGGATCAGTTATATCCAAATATTATTAATTCCAAATAATCCGAATATGGAATATAACACAAGTTCTAGAGATGTTTCCCATAATTCCAACAGAGCTTAATGATTCTTAAAGTTTAAGTTGACCTATCAAGCTGACGAACTATGAAATAATGGCGAACGCTCCGATTACATCCTTTTATATAGTTTCTATACTGCGTCTTTTAAAACAAATAATACCCATTCCTTATTCCGTCTTAAATCAACAACTCGGTATTTACGAACTTATTCTACTTCTAGTCAACAGAAAATGAATCACTCAGTGAATTACGAAATCCAGGTCAGAACATTGAATGCAGATCAAAAAGGACAAACCTCACGCGCTGCAACACGTGATATGACTCATACTTCAACCGGCAATATTTTCCCCGGACCAATGTACTGAGTCACATTGAAATTACCGTATATGTGCACTCTGCAAAACGACACCTATTAGACTATTATACAGAAGTAATAAACTAATAAAACTATACAGTTATTATTTAAAAGAAATGATACATAATTCCGTAACAACATTAACTCTTTCTTTGACTTTATTAAAGGTTGTAAATATCATGGATGAAAGCAGTCTGTGTATACTTTTTGTTGTTGATGTAGTAAAGGATTTTGCTTTTAGTACATCAGAAATATTGTGATAATTAGCAACAAAGTTATATTTTGCAACTATATCAACAGTTTAGCATTTCTGTTGTCAAAAGTAGTCTTGTCTTTCTCAGTCCGTCGATTGTGGTATAGTTATCCATTTGTATAGGAAAATGTAAAGAGCCAAAAAGTATAGCTTTTCTGATCGATTTGTATCATTTCCTGTAAGTTTCTCGAGTATCTCTTTCCTCTAAAAATGGTTATTTCCATTCTCCATGTCCAACTGTAGCGAGTCTTGAACATCCTGGATCTCTGTATTATGTATTGTTTCATGTTTGTGTGTTTGTTTTTTTATAATCTATTTGTACCTGTTGTACTCGTTAATGATCAAACTCAGCTCTTAATGGTTTATTTCGTTGTCCTTAGAATTGCTTATCATGTCATCTGTGTTGTTAAACTTGCTGATGGCAGATATCATTATGCGATTATGTTTGAAAAATTATTGTAAATCAGCTTCTCCTTAATGGTAGTTGCAACAATACATACAAGTGTTGTAATACCACCAATGGGTATATTCTATTAAGGAGACATAACCTAAATGTCCTTACAACATACTGGTTTTCAAAGACAACCAATAAAAGTACCCGAGGAAATAGAGATGCAAACAATAGACGGTAATGAGCCATCTGATGAACAGTGTCGACAAGCTGAGATTATAATTACCGAATACCGTGGAAAAATTCAAAGTGGAGGGCTTCCAACTGCGGTGAGAAGATTAAAAGGAAAGACAATGAACAGGTTATGCTCTGCTATAGAAGCTGTTACTTCGAAAATGTGTCCTATCAGATCTAATGTTGATTTATATGAAAAACAGATTCTGGACATAAAAAATACATCAGCAAAGAAAAATATGTAAGCAACAAGTTAAATTGCAAGACCTGATGGAAAGTGTTGAAGTGAAGAGCACAATTAGTTGGATATTTAATACAGTTGGAGACAGATTTCAGAGAAAACACTGAAACGATTAACAAAACAAGTAAGGAAAAATTACTGTCAGATGAGCTAAAATTACAGCGATGGAAATGATAATATCCACACTTTGCTCTGTCTATAGCAAATTTGGTAAAAAGTGTTGCTTTTCCAATTCCTGCTCTACATCAACGTCCTATTCCACATAATCATAGTGCTCTACCTCCCCTACTGCAGCTATTCTTCCTACTCTACCACCTCCTACTCCAAGTGAATCAGTTTTAGATTAAAAAACAAATGGCTTTAACAAAATTCCAATTACTTGTTTGAATTAGAGAATAAATAAGCAGTACAGGTACATGGTATTATTGGTAGTGTTATGAATTGATAATTGAAAAGTGCTGGTCAGATTGTATCTTTTCTAGTTGATTAGGGGATATTACTTGTCTTGGTATTAGTGGGGTTGTTACTTAAATTGTTGATCAAATGTATAGACACGGTATCAGAGAGGATAAAAGGTTTGTAATCTATTCCAAAAAGTAAATTAAAGCATTTCCTGAAACCTTTAGCGTCATTATAAATCACTGATAATTGTTTGTTTATTTCATGGTGAATATTGTTTTTGACGGTTCAAAATTGTCAGGTGTCATCGTACCAGAGACAATGCATCCTGTAGGTTCATCGTCATCAGCAGCAGCAACAGCATCATTCTTCTCCTCATACTATTTACTCACTTTTCTTGTTACTTGTCCTCTACAAATTGTTTGTCGTACTATTACAGATTGCTTTGGAATACCATTCTATGTTACCTCGGTATCGATGGTAGGGTTTAATCAGAGTATAAACGAGTCTTTGAATTGCTGTAAATTGTTGTTGTATCCAATGATACAACCCATTTTTATGATGATGTTGCTCGGTAACAAAAATATGCTGTCATCACCAACAGCATAATCTAATTTTACTTTTGAATTTGTTTTGAATTGCTTTGTTTAATATTTTCATCTGTGTCAAAACCTTGCTATCGTAAAATTGCTATCTCTCATAACGTTTTAGTACAGTCTGATACATGTGCACCTGATACGTAAATTAGATATGATCTAATACTTTGCTTAGCCTTGCAATACCCTCATCTGTGAGTCCGTTGCTTTCCTGTAGAAAAAGCATGTCCAACCTATTTCCTCGTCTGTTTTCTTTTTTTAAAAAAAAAAACATTTTCATTTATCTTACTGAAATTGCATCTTGCCTCATAAACCAAAATTGAAAATCAAGAAATTCTTTGTTACTTATTATATGATTTTTCACTCATCCCATAATTCCAGCCAGCCTTTCCACGCTTCCAGTAGAGATAATTGTTATCCCCAACCATTTTAATTTTACCAATGCGAGGAATTTTAAAATTATTACAAGCTATAGATGTTTATTTTTTGTTATTTTATTATTTTTTATTTTTTTTTCTGTTTCTTTTAAAACTTTCTCACTATGTAAAGGTATTTGACACTCGAGTAATGGTTTTCTATTTGAAAGTTAACGTGAAATCTAAAAAATGATTTTACTAACTCTGGAACTCTTTTGTTTATTAAATGCCATTATAATATACCACAACCAGATATTGCCTTCCACACCGCATAGGTCAGTTGAATTTGCCAAGTTTAATGTTACACTGTGTAACACTGTCTGTTTAGATGTTCATCACTATAAAATTTTAAAGTGTAGTTATCAAAATCTTTTATCCTTTAGCGACGATGTCTGCCAGAAGCAGAACAATTGTTTCTTTGTCACAATTAATACATTTAATATGAAACGGGTTTTTCTTGTGCAGGTACACTGGGCCTCTGTTTGCTCTGTTTCCACGTGTAATTCTTTGTTAATTTCTCTTACTAATATGTCAATTTCTCCACCGTAATACCATTTTATTCACGTTCATCTTACACATTGTTTACATCACTTGTATTTTGTATTTCGGTTTTGCATTTCCTCTATAAGTGTTCCTATTTTGCAATTTACAACAGCGTGTATCTTAAACAATTTACTTTTGTTGTATAATTTCAATGACTCTTCGTTGTGAAATGAAAGTTTGCAAACAATGAACCTTCAAAATCATTATATCTACGCACTTTGAAAGGTGTATTGGATTTTACTGCAACCGTGTGGTGTACAAAACCGTTCAAGTGTTATCTGATTTTGCCTAATTTTTAGTAATTTTTTGTAACAGATGGTTTCATAGATGTGGTTAAATCTGACATGGCGAAACTGTTATCCGGGAAATATTGCGCAGGTTATGATCGAAGCTTGAAAGAAATTTAAATGTCCGCATGACTGAATCAATATTTATGTGATTATCATTGACTTTTATTGTGTTCAAAATCTCAAAGACAAGTTCGTCTTCTTTTGCATTGTATTTGTTTTTAAGCTTTATTTTGAGATATAGTTTAAACCAACATCATATTATCTCTTTTCATTTATTCAGTAATTCTATGCATTACTCTACTAGCTTTTTTTTTTGATATAGTTGGAACCAACATCATATTATCTCTTTTCATTTATTCAGTAATTCTGTGTATTACTCTACTAGGACATTGTCATAGTTGCATTTGGCTAATCACATTTTTAATCGGTACCATTTTGTTATTTTTTGGTGATGTTTTACGGATTTACTTTCTTTTTTACTTCTGATTTCATGATGAACATACATTCGCTTTTTGTTCTACATCTTTCACATTTTAGAAACTCGTTGTCTTTCAACAACTCAACGTTTTCATGTTCTTTAATACTGCTGTATATGTATTCTTCTTCAGTCATCTTCAAACGAAGTATCGTCTCATTGGAGAGGTGTGCTTTTGCATATCATTTATTTAATGGCATAATATTTTCAACCGGTTTCCAGCTCTTAAACGATTCGTAATATCCTTTTCATTTTACAAGTACATACTTTTTAACGTTCGTTCCTTTGGTCTTCAAAATCTTGTCCACTTTGTTTAAGTAATTTTTGTTGTCGAATAGAGATAACTCTTGTTTATAAATCATGCCCTATATATCCTCTCCCTTCGGGTCATTCTAGTTTGTAAGTGTTGGTAAAACGTTAAAACATTTTCTGGTTTCATTTTCAAATATTCCCACATTATATTTTTGGTTCTGTTAAGCCCTTCTAATACAATTTGTTCGCATGTTATTACTTATCCTTTTTCTGGGTCGCACCCAAAACAAATAATCTGCATTTCGCAGAAACTGTGTGTGTGTGTGTGTGTGTGTGTGTGTGTGTGTGTGTGTGTATTGGCAGAAAACATGCAGTCCTGTTACGTTCTATAGTCGCACAGAACAGTCACATTTTCCGATCTGAGAAATAATACGTGATCTCGTACCTAATACATCTTATTCACTCAGCGCGATTTAAATAACGATGCACACACAAAAAATTTTCAAATCGTCTTCTCTGCAGTAACAGTTGTGTATTTCTGTTTGCGTATCAATCCAAATACGATTCAGAATCTGTGTAATTTCATGCAATTACCTGCCAAACATTTGGTTGTTGCTTTATTCCTCAGAACGATTGGCTGAAGCTGTTATTTCGTAATAGATCTTCGAAGTTGGCTCTCTTTGGAGATGCTTATGCACATCGACCGTTTTAAATCAGCTGATCGAGATCGGGCGAAAGTTTTGTTATTATATTTTTAACTAAGATTAGCGATCATACATAATGTTTGTTTGTTTGGTTTTTTTTGGGTTATTTTTGTTGTTTGTTTGTTTTGTTTCTGGTATCAACGTTCGACGAATCCCGAGGAGGCCGTTGAAGCCCGCTACCGAAGGGCGAGGATTTTCAACACACCAAAGAGATTCGGCGAACGCTGTTAGCAATAAAAACAACAACAACAACAACAACAACAACAACAACGACAAAATGTATGATCCCTATATTATTTATTGATACAGACATTGTTGCTTTCATGTTAAATTCGTGAAATATTTATATCAACTCTCTGAAAACTGTTTAACTCAATACAAAGTAGTTTTTGTGCCATTAATTATCTTTTGTAAAAAAAAAAAATCATATTAGAGGATCGGTCCAGAAACATTGTCTTATCCCTACATGGTATGGTAAAACACAAATATATGAGTGGTCTAGTAATTTTATTGATCGGTGCAGAAATATCGTCTTATCCCTACATGGGATGGTAAAACACAAATATATGAGTGGTCTACTACATTTTAAAATTTGATTTGTAATGTTCTCATATCCCTATACGGGGTTTTAAAAATGTTAACATGAATGTTTAGTTTAATCTGGTTGAATGGTGCAGCTTTCACAATTTGTATAGTACTGGTAGGTTAAGGGCGGCGCATGGAGAGCCAGAACGGTCTTAAGTGGTCCGTTTTGAAAAGATGCAGCTGAAACTACATGATACATGATATGATTTGCATGCCTTATTATATGATGTGCATTTCTTAATATATGATGTGTATTTTTTTACTATATGCTGTGCACTTTTAAATATATGATATGGAGTTGTTACTATATGATGCGCATTTCTTATTATATCATGTGCTGTTGTTATTATATACTGTGCATTTTGTATTATATGATGTACATTTCTAATTATGTGCAGTGTATTTTTAATTATATGATGTACAGTTTTCAGTAGATCAAATGAAAAACGTCCTTCCGAGTCATAATTGACTGATGCACCGGTTACGAAGGAAAATGTTTTCCAATCCGGACAAAAACCTGTCCTCCAAGTGGTTGAATTACATATAACATGGTAGCACTGTAGTATATGTGGTTAACTAAGCTCTACAAGTCCCTTGCTATGACGCAATCGGCAGCCATATTGGAAGACAACTGATTGATTTTAGCAAGGATTATATACGGGGTACGGCAATTCAAACAAATTCTTTTCATCTCAATCTAAGCTTATAAAATATACATCAATAGAACTTGCTAGAAAATGGGTTTTTCCTCTGTGTTTTATTATTTTGTGTACTGATTTGGCCTCAGCTTCACCTGTCAAATATAACAAATATTGGTTGCTTATGGAGAAACTTTTGCTAACTTGGCCTCCATACAGGTACATTTCTTATCGCTGAGACCTAAATTCGGCTGTAAATATTGTATATTGTATATATTGTCTATCCGTCAGTTACAACCCCCGCAACCGCTGAGTGGATATTTACCAAACTTAGTACATCTGTCATCCTTAACCTCCTCCCCTTGTGTCCTGGGGGTGGGTGAAGTAATTATGTTAATGAATATACAGCATATAATTGAAAATGCACAGCACATAACTAGAAATGTGCATCATATAATAGTGCACAGCATATAATAACAACAGTATATGATATAATAAGAAATGCAAAGCATCTAGTAACAACAGCACGTCATATATTTTAGAGAGCGCATACAATAATTAAACATTCCCATCACATAATAATAAATACACATCATATGATAAAATATGCACAACATCGTTGTTGTTCGTCCCTCGAATTCGAAGATGACCATGATATCACTAACTGGTTTGGTTTCTGTGAGTACGTGAGTGGCTGAACTGTCTGTGACACACTTGACAGGAGATGCCGCTTGGATTTGCTTGGTCAATAAAGGACGTGCTGCAGTTCTGAGATTGACGCTGCTCACGCTTCTACACTGCCTCTGCAGTTCTCCTCGTTTCAAAATATGTAGCTCTAGTATGGATGAGACTCTGTCAGGTGGAGCGATCCCGTTCGAGATCATCCCAAGACTCAGGGTCAATGTTGAAGTATTTCAAGGATGACTTGAGGGAATCTTTGACGCGTTTCTTCTGACCACCCTGAGATTTCTTTCCATCCTTCAGCTTGCCGTAGAAGATACTGTTTGGTAGTCGCTCTTCTGACATCCTGGTGACCTGGCCTGCCCATCTCAACTGTGATTTCATCAGCAGAGTGTGGATACTTAGAATGCCTGCCCGTGTGAGAACCTCATTATCTGAGAATCTGTCCTGCCATCTTATCCTCATCAGTTTCTTCAGGCAGCGCATGTAAAAATGGTTCAGCTCCTTGACATGGCGTCTGTACACCGTTCAGGTATCACAAGCATACAGCAGGGTCGGCAACACAATGGCTTTGTAGATCTTAAGTTTTCTTTGTAAACGGATACCTCTGTGCTCCCACACATTTGCACGTAGTCTGCCAACGGCCACACTTGCTTTACGCAATTCTGGCGTTGATTTCATCATCAATGTGGACTGCACGTGACAGTATGCTGCAGAGTTAGGTGAACTTGTCCATTGCCACGAGGGTTTGGCTATATGCTGTGATGGTGGGCTCTATATGAGGCTTTCCTGGTGCAGGTTGGTGCATCACCTTGGTCTTCTTGACATTGATTGTCAGACCGAAATTGTCACAAGCTGAAAAGAAATGATCCACACTGTGTTGCATGTCAGATTCAGATTTGGCATTCAGGAAACAGTCGTCAGCAAATAGGAGATCATGAACAGTCACTTCCTGTAACTTCGTCTTCGCCTGTAGTCTTCTATGATTGAATAGCTTGCCGTCAGTCCGGTATCTGATGTCGATCCCAGTATCATAGTCACGGAAGGCATCAGTAAGCATGGCAGAGAACATCATACTGAAGAGGTCTGAGGCTAACACACAGCCTTGCTTGACTCCATTGGTGATTGGGAATGGTTCGTTGTTGTTCATCCTTCGAGTTCTAAGATGGCCATGACATCACTAACTGGTTTGGTTTCTGTGAGTACGTGAGTGGCTGATCAGTCCAATTTGTGCTTTGAACTGTCTGTGACACACTTGACAGGAGATGCCGCTTGGATTTGCTTGGTCAATAAAGGACGTGCTGCAGTTCTGCTATTGACGCTGCACACGCTTCTACACTCCCTCTGTAGTTCTCCTCGTTTCAAAATATGTAGCTCTAGTATGGATGAGACTCTGTCAGGTGGAGCGATCCTGTTCGAGATCATCCCAAGACTCAGGGTCAATGTTGAAGAATTTCAAGGATGACTTGAGGGAATCTTTGACGCGTTTCTTCTGACCACCCTGAGATTGCTTTTCATCCTTCAGCTCGCTGTAGAAGATATTGTTTGGTAGTCGTTCTTCTGACATCCTGGTAACGTGGCCATTTCTCCTGGTGTTGACGAGCTGCAAACACCATGTCTGTGGTCCCTCGTCCTTTCCTGAAGCCGCACTGACTCTCTGGCAGGAGCCCTTGATCGATGTGATGCACAATACGATTTAACAAAATTCTGGGAAGACTTTTTCAGGCTATTGAAAGCAAGGAGATGCCCTGATGGTTGTCGCAGGATTTTCTGTTGCCTTTCCGCCTGTACAAGTGGACGATGGATGCATCCTTGTACTCCTGGGGTATAGTTTCCTGAGTCCACGTTGATTGGAAGAGTTCAGTCAGTTTCTGTGCCATGCGCGAGCCTCCGGCTTTGTAGACATCTGCTGGTATAGCATCTGCTCCAGGTGCTTTGCCATTTGACAGCAGGTAGATTGCTTTCACAGTTTCAGTCAGCTCTGGACAATCAGCAAGTGATATGTTGATCTCCATTCGGGGCAGTCGATCAATTGCCTCCTCGTTGATAGATTGTTGATTGAAGATGTTGTTGAAGTGTTCTGTACATTGTTATGTATCTTGAATTTATAATATGTGTCCATGATTGTAAGTTGTATATTATTCAGATTATGGTAATTTTGTAAACAACATGTTTACATAGCATTTGAGTTCAAGGCCGGTTTTGCTAGCAGCTGGACTGTTATTTCCATGTCTTGTTGTGACAAATGTCAGGTACACAAAGTAATTTTTCATAGGAATTACTCATATTGTGACATGACATAGGTCATGTAGGTATGTGTATTTATATACAGATTTTGATAAGCAAATTCATTCCTATTCTAGAATTTAGGTTCTAAAACATCTAGTTTAGCTGTGTTGTTGAAATCAGATATACTTTGAGAAGAATTATTTATTAAAAATATTCATTGCAAATATAAAAATGCTCATTGATTTTTGGATTAATACATTATTTGGGGATTAATGTGAATTCATTCAAAACATTCTGGATTACATCATTGTGGCACATCAGGACATTCAAGACTTGTGGTACATCCGAACATGCAAGGTTATTTGAATTCATTCGGAACATTATATTTTTTTGGATTTGTGACTAGGATATGTAGGATTATTTGGAATTTAACTCACAAATTTTAAGTGTCTTTGAATGTTCACTTTAATTGTCTGGAAATAAATTGTTTGTTGATTTTACTTACATTGTTGGTTTCACTTTCTTTCTGCTATAAATCTTTAAGACCTAGGGTCGTAACACCATCTTTAAAGTATCTTTTCTTTGTCAGTGAGCAGCGTGGCGCAGTCAGCCCTCAGTACTGGAGATGTTCCAGATGACTGTGACCCTTAGAATGTCTTCAAAGCACCATAGAAGTTCTTCATGTCATTACTGTCTACGTAGAACTGAATCTAATCTGCCTTATTCCTCAGCCCTGAGTCTTGCAACTCTCTGAGTTTGCATTGGACAGTCCTCTAGATGTTGTTCAAGGCTACCGTAAGTAACAGTAGACGGTTCTACCTGTGACTGTTGATCCAGTGTGGACAGCTACACCTGGCTTCCTCTGGAAAGTCCCATCTGGTGAATCAGGCGGCTCGACTGGCTGTGAAGGCAGATGGCAAGAGCTGTGTGGACAGCACAGGGCATCAGCTCAAGTGTAGTAGGACCTGATGGCCATCCACTGCATCTGGACTTGTCTCATGACGTCTCGACATTGTCGTGCCACTGGATTCAGACAGGTCTGGACTAGAGAGTGAGGGTGACTCTGCGCAACTTTCCCTCACTTAAATCCAACTCACGCGCAAGTCATGACACTATTCCCCCCCCCCCCCCACCAGATACATTCAAGTCGTATGGCGATAGGTGAGCGGCAAAGCAGCACGTGTGGATACACTGGGAGCTGTATCTGCAGACCTGCACACAGGTGGCTCAGGGTATAGGGTCGCTTTTCACTGGACCGAAGCAGCAGTGGAACTCGGCAGCCCCCATGGGTGACTGAGCAGCCCTTTTTATTATCACACTGTTCACCTCCGTAGCATGAGGAAGGGGATATAAAAGGTGCCCTAAACATTGACTGCTTCACCTTAACCCGTATCAGCACACCGCGGATGACGGGGATCCCATCATACACTGCATATAATAAGAAAGGCACATCATATAATAAGCAACTTACGGCATAATAAATGGACAACATATAATAAGGAATGCACATCACACAATGTAGCCATTCAACCGCATGTATTCAAAACGGACCACTTAATACAGCTTCGGGGTTCCATATCAGAGTGTTGTTTTCCATATAGTGAGAAAGGTGGATACGACATCAGACATTAAGTTCGACCCTGACCATGAGATCATAAATAAGGCTCAGATCAACACTGTATCCAATATTAAAGACAATATCACCGCAGGCTCGCAGGATGGGGCGAGATTGGGGTGGGAGGGGGCAGGCTTGCAGGATGGGGCGAGATTGGGGGTGGAGGGGGCAGGCTTGCAGGATGGGGCGAGATTGGGGGTGGAGGGGGCAGGCTCACAGGATGGGGCGAGATTGAGGGTGGAGGGGGGTAGGGATACACATATAGCGATCTTCACTACATTCACTACATTCAAATTTATGACAAGAAATCGCCTCAAAATGATAATCCGGCCCATAGAGCATTTACCGGCCCATATAACATTTACCGGTCCATAGACCATTTACCGGCCCATATAACACTTACCGGCCCATAGAGCATTTACCGCCCATATAACATTTACCGGCCCATAGAGCATTTACCGGCCCATATAACATTTACAGGCCAGTAGAACATTTATCGGCGCATATAACATTTACCGGCCCATAGAGCATTTACCGGCCCATATAACATTTACCGGCCCATAGAACATTTACCATAAAACAGTTATAGATGCTGCAATGCCATTTTAAAAAGTCCAAGGAAGGATTGTTTTATGGACATGACGTCTGTACAATGAGTACGTTATAAAAACTAATTGGCTATGATACAAATTGTATATCAATCTCGACCTGTAATTTTTTAATTTAAAAGTCTTGACATTGGTGCTACTGATACATATCATCACTCTTATCTCTCTCTTTAGTATGCTGATATTGCAAAACATTTCATCACTGCAGCCTTGAATGCAGTGAAGTGCCTCTAGGGGAGATAATTGAAAGAATCGAGCAACAACACAAATGTTTTGAGAAGTACCGTCTATACTCGCGTATAATTGGGATCCAAATGCAAACAACATAGACCCTGATCTGCCGTCGCATAATGCGCCAGCAGATCAGGGTCTATGTTGTTTGTTCTACTGATTAGTCCTTACAAACTGCATAGACCCAGATCTGCCTTCGCATTATGCGACGGCAGATCTGGGTCTGTGCAGTTTGCAGTTGGTATCGGGTTATATGCGGGTATATACGGTATATATGGGTTACCTATGATCTCATTACTACAATATTGCTACTGTTTGTGTGGATCTAAATGTATTTGTACAGACAAAAAACAATTGTTTACTCTGGCAGAAATCCTATTTACGACCATGACAGACGAACGAAAAAAAGTATAGGAATCATGGCTCTCAAATGTCAAAATGTTTTAATATCCAAGGTTTTGGCCATGAACTAGCGAAGCGTCTGGATGACCTTGGGTTCACGGTATTTGCCGGATGTTTACACCCGGAAGAAAATGGCGCCAAAACACTTGCTGCAAAGAAAACGAAAAGATTACACATTGTTCCTATGGATGTTGGGAAAACTGAGAGTATGACAGAAGCTTTAGCATATGTAAAGGCGAAATTACCGAAGACAGGTAATGATTCGAAAGAGAGAAAGCGAACATGTAATGTTTTATCATATGCTTTGGTTTCAAATCCATGGGTACTGTTAAGACGAGCAATGTAGATTTCTGATAAGGCGATAATACATGCTTGAAATGCCTAAGAATCATTCTGATTATAATGTACTCGTTAAAGATTGCTTACAGATAGCAGTAGAAGCATTAGAAGAAGCGGGCATGTTCGATGATAAAATCGTTGGAAGCGAGAGGATTCAAAATGTAATGACAAGAGATAAAGAAAATTACCAAAGCACAATATTAAAAATGTTCGCGAAGAGCTATAACACGTTAGCAAATTGCTATGTCAATCAAATTAGGCTGGCAGCGTCCGGTCCCGTGTCAAGAGTGAACAGGGAGATGTCCGTATCCTGAAGCTTTCAACTCGACGTTATACGGCAATCCATATTAAACACCGCATTTATCTGAACATAATGCACACAAAACTGCAAATAGTATAGACCCAGAACTACCGTTGCATCATGCGCAGGCAGATCTGAGCCTATGATGATCGTTCTACTTATAATTTCACGCAACAGCACAAATCCAGATCTGCCGACGAATTATGCAAGGGCAGATCAGGTTCTATGCTGTTCGTAGATGTGTGCACGTTATATTCAGATAAAGATGATAACTGTAGTGATAAGATACATTTATGTAACTCATCAATTTACAGGTCTCTGGGGCATAGTGTCTAACGCAGGTTTTAACGTGATGGGTGACGTTGAATTTCTGACAGTCGATTTGTACCATAAAGCGATGAACGTCAACTTCTACGGCATGTTGCGGCTTACCAAAGCTTTCTTACCATTCGTGAGGAAATCGAGAGGTATTTTGTTGTTGTTGTTGTTGTTGCTGTTTAATACATCTTTTTATTAAGAATTTTCCCTAAGATGTCTTTTTTGCAGCGAGATTACATAAAGACAAAGAAATATAGATAGTTGTATACTTTTATGAAATTCCTCCGTCCTATAAATATTGATACATTTTCTCTCGTCAAGACATCTTCCTTTTAAGAATTTTTTTAAAGAGTCTTTTTTCAGTGAAATCACATCTACACTAAAAAATAATACTTTTATGAAATGTCCCATAACAAATGTGTACATTTTCTTTGGTCAAAACATCTTCTTACGAAGAATTTTCCGTCAGAAGTTTTTAAAATTTGAATCACACCTACAAGAAAAAAAAATAGATTATACTTTTATGAAAAGACTGCGTCCCATAAAAATATATTGAGCGTCAATAGATATGGGGGAAAAAAGACGGACATCAGCTGTGACATATACCGTATATACTCGCGTACAATTCTCTTCCAAATGCAAACAACATAGACCCTGATCTGCCGGCGCATTATGCGCCGGCAGATCAGGGTCTATGTTGTTTGTTCTACTGATTAGTCCTTACAAACTGCATAGATCCAGATCTGCCAGCGCATTATGCGACGGCAGATCTGGGTCAATGTAGTTTGCAGTTAGTATCAGACATACGCGAGTATATACGGTAAATGTTCTTCGCTGGCAACACAGTTTAAACATTTGTTGACAGAAGCATTGTTGTAAGGGATAAAACACAGCTGGAATAATCTGGGTAACCATACATTCCTCTCTATAATATATCAAGTCATTTCTTTGGAACATCATAGATAAACCAATTTTGTGTTTTGTCTGGAATATTGTGATTGCCCATAGGAAACTCGTTATACAAGTATACACTAGTGTTTCACTGTGTGTGAAAACTCGTTATATAAGTATACACTAGTGTGGCACTGTGTGTGAAAACTTGTTATATAAATATACACTAGTGTCGAACTGTGTGTGAAAACTCGTTACATAAAGTATACACTAGTGTCGCACTGGGTGTATAAAATATTTATTAACAGGGTCTAAGGTTTAATGATATGTTGAGTCTCTTTCTAAAATGGAATGAAGACAAAATCCGCAAATACATATTCGTTTAAACTGAGAAAGAAACTGAAAAATATGTAAACAAATATCTTCAAAGCTCATTCACAACATATAATATATCGACAATAAAGTTGCATTTACAATTTAAATTTCAAAGATCTGTTTGTAATAGGTCGAGTTGTAGTAGTCACGAGTGTTCGTGGACTCATCCCATTTCCCGCTGATTCTGCCTACCATGCCACAAAGCACGCACTTGAGACTGTATCCGACTCTTTACGGTTAGAGATGAGAAAGTTCGGAGTCCAGGTATCCATAATAGAACCGGGAAACTATGGATTGACAACAGCGTGCCAAGACGCTAGTCAGGTAAGGGTGTTTCTCGGCCATCTTGGACTCGATTACGATTCGTTTACACGTTTTAACTGAGCCAAAATATAAACCAACAGCAAAAGCAACAACAATGGTAGTAGTAGTCATCATTTAAAGAGCAAGTGCTTAAAATTAAAGATGTTGTTAGTGACATTTGGCTCTCTGGTGCTAAAATGACCTTGAGATATAACAACAACTAACAAATGGAGAAACATTTGATTTTTTTTTTAGTACTTATCGTCTTGGGATCAAACAGCATGTATGACCTTCAAATCGTATAATGACATGTTGTGGTAAACCCTGGTTCGTTTACTTTTTACTAGTTTGAGCGTTACGAAGCCGAAGCAGAAGAAATGTGGAGATCGGCTTCCAGTGACGTCAAATCTACCTACCGTAGAGACTACCTTAAGGCAATGGTAGACAAACAGAAGAGTAGTACGTTTAGCGGCTCAGCGCTGACAACTAAGCCTGTTATAGATGCCATTCAGAATGCCCTTGTGGATTTCTCACCCAAAACTCGATATCTTGTCCCCGGAATTTTCTTCGATAAAAATCCAGTGAGCTTCGTTTTACTTATTTACACATTTTGAATCGTCTGAAACACGCTTGCTAAAAGTTTGTCCTAAACTGCAGAGTGATTAAATTTTATTTTCTGTGTTACATTCTATTATAATTTACTGCAGACAAATACGTAGATATCCGTAATCACGCTTTTTTCAGCTCCTTGGTTCACCTTTAGGCTTCTGAATTTTAATTTGAATTTACTGCTATAAATACCGAAGTACACCATGGCCTTTTGTTTGCAGCGTTTATTGGGAAGAAAAAGAAAACTCAAACTAGATATTGCAGGAACGCAGGTATTTTATATAATACTTTTAGCTGTTGTATGATTGTATGATGTAGCAAGCGCATTGGTTTAAACTTCCGTGTTCATACATGTACTCACAGATTACAGGTGTAAGTACAAAAAGATGGAATATCTCGGTCTTAGTTTATGTAAATTGTTAATAACAAGCAGGTGAACAAGTGTTTTATATATCGTGTTTTCTTTCAGATGCTAGCGAGAGTCTATAATTTCCTACCACAATGGCTGAGTGACTACATTCTGATTTTAAGATCAGGTTGTGATTCTTTTCCATCCAGTTCAATCACGAAATGGAAACGGAAATAAAGACATTAAGATGTGAGAGATTTTTTGTACATCGACAAACATGAGAGTAGGCCGGCTCAATACGCTTAGAATTGATGTGAAAGGTTTACCGTATATACTCGTGTAAAATTTAATACCAACTGCAAACTGCATAGACCCAGATCTGCCGTCGCATAATGCGCCGGCAGATCTGGATCTATGCAGTTTGTAAGGTCTAATCAGTAGAACAAACAACATAGACCCTGATCTGCCGGCGTATTATGCGACGGCAGATCAGGGTCTATATTGTTTGCATTTGGGACCGTATTATACACGAGTACATACGGTACTAGTTGTTCGTATGAAAACCGATATTGAACCATGATTTGGTTTCATTGAAGATTCCCCTGAACACACGTTTAAAATATATGTGGATGAAGTCGATGGAACTCCATGTATCTGTGATTCAGTCCCAGTACAGACATTGAAAGATCACTGTTTTGCTGCAAATTACCCTTGACGTATCTACCCATATATTAAACTTTCCTTTTCTAGACAACCCAAAATTGTCCACCATGTACAACATGCAAATAACTGCATACTTTTTTCCAAATATATATTTCGACATGTTTTTTAAATATTTTTTATTATTGGATAAATAGATCAGAAATATCATTTTTCCCTTTGAATTATGAGGTTTTTTCTCTCCGTAAGGAGAATTCAAAACTTGTCATGTGTAATAAAAAATACCTATTCTGATACTCTACGGTCCAGATGCTGACTTTTGAAAATGATTTTTCTACAGTCAAGAGGCATTGATTCTGAAAGGTTTGCATATATAAATTTGTCTTCATTGTTGGATTTTGCACCTTTTTACTCAGTTAACACCTAAAATCACTGAATATTTTAATCTTCTCATTTTCACTAAAGACGTTCGTTTATCTGCTGTTATAAGGATACATTTATCCACAAAGAGTGAAAAGAGGCAAAAGAAAGAAGAAGGTTCGAAAACTAGTCAGTGATTACAAGCAACACACAACCATCCCAGACGGATTGAATTGGCAAATTATTCAGTACCTAGGCGAATGTTTAGAAAAGGATGTTGAATATTAATGCTTGTTTTCTTAGTCCTAATTAAAAGCATATGGCATTATAAATGTAGAATTGACAATGAATATGCAGGTAATTAGTACTCCATAGAATATTCGACATTCAGAGGGTCTATTGCTCTAAGTAGGTTTTTCACTTGTAGGTATGCTTCAGATAAAGCAATTCAAGAGCAAGTTGAGCACGTAAATAACTTGCTCTTACCGAAAAGGACTGAGTTGGATCCAACATATAAGAAATAATATTGAATAGGTACAAACGCTTTAAGAGAGAGAGAGAGAGAGAGAGAGAGAGAGAGAGAGAGAGAGAGAGAGAGAGAGAGAGAGAGAGACTTTGTTCAGAAAGACTGCTACAGCGAAGAACGACGCCACTCTTATTTGTGTTAAGTATGGTATTGTCTTTAGCGTTCTTCTCACTAAAATTGTGAAGGATAAAATACGGCCCGTTGGGAGCAATAATGTGGATTTGGCGAAAATTATTTCACCGTTAATGATTTAAAAAATGTCGCACGTTTTAAATGTACTATTCCACATGTGCTAGATATTCTTCATACCATACTATTTGTATCAGATTCAAACTTATTAAGAATGTGCTTTTATCGCAAAAGTGACGAAACACACAAATTACAGTTACGCCAAGAATTTGCACATAGCTGTCATACGTATCAACATGATATTACAACGACTTGGGAATTACAAATCGAAATATAATAAGATTTATATAGTCGGCTGAACTGACATACAATGAAGATGTTGTGGTCAACAAAGCGCTGGTTTGGCCATCAAAGAAGATATACTCAAAGTTAAATTCTCATAATAAGAAATTAAATAGTTTTATTTATCATGATAAAACTACCAACATGTTATTGAATATGCAGCTACTGTTTATTCTATGATAAATACAAGTATATAATCACATAAACACCATGAAAGCAAGAAAAAGTGATCAACGGAAGGTATTTTCTTCGAACAGCCATTAGACATAAGCTCTGATGGGGGAGCTATCCCCTGCCTTTACTACTCTCATCAAAATAACTCCCGAAAAAGGTCGCAATGTATCTATCGATGAGCGGGGGAGTTGCACTAGCACATAGGTTATGTAGCAAACAATATATCGTAAGAAAGAAACATAAACTCCATCACAGTCAAAAATCTTAGCCAAAGCACGAGGTGTCGGATTGAGCCTTCTGACTGCTTCTTACAAAACACACATCAAATGCTTACGAGAAAGCAATTTCTCGAGAATGTACCGTATATACTCGCGTATAAATCGATGCCAACTGCAAACTGCATAGACCCAGATCTGCCGTCGCATAATGCGCAGTCAGATCTGGGTCTATGCAGTTTGTAAGGACTAATCAGTAGAACAAACAATATATACCCTGATCTACCGGCGCATTATGCGACGGCAGATCAGGTCTATGTTGTTTGCATTTGGACCCGGTTTGTACACGAGTATTAACGGTAGTCATTGTTGCACGCAATCACCACCACAACTTATGACACAGGATGAGGCCCAAGAGTGCCCCATGTCGCTCACACGATCGCTTACATTGTTGCAATCAACCATATAATATGGAATTCTTATACTAATTCCAAGCATATTATAATAAAACAAACACTTCAAAAATAGTCACAGTACCGTATATACGCATAATTCAGTTCCAAATGCAAGCAACATAGACACTGATCCGCCTTCGCATAATGCGCCGGCAGATCAGGGTCTATGTTGTTTGTTCTACTGATTAGTCCTTACAAACTGTATAGACCCAGATCTGCCGGCGCATTATGCGCCGGCAGATCTGGGTCTATGCAGTTTGCAGTTGGTGGCAAATTATACGCGAGTATATTCGGTATGTAAGATGCAGTTCATAATGAAATCCATTCAAAATCTTCAAGATAAAAGTTTTGTTTACATAGCAAATATTTTTAAAAGCTAGTTAGAAATATTGCCATTTAGATTAAAAATATAACCTCATTAAAATTCGTGGATGTCACTCATAATTAAATTCCATCTAGATCTTGAAGATATCAGTTTTAAATCAAATCTGATCAAAATCTGTTCAGATACTAACGATCGAAATAGATAACAAACTAAGTCAACAAAATGCAAGATCACCTCATCAGTTTGCATGGTTGTTGCTCATAATCGAACGTTTCTAATATGATGATGATGATGATGATATAAGTTTATATATCAAGTGTAATTGAAACCGGTTCAGAAATACGGTCGCTAGAGTGTCAACGAGCTTAGCCAATCCAACTCAAGATCCTCATATAGATATGTGTGGATGTCCTTCTTATCGAACTCATGCAAGAGCTTGGTAATATAACCTTAAGTTTGATGAAAATCTGATCTGAAATACAGTTTGTATGAAGATAACAAAATCTTCCAATCAGATACCAGATCTCCTCATGTTCGACCGTGATAATATACCGTTGTACTCGCGTATAACTCGGATCCAAATGCAAACAACATAGACTCTGAACTGCCGTCGCATAATGCGCCGGCAGATCAGGGTCTACGTTGTTTGTTCTACTGATTAGTCCTTACAAACTGCATAGACCCAGATCATTATGCGACGGCAGATTTGGGTCTATGCAGTTTGCAGTTGGCGATAGATTTATACGCGAGTATATACGGTTAGCGTATTTACCAGGTAAGATCCTGAAATAAATCTTCTAGTGGTAACAAGTTCAGTCAATCAGATGCAAGATCGTTCCATTAATACGCAGGATGTCGCTCATCATCAATCTAATCCGTGATCTTGATCACATAAGCCTATATAACAAGTTTAATCAAATTATATTCAGTAATACAGCCAGTAAATTATAATCAAATTATATTCAGTAATACAGCCTCCAGGGTAGTGACAGGATCAGCCAGTCAGATCAATATCAATGCATTAATATGCATGGCTGTCGTTCATAATCGAATTAGTCAATATCTCAATGATATAAGGCTTGATACTGAATTTTATTAAAATCGTATCAGAAATATAAAGTCTAGATTCGTAACAAGCTCAACGAATTCGATGTAAAATCACCTGGGTAATATTCGTTGATGTCGCTCATTATCGCCCTTGTACGAGAATTTTATGATATAAGGCCTATGAAGTATTTTTTAAAATTCTCTTCTCTAAAATACAGCCTTTATCATGGTACCAAGATCAACCAAACAGATGGAAGAAATTGGTTCAGAAATACAGCCTCCAGAGTGATAACAAATTTGGCCAATCAAAAGCAAGTTCACTTCATTATGCGTGGATGTCGCTCATAATCAGTCTCATCGGAGATATTGACGATATACGGCTTTTAGTACAGTTCCCAAGGCAACAAAACATTTAGTACATCATATGACATTGATAACGTTAGATCATAAACATAAGGTAGTAATACTTTTAATAACACAATAATGGATGGCAGAGTAAACAAGCAATCTGGTTATATAATTTCAACAACTTAAAGTCAAAATTGAAGTCCCTGTTGTTTTCAGGCTCTTCAAAATACAGTCTTAACCCTTGCCTGAACGCTAACAGGGATCTTTCAGAGTAAAGTTCCACGCCCTATTGTCGAACACTGACATAGAAATCGCCTAAGACCTGAATAAACTGGTCAATACAGAGCGTGGCAGTTGCCATACTAGTATGTTGTTTTTTTTTGTAGAAATAACATATATCACGGCAAATTCATTAATTTTTGTAGAAAAAATATATATCACGGCAAATTAATTAATTTTTGTAGAAATAATATATATCACGGTAAATTCATTCATTTTTGTTTGTTCCTTACTCTTTGCTATTCTTCAGTAAATTTTCCAGCGTCTACGTTTCCAAACCTTCAGACCCCCCCCCCCCCACACACACACACTCCTGAAGATTCAGAGATGTAGAATAGGCCCTTACGCCCTAATGCAGGACGTAATAGGCGAGAAATTGATGCAGTCCACGGTTTAGATACAGTTGTAATTACATAATTCACTGACACTCTCAGCCAAAAAAGGATAGGCAAGAGGCAAAGTGTGTGTGTTTGGCATTTTTCTGTAGGGATGTGATGGTGTTCCAGCTCGCGTCTTTCGCTTTTTAAAAGATTGATGTTCATCCAGACAAATTCTGACCATGTATTTTCAGTATTTTACCTTTGTTTGCCTTTATCTTTGTTCCTTTATGCCTTTTTGGGAGTTTTGGAAGCATTTTTACCTTTTATCTTTAGTCTCAAGGTGGATATTTACTTTTGATTGGAAGGGTTTGTCTTCCTGGGGATTTCGCCAAGGTGTTTGACTTGGTCATTGTGCTATCTAGTTTTTGTTCGGCACTATAAAGCCAGGATTCTCCAAATGTGCCAATAAACCCTATACACACATAGATATCATGCATACATACATACATAGTTTATCGTTCTTTTCTAAGAGACTGTAGCTAATTTGAAAAAATAGATGATGCTTTAACAACCCAAAAGAATTATGTACTTAAAGCACTTTTATCAGATGCCGGGTCGATTCGCTTGATATAACTTACAGTTTCCATTTCTGAATTGATTTAAACCATGTCAATATCTATGGAATTCAAATACCTGGGTTGCCCGTGCCCTTAAAAAAAGTTTTTAAGGGATCGATTGACCTGCTGCTGAAGCATGAAGTAGGTCTCAATCTTCAATCGATGTTGTTAAGTTTTTATTAACTTTACTCACGAAAAGAAAATTTTGTAATGTATGATGAGTCAGATATTACCAAGGGAAATAATACACACAGCAACATATTTACCCTGGTTATAGAAGGCACGTGCAAATCATGTGCACTACTTACTCTTGGTCATAGATATATCGCTGGAACGTTATTTTAATGTTATAAGTAGCTTCAGTTCACGTTGTATTCGCCTTAAACAGCAAAGTTCGCTGGAAACTGAATAAAGAAAGCATGAAGAATATTAAAAGACTTTTAATAAAATATGATAACAATATTCGTATATTCAGATTTGAGAAATCCGCTTTTTGAAAAATGAGATTCAATTTGGAACTCTTTTCGTTGCTGTAGGGTTCTTTCGTTTTATACCCTACTTCGCTGCATGCTTTCTTGTATTCTATCTGGAAATCATTCACATTCCATGATCACTGACAATATATAATGCTGAGAACACAAGTCAACACAGAAATATCAGGGTGTCACGAACTCTATTTGCCATTCTATTTCTGGGGGGAAAAAAAGCAAACATAGAGAGCTTTTGTAGAGCGTTGGAACTCATTTATGCTTGGATTCCTTACTAAATTATGTTTAGCTGATTCATGTACTTGTGACTTATCTTACTAAATTCTGGTTAGCTGATTCATGTGCTTGTGACTTATCTTAATGAAATGTTTTACTAAAGACAATACAAGTACTTACAGAGCAATTAAAAATCCCAAAGTAGCTAAAATGACTGACCGACTGCTTGGTTGACTGACTAATAAACTAATTAATTAATTAACTTGGGGAACAATAATGTTGTGTTCGCTACATATTTTTATTCACTTCAGCTTTTGTTTTTTTGTTTTGTTTTTTAAATACCGCCAAAATGTTGCTGCCCCTTAAAATTTTCAGCCCTAGGCCTGGGCCTAATCGGCCTGTGCGGAAATACGTCACTGTATGTATGTATGTATGTATGTATGTATGTATGTATGTATGTATGTATGTATGTATGTATGTATGTATGTATGTATGTATGTATGTATGTATGTATGTATGTATGTATGTATGTATGTATGGATGGATGGATGGATGAATAAAGTGTGGAGAGATGGGTGGATAGATTAACGGACGGACGTAAAATTGGATTTAGATCAAAAAGTTATTTATTATTAATAGTTCCACAATATAATCGAAGGTCAAATGCAAACGGTTTCCAACGAAAACGCTAAATATTACCAATGAAATAGAACATTTTAAATTATTTCAACCAGTGATACACTTGTTAAACAAGAAAATTCAAGAAATTAATGATATATAAATAATAACAGCGCCCATTTATGACGAAACCAAGATAACACGACGTAATTCGTCCGGTCCCCTGAGTTTCTTATTATCTGAGTTGATAGGTTAAGTCAGCGTGAATAGGTGTATCCATTTATATATGTTTGGTAGTGCACTATGGTGGGTTGGAAACCCTTCACATATGTTTGTTGGAAGTAGTTTAAGGGAGGGTATCATAAAGGATTTATTATGGAATATATGTCTTAATGGCCCCCATCCTTACCATTTTTCATTCTAGGCCTGACAGATAGGCAAACAGACATAAAACAATCAGAGGAGCACCAAGTGTATGATGGGGCAGAGGATGTGTAAACGCTTTGCTACGGCATACTCTCACAGAACCATCATCAAATAACTATGCACGGCGAGAATCTTTCCTCGACCATCGTTAATGCAATACAGAGCTCCCCAGCTCATGTATATCGGCTTAGATTATTGCACAGGGAATTCCTTTCGTTGGTATAAACCTGATCCAATCCAGAAACCTTTGTATCTGATTTGATTCCTTCTGATATTTTCTGGATAAATACAACCAAAACATCCTTTGAGAATTGAGAAAAGTGAAAGTAATTAATTAGACGGTGTTTCTGGGAGACTGTCAGAAACCAAGTGTTGTTTCAACAAGTGCCAATATTAAGTGGACTAGGATAGGATTTCATTAGCAGAGGAGAGATAGTGACATGAATAGAAATAAGCATTTCCTAAGATAGAGGGGAATCACTTTTAAGAGGACTTAGAGTGAGCAGAGAAACAGAAAGAGGTACTGTGTAACATGGGTCGTTTTTTTCGCAAGCATACGTACGCTTCACGTAGTTGAGTGGATCAAGAGAACTTTCGTATTAAGTATTTATTTCCAACGAAGCGTGACATTATTCGCTCAAGGCTTGTGACAGTTAAACAATTTTTTTTTCTGATATAAGGAAGAAAATTACATCCCAGTTGATTCATCCTAGTAGCAACACGTAACATTCGTAACCGAGCGTATTGCTGACTTTATATTGTCTTCCGCAGGAAAGCACGCAATGGTAAGTTGCCATAGTATTAAAATACATCTTAATCGATTGTAATCCATTGGGAGGGACGTGATAAAATGAATGTATATTACGATTTTTCAAGTGGATTTAGAGACCACACCCAATTATTAATATAGTTATGAAAACGAATAACATACGCACAACATGTTCATAAACATCCATTAAATAGGGTTACGACAGTAGGATTTAATATACTTCTTCCAGAAGAGGTGGGATCAATATTGTACAAGAACTACAAGTGGTAGGGGTCTATTATTTTAACCTATACAATGAGCTTATCCACCTCACCTCCCCCTTCCACTCCAACCAACGGCATAAAAGAGTTGGAGTAAATTAATTCATTTATACACATCTGTATACCCATCCCCCCCCCCTCTCTCTCTCTCTCTCTCTCTCTCTCTCTCTCTCTCTCTCTCTCTCTCTCTCTCTCTCTCTCTCTCTTTCTCTCTCTGATGCAAAGCTGTAATCTAAAATATTTGTTACAGACAGCTATTGAAATGGGACAGTCGAATAGACCCCAAAATATTTTGAAATGACAAAGTCGTCTTAATGACTTGAAATGGGACAGTGGAATAGACCCCAAAAAGCTTTGTCTTGATGACTTGAAATGGGACAGTGGAATAGACCCCAAACAGTTTTGTCTTTATGACTCGAGGGTTTTATGTTGACTTTTACTTTTTTGTGTTAATTTAAATTTTAAGATAAGATTCAACTGAGTAGCAAGAATGAAAATTCAGGTCAAAACAACGTAAACTCGCGTTTTTTTTGGCAGACACTCTTACAAACAAAGTTACACCCTATCACCACTTCTCAAAATTACTGACTTTAAAATTTGTGAAGGCTTTCATGTTGGTTGGCATTCATTTGGTATAGTTTTAGTCTAAACTCATTTAAGAGATATGTCTGGTCAGATTGAGTTGTAGTATTGTCCAACCCTAATGCTTGATTACAACCTTTATAATCTTTACAGACTTGATTTTTGTGGTAAAATAAAGCCCTGAATATAGAACACATATCAAGCAAAAAAGACCGAACACGTATCATGTAAAAAAGACCGAACACGTATCATGTTAAAAAGACCCGCGTGTTTTTACATATTCTTCATCAGAGTTAAGTATATATATGTACTCGAACTAATAATGAGAGATGTTTTGAATTATACCCACGTACCGCGAGACCCTGACCCACTAATAATTTCCCTTGTGCGCATATACATGTACAGTATATACCGCGTAAGCCCGCAAGTGCGTTCACAACCTGCATTTGACCTAGGAATGCATATTTGTTAAAATATTTCGGGCAGAAGATTCATTCTGTACATGATCTGTACTGAGATGACTGGAGTTTAAATGAACTTACTGGATAGAAAGCAATATTTGCAGGAGATACTAATAGCTGCATGATCAAATCGACCGCCAAAAAAGCGCGGGGTAGCAAGCCATATTTATGACTAGTCTGGCGGGTGGAAACCCGAAGCACGTTCCTTGAAAAAAATCTAATTTCAGTGATCACAATACAGTCAAACCTGTCATTAAGCAGCCTCCCCTGGGAATGAGAATAGTGGCTTCTGCAGAGAGGTGTTTGCTTACTAGAATATATGATCATTACAGCAATAGTTTAGTTTGTTTACCAGACCTTGCAAAAGGTGGTTGTTTTGGAAAGGTTATTGCTTGATACAGGGGATCTTTAAGCAAATTTGACTGTACTGACTCGTATATTGTAGTGAAACTCAAGGCAAATTTGACTGTACTGTCTTGTATATTGTAGTGAAACTCAAGGCAAATTTGACTGTACTGACTTGTATATTGTAGTGAAACTCAAGGCAAATGAACCTAATGGGCATAGTTATAACTAAGAAACTAATTTTGGAGGAAAATATATAACTGTTTTCGTAAATATGTCGAAGTGTTCATTTGTAAACCATATATATATATATATATATATATATATATATATATATATATATATATATATATATAATCGCTGATGTTTCAATGTTTCGTACTTTTTAAAACGCTAGTTTTCTGGGAATCAAACCGCAAATTTACGGAGATATGACACGTATAGTTTCAATTTTCCTCGGCATCCAACAAAGTGTCTTAAATCTCGAGATAACTTCGTCCACTTACCCAGACAGTGACAATCAGCGATCAGCTTCAGATAATCTAAAATTTTAATTTTTAAATTAAATTTTCAGTTTTTTAAATGTAAAAATAGAAATCTTTAATGCAATCAGGATGGGCTTCTTAATTTTTGCACCTTTGTTTGACATTATTTGGCGGATTCTGCTGCTGCAGAGCATAAACGAATAAAGTCAAAGTTTGCATGGTGTGATGTATTTTACGATAAGATCAAAGTGATAAACAACTAAAATTATTCCACGCAATACAACACCTGTGGAGTATGCAACCTTGTAAAATTCTCAACAAAAACCTTACTTATTGAAGAATTTGGTGAGTGTGTGTGTGTGTGTGTGTCTACTTATTTGGGCAGGTTCTCTTTGATTCGCATCATCTTCAAAACTAAACACTTTACATATATACATATTTTTCAGAATAGAAAGTTAGGTCTCCGTAGTAGTCTTAGCTGTCAGCCGTTTAATATTTAATGCAATGGATGATTAATAAAATACAAATGCCACAACCAATACATTAATGAAAAAATAGTTTCCATTCAAGGAACTGGCACACATACTTTTACAAATAGCAAAAAGTCCTATTGTCTTACGGGACATAAACTTTATACATGCATAGTTTAAACACTCGAGTTGATGTAATCATTCTCATGTCACATGGGAACCTTATACGGCCGGACCGAGACTCGAAACCGTCACCTTCCTAACTCTAGACTGGCGCTCCATTCATCTTATTTATCCTAGCCGATGCGCAGACCCGTTATCGCCACATATTTCCCTACTTTTCGAAGACAATTTTCGTATCTTCATTAACCATTATCACACAGATTCGAGGGTAATAGTCCAGCTGTTGTCTAGTTTGACAGGTTCTAGGTGGCGTGGCCCTACCGCTGCAATCAAAAATATGCACGGCGGGACCTGGGCTAAAAAACCCGGGACCTCCTTAAGTCTAAACGGGTGCTTTACCAGCAGAGCTCTCACAGCCAATACTCCCACCCTGTTTCTCCGACAAATTCCCTTCTGCTTTTCGAAGACACGTCCTCGTGACCCCGTTAATCATGCAGATCTTCTGAAACTGAGCCAGCTCCTGTTGAGTATGATACTGCGTGATCCCAGCGCTGCCACCAATAACACGATGAATAAATAAATAAATGAGGCCGAACCGGAGCTAAAAAAACCGAATCTCCCTAACTCATGACGGGTCTCTACCACCTGAGCTAGGCGAGCTTAAATAGAAGGGCACCGAATTGCCACATAGGACAAATGTGCAACCAGATGAAGTTCAAACCCGGTATTGTCAAAACTCAAGACCGGCGCTCAACCACCTTAGCAATCTGATCAGATGCATTGAGCTGTTCAGGCGACAACTTGTACCTGATTTTTGAAAGCAGGTCCTCATGTCGCCATTAACCAAGCTCAAGCAAACCTACCGAAGCTATAGGTCAAACTCTTGTTGAGTATGATAGTTCTATACTGCCTGACCTCCGCTGCCACAACACGTCACAGGGAGACATATGTGCGGCCGAACCAGGACTCAAACCTTAGATAACCCTAACTCTAGACGGGTGATCTACCACCTGAACTATGCAGGCTTACATAGCAGAAGAGCTTTCCCAGTTGATGTACCTTCCCCTTTCCCGCGACATATTCCTCTATGGTTATCGTAGACATGTCCTCATATCTCCAGTAACTATGTTCAAGCAGACCTACCAAAGCTGTAATTCTAATTCTTGATAAGTATGAAAAGTCTTTATTGCTTGATTCCACCGCTGCCACCAATTGCCACAGAGGGGCTCGAAACTGAGACACCTTTAACTCCAGCGGGCATATTAATATCTGAGCTGTTCGAAACGATGTACCGGATTTGTTGCTGACACAAAGTCTCCCTGCGTTGAAAACATGTCCTCGTGTCTTCATGTTCGTGATCACTCAGAGCTACAGAGGCTGATACTCAACCTTTTTTTTTTTAGGAGTATGAAAAATCTTAGAACGTGGTACCACTTCTGCCACCAAATATCACAGATGTCACAGGGGAAACATTCGTGGCCGGACCGATGCATGAAACCAGGACCTCTGTAACTCTAGACGTGGACTCTATCACTTTAGGTATCCGAACTGATACACCCGAGTCGCTCCTGCGAGACATTCCCTTTGCTTTTCGAAGATAAGTCCTCGTGTATCTATTCTCCATTAACCGTTATCGAGTAGACCTACCGTACTGTAAGCCAATCTCTTGTAAGTATGACAGGTCTATAGTGCGCAATCCCACCCTGCCACAAAAAATACACGGCCAATTGTGTTCATATCTGTAATCGCGCAGACATACCAAGACTGTTAGTCAACCATTTTAGGTTGTGATTCCTATTCTTACTTACTTTTTTGCAACCCTTGCTCATCGAGTACAACACAAAAATGTCGTGGATATATATGGAAGCAATATCAATAGATGTAGCCAATACTCAAACATAAGTTCACATTGAAAATTCATATTGAAAATTTTAAGTTAGGTGTATGACAGGTCCAAATGCGTGATCACCAACGTGGTCACCAAATGCTACAGCGGACAATACTCTAACGCGAGACCTTCCTTCATTTTGATGGCGCTCTACTACACAAGCTATACCAGCTGATGCACCCAACATGTTCCTCTGACGTCCTTAAGCGATTATCTGAATTCTAAAAGAAAATTAGAGGGAAATACTTTAACCTATGATTAAATGTATGTTTGAATATACTTTCTTCAGTGATTCACTTAACTACCATGTCATTCTTTCTGAGCACAGGCTGACCACATTGGCTTGTTTCCCAGCATTATACGACCTAGCTGAGGAAACACCGATAAAATGCAAAAGAGTGGATTTTTTCACGATTTATATTGACATTGTTAAACGGACTCTTTATTTCAAATTCCTGCCTCCACTGCTTAATTTTCTTATCCAAATGCCTTTGATATTTTAAACATTTAATGTTAGAAGGATGAAAAGTAGCACGAGCATGATGGTTACCTCGATTTTTGTGTGCTACTGCTATCGAATAAATATGGATCTCATTCCTTAACATCATATACAACTTTTTTAAAATTTATTTATTTATTTTTTATTGCAAAATCTGGATGACCACCTAGTATGTCAAACTTTCACGGTCAAGTGTCCTACGTGAATCTTTATTTAATCTCTCTCTCTCTCTCATTTATATTCAATATTAAGGTCACACGTGTCGGTTCAGCGATTGCATTTATTATTTCATTTGAGAGTAAGTCTTGAAATTAGCCTACATGTGTATCATTTCATCCAGGAGTACACACACACACACACACACACATATATATATATATATATATATATATAAGTAATGCAAAAATAAAAATGTGCTAATTAACTTAAATGAGCTTTCTGGGGTTTCCCTTCGTTACGTCACAGTCAACCATACGCATCTGAGTGGACGCTGTTATATAAGTCTATGTTAAGAAATCATAAGTACTTAGGTTCTGCTAGATATAATTTCATGAAATCCCCTTTCAGCGAAGAATTTAATCAGTTCTGTATCTACGAATATTTAATTAGGAATTAAAACAAAAAAGGAGGGTGGATGAAAGCCCGGCCAAACGTTATATTATCTACAGTGCAGTTCAGTCCTGTGTAAAATTGATTTGTAGTTCGTATTTTTTCAAAATTAAAGTTTCTTTTTCCATTCTAATTTAATCAAAATCTTCCTATATTTTGAGTTCTTATTTAAAAATAGTTTGCTTATTGAGGTCGACTCTCCCATTACTGTTTACATGACAATGTTCATAAATTGAAACTTTACTTCGGAAAGAAAAACTATTCCAATGCAAAAAGTAACCTTTTTTAAAAACCAAATACTCTAAAGATTAATGCAGAAAATTTATTGAACTGAATACATTGTTTACCAGAGTCGTATTAATTCTGAGAAATGGACAACTTTAGAAGCCGTTTTTTGGCTTCAACTTTATGCAGATCTCTATCGATACTAGGAAGCAGCGCGCTTCGCTTTGTAATGCAAATTTTACTCCACAGATCAACATTTGCAAGTAGTGTAAATGTGAGAAAAATAGACCAATCTTCTTTTTTTTTTCAAATCAGTATTACGATACGAGAACATTAAAAATCAAACTTGAGAAACACTAGACCAGCAATGAGTAGGGATATTTTGAAAATCATTAAATTTACTAAACCACTCAGACTGAAGTACACGTACATACAGTGTCGTCTGCTAGGACTTAGCAGGTAAATAAACGTTATACTTACCAGGTTAGTAAATGCTATATATTCCATTAAGGTAAATACACGTTATATATTTCAATAAAGTTTCAATCCCTAGCACTCCTAATGGCGACAAAGTTCATTCAAGCCACTCATGAAAGACAGATTAATTGCTTCATGCTGCAGCAAGGCATTATTTCACTAAATAATATTTTACTTTAGACTCTGGTCTGAACCATTTGCAAGTTTGTAAATTGTTTTAGATGCTAATGTAGTTGTAGATACAAAAAAAATATATACAAAAAAAATATATTTTTGTGAGCTAATTTGTTTTAACCATTAGGAAGGCTATGAAATTGTTTGAGATTCGCATATAAAAAATATACTTTTGCATTACGTGTTTATGTTCTCAATACTTTTTCAAAATATACTGTACGGAGTCAAAAATAGTAAACGGCAACTGATTTCAAATCTAACTGAAACAAATTCTTCAGCTGTGCTATTTGGTTGGTTACTGGGGATGCATTTGGATGATCTTTCCTTTTTCTTTCATCTGGTACTTTACATATCTGGAATGTTTGAATTCCTTCATTTTCTACTGCTCCTTTTTTCCACAACTGTCACAGTCTAGAAAATCATAATCTTTAAACAACTCAGAGTTTTCATGTTCCTTGACTCATTAACCCCGGGAGATTCTTTTCATTTTCGCCTGAAATGGGGGTAGGAAACGCATTTTTGGGGTTATTTTTGAATGCAGCAAAACACATCTGCTTAAGAAAGCTTTTCGTGTTGCCGGATGCTTAGGTGTATCAGAAACATTGTTTTTGATTGGCTATTACGCTCGCGCATGTGTATTGGATCCCCGATTTTTGTGTCTTGGCCCCTTTTTACTCCAAATCTCAAACTTATCCTACTTTATGCAAAGGTTCATCTGTCTGTGTGCAGTTCGGACCGGTCTGCTTTAGATATAAGGCCAAAAAGTCTAAAATCCGGACACAAACTCCGCTTCCGAAACTGGCAAATTTCGACCTAAAAAAAGCGGGTCTCAAAAAATGCAGTTTTTTCGCTGTATTTTTTAATGCGAGTTGAAAGTCGACATTATTTGGTATCATTGTAGAGCTACATCTGTCTACTTTCCTGCAATACCATCCACTTTAGTGTTTCTTAAATGATGTTGACGTTACAGAGCTCAGAAGTAAGGTACAACCTCATGACGCGTAAACGTGGCGCTAGTCGTTAATGAGTTTATACTGCTACATATGTATTGTTCTTTCATCATTTTTTTTATGGTGTATTTTCAGCTGGTTTCCAACTTTAAACGAGTGGTCAGACTCTTTCCATTTCACAAGATCATACCTTTTGCCGTTCATCCATTTTGTTTGAAATCTTTTGAACTTTCTATATGTCATCTTGTTTTGTCGTGTAATATTCGTGAATCATGCCCTTTATATCGTCTCCGTTCAGATCTTCCAATTTGTAAACAACTGGATCACCTAAAATTACTTTTCTGATTTTATGTATTTCCTCAGTAAAGCTAGGAAGGAAGCCCGTTGCAAAGATGGTTTTTGTATTTCGAAATTACTTTTCTGATTTTATGTATTTCCTCAGTAAAGCTAGGAAGGAAGCCCGTTGCAAAGATGGTTTTTGTATTTCGAAATTCTAATTGTTTGACCACTTGTCTAAATCAGATACAATTAGTTTGCCCACTTGTCTAAATCAGATACAATTAGTTTGCATTTACACACACACATGTTGATGGTCAACGATCCAAGAAATGTGTGTCATGGTTGAATGACAGCTGCCGCACTCAGCTAAGAGATCAATTATCGGTTTGTAACCGATGAAATACGTGATACATTCTCTTTGGTTGTGTTTGTGTGTGTGTATACACATACACATACACACACACACACACACACACCACACTGAGCTGTCAAGGATCCTTACATATCAGGATTGAGATCATCTCCAGATGGCGGCAGCTGGTTATGGACCTGGGGCGAAGCCCCGGTGGGGGGTGGGGAGCAGTAGCGTACTACCGGGGGGACGGATGGTGCGGTTCCCCGGGCGCCAGAGGTCTTGGGGCGTCAGAACAGTTGATAAAAATTCGGGCCTCGTATTCTAGCCCTTTGGGCCATCATCGTCGCCCCGGTCGCCTGTTACCCTTAGTACGCCACTGGTGGGGAGGGAAAGGTTAACCCGATCCCAAGTAAACGTTACGTGACGGTCAGTCGATTTTAGGAATCCCATTGCGCAAACGTGGAGATTTTCCGGAGAGAGTTAGGAAAGCATAAAACCATTAGATTCAAAATATATGACAGATAATTTTTTAAGAACTCGTGAGAAAATTCAGGATGTGCGTGTGAGCGTGATTTTTCTGTAAAAAATGCGTCTCACGCGCAATGCGTGAGACGACAGGTATAATATATATATATATATATATATATATATATATATATATATATATATATATATATATATATATATATATATATACTTACATCCAGACGTGTTGAGACTGGAATAACTACATTTACTCCATCTTTTGTTTTTGCTATGCTGAGATACATAGATCGAAAATGCTAGTTTTTATTGACACGAGGAGGCTGCTGTAACTGTTGGGTTTTGGGTGTTTTTTTATCTGTATACATATCCTGCGTGCGGTGCCAAGCAAATAGCGTGGTCCAAATAATGATCCATAGGACTTGCGTTTTGGTTATTATGCTATGAAAAAACGGCCTGTATGAGTCAACACGCCACTGTTTTTATACGAAAGGTGAATGTAAGATAGGACCAGTCTAGAATTTTGAAAACCCGTTTCCCGAATTTCCGCTAACATCACGATATTCATTTACAGATCTAAGTAAGAGACCAGTAAGAGACCAGTGACAAATATACTTTCCTTATGATGCGATATGATCAGGACTTTTATAAAAAATGAACTACAGTTCTTCATTATGTCACCTCAAATAGTTAACCTAAAAATGTGAGATAGAATTCATATTATTCCTGCAGGTGGCGTATGTCTACTATCGACATTTTGGTTCCCTGTTCTGAAATTGTGCTGATAAGCAAAGCTTTCTGATAGAAAGAACCAGTCTAGAAAGTCCATAGTAACCTCACGCCATCAAAAGGCGAACAAGAGTGATGGATACATTCCATGCCCATAAAGCGAAAACAAATTTTAATAAATTTACGAGACATTTACTGTAAAATAAAAGAGATTTTATAGAATCTTATCAGAATGACGGATTGGTTGAGCTGCATTTAAATTTGTTGAATGTAGAGGAACTAAATTTTTCCTATTAATCATCGACCTCATTCCTCTGATGCACATAAATACATGATCCCTTATTACAAGAAACTCCTAAACTTGAGTGCACACTCAGTTTTAGATATTAGTGAATTAATAAATGTATTTTGTCATATATATATATATATATATATATATATATATATATATATATATATATATATATATATATATATATATATATATATATATATACGTGTGTGTTAATTTTCTTAAGACCTTAGTGTATTTGTCTTATAGAGTTGCAACCCATTTCAACGGAGCGATATTAACGAGGGCATACAAATCCTATGAACACATTTCTAACTGTACCCCTGCGACGCAAACCGCTGCATGCAATATAAAAGCGCATAAGCTGTCTCGATTTCTCGAGAAGGTAAACGTATTTTTCTCAGCATTACTTTTATGTGGAAATATACATGAAAAAAGAAACATGTAGTTGCTAAAACATATACTGCGGTAAGGCGAAGTAAATCTTATGAATAATAGCATCGCTGATTACACAACTCGTCACTGTAGCCATATGTATTACCATCATAAATTAGTCAGTCACACCATGCTGTTTTTGCATTTTTTTTTTCGCGGCACACACATTATCAGTACATCAACTTTATGTATTGCCTTATTGAAAGCGTCCGAATCCGGATCAAACTCGATCAGTTTGGTTCAGGTCCAAAGACTGCGAACTGCATGATAACAGCATTTTCAAGTTATAAATGCGTGCGCCGCATCCTTGAAAGAGGTGTATGTATGTGTGTGTATGTAGTCGAATATATCAATCTGTATCGGATTTCATGCGCTCTTTATGACGGCTTATAGTTAACTGTTTTCATTTTCCAAGGTCACACTAAACAGATGGCTGAATTCCGCATCTCGTGTGTTATGTCTGAAAGCATGCAGTTCTGTTACTTTTTTATAGTTACTCCGAATGCAAGAAATTTCGCGATAAGTGAAATAAGATGTGATTTCTTTGCCAATACATTTCATTCCCCACAAAGTAATATGAATAATGTTTACAAGCAATGGGATTTTTCAACAAGTCTTGCCCACTGTTAGACGGTTATGTATTCCTAGGTGTGTATTAGTCAGAATACGGTTTAAAAAAACGCGTAACGTCAAATATCGTACGCACATTCTTTGTAATTGTCGAAGGAATATTTGATTGAGTTTTTAAACATGATCTAAAAATATATGCATATGACAATATCATGCACGAATAACATAACACGCAGCTGTCAGTGAAGCATGCTTGTTTGCCTCGGTGTGAAACGTGTGACAGTCTATCTTCAAAATAGATACAAGAACAGTATGGTTGGCAGAAAAAGACAACTATTTAATCAGTTGGTCAAAGATATCGTAGGACATGTGCATAAAATATCAGCTATGTAGTCATCGTCGTCATTACCAGCAGCAGCAGCATCATCATCAACATCAACAACAACATCGTCAATGTCGTCGTCGTCACAACATAACTACTCCTAGGGGTTGAAGATTCGTTGGTATAAAATCTACCCGAATACATATATACATCAATTGGGAACAGAGCTTTGTTCAACAAATAGTAATGTGATAATGGGGCTTTGAGATTTTCTGACCAATTTCGGTTTTCTCTGCCCAGAATTCCTTCTATATTCCTCATAACGTTTTTGTCCCCACTAGGAATTTTTTTACACACGCGTGCATTTGCGTGGAAGCCCGCGTCAGTGGCTCCCGGGTTGAGGAGCCAAGCGTGGTTGCATACACGCACATTATGACACTACTCACTGAGACAGATAGGCCAACAACACATAAGTGATTTAATATTAGAGAATTGCAGCGGACTATTATATAATGTCATTAGAAATAACACAGTTTGACCCATATAGTATTGTGAAAGAATTCACGTCAGCGGCTAATGCGGGAATTAAATTACTAGACCAATGCTGCGTCAAAGAAAAGATTAAATCACTATTTAGGTTGAATGCGTCGTATCGATTCGTTTGTGAGGCTCAAAAGATAGTATATAAATTTTCAAAGACGGAAGTATCTTGATAAATTAACCGGTTTAGGGGTTGAGTTGGAGCGAGCACGACGAAAACTAAAACGCCAGAAAAGCCATTGTATTATATTGTGCAAGAAAACTTTAAATCGCTGACGTTAATTGAGTCACCAGTCGAAGATAGCGAAAAGTCCAGCGTATATAGCGAGGCGTCTAGCGAAGATATCAAATATATTGAAACGACCGGCAAAGACAACGAAGATCACCGCGATTAGAGAAATGCCTTCAGCATTAATATACGAATGGCATACACAGTCACTGACCTCGAGAAGAAATATGAAAAAATCAACAACGATGCAGAAGAAAGACGGCTGGCTGTATACGATGATTACTTCTGTATGCTCAACGATGAAGCACCAGACACCATATCTACCATATATGAGCAGGAGCGTGACAAGCCGTTTACCAATTTTGGATAAATACCAACAAGGGATGGTCGTGTACGAGTTGGTGTGACATTCAGTGACGGAACATTAGAGGCAATTTGGCATAATGACTTTTTGAAAAAACTTTTATCCGAGCAGAGACCTCACATATTTGGTTGGCCTTGCGAAGATGTGTCTCTTTATTTAGCAGAGCCTATTGTAGCATGTTACATCGCCATTTCTAAAAAGCATCGAACGATTTGTGGTCGTAAAATCACGTGCTATCCTCTGCAATTTGATGAGTATTTTCCGATACCAAAGTATATAAAGCAGGAAATAAGAAAAAGGTGATACAGTGAAGCAATCAGAAATTCAGTTTGAGACTAAAGTTTCCGTATATATGTCAGAAGTTCAATGGCATTGGGACGCAATCAATGTAAAGGTGTATGCCTTGGAAAACGGGAACTTTTCAACAGAACATGTCATTACGAATATTGTAAATCACACTTGCTCGCATTACGTGTTGGCCCGGGTGCTCGGCCATGTCTCAAATGTGGTACAGGAGTTAAGTCGCGTAATCAACTTTGCCGACCATGTGAATCTCTTGCCAAATATTATCATGAGCGGCGGCATAAACTTGCCAACGCGCCCATCATTGTAAAAGTCAACGATGTCGTCAAGGAAAATGCCGACGATGTTGTCAAGGATCAAAGCGATTGCTGTTTATAAAATAATAATAATAATAATAATAATAATAATAATAATAAGCAATTAGACGGTGTTTTTCCCTTATATACGGGCAGGCCTACTATGAATCAACTTAAACAATTCGCACGAGAGTGTGGAATAAGGATACCAAGTGGTATGAGAAAGGCAGGTATACTTGCAGTATTAGGACTCGCAGAGGAGCAGCGTCCGACCGTAAGACAGCTTCCCCAGATTAATCACAGACGGTTGTGAGGTAAACTGTAAATAAACTTAAGCAATCCGAGCCAGAACGTGGAAAAAGATTACCGAGAGGTACATCAAAGGCATGGATACTTGCGCTATTAGGACTTCCTCCGTATGAGCCGCTTTCGACCGTGAGACAGTTTCGTAAAACAGCAGCGCAATAATGTATTAAGATTCTCGCACGTGTGGTTGCTGATGTTACATCTGATATTGCAGGCTGCCGCACAAGCACGAGGAGTCAAAGTTCCATAATGTACGTTGCACATGCGCTTTTGTGATTTACAAGATTATCGGGCAATTATTCCAATCGAATACGAGTCAGGCTATGATGTTGTGAATTTTGTCTAGAATATGCGTCCGAGAATCATATCAACATTACAATACGTGGGCATTGCCGGGTTAAATGTATACAATGTTCTTATCGCGGAGTTTATTATGCCGCTTAGCTCCTCAGAAGGCTCTGATACACCAGACAGCGATTGCATAAAATCCTACGCCCATGGCTTTTTGGAGTGATGCCTTTGTGATCTTAAACCGTGAAAGTACTGATGCCATTAATGATAAAATCGACAAAGCTTTTGCAAGATTCTCGAGACGCCGGAAGAATACACCAACGGAGGTTCAGGATGGACTCTTGTCCGATGCTTCGAAGTTCAACTTCATATTTCCCCGTACATCCCGTACATACCTTTTGGCGGCTCGAGTTATATTCCAACACCAGCGTGTATTCCACCGCGGACATTATTAAATGTGAAAAGCAATGACAATCGGTACTATGAATGGGCGATCTTATCCGCGTTGCATCCCGCGAGCGATAATACAGATCAGCCTCAAAAATACAAACAACACCTGGGTGAACTTGAATTTGCTAAAATATAATTCCCTGTACAGGTTACTGACATCAGTAAGTTTGAACGACTCAACCATGATATCGCTGTTAATCTGTTTACTTGGAACAATGGCCTTCAGCTAATTTGACTATCTCCACATGTACAAAGCAAAGATTCATGCGCGCGGACTAAAATTAATGATCTGCTGTTGTTGAGCAGCATGGGAAACGTGAACGGCTCTGATGTCTCAGAGGTGTAGTACCAATATGTGTTGATAAAAGATTTTCCACGAATGGTGTATCGGCACAGCAAGCACAAGGGTAAAAAGTTTCCATGTCAACGCTACCTGCATGTATATTGCACCCAACAGCACCTTGACGACCTTGAATTTTATTTTGGGGAAGTCAGTGAGAAGCCGCAGCGTACGATCATGCCAGAACCTGGTAAGAATATTTTGAAATTCAACGGCAGATGAAGTACCATATGTCATTTACGCAGATTTTGAATGTTTGAATGTTTCCGTGGACGCCCCTGAGGTTCCGTTAAATATGATGCAAGTTGCTGAACAAGTCCCATGCGGGTTTTGCTACACTTTTGTTAAATTTGATGAATCAATTGAGCCACCAATGTTGTACCTTGGCAAGGCTTCTGTTGAGGTATTTATTAAATGGCTTCAGGTTGCAGCAAAATGGATTCAACAACAGCTCTTCTCGCCCACAGACATGATCATGTCCCGTGAAAACATTCGTGAGTTTTCCACGGCAACACTTTGTTGGATCAGTGAAGGAGCTTTTAGCTCCACTGATGAAAAAGTGCGTGATCACTGTCACACCACTGGCGCGTACAGAGGAGCCGCACACAGCGCACACAACCTTTAGTTGCGAATTTACGCAAACAAAACAAAAATTCCGGTTGTGCTTCATAACCTGCGCGGGTTTGATGGTCACTTGATTATGCAAGGAGTTGCAACAGCATCGAATGCACTGATAAGTGTTATTCCCAACAACATGGAAAAATACACGACGTTTTGACTGGGCCAGTTACAGTTCATTGACTCGCTGGAGTTTCTGAATTCCAGCCTGAACAAACTCGGCAACAACCTTGCGGCAGGAGCTTTCAGCTCCACAAGCGACGATCGCTTTACGAACACTCTTCGATACTGTGGCGCTGAACCTGAAAGGTTCAAGTTGCTTACGCGCGAAGGAATCTATCCCTACGAATACACGAGTGACTGGGAAAAGTTTTCGAAAAATCAGTTACCACTGATTGAGGCTTTTATTCATTACTGTCTCGAGAAGGTATTTCCGCCAACGACCACGCGCACGCGAACAGTGTCTGGTCCGCATTTAGTTCTAGAGATCTCGGTGACTACCACGACTTGTATTTGCGCACGGATGTGTTGCTGCTCGCGGATGTCTTTGAAGCGTTTCGCGTTACCGCCATGCATGTGTACAAGCTCGACCCCGCGCACTACTTTTCATCACCGGAAATGGCCTGGGATGCGCTGTTGTCGAAAACCCGCGTCGAGTTGGAATTGTTAAAAGACATCGATCAACGTTTGTTTGTCGAACGTGGTATTCGCAGCGGAATGTCCATGGCGAGCCACCGTTACACACGCGCAAACAATCAACTCGTGGGCCCCGCCGCTCCAAATAGTTGCATAATTTACTTTAAGATCAATAACCTGTATGTACAGGCTATGATGCAGCCTATGCCTGTTGGTGGGTTTCAGTGGATTGATCCCGCGCACTTTGACGTGGAAAAATATATACACGAGTACGACAAAAAAAGCGACATCGGGCACTTCTTTTAGGTTGATCTGGAGTACCCAAATGAGCTTCACCGCGAGCACAACGATTATCCACTGGCCCCAGAAGCGCTGTCGGTGCACCTTGAGTGTCTGTCACCATACCAGTATGGGCTTGTGGATGATTCATGGCGTAAGTTTACTGAATGTACAAAGCTGGTTCCGAATCTGCGTATAAAACTATATTGTCCAGGTGCTAAACCTGCAGCTGTATTAACGGTTGGGGATGCGTGTGATGCGAGTCCACCGGGTGCTCCGGTTTCGTCAACGCGCGTAGATGGCCCCATATATCCAAAAAAACAACGACCTGAAAATGATCGCGTCAAATGAATTCGAAAATGATTTTTTCAAACTCATTAATAATGCTGTGTTTGGTAAGACTGGCGAATCGTATGAAAAGAATCTGCGTCGACCTTGTCCGGGACAGTGAACAACGAAAACTTTACAGTTTACAGGTTGATTGCCGATCTGGTATGAGTCACGCAAGAATTTCTATGGCGGACTCATTGCCGTACACAGCAAGAAATCCAAGCTAAAGTTGACAAAACCCATTTACGTTGGCGCGTCCATGTTTGATCTGTCAAAGCTGCTCATGTACGAGTTCTACTATGACTAAATCAAGGCGGGGTACGGTGACAACATAAAGATGTTGTACACGGACACGGATTCGCTGCTAATGCTCATTACCACCGATTACGTCTACGCTGATATAGGTGAGACATCGATCGCGTGCGAATTTGACACCAGTGAGTACCCAAAGGACCATCCGCTGTTCAGCAACGTCAACAAGAAAGTTCTTGGGAAATTTAAAGATGAGTGCGTGGGTAAGCCCATCGAGGAATATGTGGGATTGCGACCTAAAATGTACTCGATTGTTCTTGGACCGCAGAGCAGTCTAGCCGGCAAAAACATGAAAAAGGCAAAAGAAGTTCCACGCGTGGTTGTGCAAAAGGATCTCAAGCACATGTTCGTGGAGTGCTTACGCGACCGGCGCGAATTTACACACACGGCAAGTCGTATTCGGTCAATGAAACATCGCATGGGTGTGTATCGTTACACCAAGTTAAGTTTGTCCCCGCTAGATCCCAAGCGATGGATTTTCCCTGCTTGAGTCACTACTTACGCGCACGGGCACGCGCAGATTGACGTCCAAGTACGTTTGCAACAATAAATCTTGGCGGTAATTGTGTATTTGCTGTCGCACAAATGTCCTACTTGGTGGACGCGCCATTTGTTCGTTTGATGGCGTCAAATGGTAGCGCTTTGGTTGACTCGGAATGTCAATTCGGTCTGAGATCGTCGACATAATGAATGACCTTATCGGATCAATAGCACGACGTCGTCCGCCTTCTAACTCCCCAGAGGCATGCAAATACCGAACCAAACTGTTTCCGAGTGAGTCTAACGCGAGTGATTGTGAAACCGCTTTGCGGGTAACAGCGACAGTTTTCTGCCAAATAGCGTCAGCGGTTTTAATCCAATCATACATGTGGTTTCATTATTCAACGCTGCTATGACCGGCGTTACCCACTCATGAGACCTATCATGAACTAAAAATTCTTGCGCGTACCGATGCCCGAAAAAATCGTTCCGCAAGTGTACGGTTGAATCGTTCCACGATTGCCTGATAACGATGTATGCTGACATGTCCACGACTCATCCGCACATGATGTTTCGCCAACAACGCAGCAACAGCTCCGAAATTTTTTTTACTTGGATCCACCTACAGAAGCCGTGGCCATGTTAGCGGCCCACGTGCGTAGATACGTTTGAACGTGTCTGGGACACTTATTGAATCTTTAGATGTTAACGGCTCAGCTCTCTTGTATCTGCTGGCAAGGTCCTCGACGGTTAGTGTATATTTATATGTGCGTCCGCGTACCCGATCATGTGGGAGAAGCAAAAGATCAGCCTGGTGTTGGATGTCCTCACATCAAACCTTCCACGGGAAATCTTTCTTGGTGCGGGTATGTAAATCTGCCACAACGCTTGCTTGGCCGGTCACACTCAGGCAACATTCGAGGTAACTTTTGCCGCGCTCGCTAACTTTTCAACGGCTGATTCACCCTTCCACTAACCGCTGGGGCTGTAGTATATCGTGGACAGTTGTTTTTTTATCCATCTTTATTATATCAATGTTCTTTGGCTCCAATGAGTGGACTTTGTCCATGAGTGGATCTTAACACCCTTATGAGGCTTTGCCTCCCTGTCCAATCTTAGCATTCATACCTCCTTTGACAATTCTTCTGCCGATTATTTCTGCGACAGCTGGTCCCACGATCGCATTCAAGCCATGGATGAGATCCACGTCAGCTTTTTGACGCGTACGTACATCACTTGATGTTTTATACGCAAGACCATGTCGGTAACATGCAGCATCAACGCGGTTTACAGGTTCTTCTCCAGATTTTGGTCGGTTATCATACAGTCGAATGTCTAGCCGTGTTCCAGTCCCGCAGTAATTGTATCTAGGGATACGCCTCTCACCAGGATATTTGCTCCATTGTACCCCCGGTAGCTTTGTTAGCGCGGTAGTGATATCACCGCCAAGTTTGTTTCGTTTCATAAACGTAAACTTCTTTGCCCTACATCGGGAACAAATTCCAGCGATTGCGGCTCTATTATTACGTGTTACAATCTGAGTTGAATTTGTCGTACGTGTTTTCATGCGGCATCGCCCACAATCTTAAGGCATGATGATAAGTCGTACAACAAGTGACATTCAACATTGCATCACGAAAGAGAAAAGATTTTTCCGTTATTGACTTCTCTGCGTCGGTGAAGCCTCGGCCGCCAAAATCATGGTTCAGTGTTACCAAACTCAATTCGCGTGTTAATGATTGGCCCGGCCCGATCCGGGAAAACCAAATTATTGCTGAATCTGATCATGCGATATTTAAAATCGGTTCGACTGTACGTGATTGCACCATCCGGGGACGACGAACCGTGTTATGATATACTCAGGGATTTTACGGAAGCGCTTGCGTCGTCAAAGACGTCTTCGTCGTCCACTATTGAGTTATTTTCCACGATTGATGAAGTCCTACCATTGACAACCTTGACCCAGAGTAAAGTAATCTTGTCGTGTATGACGATGTGATGCTTGACTGGCAAGATAACCTCGCGAGAATAATTTATCTTGGCCGACATAAAAACACAGACGTGATCTATGTAACCCAATGATATGCACACGTGCTCAAAGTGATGCCGGACAGCTGTACTATGTTGATGATATTTCGTGGGGTTGACGAGCATGGCCTTGCAAACATTCATTGGACATGGTGTGCCGTCGATCACTCGTGGGATGAGTTTCGGAATATGGTCGCGGAAGCTATCCGGGACCCACATAGTTTCCTCACGATTGACTTGACTGATGGGCCGCGGAAGTATCGCGCGGGTTTAAACGTGAACCAAACCCATGTTGGAGGAAGAAGAAGTTACCATGTTGGGAGAGGAGCATGAAACTCTCAGGCCACCTGTGTCAGAAGCCCTTGGTGGATCAGATTTCCACACGTGTGACCCGCAACAGGTATACAAACTTGTGGACAGGTTGGAAACGCTCGTGGGGTCAGTTCGCGCAGGCAATAACGCGCCAGAAGTCATCAATGAGACCACATCAATTTGTCAGCGGTTGTTTACCGACGATATCATGGACCCGGGGATGTTTCGCGTGTTAATGCACGAATTCATTGAAGACATCGATGATGAATATGACGAACTACGTTCGTACAACACCGAGGATGAGTTCTGAGGCGCCTCCCATTGAAACACTCCGTGTTTTACGTGAAATGAATGCCGCGATGCAGCGTGTCGTTGCAAATACAACTCCAAGTATCACCTCGATGATTACAATCTCGTCAACGAAACCAGAATTTTACATGTTTTTCTATACGCCAATCGCCGATGGGGAGTCCCGTACACTCGAGACTGGCCTAATACTCGATCGCAACCGTTTAGGGGTCTCCACGCGAATAACTCGCTTGTGTCCTCGCCAGACGGTGGAGAAAATTGGCATAATATTGGATTTTCCACTGGCGCGTACGACAGTGATTCAATCAGTGAAGAGATACGACAAAGAATTTTATTGGCAATTGGAAAAGACTCTAAAATCTCTATACGCGAACACGAGCATACACTCAGCTATGCCATTTCAATCGAATCTCCACAGTACGCGGTTGACATCACACAGTTGCCGCTGAGAATAGTTCTAGTTTGGCTTGAAGATACTAAAATTCCTGGGCGCGACATTGCCAGAATCACCTCAACGTTTCAGATTAATCTAACCTGTGACGCCATCAGTGGTAGTTACCTAGCGAACCTTTCAGGTTCATCAAGTATCGCGTCATAGGGTTTCATATTGTTCGGGTTCTCCCCGAATGCGCCCCCGATGATTTACTGTCGATTACTCTGACGACGCCCGTGTATCTTCTATGCAGTAATCCCCGGTTGACTCACCTTTGTTTCATCCATGTGGACCATGACTGGCACGCGTTGGATCTCCGCGGGGTGACATTGACGATACAAATGTACATTAGAGATCGACCCAATATTTAATACAATGACAGTCGTAAGTGGACATGTAATACCCATGCGTGTTGTTAATGCGAGAAAACCCGTTTGCGCGACATATTACGGAAATGGTCTTGGTGATGTCGTCCGATATTGTTCACAGGCGCACCAAAGGTTCTCACGACCCTGACCTCGCGCACTGCAACAATTGCTAAACAAGTTGCAATGCGAGTCGTTGACAGTATTAAAAGCGCTGCTGCGGATCGGTTGAAATTTTTTTGGATCGCAGGCGTTTCAATCGATTGAGATCGATTACGACGATTAGTAACTCGACAACCAAAGGTTCAGCTGAAGGTTCCAGCTGCGCTTCCATCGACAGCAACAATGCCCGCGCCGGTAAGTAAAATCATCAGTGAAGCTGCTCAACAACGTATAGCCGAGTTAGCACAAGCCAGCACTGATTCATTGATTGCAAATGCGGCAGTGGGAAGCGGATTACAATTGTGGACAGGCTGCTAAAGGTATTAGACGAAACCCGTAATATATAAGTAACAACTATCACAAAATTCAAAGAAGTACCCGATACCTGTGATAATAAATCGAAGAAAAAGAGATTTTCAGTATTATTCATACTCGGCTAATGATCCTAATCAAAAAGACCGTATAGAATTACAGTGCATGACACGTCTCCGTATCTTCTCCAGTTTGATTTGTCAACAACGGTATCATGGCGTTGTTCAGCAGCACACATGATCTCATCGATGGACAGGAAATCGAACCATGTTTGAGCAACGTTGATATTGCCACTACGATTATTGGACTCACCAAATACAGTGATGATTATGCAAGATTCGCTGGCCCGTCTATGATGTTTCACGTGGATGGATCCGGTCATGCTGATCATGTACAGTTTGTACCTAGGCGACCTCGAAATCATGCAGGTAATGCAGACGCAGATATAGCACCCGTACTTACTCGTACCAACCCAAATTACAACCTTCGATTCATGCAGCGTCCAGGACAACTTTCCGGAAACTCATTATCGTTTTCGTGCACGATTCCTCTCAGTCACATATGGATTTTGTACAGATGTTCGCAGGGCTATTTTCGGAACCAAACACACAGTCATGTTATACCGAAAGAGCAACAGCAACGATTCAATTTGGCATGACGCCAGCGTCGAGGATGATAAAGTTATATTATTGAAATTGACATTGTGGATTCCTGTGATAACCCCCTCAATAGCTGCAGAAACACGTTTGTTGTCGTTTATGTGTGCCAGAGGCACGGCATCGCTGTCATTTCTCACACACAACACAGACTCGATAGAAGGCAGCGTTCAGCACTTTTCATTGTAAATAACTACTCAATAAGGTCTCAGCGCACCAAGACACATTTTTGTGGCGTTTCAAACCGCGGCTCCGGCGCATGGCTGACAAGTCAGTAATAAAATAATATTTGACCGGTTAGGAGTGTCTGAAGTTTCTTTGCGATTAAACTATCATCAGGAACCCTCTGAAGAAATTTTGCTTGACTTCGAAAACAATCATGTTGCACGTTCACATCACAAGCTGTTGTCGTGCATGGAACGAGACCAAAAGATTGATACAGGCCTGCGTGTTTGCCAAAAAGACTTCACATATTTGTACCCGATTTATTACTTTTCGTTGGAACATCTGCACCTCGTTAAGCAGTCTGTGGTCGACATGCACTTTCATGCACGTGTTCCCAATTCCAGATGCATTGCTGTTATTCTCTCAGAAAAGATGTTGTTGGATGGCACAAGTAGCCGAATGAGGGTCGTTGACACGCCAATGGAAAACCCGTAGTTGTTTTCTCAAACTCGTAGTTGTTGTAATTGAACATCACGATTAAAAAATAATGTTATATTACGAAGTTAAGGTTGGTGTTAGCACAAACCAGCTTGCGAAAATAAAAAGTTCGATAAAAAACGATTGCGGCTCACAGTGAGACTTTCTCCGGCAACGTTAACTGGAGATGTCCCCATGTGGCTAACTCAAACACAACTTAACTGTATTCAGGAGGCCTAACAAAAGAACATGTCAGTAACATTAAGCTTATCGAGGTCGGAGGTGTTTCAAATGCAAAAGAGTAATGGAATATTTCCATTTCTCGCGGCAATCCCAGCACTCTTAGCGGCTGCGGCTCCCACGGCTGCATTAGGGGCCGTCGAAATCGCATCCGGGATGATTCTGAAAAAGACGGTTGGTGGACGCATAGCGGCTCGTAGACGAATAAAAAAAAAGGAAAAGGTCTTTGACTACCTGGGACAACTCGAAAAGGAAGAGGTCTTCGACAACCCGGGACAACTCGCAAAATACCCTCAGACAAAGGTCTTTGGTTGTAGCCTCGCCGTTGACAGTTATGAAAGCGCGTCCGTTGACCAATATTGATTTAATCGTGATGACACAGTTAGTCAAGCATTTCCGATGAGTCTTCATGCGGGATGATCTTGCGTCGATGATCCACCGCACGTGGAAAACCGGCATCGTTAACCTGGATTCAACAACAGGACCTGAAACTCACTGGGTTGCAGACGCGGTGACACCTCAACATCTTTTATATTTTGACTCGTACGGACTTGCGCCGCCACGTGAAGTTGTTGATTATTTACATGGTGGCTTTACTACTGGACGTCCCGGGGTGACAGCGCTGGACAACTACCACTGTTTTATTCAACGCTGCCGTTGCAAATTCAGATGGAGGGCCCAATATGAGGACATCTCGTTGTTGAAACACTACATGTGCTTGATCGTCCACCGACACCACAAGGGCTTGTCGACGCTGCGTTCTCACTGAGAAACTACGCTTGATAGTATACGAAATGCCTGCTTACATTTACGGACGCGCAAGCGCAGCGACCCGACACGGCGCTGGCGATTTAAGCAGGTTTGCAACCAAATGAGCTTGTAACTTTTCAAGATCAAACTGTAAAACATAAAACGTCCAATGTGGACATCAATTATATTATTTTGAAGCCGCGAGGCGTCATCGCGAGAAACCTGTCTGAGATTACTGATAACCAGGGAATCAGAGACTCTGGCGTATCGGTTGCCTTTATCAAAGATTACGTCGACGGTACTGATGCTGTGACGAAACAATACATGGATGCAAAGGTTTCCGATGTGGCTTCACCACCACGCGTAGTAAATTCATGTGGATCGTTCCGAGGGATATTGACCAGCGAAGGAAAGGAAACAAATGACGATATAGCAAATGGTCGACTTATTTTCATTATTGTCGGGGATGGCTTTGATAAGACCTAAATTTTACATCGTAAAGGTGCGCGAGTCCGGATCGTATTTATTCATCTTAATCGGATCTAGAGGCGAGTGGAGTTCAATAACAATGTTAATAAAAAATCGCCATCAATAACCCGTACCATGGAGAATGACAATGCTCAAGAAAGTTTCACATATGCGGCATCGGTGTTGTTGGTGGCCTTAGATGAAATTCAGTTCGAAGGACTCAACATTCATCTGAACGGGTACTTAACCATCTTTGGTGTTTGTGTTTAAGATTTATCATTACACATATGTGATGGATTCTGAACAGCCACGCGATGACGATGTTGGGGAATTTACCAGCGTGGTGTATGGCAGCTGACAGAGGATGCTAACATTGATTGCAATTTTGTGCTGCTTCTCGATGAATAGCTGCTTCAGAGTGGAGTTTACCAACCCTCGTATACACTGAAGTACCAAATAGAAATCGACCGCTGGGACCACCCTGGTGTGTGGCAATACCAAAAACTAATTGGTTGGAAGTGCGTGTCGTGTTGCACCCGGACGTGATGAGTCTGGACAGGGTCTGCCTGCCGAGCAATTATACTTCGCGGTGACAATATTAATAGAAGAACTATGATAGACCCTCAAAGCTACCGACGCGAAAGCTCGATTTTGTGAAGGGATTGTCCATATCTCTTAAAATAGCCATCTTTCTCTGCTATTTAAATCAATCTGTATGTGGGCACAATATAAATAAATTTCTCGACTCGTATCAGATCATATATAACTTCAATCTTCAGTGATTTAATAAATTGTGTAAGTTTTCACCACAAAAGTATGGTAAACATAGTCAGGAAGAAAAAAGAATATTTCACCCTAATGTGAGAAAAGTGAATCTACCAAAATGCTATTCTGTGTCTTTCAAACGATTATTTAGATAAATGTATAAACCCTTTGTCTGAATATGTTTGAAACTTGGTTATATACAATTAATTACCGGCAAGAATACCCTTCTGGTAATGCTAACTATAAAGAACACAAATAATATGCTGAAATGGCCCGAAATTTCTGCGGGAAAGCACATATCCTACTAGACTATATTTTTGGCAATATATACTCTTCCCAATAATAACATAACTGAAATATTATTTTTGTTAGATTCAAAGAACCATTCGCTGTTTTTAATTATTTGTTTGAAAAAAAAATTTAAACGTGCATCATCAACAGAGATAGATGGATGGATGGATGGATGGATGGATGGATGGATGGATGGATGGATAGATAGATAGATAGATAGATAGATAGATAGATAGATAGATAGATAGATAGATAGATAGATAGATAGATAGATAGATAGATAGATAGATAGATAGATAGATAGATAGATAGATAGATATATAGATAGATAGATAGATAGATAGGTAGGTAGGTAGGTAGGTTGGTAGGTAGATGGATCGATCGGTAGGTAGGTAGGTAGGTAGGTAGATAGATAGATAGATAGATAGATAGATAGGTAGGTAGGTAGATAGGTAGGTAGGTAGGTAGGTAGATAGGTAGATAGATAGATAGATAGGTAGATAGATAGATAGATAGATAGATAGATAGATAGATAGATAGATAGATAGATAGATAGATAGATAGGTAGGTAGGTAGGTAGGTAGGTAGATAGATAGATAGATAGATACGTAGATAGATAGATAGATAGATAGATAGATAGATAGATAGATAGATAGATAGATAGATAGAGAGAGAGAGATAGGTAGGTAGGTAAGTAGATAGATAGATAGATAGATAGATAGATAGATAGATAGATAGATAGATAGATAGATAGATAGATAGATAGATAGATAGATAGATAGATAGATAGGTATATAGATAGACAGATATTGTTGCCTATTTGATGATTTGGATAAGTATAATACACTGGGCTGAAAACGTTTGAAACTTGGTTCTGTAAAGGTAAATACCAGCAAGAATACCCTACTAAACACACAATTGTCTCTTAAATTCACCTTCAAATAATTAGAATCATTGAGATTAATAGTTAAAATTCAATTGTTGCAAAAAAGCAAGAAAACCTCTTGATCTGCGGTATCCATGACCAAGGAGAATTCATATGTACTGAAATCTATTTTAGTGCATTGGGGCAAAGGACAGTTGACGACTGATAAAGATGTTAAAAAGACCTTGATTCCAAAATTTGACCTAAAGTTTGTGTAATTCTTAATTTTTATATTTTAAAACTTTATGTTTTTTTGACTGGCACCATATTGCTATTTTCGTGCTGAGGTGCTGTTAAACGCAGATACATACATAATACTAAAATTTACTTCCCTTTTTTACTTAATTGTTCTTTTAAATGCATACATTTTTATTCGGTTTCCCCCGATATTTTTAATAGTTTGAATCTGAGACAGCTTGAGTGTTTATGGTCTCTAGTTACGTAAAACCAGAGTAACAAAAGTAAAATCTTGTCCAAATGTTCAGCAAGAAATCATATATCCTACGTTGCTCTCACTCTCTCTCTCTCTCTCTCTCTCTCTCTCTCTCTCTCTCTCTCTCTCTCTCTCTCTCTCTCTCTCTCTCTCTCTCTCAGGAAAGAGGAGTGACCGATATTTTTTTTTTCAAGCAGAATCCACATTGCTCTAAAAAATATCACTTACAATAAATATTGTATTAAAAGTCTGGTAAACACTCTTCTGTGATATTTTAACCATGTCTTCGGAAATTACGGAGCTCCGTTTTCTCTGAGAAAGTTATAAACCCATATGTGTGGAAACTGAAGGATTTTTCATTTTCCTAATTATCAAGTGCAATCGAATGTGTTGCTGGCTGTAAAATGAATTTTATAGAAATAATGCTGCCAGGAATTTTCATTAAAGATGAGTCAGGAGATTTTTTATTAATGCATGGTTTCCGTCATGGTTTTACAGGAAGTAAATTAATCGATTTATCGGCATGTTCAGCCTATAAAGAATAATGTTCAGCGTTTGAGAAAACTACTACGTTTATCAAGTCTGGTCTTATTTAATTGAACTAACATTTATACAAACGAATGATGAACTTGATGAATTTCTGTCATGAACTTCTTAAGTGCATGGACGCATACGTGTTTACATCCCAGAAGCCTACTAGCCTACCATAACAGAGGTAAACTTTGACGATGAAGCAAATAGTCTAAGGGAAAGCAGCATACAGTTTCGTACTACTTAGTTCTTTAAATGTCCTTTAACTAGTTTTGCGGTAAACGGTCATTTTTTGTATTTCTAGTTCTCTGGACCAAATTACGAGGAAACAAAAGTTAGCTTTGGGTCTGTCTTTGATAAGCGTACCCTGCTAAATCCTGTATAATATTAAACACTGTTCCTTACCTTTCTAAGCGTCTTAGACGCATTATTCCGGTAATTTTGAGCTAAAGAGTACAACCTTTGAAATCTGTAGTAGACGGCTTTCTTTTCTAGGATCCAATTAATGTTTTTATAACTTTTGCAATCACAGTTATGATATAATCTGCAAGGTTTGAAATCATTTTATTTTAACAGGCAGAAACAAAAAAGAAAAAGCTGATTTTTATTTGGTTTGTTTGTTTTGCTTCTTATGAGAAAATCAAAATGAGATGTGATATATCACAACTGAGACAGATTGAAAACGTGTGTCAAAACATATTTTTAGAATACCGTATATACTCGGGTATAAGTCAAATCCAAATGCAAACAACATAGACCCTGATCTGCCGTTGCATTATGCGCCGACAGATCATGGTCTATGTTGTTTGTTCTACTGATTAGTCCTTACAAATTGCATACACCCAGATTTGCCGGCGCATTATGTGCCGGCAGATCTGGGTCTATGCAGTTTGCAGTTTGTATTGGGTTAGGCATACAGTACAGGTTTGCATACGACTGTCTGAAACTCAATGTGTATGTATGCATCATAATTTGCTTCACGCACTAATTAACATGAATATCTCAAAATTTAAATCCGACACGGTATTTTATAATTATTAAAAACTTATCTTGGTTCTGTGAGAACCTCATTCATTATTTATTATCACCACCACTGACTGTGAAGAACTTTATCCGTTGTAGTATATATAGTACATTTATCATTAAATTCCAAGTAGTTCAACAGAACAACCTGGAGTCCTTGGGTCACATGTGACGTAGCACTTTCATTTTCCTGAAAAGGCATGACTCTGTTCGACATCGAAGTAAAGCTGTATCATGCAGTGAAGATCAAAACTGTTCAAACATGTGACTTACTCGTTCTGTTTTCATAATAAGGTTATGTTACCATTGGTTCCAGTTAAAATGTTTTATTTGGTGGTTAACACTAAATAATTTTTCTTTGTCATACCAGACAGCAATATATAACTGCTCTGTAAATGCCCATGTACTTTCCAAACTGTGGCTCAATGTGTATGATTGTATACTGTCTATACTCGCGTATAACTCGATACAAACTGCAAACTGCATAGACCCAGCTCTGCCGTCGCATAATGCGCCGGCAGATCTGGGTCTATGCTGTTTGTAAGGACTAATCATTAGAACAAAGAACATGGTCCTTGTCTGCCGGCGCATTATGCGACGGCAGATCAGGGTCTATGTTGTTTGCATTTGGACCGGAATTATACGCGAGTATAGACGGTAATTTCCTTTAACTTTTTGTCAATTTTAAGAGAACACTGCAAAGGTCTAAATGCATCGTTGAACGTATCAGTCATGTCGTTTGCAATTAAATTAATTCATACATGATTAGGCCGGTTTTACATGGTTTGACACATGCAGTGTTTTGCGTCAATCGTACTCCAAAAATCGGAATTGCAAGTGCCGTTTTAATACAGATTTTTTTCTTGTTCAAAAGCACATTTTTTTGTAAGTATTTGGTATACAGTGTTTGTGTACGTAGAACTCATAGTAGAAGAATAATGTTCATGCACGGTTTTTCGCTGAAGAATCCATGAAAGGCATCGAAACCTCGGGCACAAATGCCTTGTGCTGATCCCGGAAACATTAGCACATGACAAATTTCTCTTAGCTTTCCCATCACCCCAATGATACAGGTTTTAGGATGAGCGCAATAGTATTTTAGCATACACTCTCACACACGATGCACAGTAAAACAGGAATATGTAGTTGACACTAAATAAGTCTTCTTTTCCAGGCCAGGCAGCAGTATATGCCCATGTACTTGCCAAACTGTGGCTCAGTATGTATGTATGTATAATTTCAAATTTTGGTTAACTTTTTGTCAGTTTTAAGAGAACAATGCAAAGGTCTAAATACATTGTCGAACGTATTAGTCATGTCGTATGTATATATATATATATATATATATATATATATATATATATATATATATATATATATATAAATATATATATATATATATATATATATATATATATATATATATATATATATATATATATATATAAAATGACATCTTTTTAGCATTTTTGTTGAAAATTCCTACAAAAAATGTCGTCCAAAAGGATGAACAAAATATTTTTTTTCTGTATTTCAGGCGAATAAAAGTTTGGACGAGGAAACAATAAAAGGCAAGTAATCTTACAATATTTGAACCAGTCCAAATATCCACCATCAAACCTTGCTGTAGCTGATTATCTGAACCAGTCCAAATATCCACCATCAAACCTTGCTGTAGCTGATAATCTGAACCAGTCCAAATATCCACCATCACACCTTGCTGTAGCTGGTAATCTGAACCAGTCCAAATATCCACCATCAAACCTTGCTGTAGCTGATAATCTGAACCAGTCCTAATATCCACCATCAAACCTTGCTGTCGCTGATACATCGACACTGCATCATTCAATCGCCTCTCATAATAGAATATCAGTTTACTTAATGCATACACAATACCGTATTATGGAAAACGTTTACTGATTTATCAGTCAATGCGTCGAAATTTACGACCTTAGCAATCATACTCTCTCTCTAAATTTGCAATCGCTAAAATATAACAAGCGAAAATAAAATCCCATTTGTTTGAAGAAAATTGACAAATTTGTGTTTGCGAAAAATACCCTCTATTCTGTATTCCATGCAGCCATGCTTCAAGGCAAAGTTCGTTCGAGAAGATGTTATCTCCCTTGTTTTGTCATATTTTTGGGAGATATTGTGCTGAGAAATAGCCCAAATAATTTTACAAACGAACATATATACCATATATTATTATTATTATTATTATAGTAATTATGCATTACGACTTATAAAGTGGTGCACAATTCTCGTACTTGTTCGAACAATAACTGATTACTATGGAGAAATTAAAAGAATAAAATGAAAATAAATAAATAAATAAACAAATAAATAAATAAATAAACAGGAACACTTTTCAGAATGAATCAAAAACGTCGTTAAATTTGCTTAGGCTTGCATATGTAATTGAAAACCGGCAGTAAAACAACCATCTTTTATTTTTCCCATGCTAGGTGAAAATTCACTCAAGGATACCATTTGTGTTCCATTTCAAGTTTTATATTTAACAAGAAGAAAACGGCTCCGTTGGTTTATCAATGAAGAGTTTGTCGTCATACTCATACTTAGAGGAGATGCAGCGGTTTCGAGTTTTGAAATTTGTTAAAAACATGGAAAATACATGTAACACTATCTGTAATACATATTACTGTAATCTTTGACATAAGTAAATCTTATAAGATTTTCTCTCTTCCCCCCCCCCCCCACAAATAAAAAAAGATATCACTTTGACATAAAGAGTAGACACATTTTATTTATTTCGATGGAATTGTATTCCGATAATATTCTGCTAAATCGCAGAGGTGACGAGTTAGATTGCATTCGCTATTGTATTAAAAGTATACAGGTTATGAGTTAGAGTGCATTCGCTATTGTAATAGCAGTATACAAATGACGAGTTAGAGTGCATTCGCTATTGTAATAGCAGTATACAGATGACGAGTTAGAGTGCATTCGCTATTGTAATAGCAGTATACAGATGACGAGTTTGAGTGCATTCGCTATTGTAATAGTAGTATAGAGATGACGAGTTAGAGTGCATTCGCTATTGTAATAGCAGTATACAGATGACGAGCTAGAGTGCATTCGCTATTGTAATAGCAGTATACAGATGACGAGTTAGAGTGCATTCGCTATTGTAATAGCAGTATACAAATGACGAGTTAGAGTGCATTCGCTATTGTAATAGCAGTATACAGATGACGAGTTAGAGTGCATTCGCTATTGTAGTAGCAGTATACAGATGACGAGTAAGAGTGCATTCGCTATTGTAATAGCAGTATACAGATGACGAGTTAGAGTGCATTCGCTATTGTAATAGCAGTATACAGATGACGAGCTAGAGTGCATTCGCTATTGTAATAGTAGTATAGAGATGACGAGTTAGACTGCATTTGCTATTGTACTATTAGTATTGAAATGACGAGTTAGTCTACATTCGCTATTGTAATATTAGTATCGAGGTGACGAGTTAGATTGCATTCGCTATTGTAATAGTAGTATAGAGGTGACAAGTTATAGTATAGAGGTGACAAGTTATAGTATAGAGGTGACAAGTTATAGTATAGAGGTGACAAGTTATAGTATAGAGGTGACGAGTTAGAGTATAGAGGTGACGAATTAGAGTGCATTTGCTATTTGTTTTGAACGATTTTTCAAATTTCAAAAGTGAGCTAGAAAAACAGACTATATACAAACATTAAAAGATGCTGTAGCAGCTTGCTGTTAATTACACTGCTAGCAAGGCATGAACTTAATTTTTTAATAACTCAATTTAAACTCAATTGTTTTTAAAAAATCAACAAAAATCAATAGGAAATATTCAAGACCTCACCACTTCTATACTACTATGCATCTATTACAAAATTATATTCTAAAACACAGACTGCTTATGTGAAAAACTCAGCATTATTGACAAAACCAACAACTGTGCCAGAAATTTAATGGCTAAGAGGTTGTCCTACATTGATTAAAAAAAAATACTTGGGCACAATCTTATCAGACAACAAACCAAAACTAATCAGATAGTCCTTGGTAAGCCAGACAAACCTACAAGAAGAACTAACTTTAACAACTCTTCAAAAGTTAGTTTATAGGTCAGTCCAATTTTGAATTCCAACTTTTTTTTGTAACAACATACTGTAGGACAGTATAAGTAGTATCGGGTGCTGATATATATATATATATATATATATATATATATATATATATATATATATATATATATATGTGTGTGTGTGTGTGTGTGTGTGTGTGTGTGTGTGTGTCTAAAGGTGTCCATTTTTTTTTCGAGAGTAGAGCAATTTAATTGAAAAAATATTGGAACAGTAGTGCAATAAAAACCTAACAAAGGTAATACTTAACGCGGACTCATGGACTTGTCCAGCATTGTTTTGTCATGAAAGATAAATGTTTTAAATGCTGACTGAATCATATGATACTCTTAACTCTGTGTTGTTGATTTCCCTAGCAAAAGATAGAATCAATTTTTAGATAATGAATATTTACTTAGTAGTAGTAGTAGTAGCCATGTAGTTTATCTACGTATTATTGCGTATATCTTTGCAGTCTTTTTTATGTCTCTCATTGGTTGTTTCAGTATCTTCTCTAAGGGATCCAAAGGTAAATTTTACCTGTTCCTCAATGTTAGGATCGTACTACATAATGTACTGAAACCTATCTTCAAGGTTATCTGTATCTGGCATGGATTTTTTTAAGGCGTTGCTTAGGAAATCGAACCCGTGCTTGTAAAGTAAAGTTTGAAATGTCATTAATGGGTATGTTTGCAACTGAGTTCCAGGATTTGATTTTATAAAACTATCGACTCCTTTTGTGCTTTTCTCATTTAGGATGTGCATTATATTGTTTTCACTCGCGAACCTAATTAATTCAGACACTTATTAGAGAATTTCCATTTGGCTTTTATTTCATCAACTACTCTGTTCACTTTTTCATCATTCTACGTACATGTAAGGACAAAATGAATCTCCTCCTGTAATGTAAGATGATTGTTCTTTGAAAATGTTTTCACGGGTAAACTGTCTTTTTCTTCTTTATCTGTTATTTTTAGCGTTACATCTGTATTTATAAGAGCTGTAAGATCTAAGTCAGCAAGAGATCGATTTTTTTGAAAATACTTGACGTTTTTTCTTATATCTAAATGGACCAGATGTGTTAAATTCTCTGATTTTTTTAGTAGGTTGCTGTAGGCACACCGGCACTTTTGCATGCTCTCCAGTGGTTTCTGCCAAATTCTGTAAAACCAACGGTAATTTAAAATTGTCGTGATATAATTCAATTTTCTAATCTTGTATATACCAGTCCAACAAATCTCCTTGACAACAGGTCCATATAGTATGTGCGTCATTGTATTTATTTTATTGAACGATTTCATTCGCTTTAAAATGATTCAGTTTAAATAGCAATAAGGCAATGAATTAACGCTGTCAAGTAAATAGCGTTCGTCATCATAAGCAACAAAGCTACCTATTCATTTTTATTGTATACATGTCGTGAATGACCTAAGGAAATTAATTTCATGATTACATTTCTTGAGATTAAATAAGCAGTTATTTGTTATTTTCATATGTACTGTAGTTCTTTTTTCAGACCTCCATTGTTTACTGAACACGCTGTTATTTGTCAATTTAAATAAGTCCTTTTCAGAATCATTTAATACATTTGTCAGCAGGGGTGTCAAACAATGTTTTCTCTACCCATCCAATTTCATATTCACTTCCACATCTGAAGTGTCAGACATGTGATGGCATATTGCCCGACCATACAAGTTTTAATATATACGGTCTATACTCGCGTATACCATACCAACTGCAAACTGCATAGACCCAGATCTGCCGGCGCATTATGCGACGGCAGATCTGGGCCTATGCAGTTTGTAAGGACTAATCAGTAGAACAAACAACATAGACCCTGATCTGCCGGCGCATAATGCGACGGCAGATCAGGGTCTATGTTGTTTGCATTTGGACCCGCATTATACGCGAGTATATACGGTACGCACGTGTTAAGCGACTTTGATTTAGACTCATGAAATTCACTACCATTTGTTTATTTGATCATTTTCGTTATCAGCATAAAATTCGTGGTTGACTTTGGCGTACCTGTTAAGGATCATACTCCTACAACACCACTCTCAGTCATTAAAACATGTCATAGCCACTGAATAATTCCAACTCCAGAAGACCGGCGGGAAGCATCATGAGTTAGTCCAGGCGCGTTGTAATAGTGTGCAGGATCTAGCTTGTATTTATTTCATGCAAACATTATGGAACTCTTGAAAAATATCGCATATTTTTAAGGTATCAATCATGACGTAGTGGTCATCAAGATCGCACAATGTTTTCAGATTGAAGTGTTCCATTACAGCATGCACATGTCTGTTGTCATCACTGGATATACTATACCTGCGCTTCGATGAGTAGAATTTATCAATCGCAAGTAGTTAACGAACTTGTAAGTGTTAATAATTTTCACTAACTGCTCTTGAGGTTGCAAATGAAGCGAATTCTGTCCGTAAATTGGATTGTTCGTTTTTCCGTTATTTCCTTGCCCTCGTTTCTTGAACCAAAGAACTTTGCGATCCTCGCTGAAGATTTGTATTTCTTGTCTGTGCTGGTTATAATTTTTACTTCTTGGTCAGGATGTTGTCTAACTTGCTCCTTGATGAGCAGGTGTTTCTTGCAGCCGGATAAGTTGTGGATAAACAATGGATTCAATTTTGCATACCTGAATTTCAAATTGCAATCGTTTTGAGACGGGCCTTTATACTCCCCAGTCAAAGTTGCCATGATCGCGAACTTTGTAGCGTTCCCTATGATTTTCACATACATAACAAATGTCTGTTGAATTGAAATTTATTTTATTTTCATCTGTGAAGATCATAGGTTTTGTACTCTTCGATCTTCGTTGTATACAATGTTTGAAGTTTTTCCAAACCAGTTGTAAGATACCTGAATACATTTAGTATCTGTGTATATGACTGACCTGTATTTCTTGTGTATTACCTTTAGATACGTGAAGAAGTCAGAAGCAACGTGTTTAGATGTTTTCTCCGTCCATGATTGATTAACTACGTTTTCGCTTGAATCATCTGAACATTATTTCAACACACATTCGAAGCTGTAATAAATAATGTAAGGAACCTTTAGTTGATGGTGAAAGATTTTAATTGAAACTCTTCTGTCATGGTGTCAACAGTGTTTCCCTTACTTTGAAACATAAACGTTTGTACTCAATTAATTTTGCTGATGTTTTAAGATAATTTAGGTATATTTACATACGAACTTTTGGTCTTTATGTTTGTCAATTTGGGATGACACAAAACTTTACAAATATTTATCGCGTACATAATGAATTTTGTTATGCCATTGAAAATGGCCAGCATATGAACGTATTCTTTCTCTTTTTCGCTTATTTGTGTTGGTTTATAAATTCGTTTTCAGATTAGCAGATGTCTTCAATTTCATCGAGCATCTGTATGCTAACGACTGTATTGGCTTCAATTTTAATTTGATTGTCTCTGTGGACTTTTATTGGGTGTATTCAAAATTTTCACGACAGCAGAGAAAAAAAATGTTTTTTTCCACGTTAAGACAAGTAGTTGTTGTTTTATTGTTTTTTCTCCACCCATTCAGGCAACTCTGTATAATAGTTTCCATTTAAAAGTTCATATTTGTTGATGTTCATGTACATAATTTCGATTTTGTCAAAATCATATTTTGTAGAATTTTTAATGTTCTGGTCAAATTGTGTACTGAAGTCACCACACAGAGCATTTATCAAAGTATTTATTTCAAGTATGTTTATGATAGTTCTAAAACGTGTTGTCTAATACATATTTTAGTTCCTTTTTCTTTATCAATGTCTCCGATAATTTCAATTATTTAAATCTAACCTCGAGATCGAGTGGGACTAATACAAAATTAAATTTTCGGTTTGTTATTAATGATTTTCTACGCACGCAGCTCAGCCTGTTTGATAAATATGTAGAAATCCTGATCATTACCTATTGTAAAAAATGTTTAGTTGATTTCTTTCTTGAAAGATCTTATTATGAATTTCAAGTTGCTGAATTCTTCTTTGTAGTCGTTGAAATCTAATTTGTTTTTGCTGTTCATGTTGTGCTCGTTGTGAAATGCGTTGCAACCTCCGTCTTTCAACCTTTTTTTTAATCTGCTGCTCTAACAATGCTTGTTTTCAATCTGCTGCTCTAACAATGCTTGTTTTTAATCTGCTGCTCTAGCAATCCTTGTGTTTAATCTGCTGCTCCAGTAATGCTTGTTTCAGATTCTCAAACATCCTTTTCAGTCTTCTTATCTCCCCATTATGTCGCCTACTATGGAACTATTGTAGTTTGAACCGTTGATTCTTCAATCTGGTAACCATTCTATTATTTTCACTGTATCTCTTTGAACGATCATCCATATTCACCTTCACCTCTGATTTTAGTACTATTGAATTTCAATGTTTTTCACTATTTGTATTTGATTGTTGAATCTTGTTCTCCATCAGATTGCATTTATATAGCGAAAGATTAAGCATTATGTTTCACTAGATATATTCGATTGCTGTTTCATGTTTTCACTAGTAATAAAAAAAATCCTTAGCTGGAAGAATGTCAATTACAGCATCAGTGACATAAAAGTTCACTCTTCAATCTATTATGTGTCTTTAACTTTAGTTCTAAATTTATTGACCAGCTTTTGAGAATTTACACATTTACACATTGCTGTTTTCATGCATAGATGTGCCTTTTTTGTTAAACTCATTTTGTCTTTTCCTTCCTTGCATACCTCTGTATTTGCTTCGGTCGCTCTTGTCACCGCTCTTATATATAGGACAAGTGATGCTCTGACCCCACTGATTAGGAAAATAGACGGATTCGAAGATTTTATTAAAAAGATCGTTAAGGAATGGATATATTGTTTTGGACGTGCACTGGAGTTTTGTTTTTAATTCTAAGTAAACTTCTCACAATTTCATCATTTGAAATAGGACTATTTAAGTTAATTTCCTCTGGTTCATGAGGTTTTTCACTAACACTATTGTCATAGTAATCAGACTCTAACGATGTGTGTTTCAATACAGATTTAAAGTATTCATACCAGTTTGACGGGAAATATATACTAAATTATGTTGAAAATGAGACGTTTCTTGTTTTAAAAGATAAAATATTTTCGAGGATTTTGCCTCGCTTGAATTAATTTATTCATATGGGACTCTCTAATGTATCTTTTCTTTAGTGCAATGATAGCTTTAAATGTCGATTTATACTCCCTATATGACTTGATACTAGCTTCAGTATTTGAGAATAAAACGTCGTAAACCGTAGGTTTTCCTTCAAATATTGCCATATCTGATTATTTATCCCACCAAGGAGGTTGTTTAGTTGTCCATAAAATGCCTAACATCTAGTTTGAAAAATCGAACCTATGTTCTGATATAGTGAAGCTAATTGTACGAGGGAGAAGTTAATATCAGTTTCAGTATATCTGAAAAGATCAATCCTTGTGTCATCATAAGCTCTGCTGAACATTCCCACCAACGATGTTATATTGGCTTCTGTAAGACAAAGATATTCCCATTTACTAAGGGTGATTAGGAATAGCTTCGTCTTACAGAAGACAGTGTACATCATCTTCTCATATATGCATTTTATGCTGTTTCAATCTTGTTCTTTTTTAGTTTTTTCATCGTCGTTTTTGACAGATAGATACACAGGCAGACAGACACATATATGGATAGATAGGTAGATAGATATGAATTAGATAAACACATGCAGTGTGTGTTTTGATTTGAATGCCAGAAAGTATCTTACGAAAGTTATGACAGTAGCTGGAAAAAGTACCAAGCAGTACTGTGAGTTTCATGTATACATCCTATAGCTAGAAAAAGTACCAAGCAGTACTGTGAGTTTCATGTATACATCCTATAGCTAGAAAAAGTACCAAGCAGTACTGTGAGTTTCATGTATACATCCTATAGCTAGAAAAAGTACCAAGCAGTACAGTGAGTTTCATGTATACATCCTATAGCTAGAAAAAGTACCAAGCAGTACTGTGAGTTTCATGTATACATCCTATAGCTAGAAAAAGTACCAAGCAGTACTGTGAGTTTCATGTATACATCCTATAGCTAGAAAAAGTACCAAGCAGTACTGTGAGTTTCATGTATACATCCTATAGCTAGAAAAAGTACCAAGCAGTACTGTGAGTTAGAAAAAGTACCAAGCAGTACTGTGAGTTTCATGTATAGATTCTATAGCTAGAAAAGTACCAAGCAGTACTGTGAGTTAGAAAAAGTACCAAGCAGTACTATGAGTTTCATGTATACATCCTATAGCTAGAAAAAGTACCAAGCAGTACTATGAGTTAGAAAAAGTACCAAGCAGTACTATGAGTTTCATGTATACATCCTATAGCTAGAAAACGTACCAAGCAGTACTATGAGTTAGAAAAAGTACCAAGCAGTACTGTGAGTTTCATGTATACATCCTATAGCTAGAAAAAGTACCAAGCAGTACTATGAGTTAGAAAAAGTACCAAGTAGTACTGTGAGTTTCATGTATACATCCTATAGTTAGAAAAAGTACCAAGCAGTACTGTGAGTTTCATGTATACATCATATAGTTAGAAAAAGTACCAAGTAGTACTGTGAGTTTCATGTATACATCCTATAGTTAGAAAAAGTACCAAGCAGTACTGTGAGTTTCATGTATACATCCTATAGCTAGAAAAAGTACCAAGCAGTACTGTGAGTTTCATGTATACATCCTATAGCTAGAAAAAGTACCAAGCAGTACTGTGAGTTAGAAAAGTACCAAGCAGTACTGTGAGTTAGAAAAAGTACCAAGCAGTACTGTGAGTTTCATGTATACATCCTATAGCTAGAAAAAGTACCAAGCAGTACTATGAGTTAGAAAAAGTATTAAGCAGTACTATGAGTTTCATGTATACATCCTATAGCTAGAAAAAGTACCAAGCAGTACTATGAGTTAGAAAAAGTACCAAGTAGTACTGTGAGTTTCATGTATACATCCTATAGTTAGAAAAAGTACCAAGCAGTACTGTGAGTTTCATGTATACATCCTATAGTTAGAAAAAGTACCAAGCAGTACTGTGAGTTTCATGTATACATCCTATAGTTAGAAAAAGTACCAAGCAGTACTGTGAGTTTCATGTATACATCCTATAGCTAGAAAAAGTACCAAGCAGTACTGTGAGTTTCATGTATACATCCTATAGTTAGAAAAAGTACCAAATAGTACTGTGAGTTTCATGTATACATCCTATAGCTAGAAAAAGTACCAAGCAGTACTGTGAGTTTCATGTATACATCCTATAGCTAGAAAAAGTACCAAGCAGTACTGTGAGTTTCATGTATACATCCTATAGCTAGAAAAAGTACCAAGCAGTACTGTGAGTTTCATGTATACATCCTATAGCTAGAAAAAGTACTAAGCAGTACTGTGAGTTTCATGTATACATCCTATAGATAGAAAAAGTACCAAGCAGTACTGTGAGTTTCATGTATACATCCTATAGCTAGAAAAAGTACCAAGCAGTACTGTGAGTTTCATGTATACATCCTATAGCTAGAAAAAGTACCAAGCAGTACTGTGAGTTTCATGTATACATCCAATAGCTAGAAAAAGTACCAAGCAGTACTGTGAGTTTCATGTATACATCCAATAGCTAGAAAAAGTACCAAGCAGTACTGTGAGTTTCATGTAGCAGTACTGTGAGTTTCATGTAGCAGTACTGTGAGTTTCATGTAGCAGTACTGTGAGTTTCATGTAGCAGTACTGTGAGTTCCATGTAGCAGTACTGTGAGTTTCATGTAGCAGTACTGTGAGTTCCATGTAGCAGTACTGTCAGTTTCATGTAGCAGTACTGTGAGTTCCATGTAGCAGTACTGTGAGTTTCATGTAGCAGTACTGTGAGTTCCATGTAGCAGTACTGTCAGTTTCATGTAGCAGTACTGTGAGTTCCATGTAGCAGTACTGTGAGTTTCATGTAGCAGTACTGTGAGTTCCATGTAGCAGTACTGTGAGTTTCATGTAGCAGTACTGTGAGTTCCATGTAGCAGTACTGTGAGTTTCATGTAGCAGTACTGTGAGTTCCATGTAGCAGTACTGTCAGTTTCATGTAGCAGTACTGTGAGTTCCATGTAGTAGTACTGTCAGTTTCATGTAGCAGTACTGTGAGTTTCATGTAGCAGTACTGTGAGTTCCATGTAGCAGTACTGTCAGTTTCATGTAGCAGTACTGTGAGTTCCATGTAGCAGTACTGTCAGTTTCATGTAGCAGTACTGTGAGTTTCATGTAGCAGTACTGTGAGTTTCATGTAGCAGTTTCATGTAGCAGTACTGTGAGTTTCATGTAGCAGTTTCATGTAGCAGTACTGTCAGTTTCATGTAGCAGTACTGTGAGTTCCATGTAGCAGTACTGTCAGTTTCATGTAGCAGTACTGTCAGTTTCATGTAGCAGTACTGTGAGTTTCATGTAGCAGTACCGTGAGTTCCATGTATACATCCTAAGCCAAGATAACATACATTATTGTCATGCCGAGTTCTTTGCCAAATTAGTCAAATAACATACAGTAGTGTCATGCCAAATTAGTCTGCATGTTTTGCTTGTCTGGTTTGTTTTCTCTGTAATCTCTCTGATTGTAGTGCAGAAATGTTAAGCATGGTAAAGTGCAAAACTGAGTTCTAGAATGTTATAGCATCGTTTTTATGACGTTTCCCTGTCTTTCTTTTCAGCTTTACAACCCTCTTATATGATATGAATGCAGACAGCCGTGATCAGAACATACTATGTCATCATTTCAATTGAAAAGACTAATCTTATAGTTTTATTACCAATATACCACTTTGCTAGACTTTATAAGTATAAAAAGATTTGTTCATAATCCAAACCGATAGATTAGAGCATCACACTTTACATGACTGTTCGATTTCTATCCAGAGCCTGTAGTTTACTAGCTGTCTTCTTTGTGTTCATTTGTACATATGGAAGACGTATTGGACCCTTGGTCGTGTTTACCCCTGGAAAGTACAAATTATTCAATTTTGCTTAAGAAAATATTTTAAACAAATAAAACATAATTTGAGGATGGGGTTGCTCTAGACTAGAGTATTGGCCAGTTGGAGCAGAAACCCTAATATATATATATATATATATATATATATATATATATATATATATATATATATATATATACATATATATCTGTATCCTAACTCTATTACAAAATTCTTGGTGGTAGGGGTACGGAGGATTTAGACGAGACAATTATCCTCTTAGGCGTGTGTATATAAATATTGTTATTTATTTTTTCAGAGTACCGCGAGGCATTCAATATGTTTGACAAAAACGAGGATGGCGTGATTTGCGCAAGAGAGCTGGGCACGGTTATGCGGGCCTTGGGAAAATCACCAACAGATAAGGATGTCGCGGACATGATAAAACAAGCCGATCATAACAGTAGGTATAAAGTTTGGTTCTCCACCTGGAAGTTGTTTTGTTTTTTTTTTCGTTTTCAATCAGTATCTGAAAACCATCGTCGCAAGCCACGGGCGATAATCCACTATCACCCGTGCCGCTAGTTCGCCGATTTCATCGTTTCTCATGAATATGCATATACCTGCTTAACCCCAATCTCTGCGAGCGCGAGTAAATTTTACTCCCCATTGTGACCCAACGTGACCTTTGACGCTGTTTGAATGAACCAATCAAAGTTTCTCCTCCACGCACAGTCACTTATCTATTGATAAAACGGCCACTTTCATTGATGTGTGGGAGATTGTTACATCGTGTTGTTGATGACGCATTTTTGTTTATGCGTACACACGAAAACTGAGAAAATCTTAACACAAGCAGCCACGGGTGATAAAGGAGCGTAGTCTTTTGTATAGACACCTATGAAAGCTTGTTAGTGCCAAGTCCAAATAAATTTTTATCTCGAAATTACGATTTAGCTATCAAGTAATTACTAAGTGGCTATCTCGTATATTCGTGCTATCTCGTAATTACAAGTCAGTATCTCGTAATAATTGATTTTACTATCTTGTAATAACTAAGCTGCCTCGTAATTACGAGATACTAACTAGTAATTACAAGATAGCTATCTCGTAATTACGAGAAACTACCCTGTAAATACGAGATAGCTAAGTCGTAATTACGAGATAGCTAACTCGTAGTTAAGAGTCGTAATTACAAGATATAAAGTCGAAAAAACGAGAGCTAAGTCGTAATTAAGAGATAGTAAATCATAATTACGATATCCACATTGTAATTATGAGATAGCTTAGTCGTAGTTACGACATTGCATACGACGAGATACTAAGTCGTAATTACGAGATACTATGAGATAGAAAGTTGTAATTACGAGATACTATGAGATAGAAAGTTGTAATTAAGAGATAGGTAAGTCGTAACCAAGAGATAATTAAGTCATAAGTACGAGATACTAAGTCATAATTACGAGATACTAAGTTGCAATTATGAGGTACAAATTTTATTTTCAGGTGACACTAACCGGCTTCCGTGGATATCGCAGTTTCATGTTGAAATTTTAAACTGCCTCTTCAGTGGGTTTTTTTTTCTCAGTGCAATGGACCACAAAGAAGCAATGTCACAGTTTAACAACGAAAAACATCGATATCTATTTGTTTTTATGAATATTTGGCATTTGGTAAAAGTTTTAATCTGACCGAAGAACATATTTTTCATCTGGGATCGGTATATACCAGTATTTTAGGGAATATGAGCCGACAGATTTGTTCTTTGTTGATAAGATGCTTTGTGCAGACTTAATCGGGCACAGCTTTCTGCAGATCTTTTTTTTTAGACTGTACTGTAAACGCACAATATGATAACGGTGCACGGTCTAAGCCTAACAGTAGGTATAGAGGTGAAAGCTTCCCCTGTTTCAGCTTGAGCCCGATCCTACATCTTTTGATTTAACGTTGTGCTGAAGCTTCTATGCTAATTATCCATAGTAATATACAAGAGCAGAAATACCAATATTCAGGGTCCTTATGATAGCAATATTTCGTGTCCAATAACATCGTATAGTATACGCACCGTATATACTACATTAAGTTAACGATATCCATGTGTATAGTGTTTATTTTTGCTGTGGTTTTGGATCAGATCTATAACACCCCAACTGATAAGGCAGGTACGGGCCTTAGCTTGAAAAATCGTGCAAATCATCTGACTGTAACACACGGACGGCGAGAGCATACGTCAACCATATGATCTACAATAGACGCGATGTTTACATTCCTTGCCCGCGCTTCGATATAGTGAACGCACTATACCACTTCCATAGCCTGGGTACAGTCGTCGATATATGTTTGCTTTGCCAATATATTCTTTTCTTTTTATTCCCCCGCTGATAATCCGTCGAAAATACATTATCATTCATTAATGGCACCCTATTGAGATTGTGGCAAAATCGACGCCTGGGTACATGCGAGATGTTTTTTGTGATGATTAATTCTATTATTAGTCAATTTAGACATGACGTTGACCTTATCCAAAACGAGGCAAGGATGCTGCTGCACGCGCCATTTTATGTAATCGGATTACACAGTTCAATTACACGGAGATAATTTTGCACTTTCGTCGTATTTCAACTGAATTTATTCTGACATTTTGATAACGAAAACGTGCACAGAGTATCATTTAATCTGATACAGTAAAATAGCGGATATAATCCATAGTCAGCGTGGCTGTTTACAGAAATTGTTTGTGTCAAATACCCCCCCATTTCAGTAAAACGACTCTTCTTTCAGTATAAACACCTGGTCATCATATCGTGTGGGTGCTGTGTATCATGTAAAGTAGCTGGCACGCATCCGGTACTATATCAGTGGGGGTTGTATTTGAGAGGGACTTGTTTGTTTGAATTAAAATAGCCATTTAATTTCTTAAAAAGTGTTCCATTTTATCTAGTTTCAATTGAAACCCTCGAACCCCCTTTTTGGAGAGCGTTACATACATCAACTCAGGTGCAAATAAGAAATGTCGTGAGACAGAAACGTGTGCCAGTTTAATCTCTGTGTATTTCATATCAGTTTGGTAGTGGCGTAAGACAGGTATGAAAATGATTTAGTCAGGTGCTACTTAATTTACATTAATAATCTGTCATTAATTTACATTAATAATCTGTCATTAATTTACATTAATAATCTGTCATCCAAATCTTCAGACCTATACTCTTTCACAAACGTAAACAAAAGCACTATTCAAAAACGCGTAGAACAGCTCTATTTGTACCAATAGAAGGGACACAACTCCTACTTTTATTTTGCTATCAATAGCTTTTTATACAACATACCCATTTAGTATTATACGGTTGATATGGTGTTCCATGCGGATTTTCAGTCAGTATTTCTGTATCGCACTCTCAAAATGGAACTATTTAATTTTTTTTAATTATGTGATTTCCGCGCGTCGATATACTTACATGTGCTAAACTGAACTTTTATAAATCGCAATTTGTTTTGAATTCCATTTACATAGTAAAGCTAAGCAATATTTGGAAAGCGTATCAAACGAGTTCTTTCTGGCGACTCAGAACCAAACACACACACACACACACACACACACATATATATATATATATATATATATATATATATATAAATAAATATATATATATATATATATATATATATATATATATATATATATATATATATATGATAGGCTCTGCTAGTCAAAACTATGATCTATGTTTGAAACTAACAAAAATTATTTGAAATTGAAGCAACTTTTGTTTAAACATTGCAATCATTTGAAGACTCTCTCATTTATTTTTAATTTACCGTAGAAGAATGCAATCTCACCACTGAAGAGTTTGCCACTGTGACTTGTGTCTCTTGTTTTTACTAAAAAAGGATAATCCTTAATTGAAGAACACACTAAGGATAATAATAACCTATTTGAAAATAGTACATGTCTATTCTCCACTTTAATTTTAGGTAGTGGCACCATAGATTTCGATGAATTTGTCAAAATGATGACACATTATCCATCGAAAATGAATCCAGAAGCGGAAATTCTCGACGCATTTAAGATATTTGACAAGGATGGAAATGGACTAATCAGTGCTGCGGAACTGCGTCACGTGATGACCAACCTTGGTGAAAAACTCACAGATGAAGAGGTAGATGATATGATTAAAGCAGCTGACATCAATGGTGACGGCATGGTAGATTATTACGGTAAAAAAATGCGTTTTTAAGCTCATCAGTGTCAGTTAATATTAGGGGTCATTGTAAACGCAGTGACGGACTACTCTGATGTCCGATGAAAATATATTTGTCTTTGCGTGATACGGTATTTTAACGTCCGTCTGTAATAAGTGCTTTTCGTAGGCAAATTGGGTTTATTCACCCAAAGAAAGCACAAGTCTACTGCCTCAGTCGTCAAGAATACTTAACACGAGATGTTAGAAATCGTACAACGAAATCAGAAGACACTGAACATATATTTATTGATAAAAACTTAGACTACAGGATCATGAAACTTAATCTGATTTTACATTTCATTTTTCATATGCAATTTCAACATATTTCCTCATTCCAACTAGGTCTTTACATTAGTTATCAATGTAAAAATTACTTGTTGGACAAATACCAAATGACCTAGAAGTTGAATGTCCATACTGGACAAATACCAAATGACCTAGAAATTAAATGCCCATACTGGACAAATACCAAATGACCTAGAAATTAAATGCCCATACTGGACAAATACCAAATGACCTAGAAGTTAAATGTCCATACTGGACAAATACCAAATGACCTAGAAGTTAAATGTCCATACTGGACAAATACCAAATGACCTAGAAATTAAATGCCCATACTGGACAAATACCAAATGACCTAGAAGTTAAATGTCCATACTGGACAAATACCAAATGACCTAGAAGTTAAATGCCCATACTGGACAAATACCAAATGACCTAGAAGTTAAATGCCCATACTGGACAAATACCAAATGACCTAGAAGTTAAATGTCCATACTGGACAAATACCAAATGACCTAGAAATTAAATGCCCATACTGGACAAATACCAAATGACCTAGAAATTAAATGCCCATACTGGACAAATACCAAATGACCTAGAAATTAAATGCCCATACTGGACAAATACCAAATGACGTAGAAGTTAAATGCCCATACTGGACAAATACCAAATGACCTAGAAATTAAATGCCCATATTGGAACCAAATGACCTAGAAGTTAAATGCCCATATTCCTCCATAGAAGTAGAAAGAATTAAAATAACAAAGAATGAAGAAAGAAAGGAAGTAAAATTGAAAAAAAGAGTTATTTTTGTTAAGCAGTGAGCAAAGAAGATACAGGGTGTCATCAAGATTTCTGTTCGCGGGGAGCGTGTGGACAGGAGCGTCTTCTGCGAGTGTTCTGCCAGAGAACAGAAGATGTCGGCTTTAAATTTCTTTAATTCAGCTCAGTTGATAGAATATGGAAACGCGCTGTAGAAATAAAAGAGTGATTCAAACAAATTGTATATTTAGTTTAATAAAATCTGCATAAAGAAAGTATTGATCGATATATCATTTAAATACCATCCCAGGTCTGAAATAATACATTTGATTTCGACATAGTTTTGATAGTCAAGCGATGATAATAAATTCATTATCTGTTTTGTTTCTTCAGACGTATGGATTACGTATGCCATCAGACTTATGTAACAGCAGTTTCCTATATTGCAAAACCTACTCGAAGCACGCAAATATAATTTTGTAAGGAGTAATTATAACAGTTACGAACTTTTTTTGTTTGTAATTTCATGTTGTTTGTGTTTTGTAATCGTGTCTATATATATTTCCTTAAGTGTTAACTAATATTGTAAAGCACTTAGAGCTTCTAAGTCCTCATTATTATTATTATTATTATTATTATTATTATTATTATTATTATTATTATTATATCTCAACACGTCATAAATGTAACAAAGTCCCAATTTTCTCTGAGGTACCAATGCCTTCTTTCTTGAGTTTTCTTTGATTTAGGACACCTAAATCTGCATAATAAATAGTGTCACACAATCTTAGTTATGCTGATACCAATTCTATCAAATTGTGACTTTAATTAATTACAAGCTACGAAATGTCAGTGACAGTGTGTGAAAAATGTATAGAAAACAGTGAGTAAAGTGGATCTTAAAGTGATAATATTGTTCATTTGATTGAACTATTCAATAATTTGTTTCTGTTTATGGAAGGCTGAATCAGAGAGTATAAGAAAATGTTTTCTATCATACTCTGTTGTTTTCTATCATACTCTGTAGGCAAACAGTTTATGACAACTAACGTTAAATATAGTTCATGTGAACTGTCTTCCCTCTGAGAAAAAGAAATCGAAGGTAACGTTCATCTCTCGAGATAAATTTATTCCTAAGTGCAAATTAATGCTAGTAGCAAATCAGTTGAGAAGGTTTGAAAGAAAAAAATACCTAATATATATATTTTTTCTTTCAGAATTTCTGCGCATGTTCTGTAACACCGGAACATAAACAAGAGACATCTCATTTCGAAGCGATGTATATTTCCATGGAAAGAAACATGATTGTGCCACTATTGTCTCCACTACTTATTGTACATAATTTCATTTCAGTATTGTATAGCATCCATTGATGTGTCATTTGTAAAACCTTACTGACTTACTCGGAAAGAAATCCAAGAAGCTTGACCATGGAGAACTTGATGTATTTAGGGACGATTATACCTGTGTTTACATAATTGTCTACGGGAAGATCTGCATACAGCATTAATCTCTAATAATTTATTTTTTCTACTTTCAAAATTGAAGTTGTTCTCCAATGTTAGCTAAAACTAAAAATATTGAAGATTCAAGCTATCTTTACTGTATCACAACACGCATGCAAATGCAAGTATCAGAGACCTTGGCCCCATAGTCACGAAACCGTCTGAGCGCAAAAGTTGAACTAAGACCCAAGCTTTGAACTTTGCAAATACGTGAAGTAAACAATCTCTATGAAATTATGACAGTTTGGTGAGTCAAACTTTTTGTCCCGAGTAAAGTTATTCAGAATCAAAAGGTTGGAATACTGAGACTGAGCTCAAATGTTGTGATCAATACGTTGAGTGACTACAGGGCCAAATCAACCTAATGCACCTACAGACCAGGGTCCATATTGTTCCATCTATATAGGATTTCCAGCGAACCTCTCAATCGGAACACCTCGTGGCTTTTTTTTTTTTAAATCAGAATTCACATCAGAAATAGTGTCGCTCAACCAGATTCACGCGTGGCTCCGTGAGTTCTTCGAATACGAGTAGCCCTTGTTTCACTGACTACTGCGTCACACTTCCAGTGGTCAGGAGAAGCTTGACAGTATAGGCCAGGTAGCCGCGAAGGGCCCTCGTATGGCGAAGATCCCACTGAGCCACGAGAAAATCTGGTTAAACGAGACTACAACGGAAATACTTTGATAGATTGATACAGCGTGAAAAGTGGGAAATAGCTGGCAAATAGCGGATAACTCAGTCAAATGTTGAATAGTGCCGTACTAAAAACATCACGATAAGTTTCTGAACTTATTTGCACAATATAAGTTAAAGAATGTTATCTAATATATTAACACTGGAAAAGATACACTTTTATGATGAGTGACTTCAGTGAACTCCCAGACGATTTGTGACGTCGAAATATGTCACTTGGTAAACAATTGAGATGAATATCAACTGCGGCTACTGTAATATTTCCGAGGTGTTTTTCCGATCATTGGCGGAAAGGCTCGACCGTGTTTTGACTGGCGAACTGCGTTGATCCTGTCTGCCGACACACTGTGCGACGCCAGATCCGAGTCTCTGCTGTTAGCAGTTGGGTGCGTGTTATAGACGGATCAAGACAGTACAATTAATTTCTTTAGAGTGCTTTTCCGCTTTAAATAAAGACATGTGGTTGTCTATCACACGTATACTCATTGTTCAGTCTCATTAACAATCTTGTAAACTTCTCTCCTGAGAGCTCAGGTCAAAGTGGTGTGATTCAGGGACACATCTTTGTTTCAAAATGAAAACCTTCGTACTGGATGGAAGCGGATCATGGATCCACGGGTATCTACACATCAAAAGAAAGCGGATCTCAACATTTTGGAATGTAATTTAAAACACGCTGTAAATAAATTTTCTTCTTGCTGCCCTCACAGTTGAAAAATGCAATGCTTACTAGTTAACGATTATTTAATCTCTTGAATTGCGACGAAGATATATTTCAGTGACAAAGTTGTGCGTGGTCACGCCTCTTGGGGAAATTATTGTTTGGGTTTGCTTTCACTGCGAGAACGGAAGAAATATTATACCTAGACACCCAAATCCAGTAAAGTTTGTAGTAATGCTAACTCACCTTTTGAATATGTCTACCCATATTTATTTTGCCTTTCCCTTAACTAAAAAGTGTTTGAATGGACGGGAGCGAAATATGTAGTAGCAATAGGAGGAACTGGCACAGAGTGTTTTTTTTACTTCAGAAGGCATTAACTAACATCATGCAGAATATTAAGCTGTGACCATGCTTATCTGTGTTCTGAAGCTGACTACTAGGAAGGCAATTTGACATTTTTAAAATCTACAAAACTTACTTCACAGAACATTTTTAGCGTTGTGTCTTCCGGAGTCATTATTTTGAAAATACTGAGAAAAACCTAAAGAATTAATATATAATGTTTCAAAAAAGTAGTATACGGATAGTTTTGCAGCCCTTGGCAGTACTTTGTTATTCCTTTTCCAGCAACCTTCGGTTTAATGTTTCATTTGTGCCGTTGTTTCAGTGTAAAAGTTCACATTTTGTACATTGTCAATGTTATTAAAACTGTGTAGCTTTTAAAAATAAAACTTACATGTTTTCACTGTTTGGTGCTTGTCTTTTCTTTATATTTCTTTTCTTTCATTATTTTCTATTTGTTTTCCATTCTTTCTGCAACTTATAGCACTAATGTCATACTTCATGTCTTAAAGCAAAGGTTCTTGGGTTTATACTGATTTCACACAGAGGCATTTATCATAAAAATCATGAAGCATGTGAAAACGTCTATATTTGAAAAAGAACTGATCATGATTATGTACAAAGATCAATATTAGGTCAAACAGTCGCCTACAGAGTTTAGTAGAGTCCGAAAATTTATACTAAATCAGAGTGTTTTGCTGATACAGATGAATACCACGACTGACTAAATAAAATACATGTTCCTGGCCATGGTAGCATGAAAATATAAAAATTGAAAAAGAACAATTTTCTGGGCATTTTTCTTCCAGTTTCTTTTCCTTTCTTGTCTTATTTTAAGTTATTAAAGTCCAAATATGCTTGATAGAAAATAAAATCCTCATGGAAATATTCTTTAGCTTAGTTACACTTAACATAATGTTTGAAATCACAGTTTCTTTCATATTCGTTTTTAAGCGAACGTGTACTGTTCTAAAGCAAAGTATTAACAAAATATGACTAAATCATTATGCTATCTACTTTTATAAAAAATGTATGTAAAAGCGTCTCAAAAGGCTAGGTCGAGATAACATGTTACAAGCAATATTATTGCGTCGTAAACAATTTAACCTCAGAGAATCAACTTCTTGGTAGATTAAACATTCAAGAAGTCGACACACTACAAAAATCTTAAAATATCTACTCTTATATTCATTCAAATGTACGGGTACCTAATTTTATCACATGACTACTGTATTGTTTACGTTAATTTATCTATGTCATAATTTGCATATATGCAACACGTGTAATAACACCTAATGACGTCACAAATGGCGTCATAACGTCATGGGAAAGCAAGGCTTAACGATCGAAGCATCCGAATGTATTTCAAAGGCATTTCACTACACTATTATGTGGTTTCGTGAAATAAATCGACACTTACATCTGTGCTCATTTCAATTAAAATTTACCGTCAATACTGGCGTATAATTCGAGTCCAAATGCAAACAACAGAGACCCTGATCTGCCGTCGCACAATGCGCCGGCAGGTCAGGGTCTATGTTGTTTGTTTTCCTGATTAGTCCTTACAAACTGCATAGATACGGATCTGCCGGCGCATTATGCGATGGCAGATCTGGGTCTATGCAGTTTGCAGTTGGCATGAGATTATACGCGAGTATATACGGTATGAAACTTCGTGGAATGATTTCAATCTTTTGCTCGCCAGGGCTAGCAAGATATAGAAATTATTCGACTCGTTTCATAAATTTCATTTTAAATGAGCACTCGTGTAATATTCTTTATTTCTCTCACGAATATCATCTCTCATCTGTCACGAATAGCATCTCTCATCTGTCACGAATAGCATCTCTCCATGTCTGTTCAGGTTCAACGAGGTTAGAAACCGAAAAGTACATGTACATAAATTGACAATAGGACAGCTGAGAGGAGAAATATCTTCACCTCGATCAATATCTTACCGTGACAGCCCTCAACATGACAGTCTTTTTCAAACGTATATGCTGAATCACCAACTCTGGTATATAGGGATGGTGGGGGTGCGGTGGGGGTGGGGGGTTACGTCGACTTTCGATTGTCAAGGTCTGAGCAATAAAGAATTGTTTAATATCCTATTCTTCAAAACAAAAAACAAAAAAATCACGACAGCAGAAAAAGACAGATACAACATATCCACATCATATATAAGTTGCCAAGTAACGATTGTATATAAACAAAGGTGGATTTTGTGTAGGTGTGTCTTTGTATATCTCCGCATTAAGACCACCTCATCACACCACCAAAGCCATCGAGATTGCATCATAAAAGATGTCAGAGCTAGGTACAATCATGGGCGTCCGCAGGAGGGGATAGGGGTGCGGGGCAGTAGCCCACCCCCAGCCCCCATCTCGGATTTTTAAAAATCCATTGTGTAGTACATTTATAGCTGCAAGCCTGCAATAAGATTTAAATAACCACTCAAAATATTAAACCACCCAAATCCGACTGCGGGAGCTTGCTTCTCCCCTTGACCCTATTGGCATCACTTTTTCAGGCTCGTCCCTGTGATTTTGTCTTTGCTCCCTACTTGGAAAAATTCCTGCGGACGCCCATGGGGTAAATAGCAAAGTTTCACTACGTTTCGACCTAAAACAATGTCTTCCCCATAGGACAATAAACACCAGAAAAAAAAGAAACACACACACACACACAAACTCACAACGAGTGACACGTATACAACAATAAATATTTGCATTTTTGGCACTGAGACACTAAACTATCCTGAATAATTTATAGGTCGCAACGTAAGTAAAAGAACAAAATAAAGAAGAAATAGCTACATTATTAGAGAGGGTGTTTTATTATTATTATTATTATTATTATTCTTATTATTATTATTATTATTATTATTATTATTATTATCATCATCATCATCATCATCATCATTATTATTATTAATATTATTATTATTATTAATTTTATTATTAATTTTATTATTATTATTATTATTATTATTATTATTATTATTATTATTATTATTATCATCATCATCGTCATTATTATTAGTAGTAGTATTAGTAGTATTATTATAAGCACGCTCGGAAGGTCTCAAGACTGGGCATCTAAATTTGCGTACAAGTAGGGTCTACTTAGCCTGGGTACAGTCGTCGATATATGTTTTCTTTGCCAATATATTCTTTTCTTTTTATTCCCCAGCTCAAAAATAGATTATCATTAATTAATTGTACCCTATGGAGATTGTGGCGTTATCGACGCCTGGGGACATGCGAGGTGTTTTCCGTAACAATTAATCCTAATCCAAATTACACATGACGTTGACCTGATCCAAAACGAGGCAAGGATGCGTTCTATTTCGGGACAACTTGATCAGACTTATCGAATGTGAAATTAGCCCATTGAATCCGAGGGGTAAAGCAGAGGGCGCTGCGCAAAATTTTCGCTGGTCCACAGGCCGTCATTCTTGAGAACTAAAACGAACTGTAACTCAGGCTAGGGTCTACTATGTATCAAATTTGATAAATTTTCTTTATATTTACCAAAATTCTGAAAGCTCTACCAAGCAATGCTGGCTATTGTTAGCGATTTATTTTATGGTATACTTATATTTCGAGTTAAGTTAAATCCATTCATCAATATAACTAAATTCAAATTTAATTTATATTTAAAAAGATGTTAAACAGTGTGAAAAAAACATATTGTTTTTCAGCCTTATATGGGGGTGGGGGTTGGAGTTTGTGTTTCGTGCTTGTTTCTGCAAAATTGGTTTCTTTTTATGAAATTGTTAGATTTGAACCCATCAAATCAGATGTACTGTGACCTAATTGAAAACGTTTGCCACTGCAGGTAATGAGACACGCATTGACCTGTATTTTCCAAATTCTTATTTATAATAACTGAGTCACAATACCCTACTTTGTGATTGATATAATAACATTAAAACTGTTTTTATTAATGTGCTGATGTTCAGTTAAACCCTACAATAATAAATACTACTTGTTTTTATTAATAGCATTAGGTGAATCCGCATTATATGCCGGTGTTTAACATATTGTCATTGTAACAAGTCGTGAAATGTGATTTTGGTGTCATATTCTATTGGTAAGTAAATAAAAAGTATGACGCCACTTTTCGAAGAAAGATAAAAGATTTTCAAAGGAACAAGGTACAAAGAATTCCCAACTTAGATTATGTTATGATCTGTGAGACACTTGATACATCTATGAATGCGACATCTTTAGAACGATAGATAGATAGATAGATAGATAGATAGATAGATAGATAGATAGATAGATAGATAGATAGATAGATAGATAGATAGATAGATAGATAGATAGATAGATAGATGGATGGATTGACGGAAGGACGGACGGACGGACGGACAGACTGACAGATAGATAGATAGTTAGATAGATAGATAGAGACTCACAGAAATAACGAGAGATTATTAGATAGAAATGTAGACTCACAGAAATAACGACAGATTATCCAGTACATTTAAATATAAATGAAGGGTGTTGGCACCAAAATAGAAAAATTAATATTGTATACATTGAATACATGAGAGATAATAATGAAATAAATGACAGACAATTAAGTAGTAATTGTGGATAATCATCTTGATAAAACTCAAGCCAGACTAAAACAACTTCCTTATCTTTATTGATAGATATAACACTTCAAAATACAGCAATACCTTCTATATTGTATGGATAACACTTTCGTCAAGAATATTGAAAAGACTACAGCCTATAAATTCCTAAATCGTTGTGAGAAAAAAAAATCTGACGTAATTTAATCTGTAGGAGGGCAAAAGTTTTCAGTAAAAACTTCATGTGTTCATAGCCAAAAAAAAGCAACAAAACACATCACTAATCTGTGCAAATGAAAAGATATTAAAAGAGAAAAAACTCATAGAGCTTCAAACTTTGATTAAAATATGTTAGTAATTGAAAGTTCATGGCAAATCACTAAGTAGAGTTTTATTTACAGGATGAGGTTTTTTGGGGGGTTTGGGATGTTGTTTCTTTTTAACAGCACTTTTGAGCACATTATTGCCTATATCATGCCGAGGAATTTGGAACTCAGCGTCTTTCCCAAGGACACACTTACACGGCCGACTAGGGCTAACCAGGTCTGGGCGTGGGTCAAACCCGCGAACCATGGATTGCGAGTTCGATTCTGTACCAGTTGAGCTACCGCGGCTTCCTTTTGCAAACAGGAATCAAGTCAGTATATGACACCAGCGGATCAACCTCTAAGTAACATGCTATATTAACAATGCGTTTCAGTACCATGGAACATGTGACATAAAAGTGGCACTTCTCATGTTAATATCCTTCAGTCGTTCTATACATGCCTTCCCTATCATTCAACACTCATGAACAAAAAGAAATATAATTCCAATTAAGAGTGATTTTGTCTTAAAAAATTAATTAAATGGCTTAGTTTATTTACATCAAAGGTACATTAAATATAACAATAATGTATATTCAATCTTAAAGAGGAGCAATACAAAATATATATACATATTACAAAAACAATTTTGACAACAAAAAATTCTGTCCAGTGCACATACCTTTTTAATGTGGTATAGAGGTAGGAAATGTACAACTTGTTTACAACACTAGCTGCGAAAACATTAACAAATATCAATATGATGTATTCTTTGAGACCCTACAGAGGCGTTTTCCTATTCTTGCCAAAAGCAAATATTAAAACATATGCTTTTTATGATTGTGATTCATAATTTCTTCGAAATCCTATGGACATTTTTCCAAATTGTTGAAGAATGTTTCTTCCAATATATTGCTATCTTTATCTTAAACCAATTCTAGCATCATCAATATACCATATCTGAAACCGTTCCCTTTTCATGCATAAACATTTGAAGTTTGTTAAAGTTTTAAACAAATATCAAGGAGAATAAAATATCCCTCAATTCTTTCGACACAACCGTTATAGTCCTCCATAGAATAAGTAGAGAACAAGTAACTCAACCAAATTTGGAATGGAAAATTGAAATCCTACAGAGTCATCGTGAGATGGTATTGTAATTGACGTCGTGAGATGGTATTGTAATTGACGTCGTGAGATGGTATTGTAATTGACGTCGATGTATCAAGTAGGGTCAAGTATTTTTAATATGATAGAAGGGCAGGCTACATGGTCCATTTAAAGCAAGGAAACCATTACCAATTAATGATTTTCAACCATCTTTCGGGAACTAATTGGTACTGGTGTGCTGGTAAAAGTCCTATGGACTGGGCACAGACCGTCTAGAAGTTTTCCACTGTTTATTTTCATAATCTTGTTAATACTATTTCCCAGATACAATGAAAGTTGAAAGCATAAGAAGTCTTTTCGTCCCCGCATCAATTGCAAAAGGCAAGCGATCTTTTATATCATAGGGAGGCAGCCTATCCTAAGTTTGCTCTTAGCACAGCCCACGCGCATCTCCATAATCAAATATTTGTTACCATATATACTCACATATAATTAGAGTCCAAATGCAAACAACATAGATCCTGATTTGCTGTCACATAATGCGCCGGCAGATCAGGGTCTATGTTGTTTGTAGTTGGTAACGGATTATACGCGAGTATATACAGTAATTTATCAAATATTATGAAATTGTACATACTCCTTATTTTAATTCCAAGAAAGATTTTTTTTTTAATTTGAGCAAAATTAAAGAACTAAGTTTGAGTTATTACAGAGTTATTATAAATTTCGTCTATTTTAGTTCATTTTTTTCCAGATGCTACAAACTGACATAAATTATGTAAAATGATGTGACGACCCATATCAAGCATAACGGGGTAGTCTTCTCATTGCCAGTAAGTAATGAGTTCAAGCGATTCTAAGCAAGATTGTGTAAGAGATGTCGCAAAGGTCTATTAAACGGGGGCAGATCCCAGCTAGGCTGCAGATTATGCGGAATGTTACAGGATGGTTAGGGACTTATCTTGTCGATCCTAGTGTTAGCGTCTTCGATAGATATGAAACGTATGAGCAATATTACTATTTAAATTTACATCAATCTAAATTTTTCTATGCCTTCTCCATTAAGCTTCATAATTCATGTTCTCTGAAGGCTCGGTTAGAGATCGAAATTATATCACTTTGCAGTTCATAACATATGGAAATGAAAATTACGTCATGATTGTTCAGATTAATGTAAACAATTTTGACCTCCACAGTATCAGATTAAAAATGCCAATATGATATCAACATGATAATATTTTAAATGAATGTGGTAATGAAGTGAATGGTTTAACATATATATGATATACATACAACACCTGAGTAAGATTATTTTGTTAAAAAACATCTGACTTCTACAACACATTTATGTTAATGAGTAAATACACAATTTATACGGTTTAAATTAAAACTTTAGACATTCATATGTCAGAAAAGACTAAAAAGTGCATTTACGCCAGGTAGCCACGCAATAATTGACGAATTGCTAAACTCCACGTCTCTGCCACGGTTGTTGCTTATTTGAACTCCATTTGACCACTAGCCAGTCTTGTTTAGGGCAACGCGTGATCCGTTAGGTAATGATGCCTATTTTGCTTCGCTTATCTGGCCCTGAGGACGTACGCCATCCTAATGGTTAGACACCTGGACAGTTTGTTCTATGTAGCATGCATAAACTAAATGTTTAATAACTTTATCATTGTGCATCCTTAATGTGTGAAAGTTTCACTAAGTACGAAAATTATATACTGAATAAAGTGATACAATTTTTAAAAGAAAAACTTCAGCTTTGCAGAAAATCCGATGCTAATTATTAGACCTGGTTATATCGACTTTGGCAATTAGTCAATTATAAAAAATTAACAGACTCCAGTAGACCATGTCTTTTGTTAGTCTCTATTCAAGAGATGCTCATAGTAAGTGCTATAATGTACAAACTAAAGTAAAGTGATATGAAAATAGTTAAAATCTCCCAAACATCACAGACAAGCACCATGGCTGATGCAACGTTTGAAGTGTGTTACTCCAGGGGATACTTGGTGCACATCAACCGCACAAATTCTGAAAGAATCGAAATAAAAACAGACATAAAGTATCGATGGGCACTTGTTTATTAAAGGCAGCATTTCGAAGAAACATCTATATTGTAAAAGAAGAGGTTTGTCACATTTGTCGGTGCTTGGTGTTTTTTATATAGCAAGTAATCCGATTTGGATTGCAAATAACAAAATCAAAGCCCATATTTCTGGGACATAAACCAGCCATGAGAGTAATAAATATAAATAAATATCATGAGCCCCAGAAGGATCTGATATCCCTCATCGGGAGATAATATTGCGCAAAACCGATGCTACCTAACAGCATTTTTTATATATTTTTTTTTTAAAGAATTGCTGAAAAGAGGTATCCTGTTACAAAATCTAAGTCCGGTATCCTGTTACAAAATCTAAGTCCGGTATCCTGTTACAAAATCTAAGTCCGGTATCCTGTTACAAAATCTAAGTCCGGTATCCTGTTACAAAATTTAAGTCCGGTATCCTGTTACAAAATCTAAGTCCTGTATCCTGTTACAAAATCTAAGTCCGGTATCCTGTTACAAAATCTAAGTCCGGTATCCTGTTACAAAATCTAAGTCCTGAAAGTTGTGAGACTAATTGCGTAGACAAAATTTCGGATTAGAAATGGCTTGTCGAATATACATGTGGATATAAAAACGTCTCACTGTCAATTATCTGAACTTATCATTAATCAATTTCTGTACACTTCCTGTAATTATTGGTCAGAATTCTTTATACTGTTTTTACGAACACCTTTCATCATTTTTGCTATATATTTTGAAAAACTATGGCCAAAGAGAATGTGAGGTTGGAAGTATTTTTATAAACTTCAAAAGGCATGATACCATGAGAAATATTCCTAAGCAATATTCTTACCAAGTATGAAAAATAAATGGCTTCGTAAATTCTGGAGAAGAGGCTGACGTGTGGTTTACACTTTTTGCCTAGGAAGCCATATTGTTGCTAGAGAGGTTTTTTGGCCATCATGTCGGCTGAACTTTGACCAAGTTGAATTAAACATTACCTCAGTTTTAGTTATAGAGAAGAAGTCGGAATAAATGGTTTTTATTTGGCTGATAAGGAAAACATATCGGACATGAGTTTGGTGAAGCATATCATTAGGAACATTCATATCCAGTTTTATCGCATTTTGGCGTGGCCATTCTGGAGGAATTACTTATAAATATTACACCTGGTTGCTATGAAAGCCTCAGCGTTTCCGTGGAGGCCAGGTCAGACATATTTGATACAGAGCATGTTACGGACAATCAAAAATTGTCCCAAGTTCATTTTAGAAGAGTAAATTAAAATGCTGACGGACGGAAAACGGATGAAAGACAGGCTACGGACGGACAACGGATGAAAGACAGGCTACGGACGGACAACGGATGAAAGACAGGCTACGGACGGACAACGGACGATAGCGATACTCTTAAGTTCAAATCACATGCGGCGGCTGGATGAGGCTGAAATACCTACAAATAACTGATGAAGTGCTGAAACCGTGTGCATATTTGTTTGTATATATGCATTTATACAGTGATTAATGAATTAATGGATGAATGGTGGATGCGTTGATGCTGGAGATCGGTGAATCATTGGTGGATGGATTTTTTGTTTCTGAAAGTATGTGTGAATGTGTGTATATAATGTTGATCGGTTGATTGATTGGTTGACTGATTGATCTATCTATTGATCAATTGATTGATTTACTGATACCTTCATAGTTCATTCTACCATCAAAGTCGACGTCCACTTCCTTGATCATTTCCTCCACCTCTTCTAGGGTCAGTTTCTCCCCCAAATTTACCATACATAGTCGGAGTTCCTCTGCGTCAATGAACCCATTGCCGTCTCTATCAAACATTCGGAATGCCTCTTTTAATGCTGTTTCATGATCTTCGTCCTCGAACTCTCGGCTCGCCATTACGTCAAGGAAGCTCTCAAAATCCAGCACACCAGTACCTTAGAGTATACAGAAGAGCAGTGAATTTTCCCCATGATATTCAATATCGAATCTGCAGAACTTAATTAAATGACATTGGCATTAATTTTCATACTCTACATGTTAGGCGTGGTATGCAAATCTTCGAGTAGCAAAATATGTTGCTGTTTGATATACAGTAGGCCAAATTAAAGTGCAAGAGATAAGAAGATATCTACTCGACCAAAGAATGTTTGTAAATGAAGCCATGCAATGTGTTGACATACCTATTTTTACATAAATATTTTTCAATAAGTAGACATAAGTAACCAAACCAGTTTTCCGAAGAAGATAGCTCAAAATGTATCAAGCTGCAGATGGATGATGATAAAACTGAAGTTTAAAATGTAACAAGCTGCCGATGAATGATGATAAAACTGAAGCCATTCTGATCACCACACAAAGACGTCCTCATTCCCATCCTTGGCCTCAAACAATAAGTATCAGCAACACCAACATTAAATTCACACAGTCAATACGAAACCTAGGTGTCACCCTCGATTGTACCCTATCATCACACCAACATGTCATGAACATATGCAAGGCTGCATATCTGGATCTGAGACGTATCAGCTCCATTCACAATTTTCATTCAGTTGATGCCACTAAAACACTTGTGTGTTCCTTAGTACTCTCTAGACTGGACTATTGTAATTCACTTCTATCTGGTTCGTCTCAGTATCTCCTACAGAAACTTCAAAAATTTCAAAACACAGCTGATCGGATCTTCCTTAGAGTACCAAGAACCGAGCACTCCTCCCCCTGCGATGTACCCTCCCCTGGTTACCTGTTCGCTTCAGAATCAAACACAAAATCTGTTCTCTATGCTACATTTCGTTGACTGCCTCCAATCCAAAATATCTATCTGACCTCACCCACGTGTACATCCCTTCTAGATACTTACACTCCTCTTCCGACACTCGTATTCTTATTATTCCCGCTATCAAAACGAAGTCCTACGGACAACGTTCTTTTGCGTACCAGGACCCAGCTGCCTGGAACGAATTGTTGAACACAGATACAAAGACACTGTAATCTCATTCGAGCGTGCTCTTAAAACTAACCTATTTCGACTGCAAGAACAGACTTAAGACTTAGCAATGTTTACTTAGCTTAATTATTTTCAGCCTGTTTTTTGTTGGTAATTTCATGGTGTTTGTTTTTGTAATTATGTCCATGTATATGTCCTTACGTGTAAACTAATATTGTAAAGTGCTTAGAACTTCTACAGATTAAGCACTGTCCTAAGTCCTCATAATTATTATTATTATTATTATTATTATTAAGACAGATTTCATTGCAAATGTAGCATGTAATCACATAACAAGTATTCCGCCTTTGCGCGTGCGTTCAAAAATTGCGATCCATGTTACAAGATCATGGAATGTCAAGAAAAAAACACCTAGAGCATGGGGAGATTGTCAGGTGTTTACACTTCACAGACCCGAAAGTAAGTGTCTTTAATGGTGGCGACCGTTGCAGCAAATATTTGACTTTGCTTTCATTGATTTTAACATTTTGTTATCAAAAGAAAATTTAAATTACTATTTCGTCTATATTTTAAATGTATGCTGCATTCTTTCTGTTCGATCTTGTAAGACAGCGAAAACTGTCACATTCTTGGTGAAATATATAAAATCAATGATTTATATATATATATATATATATATATATATATATATATATATATATATATATATATATATATATATATATATATATGTGTGTGTGTGTGTGTGTGTTGACACAAAAATTGGTAACGGCGCAGTTGAAAAACGGTTCCCAATGCGCTATTCCAACCTTTCGAGCTAATCAATTTTTCGTCAGGGGTAGAGACGACTTACATAAACAAAGCGAACACGTAGCACAAAAGCAGATAGAGAAACTGAACTATTTGCATGATTAAATGACGAGCAAACTTTCAAAAAAAATTGAAACAGCCAACAAAATATCAGATGAAAAACAGTATCAAAATGTGCAAACTTCATGTTTATTTTGTGTTGGGGTCAGAATGGTAACAGATTTTGTAATAAGAAAATAATTAAAGGTGGGGTGATCCGCGTAAATGAGTTTTATCCATACGGAGAACTAACGTGATTTGACCTAGTTCCAGGCTAAAGGGAAAGAACTAAAACCATGCGCAGCGAGAAAGAACGCCACCCAAGACCAGAAATTACAATATGTACTAAATATTGTATGCTGGTAATGTTATGCGTTTAGAAGGTAGTAAAGGAAATGAGAATGTTGAGGCGGGATACTACTACTACTACTAATAATAATAATAATAATAAGAAGAAGAAGAAGAAGAATTTCATGTATAGGTTGAAAGAGTGTTTCATAAGAGTTATCGGTTGCATATTGGATATTTCTGTATTTTGTATTCGTGTCGTTTCATAAGAGTTATCGGTTGCATATTGGATATTTCTGTATTTTGTATTCGTGTCGTTTCATAAGAGTTATCGGTTGCATATTGGATATTTCTGTATTTTGTATTCGTGTCGTTTCATAAGAGTTATCGGTTGCATATTGGATATTTCTGTATTTTGTATTCGTGTCGTTTCATAAGAGTTATCGGTTGCATATTGGATTTTCTGTAGTTTATATTCATGTCGTTGTACTTATCGGTTGCATATTGGATTTTCTGTAGTTTGTATTCATGTCGTTGTACTTATCGGTTGCATATTGGATTTTCTGTAGTTATGATTCATGTCGTTGTACTTATCGGTTGCATATTGGATTTTCTGTAGTTTGTATTCATGTCGTTGTACTTATCGGTTGCATATTGGATTTTCTGTAGTTTGTATTCATGTCGTTGTACTTCTTTGGTTCATGCTGCGCAGGCACAAGTTCAACACTTACATCATGTCAGTTTGTACTAACCATATGTACATTGTATGATATATATTAGATGATGAATATAGCCTGGATCATATTAACCGACTTGACGTTAATAAGCCCCATCATTTATATCCTATGCTGTACAACATCTTTACTGTAATTACACGTTAATAAGCAAAGACGTTACATGTACAGCACATACTAAGGGCGTCAATAGAGACCTGACATTAACCATGTGCGACTACACTAAGGGTCCATCTCAACAAATGGTTGAAATAACCGCTGTCAAAGAGCATGGATATCGGGTGACCATTTTTCTTTACTCAGAGGAAGCTCTACGCTGTTCGATATAGGAGACACGATCTAATTGTAGATACCATGTAACAGCGTAGACCAAGATTTGCCGTCGCATAATGCAACTGCAAATCTGGGTCCAGGCTGTTCGTTCTACTTGTGATTATAAGCAACAGTGTAAACTCATCATTCAATGACAGATCTAGCTCAACACGGTAAAAACGGTATTTCAATGACTGCTGCTACTGTTCTATACCATTCCGTCCACAGATGCCCCTACTGTATATACTCTCTTATAGCTCAGGTCCAACTGCAAACAATACAGACACCGATCTGCTGTCGCATAATGCACCGGCAAATCAGGATCTATGTTGTTTACTCTACTGATTACTCCTAACAAACTGCATAGACCCAGATCTGCCGGCGCATTATGCAACGGCAGATCTGGGTCTACGCAGTTTGCAGTTGGACCCGTTTTATAAACGAATGCATACAATATAGCAATTCAGCATGCTGTTCTACGACAGAGAATGTGATTTAGACAGGACTATATAACCTATGAATGGCAATTCTTTATGATCACTGACACCTCTGTATCTTCAAAGCAAAGGAAAATGTTGGGTTTGAATAATATTCCTGTCAACGTAATTTATATGTAATTTATTGTTCGTTCTCAGTCAGTTATATCGACGATATCGCTTGCCATAACCCACATTTTAATGCATTATTTCTTTTTTATTGAGCTTTTGTAAAAGTAAAAATAAAAAAGAGTACTTGTAATTTTACAACCAATAATTCAATAATTGAAGATATGTGTGAAATAATTTCCCGCTTTTTCAATTGAAAATTTTAATTCAGCATGTAACTTTTGGAGTTGAATATATATGTATTGCCACAAGTGTCGATGACATGAGTAATAATGCAAAATGTTTCCCCTTCACGTGTAAAATATTTTCTTATATCTACTCAAAAACCTAGATTTTCTTTTTATTATATATTTTTGAAGGCAAAAGTCATTGATTTGCATGGATTTTTTTCGCATACTGTGCCAATGCGATCAACGGCTGCATTACTGCATCAATAAAAAGAAGTTCGAAAATTGTACAATAATTTAGGACACTGACTTTTTACAAATTTGGCTCCTACATATATTGCTACAAATTGTGTATTTTGTCAAATTAATGACTGTTTTCACGCGAAAATGAAGCTATTTTTATTTTCGTTAATACATTTCTTGTGCGGATTGATAAAGTGATGATATTGTAGAATTATCACAGAGTGGTCGTATAGGACAGACTTCATAGCGTAACATCTTTAAACAAAAGATTTAAATGATTGTGAGTTTACCTATAAGGAATTTTTTGTTGTTGTTGGTGTTTTGTTTTGTTTATTTCTGTATTCAAACGTGAATTGTGTGGCCTTGGCAAGCTTGCAATCTTATTCGGTAACAGACGCTGTACCCAAATCTCGATTGTCACTTAATTTCGGTTTGCAATCAGCACTCATATATCCCCGATTTATCCATTGTTTTCAGACATGATGAGAGTTAAAATCGCTAATGAAATAATTTTAGCATTATGTTTTTCTCTAAAAAAAAAACTTATCGTTTATCGTAGAGTGGTACATGCACTGTATTGTTGACACTGAAAATCAGATAGAATCAGGTCATGTAAGTTCAGTCACTGACAATTTTCATGATTCATTTGGGAAGTTATTTTAAATAAGTTAATACTTCAAACCTACAATTTTTTGTTATGACTGGTGTGCCCGATATTTCCAAAGTTTCATATTTTTAATCGTATATAAAGAAAAGTGCGTGCTATATTTCAAACGTTACATCATATATGACGTAGGTGTCAGATTATGTTTGATCTACCAGATATATAGATATATTATGTTTGATCTACCAGATATATAGACAGATTATGTTTGATCTACCAGATATATAGATAGATTCAGTCTTTTAAAAATAGTATCTCAAGAAATATGTATGCTTTATTTTTATATTTTGTATTCGTTGATACATTATATTTGCCGTTGAATGTCAGAATATATCTAATCTACCCAACTATAAATACCTTCCTTCAATATTTTTTTCCATGATTATATTTTGTATTTAAGATCTTCGTTTCATATTAATTATAATGTAGTTAAAAATAAAAACAAATTTGTATATGCTCTTTTATTTCCCCCATGCCACAATATATTTTCAACCATTTATCACATCAGTATATCTTCTGATTATATACACACTTAAATTTGCTATCAGTTCCCTTCATTCAGCCTTGTGTGTGTTCATAATACCCTAATTGTACCCCCACCCACCCACCTGCTTAGTGGGAATACAAAGCTTCTCGTATCATATGTCACCATGCACATTATTATTTCATTGTACATTTAGCGTTCAATGCTTTTCGCTTTAAAGACATTTTTTAATTGTTCATTTAAATTGACCTTTAATTTAACAGTCCGTTTTAATAAATGACCTTAAAGCAATGTACGAGTTTCTCCCACTTCTTTAAAGCAATGCTGTCTAAAGGAATTGTCAGTTGCATCTTTAGTCAAGTTTTAATCCTAGTTTCATTACATGTTCAACCATAAACTGTGCGTATTGTGTTATTGTATTCAATATTTTATGTTTTTGAGTGGATAAATACGGTAATTGCAAGGAAGGTTTGCCTAATCACTATCACGTGGCGGACGTTTTTGTTTGTTTTTTTGTTTGTTTTTTTCGCTAATAAACGGATAATTTTATTCTCGGGAAAGTTTTTCATTAATGGGGTAATCAGTTGTAAACTGTGCGCATATATTGCGTGAGGTATCAATCAAGCTGACCAGTGGGATTTTGTGTAAATAGCAGACAATATGTCTAAACATTGGCAGTAGTACCCTAATATCAGGCGTAAAATCACTGTTAGAATTATATTATTTTCACGGAAGACTTTGTATTACTTGAAGTTGTCACAAATTTACGCATTTACTTTTACCTTACCTCATCTAATTAGATAATCATTTTTTTATTACATTGCCATGCCGTAAACCTTCTCGATAAAATTTTTCACTTTCTTATACAAGCGTGAAACTTTAAATTTTTTCTCATATATTTTCCTCTAAATTAGCAGGAATAGAAAACGTTTTTACTATGTTTCATATCCTTTTGCATCAGTATATGTATTTTAACGTTATATTCACCACCTGCATAGTGGGAAAAGTCGAGTTGTTCAGGTTGTTATGCGCATTTCAATATAATATAATATTTCAATTTGTATGCTTTGCAGTGTGCCTTAATTGTTCCCCACCTGTGTAGTCATAATAGAAAGATCTTCATGTCATTTGTCAACATATGCACTGTTATTTGCCTGTAGATTTAGCATAGAAAGATCTTCATGTCATTTGTCAACATATGCACTGCTATTTGCCTGTAGAGTCAACATATGCAATGTTATTTGCCTGTAGAGTCAACATATGCACTGTTATTTGCCTGGAGATTTAGCATTTGTCAACATATGCACTGTTATTGGCCTGTAGAGTCAACATATGCACTGTTATTTGCCTGTAGAGTCAACATATGCATTGTTATTTGCCTGTAGAGTCAACATATGCACTGTTATTTGCCTGTAGATTTAGCATTTGTCAACATATGCACTGTTATTTGCCTGTAGAGTCAACATATGCACTGTTATTTGCCTGTAGAGTCAACATATGCACTGTTATTTGCCTGTAGATTTAGCATTTAATGCTTTTTGCTGTTGAGACCATTTTTAATTAGTAATTTGGATCGCCCTGTAATAAATGACGTTATCCCACTAATTTCAAGCAAGTCTGTCTAAAGGAATTATGAGTTACATCTTCAGTCAATTTTAAGCCCTGTTTCATTACATGATCAAACATACATATTAACAGATGAACGCGTTTGATTTACAGTACAAACTGACCTGCGACACTTGCCATACCGTTAAATAAAGTGAGTTCCACCCTCACTCGAGACAACCGGCAAGCAATACTAAGGTGATCTTAGAATCCATAATGGGGTAGTCCTCATTGCTTTTGGTACGTGTCACTAATGTTCTTTAAAACGACAAAGACATATAAGAGATAGATTATTGTTGTAAACAAATTGTAAGGGATGGACATATTAATGTTCCTTTTTATCCTCTAATTATATCGACAAAACATTTAATATTCTCGACATGAATCTCTTGCTTTGCACGTAGCACTGCAGCCAGAAAACAGTGGTCTGAGTTTTCACTGTGCCCAATATATCACAACTTGCCTGTAGGTATTACTAACTTAATTAAGTTCCATATATATTTCTTTAATTTTTCTACTTTTATGATGCATTGCATTGGTTATAAGTTCAGATGCACGAAGGCGATATCTTACTTGCGTTAGGCATTAATTTGGACACCATCTATCCAAGAATCAACGTAGGTTACGTTGCATTTTCTGGAAATAACTGCAGTTAAATGCAAGTAACATTCTTCACTGGTTAACTAAAGTCAGAGGAAAAATATTATTGATTTTCTTAGGGATTACAATAGGATACAATAACAGGTTATTGGCGCAATTAGTGTAGTGATACCTGTACACTATTTTGTTCCAAAAAAAATGTTCTATTCAAGAGGAGATATTGTGGAACTCTGTGTCGATAAACATTATTTTGCAAAAAAAGTAGTGGAAATTTTTGGTGCTTGAATGTCTCCCAACGGAATCAGTTCCACATATTTTGTAAGGCAACACATGAACACTTGAAGATGTTTATTCCGTATTGTTCACATAGCGGCGATTACCGTAAGATGTCAGTAATAACCCGCTCAAAGGGTTGAGTAGCCACTGGCATTGGAGTTACTGGCACTTTGGTGAGATTTTGTGGTCGTTTTCTTCGTGAATAAGTGTCACATGACTTGACGCACTAAATTGCGTCTGCATTTAAATTTGCCCAATAGAATGATCTGCGTATCTTCTCCAGTTTTCCAAGTCTGTATATCCTCGAGATTCTGAGCCAATCTCAAGCTGATAGAAACCGCTTTGGAGGTCCAGAGTTGAGAACAATGCTGGTTGAGCACTCCCATAACATTCAATTGCTTCATCTGTCGTGGGTAAGGGGTGTGCATCAAGTTCGATACAGCTATTGAGTTTTCCAAAGTCAGCTACAAAACGAAACCCGAAATTATTTGTCTTAGTAAATTGCAAACATGTTGCGCCCCTCCCCCTTCCCCCTCCCAAGGACTGGTAGCTTCTTGTATACTACTCTGGTCCAGCATACCTGACACCATACCGTCTAATCCATGCTTATGTTTAGGGAACATCCATAATGTCTCGGCCAAATTATATTATGATTCGGGTCTTTTTGTGTTTGAAAAGGCCACAGCAGACCAGTTTTCCATCTTCTCTTACAAAACATCTCACTTTTAAGCCAAAATTTGCTAACTCATTTGTCTGGTCATCATTGAAGTTGTCCCTTAAATTTTAAAGGTATATTTCAGTTTGTGCAAGGCTCCCCTATTTGATTTGAAGTGTGGTTGTCATCTCCCTCCCCTCCCCCTCTCAAGAGTAAACTCTGTCATTTGCAGAGGAACACATTTTCATATGTTTCAACATTTTTTTAAAAATGTCTCCCTTAGAATCATTCAAGTTACAAATACGATGTAAAACTCCATTTTTTTTTCTATTTTACTCATGGCCTTTGCTTACTAATAGCCCTTTGGATTTAAGAGCCGGGGAGGCAGCGTCAAACAAATTAGACCATTAGGAAATGATGAGCCCTAGACTTTAGTCAATGTTGTCACTTGGGACTGTGAGGGTTGGTGTTGGGAATAGTTCATTCCTATGACGAAGGTAGTTCAGTCGACTCAAACAAAACAAGCTGCTTCCATAGTCATATCCGTTATGTTATCATCACCATGTCAAATAGATTAAACAGTCCGGCCAGTCTAAATATTTGTCCCCACAAATTCTGTAATACGATATCTTTATTTAATTGGGCTGTAAATCTATACATTGTACAAAATGACTCTTTTAATTATTCAGTCATTCACGTTTTCAGTGAATTTTAAGTTTTAAGTAACAACACACACACACACACACACACACACATATATATATATATATATATATATATATGTGTGTGTGTGTGTGTGTGTGTGTGTGTGTGTGTGTGTGTGTGTGTGTGCAAAACAATGACAACGAACAGTGCAAAACTAGTTTTTAACTAGCCTAAGCGCTTTCGACTCTAACTGAGTCTTTATCAAAGGCAAACACAAAACAGAGACAAGACAAAACATAAAACAAAAAGCGTTGAAATTACAAAAGTTTATATAACTATTTCTGATGGAATTAATGAAAATATTTTATCTTTCGTCTAGTTGGCTTCAGCTTTACTGATGATGTTGTAAACTAGTTGATATTGACCTACAAATGGAAGAGCCATAGCGCCATCTGTATTTTTTAATGTAAATTGGTGTAACCACAAATTATATCCCGGATATTTCATTGTTTCTATAATGCGAGTCACGACCATAACAATAATAAGGCCAGGAAGAGCAGTAGTAATTGTAGCTGAGTAATGAGCAAAATGAATGAATTATTTAATTGAAAAAGTTATGGCTGTTAACAGATGATGATGTTATTTGCTTGTGGTTGTCCTTTTTCTAGTCATCTTGGTTTAAGCCGCTTGGTTTCAGTATTCTAAGGCGGCGTATCCAGTAAGATTCCTTTTCTTTCCTGGTTTCGGAACTGAAGTTGGGGTTGTGAGCAATTGCATTCAGTGTTACATCGCTGAAAGTTGGGCCAGGGGAAGAGAAGTGTTCTGCAACTGGACTTCTGTCCAGCTTCTTTGTGATCTAATCCACAGATCTGAGTCGCTTTGCATGGATTTTTTCTCCAGTCTGTGCCAATGCGATTAATCGCTGCTTTATTACATCGATGAAAAGAAGTTCCGAAATTTCAAAAAAATTCTTGGACAGCGACTTTTTACAAATTTAACTTGTACATATAATACTTTATATTGACTGTTTCAACACATTTCTTGAGCGGATTGATACAGTAAACATTGTTGGGGTGGGGATACTGTAGAAACATCACGGAGCGGTCGCATCCGACAGATTTATGCATCTTTAAACAAAAGATTTTAATGATTGTGAGTTTACTTGTATGGATGTTGATTCTTTATTTTATTCATTATTGGATTCAAACGTGAACTTTTGGTCTTGGTAAGCTTGCAGCCTAGTTCGGTAACAGACGATGCGTCCAAATTCCAAATGTCACTTAATTTCGATTTGCAATCAACACTCATATATCCCCTATTTCTCCGTCGTTTTCAGACATGATTATGATTGTGCTGAGAGTTAAACTCTCTATTTAAACAATTTTATTACTATATTTAATCAAGAGGTTTTCCAAAAATTGTGTCAGTTTGTCGCAGAGTGTAAAAAGCATACGATACTGAATGAGTGACACAGAATATTGAATAGCAACAATTCATATAAGATCCGTCACTAATAATTTGCAGGATTCATGTGGAAAACTAATTACAAAAAGTTAATACTTGAAGCCTACTTTTTGTTCTTTGCAGTTCGTCTATAAACATTTTTGATGCAAATTACATGGGACTGTCATGTGATCCCTCCATAGAATATGACAGAGATGCAAATTACATTATCAGTCTCAACGTTCACTGGACAAAATACCAAAGACTGTATGTGGATTTTTATTGAGGTCAGATATTAAATATGTAATATTATTTATAAACCTAAGGTCATTGGTTAAACCCTTGATAGCATTAACATATCTATAATAAAGCATATTTGCACTTTTCTCAAATTAAAGTGTTTAAATAGTTACAAAACAAAGTTAATGTGCATATACTGTGACCGTGACAGTGTCATACTAGTATACAGTTTTATCAATAACAAAATGAAAATGCTCTCGTCAAAGAATGTGTTTCACCAAATATGCCACACTGTTAGTTCATTCAGTAAATCAAATGAAAGTATCCAGGTTTGACTGTGAAAAAAAAAAAATTGAAGACTTACAATTTTCTTCCTTGATGGCGTGTTAAGACCTTTGTATACTAACGTACCATATATTCCATTTGACCTTAGAGCAAGGTCACTTTCCCCTGAGCCAACTAATGTACGGTACAGATCTGGTACAAGAAATGTTAATGACCGAAACGAAACATAAACATTAATAGAGGAATGCGTTTGATTTAGTATATATATATATATATATATATATATATATATATATATATATATATATATATGTGTGTGTGTGTGTGTGTGTGTGGAATATAAAATGTGTATATGTTTATGACCAAGTGAAACAAATCTCAGGGGAAATTTGACGAATGTATGTTTAATCACAGTTTATTGTTACATTGTTTTGTTGCTGGTAAGGAAGACATTAAATGTAGCTGAGGATATCTCATATGACCTTGTCTTTACTAAAATGAAAGAAGAACAGGAATGGGTGCCTGCATCAAAGATGGATGTTGCATACATACATACATACATACATACATACATACATACATACATACATACATACATACATACATACATACATACATACATACATACATACATACATACACACACACACACATCCATCCATCCATCCATCCATCCATCCATCCATACATACATACATACATACATACATACATACATACATACATACATACATACATACATACATACATACATACATAGAGGTAAAATTAAATATTATTTATACCTTGGAGACAGATGCTTCTGTATCACTGATGGTTGAACGATACAAAAGTGACAACATGGAATTTTTAAAGCAAATGAATCAAAATGTTTTCTGAATCCAGTAACACTTTTGTTTAAAGAATCTAAAATATTTTCTAGATCGTTAGTTTCCCTTCAAAACAAAGCACCAAAAGAAAAGAATTTGTTCGACAAACCTGTAACCGCAAACTTTCAGAGAGTATTCGTTTCCAAAGAAATCACGGTACACATTGATTGTATGAATCAGAGTACACATTAATTGCATAAATCACAGTACACATTGATTGGATAAATCACAGTACACATTGTTTGTATAAATACCATTACACATTGATTATATAAATCACAGTACACATTTATTGTTAAATCACACTACACACTGATTGTATAAATCACAGTACACAGTGATTGTATAAATCACGGTACACATTGATTTTATAAATCAAGGTACACGTTGATTTGTATAAATCACAGTACACATTGATTGTATAAATCACGGTACACATTGATTGTATAATTCACAGTACACATTGATTGTATAAATCACAGTACACATTGATTTTATAAATCATAGTGCACATTGATTGTATAAATCACGGTACACATTGATTTTATAAATCATAGTGCACATTGATTGTATAAATCACGGTACACATTGATTGTATAAATCATAGTGCACATAGATTGTATAAATCATAGTGCACATTGATTGTATAAATCACGGTAGACATTGATTGTATAAATCACGGTACACATTGATTGTATAAATCACGGTAGACATCGATTGTATAAATCACGGTACACATTGATTGTATAATTCACGGTACACATTGATTGTATAAATCACGGTACACATTGATTGTATAAATCACGGTACACATTGATTGCATAAATCACGGTACACATTGATTGTATAAATCACGGTACACATTGATTGCATAAATCACGGTACACATTGATTGTATAAATCACGGTACACTTTGATTGTATAAATCACAGTACACATATTGATTGTATAAATCACGGTACACATTGATTGTATAAATCACGGTACACATTGATTGTATAAATCATAGTGCACATTGATTGCATAAATCACGGTCCACATTGATTGCATAATTCACAGTACACATTGATTGTATAAATCACGGTACACATTGATTGTATAAATCATAGTGCACATTGATTGTATAATTCACGGTACACATTGATTGTATAAATCACGGTACACATTGATTGTATAAATCATAGTGCACATTGATTGTATAAATCAGAAGGAAGATCTATAGAGTACATTTTTTTTCTTTCTTTTTATCAATCTATTTATCTTGCGTTTTTTCTTTCTTACCTGCTACTACAACATGCATCATAATCATTTATGGATGCATCTAAGACGTTCCTCAAATATGGGAATGTTGCGATACTTAGACAAAGAAGGGAATCGTGAGGAATACCTTTTTAATCGCATTATCTTTACGACTCGTTGGGAGTTGTCTGCAAATTTTCCTCTACAACTCTTCTTAAGAAAAAAACACTAATGGCTTACTATGCAATCAAAGAAACAGCTTTCTTCGCGCTTTGTCTGAATTGGTGATCATATGGTGTAAAACAAGTATATTATTTATCGTTCTCTTTCTCAACCGATTATACTGTAATCTTTTTTGTAATAACACCTGTCCCTTGCCATCACTACCTGGAAAAACCTGTCCGTTCCATTTCCATTTTTATCTTACCACTCATCCACTGTTATATACCTGCCGACCTAAAGCTAATTTAGGATCCAAAAGAACAAGAACAGTTATATAGTGCTGTCAATATGTCAGCACGACTGATTGGCCAAGATTATGGTATGTGGCGCAACGGTAACCCAAGCACACGGTATGCTTATCCATCAACCATGCTCCCTGAGTGATAAGTGTGCTATCCTGAAATTCGGGCAAGGTAAAATGAAGGTCCGTTCGGTACCAGAGGCCAATTTCCTCTTCTTTGAAACTATTTGTTTTGTTTTATCAAAATCAAATTTGTATTCAGAAAACATTGGTACAATGTGGTTCATGGTGGAGAAGACAAATGAATTTGTAAGGAAATCACATGTGCTGAAAGGGTGAAAAAGGTCGAAGCTCGCACAGTTGATGTACAATTGAGCAGCTTACCACGGATATTTTCTGCTCAGTCACACACACACACACAAAATTAAAAGATGCATTTTATGCAAAGCGTGGACTGCAATAAATATAGGTCATTAAATAAAGGTCTTTTAAATATTATTCTTGAGGGCGGAAATGAGAAAATCACTCGAACTCAGGCTCATATCTTCAAAGTCTCATACGAATTAAATACTACTACTGTGGTGATCTTGTATCTAATTGGTTGAGTTTGTTACCACTCTAGAAGCCATATTTTAAATCCTATTTTGATAACAAATTGGAGTATAATCCTAGAACATCAAGATCTGAGAAGAGTTTGACAATAAGTGAGATCCACGGATAATAATGGGGTCATCTTGTATCTGATTGGCTGAGCATGTTACCTCTCTGGAGGTCATATTTCTGATCCGATTTTGATAAAACTTGGAATACCAATTATATCATTAATATCTCACGCGAATTCCATAATGAGCGAGATCTATACATCTGAATGAGGAGATAATGCGTCTGACTGGCTTAGCTTGTTACAGTCTTGAGACTATTTCTGATCCGATTATGATCAAACTTGATAAATAGGCTTATATCATCAAGGGATCCAGTGAGTTGTATTATGAACTAGATCAAAGTGTATAAATGAGGTAATCTTGCATCTTATTGGCTGAGCCTCTTACCACCTGTGATAAGTTATTTCTGGCCCTTTCTTGGTCAAACTTTGTAATTAGACTAAGACTATCAAGGCATTGGATGAGCTTTATTATGAGCGAGACCTATGCATATTAATGAGGTGACCTTGCATCTGAATGACCGAGTTTGTTTCCAGTCTAGAGACTATAGTTTGGGTGGGATTTTAATCAAACTTGGTGAATTGGTTTATATCGTAATAAACCTAGGGTATGTGCTATTTATATTTACGTCTCCGTTTATAGTTTTGTTATATTTTAGTGATTATTTGTTGATTATGGGGAGTCGATGTTGGGAAGATATTTCTCAGACTGAGAAATTAGCCAATTTCTAGAAGCAGCCGTTATAATATAAAGTATTAACGAGAGTTTATGATAGCATTGATTAGTTTCGTAAAATGGACCCTCCCTAATTTCTTAACACAGGGAAATATCCGGATATTGTATGTGTTTAGTAATTTGAGATAGGATAATTCTTGGTATTAGGTGCTTGGATCGTGTTTTGCATTGCATGGCGTGAAGTACTAATATTCGGCTTGGAAAAACTTACTGATGAATCATACAAACGTGAAACAAGAAAAACCACCCAAGTGTGAAATTAGAGTTTTGCGACGTGTGGTCATTAAGTGATTAGAGGAAAATTATTTGTAGTATTTGCGCGTTTAAGAACCCTTCAGTTGACAACGACCTGTTGTCTTGATGTTCTTGGAAATAGGGGAAACATGGACTATCAAGCCACGCTTACGCAGGTGTTTGATTCGCTTGGTATGAGACCCCTTGCGTGTAACAATATCATTACGTTTTGCGGATAAGTATAACATTCATGTGGCAGAAAGCTTACTGCGTGAAAACTTCAATGTGGTTGAAAACTGCGTGGAAACATCAATGTGGCTGGAAAAAGGGTGAAACTTCAATGCGGCAGACAACTGCGTGGAAGCTTCAAAGTGGCAGGAAACTGCGTAGTAATTTCATTGTGGCAGACTGCGTTGAAACTTCATTCTGGCAAATTACTGAGTGGAAACATAAATGAGACAGAAAACCGACTGCGTGGAATAATTACGGGGGCAAAAACTGCATGGAAAAATCATTGTTGCAGAAAATTGTGTGGAAACATCGATGTAGAAGAAAACTGCGCGGAAACATTAATGTGGCTGAAATTAACTGCGTTGAAACATCAATGTTGCACAAAACTGCGTATAAACTTCGCTAAATAAAATAAAATAAAGCGTCGAAACATCAATGTGGCAGACAACTGCGTGGAATCTTCGAAGTGGCAGAAAACTGCGAGTAAACTTCAATATTGCATAAAACTGCCAGCAAACATCAATGAGGCAGAAAACTACACGAAAACTTCAATGTGGCAGAAAAATACGTGGAAACTTCAATGTGTTTCACGATTAGCCTGTGTGGTTCTCAATGAACTTATTCGCAAAATGGCGGAGAATGACGAAAACCATGCCCCAAAATGATATCACCTGAGCGAATTAACACATAAAGCATGGCAGTGTTGTAAAGCGTATATTGTAAAGTGTCAGAGTGATGTTGGGTGCCAATATTGGGCTCCGTTCCACAAATACTTCTCCATTTTTGGATAAGTCCAAGAAAGAATAAATAAATAATAAATAAAATAACAACAACAACAACTTCCAATTGTACCATAATAACAACTGAAAAAAGCTTCAAAAGTGAATGTTCATACCTTCGGAATCTACCTCATCAATCATTTCCTGTATCTCGGTTTCCGTAGGGTTGTTCCCGAGTACCCTCAGGACAGCTCCCAGTTTCTGGGTAGATATCAACCCGTCGTTGTCCTTGTCGTACATGTTAAACGCTTCCTTGAATTCTAGATAAAGTGATGATACTGATAATATGTCATATTTAAATAAAAATAAACCCCGTACCTTTTAATTAGAGTATTTTGAATTGAGATTGACATCATTATTCTCGAGGTACTTCATAAATCATATTGCAATTCTTTCATTTGCAGAAGACGCCCCTCAGAATCTCTTGCCACATGTCAAACCTCTTGAAATTCGTAAAGAAAGTGTAAGGTGAAAGTTTGAAGATCATACTCATAATTTTCCCAATAGAGGATCCGAGGATCAGTATCTTATATGATGTATTGTTACTGTAATTATAATAATTGCTGAATATGTACACATGTAGCTTATATACATTTCATCGTAGTAATACAAACTAAAATCTTAACAATTCCACAAAGTTATATCGCAATAACCTCGAGAAAAAATAGCTGGTATATTAGATAAAGTGCCATGAATGCATTGTTCCTAAAAATATATTCCTTGAGAAAATTCAGTCAACAGTTATAGTTTGTAATGGTCCAACCTCTCAAATTTTATATTTATAAAAATCAAATCAGTTCAAACGAATGGTAATGATATACAACTATTGCTTCATTTCGAATGCCCCATGCTGTAAAAAAGCGTAAAGAATCTCCTTACCTCTTATTTTATCATCTGTAAGCTGGCTGAGCTGAAAAAATAAACAGGAATGCACAAAAACTAACACAAGATTTCAGAAGTAACGTGTTACATATTTTGCTGATGGCAATTAAATACTAATTCCTTAAGAATCAGAAAACCGGTTTAGATCGCTCGTTTATATTTCATGCTGACAATATACTCCGGATGTCATAGAGGAAACGATAAAACTATAGAAGACGAACACACACCAGGATGCATACATGGTGATCGCGTCATAATCTTGAAACATCCATAGTTTTGTTATTTAAATTCTGTATACATCATTTTTACCTGGTTTTCATATTATATCTTAGGCTTTTCTAATTATTTTCATTGAAATCATTATCCGTTATTGTTCGGGTTATCCTCCAACACAAAAGCGTCGATGAAACACTGATCTGAAGTTGTTCGAGTGTCTGGAAAACATTGCCACCAGTTTCACTGTGTTTAGCAAGTAATATATGAGAGCTAAACTGTATTTATATGGCTTAATCTTGTAATACGTCAGAAACGACTATTTCTGTCAATTATAACGCAAGGTAGGTTCACCAAAATCACGGAAGACACCTATTTCCAAGGGAAGTAAATCTATCGGGTACTTAAGCATATCTGTACCTCGACAAAATTCCATTACTAAAGGTATGCAATCAAAGCAACTCACGGACATCGGTGTTTATAGAAATATACAAATGTTCATACACGGACATCAGTGTTTATAGAAATATACAAATGTTCATACATACACGGACATCGGTGTTTATAGAAATATACAAATGTTCATACAACTCACGGACATCGGTGTTTATAGAAATATAGAAATGTTCATACATACGTGGACATCGGTGTTTATAGAAATATACAAATGTTCATACATGGACATCGGTGTTTATTGAAATATACAAATGTTCATACACGGACATCGGTGTTTATAGAAATATACAAATGTTCATACATTTTTAATGCACATCTTCATGGTATGGTACATACCTCTGCCAAATTCTATTACTGGGGGTAGGCGAGCAGTAGGCACATAGAAACATGCCAAGACCGACACAAACACTTAATGATTAATAACTGACTGGACTATAATGTCAATAACCTCGGTCCTATTCACGAGGTCTAAGGCAAGAGCACATACAAACAAACGTGTGTATATACATATACATATACATATACATACATATATATATATATATATATATATATATATATATATATATATATATATATATATATATATATATATATATACACACACACACACTGAGTTATTAAAATACTAATGTCTTGAACAGTGGTAAACATACTATCAAAACATTAAAAATCATTTTGTCATAACATAAACGAGATTCAAAAGGGTTCGCAGTACACTTGGTGTCTTATATAAAGATTTACAAGTAATGTTAGCTGCATTCCCAACTAGACATTCTGGGAGAAAAAGAACGTGTAGTTGTTTTTGTTTATAGATAGAACGTTAGATTGCCTCACGAGACTTTCTACAAAAAAACAAAAAAGAATGTAGGGTGCTTTTGCTTATAGACAGAACGTAAGATAAGGTTTGCTGAGATCTTGGTATTACGATTGAATGGACTAACATCTTTTTTCAGTTAAACCTCAATTGCAAAAGACTACAGCAAATAATTAGAGCGTTCGGGATGCGAAAACTGTTAGTGAGTAATACTAAAATTGTCATTATGTCTAAAAAGTCTTTGAATATATTCAATATATTTATGAAATTTACCTATAAATATTTTGCAAATGAGAAATGGTGGCAAACGATTTTTCTCAGAAATTTCCACAGAATTAGAAAGGTAGCAGTTTTCCTTTTAGTTAGTAGTAATGGTAGTTTCTGATTGATAGAGTTGCATTGCTATATTTGATTGATACTTCATAAACTTCTTCACCGTAAACTTGTTACCATATTACATCCTGAAATCCATTCCTATAATTTCTAGATAGCAATTATATTCTGAATTAAATTTACTGTTTTGTTCTGCTCCGCTTTGTTTCGTTCTGGTTGATATTAAAGTATATAAGTTCGACAATTCATATATCAACATGGTAAATTCCAATTAGCTGCCACAATATATAGTCATAGATCTAATGGCACTCTAACAATGGTGGTAATGTTTGTTTTGTTATTCAGACAAAACGGAAAGTCGAGCTCTTTACTCATTTATTCTACTGGACGAAAATGAAACTAGTTATAACACCCAGAACTGAATGCTATCAGTATCAACTCAAAATGCACAGCTATTATGTCATGGGGATAAGAGGTCACTGGTATTTGGACGATGATCTAGCCCTCAAAGACTGGTCAAGATACAAACACTAAGCAAAATATAATCGATGAAAAATGCAAAACTTTCAAATGAAATTGTATTAACACTGAAATATTTTAGAGCAAGTGATTGATTATCATCCGGCAGCTGTTTTATGCAAATTCACAGAAAATATTCTTCACATTTTAAAACAATATAAATTCTTTGTAAAAATGCCATATTAAAAAAAATAATAATAAAAAACTTAATTTAACAGAAGTTTAAATGAGCACAGATTTTACGGCGGTAACAGTTAAGATTTGTATCTATTTTCCAATGACACTGAACCGTATTTGAAGATCATCATTCGAAACATTCGGCAATTTGGTTCTGTGAAAGTACAACTAGACGTACCGATAGACCTACCCAGGAGTGAGACTGAGTATAATATTGGTTTTTCTTTCTTATTGACACCAGAATCATAACGGTGCCAGGGTTAGGAGTCTTGGAATCATTGTGTCCTTATATGCAAGGTGGATGATCAATATACAATTTGAAAGTTACAGTATTTGATGTGTCATAATGAGTTTACACGTATAGAACCTTGCTAATATTAGATTGTTTACTACATATTGGGCTATAGTTATTTGATACATATTGGACTATAGTAATTTGATACATATTGGACTATAGTAATTTGATACATATTGGACTATAGTAATTTGATACATATTGGACTATAGTAATTTGATACATATTGGACTATAGTAATTTGATACATATTGGGGCATACAGTTTCTATTAACTTGTCACATACATCTTCGTAAGTTTATATCTTTTCTTACAAATGCCGATTAATTTTAATAAAACCCATTTAGAAAATGCATGGGCTCTATTATTAATTAAAAAAAAGAAACATAGCAGGAGAAAGAAAAGAAGAAAAGAAATAGAGATAGAAAGTGGAAACAGATGTGGGCATGCATATATGTACAAAAGAGCACGCATACGTCTTGTTCATAATGATTCAAGTGTAATACAGTTTTGTTTGAACCTGATCTAGGTAACAGTTACACAATAATACGTGGCAAGTATCATGTGTCATATAATGTGGAATGTAAGGAATAAATAGTTCTACACGTGAAAATTAACATGCGTTTTTTCCTCACATATCAACAGACTGTGTATATATGATTATTCATCAATTGTTTACATAATAACCATTTACATATCAACAGACTGTGTATATATGATTATTCAATCAATTGTTTACATAATAACCATTTACATATCAACAGACTGTGTATATATGATTATTCAATCAATTGTTTACATAATAACCATTTACATATCAACAGACTGTGTATATATGATTATTCAATCAATTGTTTACATAATAACCATTTACATATCAACAGACTGTGTATATATGATTATTCAATCAATTGTTTACATAAAAACCATTTACATATCAACAGACTGTGTATATATGATTATTCAATCAATTGTTTACATAATAACCATTTACACATCAACAGACTGTGTATATATGATTATTCAATCAATTGTTTACATAATAACCATTTACATATCAACAGACTGTGTATATATGATTATTCAATCAATTGTTTACATAAAAACCATTTACACATCAACAGACTGTGTATATATGATTATTCAATCAATTGTTTACATAAAAACCATTTACACATCAACAGACTGTGTATATATGATTATTCAATCAATTGTTTACATAAAAACCATTTACTATCAGCTTTTCCACATTCACCATTTCTGTATACATTGTATTTTTTACATTAAAATAAAATTTAAAGAGCTTTTTAAAATCTGACAAATTAGGTCTGTTCTTATAATATCTATATTTATAAATAAATTGGTATGTTAAGAGGATAAGAAAATTTGTTACATCATCAGCCTGAGTTCTCTCTTTGATTCCAAATATTACATTTTTCTTGGAGAAAATAAAATTGTTGGTATGGCTGCAGTTGTTCTTTATCTTTTGTAACATAGCATTTAGAAATTCCTGTGATATCTGACAATTCCAGAACAGATGGGACATTGTTTCATCATGTAAGATACACAGATAACAAAGATCATTTGTGACAATTTAGACTGTTTTAAGTAAAGTATTTGTAGCCAAGATCCTACGTAAAATCTTGAATTCCATCTATTTAAGGTTTGGACATTTTGTGGTTTTTTATGGAAGTATAAACTATGTATGCCAATCTTTTTCTTCTATATTAATGGACCATGCATTCCATTTCCTTACAGAAGTTTGTTTTTTTACATCATTTTCAATTAATTGTACATACAAACCTTTACATCCTTTTATAATTTGGGTGATAATGTCTGCCAAAACATTTATAACATGTTGCTGTAAACAACAATCCCAAATGAAGGTACCTTATATACTCGCGTATAAACTGGGTCCAATTGCAAACAACATAGACCCTGATCTGCCGTCGCATAATGCGCCGGCAGATCAGGGTCTATGTTGTTTGTTCTACTGATTAGTCCTTACAAACTGCATAGATCCATATCTGTCGGCACATTATGCGACGGCAGATTTGGGTCTATGCAGTTTTCAGTTGGCATCGGATTATATACGCGAGTATACAATTTAATTTTTTTAAAATAATATTTTATAGCCTTAGTATGCTTTGAAAGTCAAGAAAGTTAAATCCAAGGAAGAATAAACTTTTGAAGTTGTCAAAACATATCCATTATCCAGTAACCATCTTCATTAATAAAATCAGTTACATATATGATGCATTTCTGAAATCATATTTTGTTAAAAACACTCTTACCTTTTATTTTTATGCTAAAATTAAAACCATACAGAAGTTTGCAAAAAGTATTCGGGTGAAATAACTTGGATGACTTTAGTAATTCTGAGCGAGCGCCAAAACATCTATCTAAAATGGATTAAGATTCTTTATCATTGACTGAACAAAATCTGTTAAAAAAAACAAAAGGAGAAATGATAAATATTTGAACTGAAAGTTTCAATAGATTCTTTTTTTCCATTTTGATTTCCCAGACAACATTCTCCTAAGCCATGAGCATAGGACACACTCTGTATCAAAACTACACTTCTCGTATACAACAACTGATCGGATGTTGATTAACGAAGAACTGAAATGCAGTTAATGCTATGTATTTCTGTTCTAATTGCAAAGTATTTCTGTTCTTAATGCTATGTATTTCTGTTCTAATTGCTATGTATTTCTGTTCTTAATGCTATGTATTTCTGTTCTTAATGCTATGTATTTCTGTTCTTAATGCTATGTATTTCTGTTCTAATTGCTATGTATTTCTGTTCTTAATGCTATGTATTTCTGTGCTAATTGCTATGTATTTCTGTTCTTAATGCTATGTATTTCTGTTCTTAATGCTATGTATTTCTGTTCTAATTGCTATGTATTTCTGTTTCCTAATGCTATGTATTTCTGTTCTTAATGCTATGTATTTCTGTTCTAATTGCTATGTATTTCTGTTCTAATTGCTATGTATTTCTGTTCTAATTGCTATGTATTTCTGTTCTTAATGCTATGTATTTCTGTTCTAATTGCTATGTATTTCTGTTCTTAATGCTATGTATTTCTGTTCTAATTGCTATGCATTTCTGTTCTAATTGCTATGTACTTCTGTTCTTAATGCTATGTATTTCTGTTCTTAATGCTATGTATTTCTGTTCTAATTGCTATGTATTTCTGTTCTTAATGCTATGTATTTCTGTTCTAATTGCTATGTATTTCTGTTCTTAATGCTATGTATTTCTGTTCTTAAAGCTATGTATTTCTGTTCTAATTGCTATGTATTTCTGTACTTAATGCTATGTATTTCTGTTCTTAATGCTATGTAGTTCTGTTCTAATTGCTATGTATTTCTGTTCTAATTGCTATGTATTTCTGTTCTAATTGCTATGTATTTCTGTTCTTAATTCTATGTATTTCTGTTCTTAATGCTATGTATTTCTGTTCTAATTGCTATGTATTTCTGTTCTTAATGCTATGTATTTCTGTTCTAATTGCTATGTATTTCTGTTCTAATTGCTATGTATTTCTGTTCTTAATGCTATGTATTTCTGTTCTTAATGCTATGTATTTCTGTTCTAATTGCTATGTATTTCTGTTCTAATTGCTATGTATTTCTGTTCTTAATGCTATGTATTTCTGTTCTTAATGCTATGTATTTCTGTTCTTAATGCTATGTATTTCTGTTCTAATTGCTATGTATTTCTGTTTTTAATGCTATGTATTTCTGTTCTTAATGCTATGTATTTCTGTTCTTAATGCTATGTATTTCTGTTCTTAATGCTATGTATTTCTGTTCTAATTGCTCTGTATTTCTGTTCTAATTGCTATGTATTTCTGTTCTTAATGCTATGTATTTCTGTTCTTAATGCTATGTATTTCTGTTCTAATTGCTATGTATTTCTGTTCTTAATGCTATGTATTTCTGTTCTAATTGCTATGTATTTCTGTTCCTAATGCTATGTATTTCTGTTCTTAATGCTATGTATTTCTGTTCTAATTGCTTTGTATTTCTGTTCTAATTGCTATGTATTTCTGTTCTTAATGCTAGGTATTTCTGTTTTTAATGCTATGTATTTCTGTTCTTAATGTTATGTATTTCTGTTCTAATTGCTATGTATTTCTGTTCTTAATGCTATGTATTTCTGTTCTTAATGCTATGTATTTCTGTTCTAATTGCTATGTATTTCTGTTCTTAATTCTATGTATTTCTGTTCTAATTGCTATGTATTTCTGTTCTTAATGCTATGTATTTTTTGTTCTAATTGCTATGTATTTCTGTTCTTAATGCTATGTATTTCTGTTCTTAATGCTATGTATTTCTGTTCTAATTGCTATGTATTTCTGTTCTTAATGCTATGTATTTCTGTTCTAATTGCTATGTATTTCTGTTCTTAATGCTATGTATTTCTGTTCTTAATGCTATGTATTTCTGTTCTAATTGCTATGTATTTCTGTTCTTAATGCTATGTATTTCTGTTCTTAATGCTATGTATTTCTGTTCTTAATACTATGTATTTCTGTTCTAATTGCTATGTATTTCTGTTCTTAATGCTATGTATTTCTGTTCTAATTGCTATGTATTTCTGTTCTTAATGCTATGTATTTCTGTTCTAATTGCTATGTATTTCTGTTCTAATTGCTATGTATTTCTGTTCTTAATGCTATGTATTTCTGTTCTAATTGCTATGTATTTCTGTTCTTAATGCTATGTATTTCTGTTCTTAATGCTATGTATTTCTGTTCTAATTGCTATGTATTTCTGTTCTTAATGCTATGTATTTCTGTTCTTAATGCTATGTATTTCTGTTCCTAATGCTATGTATTTTTGTTCTTAATGCTATGTATTTCTGTTCTTAAGACTCTAACAATCATCAGAAAAAAAACATTTTCTGATCTTAATCCTGTAAATAACCAAACACCATGCTTTAAGAAACAATTATACAAAAATAATTGCATATTAAGCTGTCAAATGGCATTCTTATATAAGAATGTTGTATTAAATATTTGAATTATATTTTGCGCATACTGCATGAAACAGCCAACTGTTTATTAACCTCTCTCTCTCTCTCTCTCTCTCTCTCTCTCTCTCTCTCTCTCTCTCTCTCTCTCTCTCTCTCAGTATTTGTATGTAGATAAGATGCTGTTCTGGACAAAAGAAGTGTGTCGACGTATGGTATTCCATATTTTTCGTATCACAGAAAGAAAGCAAATGCGGAAGATCAAGGTAAATTACCAGCTTCAATCTCTCAGGATTTCTTCTTTGATATCTTGTTTTAATGCTCGCGTCTCTATTATCCTGATAAGTACCTCTCACCATTGAACAGTAGGATTCTAAAATCATTAGACACTGTCAGGATGGGATTCCAGTGAAAGTAACAGATGAGTTCTATCACTTGTCTAATACTATCATATCGGACTCAAACTGACAATAACTTCGCAAGCATAAATTAGCTAAAGAAATCGCCCACACATATACATGAACCCTTAAACCCAACCTTCTAGCAAAGTTTTCAGATAAATCGGACATATTTTAGAGTACACCGTACAATTACGGCTTAAAAAGGTATATTTGGGTCAATTGTTATAGAACGCTGCACACCAGAAATGTTTCAAACAATCAAATAGCAACTGAATCAATTTTACATAGAATTTGTTGCGAGCCATGGCTGAGACCAACAGCTGAAATTTCTGTAAGCAATAATGTAAAACTGACACAGGGTCTCGAAAGCAAGTTTTAAAGAAATAACAAATTGCTTTGGACGGGTGATACGCACCAATACGTGAACAATTTTCAGCCTTATTGTTGCTGTCAATAGAATGAGTGTGATTCGGCAATTTATGGAAGTCATACATTCAATAACCTGCCTTTAGATTCAGAACGGTTAATACTGCAAGAAAATTTTTATTACCGAGATCGAAATAAATGTTACTGAGTGTCACGAAGCTTCAAACTAATTCTTCATTTTTTTATGAAATCTTCCAGGTCAAGACCTAAAGTCGTCGTCGAAATGTAGACATCACAACACTGTGGAAAGTAATATTTTATAATTTCTTATCAAAGTAAACAAAATGATGGGTGTTTACAAGGTCTTTAAATATATATAGACGACAATAGTAGACTCAAATTTATAGCTGTTATGCCAAATGTTAGATCTGGTTTTGCGATGGGGCATTGGTCGTCCTGACTGTTTTGAACTTGTGTACAGAGCCAGATTAAGACCTTTAGAGTCCCTAAGCATTGACAAGATTATGGTGCCCCCGCCCCCCCCCCCCATGTAATTAAAAGTAAAAACAATACTAACCGTAATTTCTCTCTTTTTTTTTTTTTTTTTTTTTGGTGCCCCTGCTTTGCTGGTGCCCTAAGCACATGCTTAGTCTGCCTATTGGGTAATCCAGCACTGCTTGTGTACACAAGCTACGAACTTGCCCTCTTCAACAAATTTGGAATTTAAGATCTTGTATCTTCTGCTCTACAAGGACGTCGAAGTAAAAAATATATAGACAGCATTGCAAATAAATTATTTTATCGGGATAATAGCTTACTTACGCTACAACTCCATCCTACCTAATCACTGAAGATAAATGTGGCAAAATTAACCTAATTAAAAATGCAAAAATTATATAAATTGTTTTGATATTGAAACCTTTACCGATAACTAACTGATCGATAACCAAAAGTTACATAGTTCAATATTTTAGATATTCATTGGTTCTTTTGTATCAGAATGATTTAAAATAGTTTATTTTTCATAATGACTGGTTAATTTTTTTTAATGTTTACCTAAGATTCATGCTTGTTTGTGTTAGATGTGAAAAAGAAACTTAAAATATACGTGCATCACTACGTGGTCATGCTAAAAACATATACCATTCTGAATATTACGGGGCAACGCGTGTCCGAGTGATCTAGGGAGCCGCGGTGGCTCAATGGTTAGCGTGCCGGACTCACGACCCAAAGGGCGCGGGTTGGAATCCTACCTGGGCCAGCAACTGTGGTGTGTCCTTGGGCAAGGCACTTTATTCCAACTGGCTCGGCACCAAATAACCCACTTGTGTTGCTGTGCCGTAAAACACCAAACCAAACCAAAACCAAAACCGAGTGGTCTAAGGCGCTCGCATTTACACATAACTCACATATCACCTCTGTCCGCGTGGGTTCGAATCTCGGCTGGGTCAACGTGGGTATGTGAGAAAGCTTGCCAGTAGCTTCCCGTGGGTTGGTTGTTCTTCCCGGGTTCTTTCTTCACCACAATATATTGGCCGCCATGTATAGTCTATCCTGCGCTCAAAAATGGCGTTAACCCACAAAACCAACCAAAGCAAATATCACACCAAGTCACATATCACATTCTGAACACGATCATAAATTACAAAGAACTGACGCATTTTATGGAAGAAAAAAAAATCCACACCTTTCTGATATGTGGACAACAACATTCGCCTAGGTGAAAAAAAAAAAAACAAAAAACAAATTGCAGGATCGCAAAAAGGACTAAATCAATATTTGTTTCCTCCCCGCCACTCCTACTCACTACTTATATATGTGTTTGCTTCGTGATTTTGCATCTTTTTTAATCTATGAGCATGCAATAGATCTGCTTTGACAAAAATTAAGTAAAAGGACATGTGCACATTTACATTTTTAGTTTTATAAACAAAATAAAAGTGTACGATCCACTTTTTCTTATATAAAATCCTATTTATAATATCAAACTCTCACTTTAATCCTGACAACCACACGAATCTCTCACCCTTGGCAAATGATCAAGCTGGAATTTCTATGACAGACCGAATGACATTCCTTACTTTTCTATAACTATTTTTATATACAAAATCCCTGCAAACCTGTTCAAGGTAACACGACACTAATTAAGTTCCTTTAATTTTTTTAAATAAAATCCAGTGCATTAGTTATAAGTTCAAATGCACAAAAGACAATTATACTTACATTAGGACTAACATGGACATAACATATCCAACATTCAGTATAGGTTATGTTGTATTTCCTGGAAATATATACAAACACAGTAAAGAAAAGTTACTTAACTGTTGCCAATAATTTTAGTAGCCCTTCTCAAAGTAATTTCCTTTTGAATTGATGCACTTCTTTCATCGTTTGTCCCATGTCCTGAACACGTGCAGCAGCCCGTCACGTGACAGCATTCGTAGCGACCCGGTGATTGCATCCCTTAGTGCTTGTCTGCTTTCGTAATGGTTTCCCCGTAACGAATCTTTAAATTGTGAAAAACCCAGAAGTGGCAAGGAGCTAAATCTGGGCTGTATTGTGGGTGATTTAAAGTTTCAACGCCAATTTTTTGTAAGGTCTGCATTACAAACTTGCTTCTGTGCACTTGGGCTTTATCCTGGTACAAAATGGAGCCATCCCGCAGTTGGGTTGGTCTGGACATTGTCTGTGAAAAGCCTCACGTAAGTGGCATATTATTGTCCATTCACTGTGGTGTTCTCTGGTACCATGTAGTTCAAAATGATTCCTTGTGTGTTGAAGACCATAAGGCACATAGCCTTTCTATTAGATCTGGAAAGACATGTTTTATTGGTAATGGCACTTGTGTGCTTCCATACACCTCTTAGTCTCTTACACTTGGGTTTAAAGTAGTATATCCAAGTTCAATCACATGTAATAATCTTATTTAAGAAATAATAACCTTCTGCTTTGTCCCTGTATTATAATTCCCTGCAAATCTTTACCCGTAAACCCATTTGTTATTTATCAAGCGTTCTGGGCACATAACGGGCATAAACCCTATGCATTTATCAAGCGTTCTGGACACACAACGGACATAAACCCTATGCATTCTTAAATCCTTGGTCAGAATTTCCTCTGCACTTCTGTATAAAATATCAAAAATGTCTGCTACTTCTCAGACAGTAAAACGTCTCTCTTCCTTCACATATACTTCCACGAAATCGATTTTTTCGTTGGAAAGAGATGTCCCTGGCCTACCTTTCATATTTAACAGTCTAAATACCATCACTAAAACGTTTCATCCATATACCGATCTCAGGTCCATGAACAGCATCCAAGTCAGCTTTAATCTGTGTAAAGGATTTTCCTAATTTTGCATACAAGTTTATAATCACTCTCTGTTCGAAAACGGACTCACCTGCCATTTTGCCACTGCGTCTACATATATAAAGTCGTTACTAAGTATGTGACGTCATAAACTTAAAAATGACATCACGCCCTAAATTGGGATGTTTTCAACTATAGACGGGCGAATTTTTATGACGCTTGATTGCTTTCTTTAGAAGAATTTGCACTTGTTCTAGAACTTTTCGATCAACCCTCGTATTTCCATTTGAAAGAAAAACCTGCAACTTTTGGTGCAAATGACGATTCTGGAACGGGTCGAAGCATACCTGTATGCTTTGTCATCCTACCCAAGAGTCCTGAGGCTGAACCTAATGAACATGTTATTGTCTGTTTATCCTTTAATGCTGATCTCTATTGAATACAAGTAATATTCGTCACTGGAGAGCAAATCTCCAGGAAAAAACTGCAGTAGGATGCAATAGCAGCTGATTAGCTCAGTTAGTTAAGTGATACCTTTAAAAAGAATTGACCCAAATAGGTGCGGATCCAGAAATATCGTTTAAGGCAAGCGTAAACAAGTAGGCGATGGGTCTGTGGGACGGAACCCCCAATGGCGGCCCAGAAGGCGAAGCCTACAGAAGGTCCTGCATTTTAAGCGTTTACAGGACATCATTTTAACCATCTAGCTGTAAAGAAAACTTAGTCTAGGAAACGTTCCGGTTGCTTAGCTCTCAGATTTAAGAAAGCGCCCCAGCCAAATATGTCTGCACATACTTGGTTCCTGGTATCTTCAGGTAGACGCGTGGATTTCTATGGAAGCACCTGAAGCTATTGTCGAATTATAGATATTTCGTCAATGACGAATGTAGGCCTTGAAAATTACCATCTAGACTCGGGTGTCATCATAGCTGTACGAGCTGGACAAATAAACTTGTAAAAGCGAAGGAACGATAATGACACATGGATCGATATTTTGATCTTCCACCGAATCTCTTCATACAAAAAGGATCCCTTAATAGCATGCGTTTGTCTGTTCTTATTGAAGATGAGCGCATTAGCTATATCCAAATGCAGAAGAAAACCCTCAAAACAACATTACAATATTGCGATTTAATATCATAATCACTTCTAATAGTAACACATTAAAGACGACGAGGAGAAAAATAAGACGAAGAGTCACAATGAATTGCCATTAACAGTAATTGCCATAAATGTTTATTCGGTACACAAATTAGACTATCCATATTTTGTTCTCACAGACTGAACTAGACAATTACGGCCTATCCTCCATATTGTATTCATTATAAATTTGGTTGTCTGGTACCCTACCCTCCTAACTAGATTCATAAATTAGTAAAGAAAGGCAAGGTACAAGACTAATGATACATAGGCACATAACTGACGCACTGGATATTAAAACTGGAAATTCAGAATGATATATATTTGGTCGAACAGAAAATATTGCAGAAATATGCACACGAAAATATTACTATGGCATTTCAGCTGCAAATGCTAAAAGTCAAGAACAATTTGTTAGTTAAAATCCGCATACTTATATGGTTAGCTGAAACATTACGCTGGGTCAATAGCTATCATACGTCAAGTATGTGGATACCAAACCGTTATAGTAATAAGTCAACAATATAATATGCGTTATGTCAGTGTGTATTTATCTATGTTGTCCTACTGAGTCTTTTAGACATTAAAAAGACCATTGATCAAAACTTGGAAGCAAAATAAATCAAACCAGATGTCTGCAGCAAAGCAGTATAATCCCCACACATTTCTCAGTTTTCATTACCTCCACTACCACCTCATCCCCATCCCACCCCCACCTTTATACATATATGCATAAGTGTCCCCCTCCAAGCATTGGTAACAAAGCATGGATTCTAATTCTAAACAGTTGTACACATCTGCGAACCATCCTCGTTTATAAATCAAAATTTGAAGTCTCTATCTAAAATGGTGAAGGAGGAGTTGCGTAAATTGCTCACGCAGGAACGCACGCACGCACTTCCGGACGGGCAGAATAACATAATCCCCACCTTTTCTTTAAAAAGCGTGGGAAAATGAACTCAGAGCTCTTAAAAATTTAAAAATGAATGTGTGAAAATGATCGTAAAATACCATGTTATTAGAACTGTTTTAAATGACTAAAAACAGCCACAATACAATATCTTTCAATACTTTCTCACTCCGGTATCGCATCCTTCCTTTTTTCGTCTAATGCTCTGTTTAGGCTCGTGAATAATGGTTTAGTGAAAAGCGTTCACGTGACACATCCGGGACCGATGCTGATGTCAGAGTTTATTAGCGCTTAGAAACTGTGTATATAGTCCCGAAACATTATCCAAGAAAACTCAACGTTTGAGGTTTTATAGAAGAAAAAAAAAATCGGTCAGGTAGATGAATTTAACAAAATTACAATTATACACGATTTCCTTATTTCAAAGGTTTGCCGGAATATTCGGACGAGAGTTTCGACCCTAATGTTTCAACTTTAGGTTCAAAATCGTCTCTTGTGGCCGAAACAAATCTGGACTTAACAAACCATATAAAATCCATAAATATCATGCTATCGAAAGAAACAATGCATGATATTTTACATACATGCTATCCCTGTTTTCTGTTTCCGGTAGGTGAATGTATTAACTCGGGTTAATTGTTTAGCCTGCTGTGAAATTCTTGAATCTTGCAGTCGAGGAATTTCTCAAAATTTTCTAATAATTTTGAAAGCTATTAATAAACTTGTATTTTCGATGCATATATTATCTTGCAACAGACCTGACAGTCTAAAAGGATCTTAATCATCATCAAAGAGAAAGGTCTGAAGTAGAAATAACACCAAACAAATCATGTCTTCGAATAAACGCAAACATCGAAATAGCAGTTTCTGATTGGTTGAATACCAGTGGTGAAATACTAGTAAAATTATAGATGCACATCAAGAAACACGCTCTGGAGTTCATTTAGTCTTTGTTATAATGTGATTTCGGTAAATCACATCCCATTATACACACAGTTGGATACATAACACCAAATGCACAGATGGCAACAATTAATCTATCCAACATTTGCCAAATTCTTATCAGCAAAACATCCTCATACAAATGAAGACCGATTGCGCGGATGTATAATTATTAGAACCATAACCTAGGACATAAACACAGACAAGATAAAGCCCTAATTTAAGTCAAACAAGAATGTATTTCCATTACAAACATGTAATTTGTGTCAATATGAAATTGCTGATGATATATCCTTAACATTAAATGTGATCTATAATTACAAATTACATTAATATATCAGAGAGGGAGAGAGAGAGAGAGAGACAGAGAGACAGAGAATGTGTCGGCCAATATTTTCAGTAATACACGGCCCAATAGTCAGTTATATATATATATATATATATATATATATATATATATATATATATATATATATATATATATAATCTTTTGTTTCTATCAAGCCCCCTGCCTCTCTACATCCCTGCCTCTCTACATCAAGCCCCGGTCTCTCTACATCAATCCCTTGGACTCTCTACATCAAGACCTTAGCCTCTCTACATCAAGCCCCGGTCTCTCTACATGAAGCCCCGGTCTTTCTACATCAAGCGCCCGACCTCTCTACATCAAGCCCCGGTCGCTCTAGATCAAACCCTTGGCCTTTCTACATCAAACCCCTGGCCTCTCTACATCAAGCCCCGGTCTCGCTACATCAAACCCCGGTCTCTCTTTATCAAGCCCCTGTCTCTCTATATCAAGCCCCGGTCTTTCTACATCAAGCCCCGATCTCTCCACATCAAGCCCTTGGCCTCTCTACATCAAGCTCCTGTCTCTATACATCAAGCCCCTGTTTCTCTACATCAAGCCCCTGCCTCTACAGCAAGTCCCGGTCTCTCGATATCAAGCCCCGGTCTCTCTACATCAAGCCCCGGTCTCTCTACATCAAGTCCCGATCTCTCTACATCAAGCCCCTGCCTCTCTACATCAAGCCCCTGCCTCTCTACATCAAACCCTTGGATTCTCTACATCAAAACTTTAGCCTCTCTACATCAAGCCCCGGTCTCTCTACATCAAGCCCTTGGCCTTTCTACATCAAAACCTTGGCCTCTCTACATAAAACCCTTGGCCTCTCTACATCAAGCCCCGGTCTCGCTACATCAAACCCCGGTCTCTCTTTATCAAGTCCCTATCTCTCTATATCAAGCCCCGGTCTCTCTACATCAAGCCCCGATCTCTCTACATCAAGCCCTTGGCCTCTCTACATCAAGCTCCTGTCTCAATACATCAAGCCCCTGTTTCTCTACATCAAGCCCCTGCCTCTCTACATCAAACCCCGGTCTCTGGATATCAAGCCCCGGTCTCTCTACATCAAGCCCAGGTCTCTCTACATCAAGCCCCGGTCTCTCTACATCAAGCCCCGATCTCTCTACATCAAGCCCTTGGCCTCTCTACATCAAGCCTCTGACTCTCTACATCAAGCCCCGATCTCTCTACATCAAGCCCTTGGCCTTTCTACATCAAAACCTTAGCCTCTCTACATAAAACCCTTGGCCTCTCTACATCAAGCCCCGGTCTCGCTACATCAAACCCCGGTCTCTCTTTATCAAGCACCTGTCTCTCTATATCAAGTCCCGGTCTCTCTACATCAAGCCCCGATCTCTCTACATCAAGCCCTTGGCCTCTCTACATCAAGCTCCTGTCTCAATACATCAAGCCCCTGTTTCTCTACATCAAGCCCCTGCCTCTCTACATCAAGCCCCTGCCTCTCTACATCAAGCCCCGATCTCTCTACATCAAGCCCTTGGCCTCTCTACATCAAGCCCCTGCCTCTCTACATCAAGCCTCTGTCTCTCTATATCAACCCCCTGTCTCTCTACATCAACCCTGCCTCTCTACATCAAGCCCTTAACCTCTCTACATCAAGCCCCTGTCTCTCTACATCAAGCCCCTGCCTCTCTACATCAAGCCCCTGCCTCTCTACATCAAGCCCCTGCCTCTCTACATCAAACCCTTGGACTCTCTACATCAAGACCTTAACCTCTCTACATCAAGCCCCGGTCTCTCTACATTAATCCCCGGTCTCTCTACATCAAGCCCTTGGCCTTTCTACATCAAACCCTTGGCCTCTCTACTTCAAGCCCTTGGCCTCTCTACATCAAGCCCCTGCCTCTCAACATCAAGCCTCTGTCTCTCTGTATCAAGCCCCTGTCTCTCAACATCAACCCGGTCTCTCTACATCAACCCCTTAACCTCTCTACATCAAGCCCCTGTCTCACTACATCAAGTCCCTGCCTCTCTACATCAAGCCCCTGCCTCTCTACATTAAATCCCTGCCTCTCTACATCAAGCCCCTGCCTCTCTACATCAAACCCTTGGACTCTCTACATCAAGACCTTAGCCTCTCTACATCAAGCCCTGGTCTCTCTACATCAAGCCCTTGGCCTTTCTACATCAAACCCTTGGCTTCTCTACATCAAGCCCCGGTCTCGCTACATCAAACCCCGGTCTCTCTTTATCAAGCCCCTGTCTCTCTACATGAAGCCCCGATCTCTCTACATCAAGCCCTTGGCCTCTCTACATCAAGCTCCTGTCTCAATACATCAAGCCACGGTTTCTCTACATCAAGCCCCTGCCTCTCTACATCAAGCCCCGGTCTCTCGATATCAAGCCCCGGTCTCTCTACATCAAGCCCCGGTCTCACTACATCAAGCCCCGATCTCTCTACATCAAGCCCTTGGCCTCTCTACATCAAGCTTCTGCCTCTCTACATCAAGCCCCGATCTCTCTACATCAAGCCCTTGGCCTCTCTACATCAAACCCCTGCCTCTCTACATCAAGCCCCAGCCTCTCTACATCAAGCCCCTGCCTCTCTACATCAAGCCCCGATCTCTCTACATCAAGCCCTTGGACTCTCTACATCAAACCCCTGCCTCTCTACATCAAGCCTCTGTCTCTCTATATCAAGCCCCTGTCTCTCTACATCAACCCGGTCTCTCTACATCAAGCCCTTAACCTCTATATATCAAGCCCCTGTCTCTCTACATCAAGTCCCTGCCTCTCTACATCAAGCCCCTGCCTCTCTACATCAAGTCCCTGCATCTGTACATCAAGCCCCTGCCTCTCTACATCAAGCCCCTGCCTCTCTACATCAAACCCTTGGACTCTCTACATCAAGACCTTAGCCTCTCTACATCAAGCCCCGGTCTCTCTACATCAAGCCCTTGGCCTTTCTACATTAAACCCTTGGTCTCTCTACATCAAGCTTCGGTCTCGCTACATCAAACCGCGGTCTCTCTTTATCAAGCCCCTGTCTCTCTATATCAAGCCCCGGTCTCTCTACATCAAGCCCCGATCTCTCTACATCAAGCCCTTGGCCTCTCTACATCAAGCCCCTGTCTCTCTACATCAAACCCCTGCCTCTCTACATCAAGCCCCGGTCTCTCGATATCAAGCCCCTGTCTCTCTACATCAAGCCCCGGTCTCTCTACATCAAGTCCCAATCTCTCTACATCAAGCCCTTGACCTCTCTACATCAAGTCTCTGCCTCTCTACATCAAGCCCCGATCTCTCTACATCAAGCCCTTGGGCTCTCTACATCAAGCCCCTGCCTCTCTACATCAAGCCTCTGTCTCTCTATATCAAGCCCCTGTCTCTCTACATCAAGCCCCGGTCTCTCAACATCAAGCCGTTAATCTCTCTACATCAAGCCCCTGTCTCTCTACATCAAGTCCCTGTCTCTCTACATCAAGACCCTGCCTCTCTACATCAAGCCCCTGCCTCTCTACATCAAGCCCTTGGACTCTATTCATCAAGGCCTTAGCCTCTCTACATCAAGCCCCGGTCTCTCTACATCAAGCATCGGTCTCTCTACATCAAGCCCCCTGCCTCTCTACATCAAGCCCCGTGCCTCGCTACATGAAGCCCCGTTCTCTCTACATCAAACCCTTGGCCTCTCTACATCATGCCCTTGGCCTTTCTACATCAAGCCCCGGTCTCTTTACATCAAGCCCTTGGCCTTTCGACATCAAGCCCTTGGCTTCTCTACATCAAGCCCTTGGCCTTTCTACATCAAGCCCCGGTCTCTCTACATCAAGCCCCCTGCCTCTCTACATCAAGCCCCGTGCCTCTCTACATGAAGCCCCGTTCTCTCTACATCAAACCCTTGACCTCTCTACATCAAGCCCTTGGCCTTTCTACATCAAGCCCCGGTCTCTCTACATCAAGCCCTTGCCCTTTCGACATCAAGCCTTTGGCTTCTCTACATCAAGCCCTTGGCCTTTCTACATCAAGCCCCGATTTCTCTATATCAACCCCTTGGCCTTTATACATCAAGCCCCGGTCTCTCTACATCAAGCCCTTGGCCTTTCTACATCAAGCCCCGGCCTCTCTCTATCAACCCCTTGGCCTTTCGACATCAAGCCTTATTATTGATAAATTTTGGGTGCATATTTACATGCACTTAGATTCAATGTCCAGTATTGATTTGGTAAATACTCTCTTAGGAATGATGACCCGTGATCTGTTAAGTCTTTTAAACATTGAACAATTGATGTATTTCCATCTCATATGTATTTTAACTGTTGCTTCCATGTGGAGAAAATATACAACAAACCTTTGACTTATCGATGCTGAAAATGAGCGTATTCTTAGTTAAAGCTTTGCCAGTAACCCTATAATTTAGTGTATTAACACCATATATTCTGTGCAGTTCATCATTGGTAGTATTTACATCATCGCAATGGAAAACGATCCCAATACTTTTATATGAAGGAAGCAATGACAGCATTTGATAGAGAATTTTGTAATAAGTATATTGTGTTTATCTCTAATGTTAATGAGATTTGCTGTTACTTCCGTGTGTGTTGCTAACTGTTTAAGATTTAGTAATGCTAATCATTCAATTAATTTTTTGAAATTTTATTTTCATTTTGCTGTAGCAGGACATCTTCAAAGCTACTTTGCAACTGTGCCAGTTGTGTTCACTTAAATGGTAATATCACTGTTATAATGTGTAGAAAAACAAATGCTGAAACAAATTATGACAAAACGATATATCAAGTTTATTTTCCTTGGTTCTCATGGTGAATGTTCACCATATATGCATTTACTTACGCCTGATCATTTGTAAATGTATGTTATTTCTCACCTTTAACTACTGTTACTTTCCATTTTTGTTGTATTCTTTATACTATTGATTATACTCTTCGTAATATACTGAGGAAATAAAGATATCAATCAATCAATCTCTACATCAAGCCCCCTGCCTCTCTACATCAAGCCCCCTGCCTCTCTACATCAAGTCCCTGCCTCTCTACATCAAGCCCCTGCCTGTCTGCATCAAGCTCCCGACCTCTCTAGGAAAAGAAACCCAACTCTAAATAATAACTGTAATGACTGTTTCCTTGTCAACGGAAAAGTATTCTGGCAGATGTGTCAATTTCTGGTAGATTCATGTTTTCCACTTACAAATGTGTCAAAGATAAGTAAAAACATTACAAAACATTTCAAATGTATTTTACTTGTGTGCAATAGCATTCAAGAGTGAATATCAGAATTCTAATACTCTTTAATAACTTATCTAGTATTTGTGTCTTGTTATTTGTTATGGTTACATTTCTTTCTTTCCTTCATTCTTTGTATATTCTTCTTTCCTTCTTTGAAGAATTTGTTTCTATCCATGACAGTGAGAGTAATAAAAAAAAGGAAATTTGCTTGTTCCGGTTGAATAACGGATATATTTCATCTCGTGTGTGAAAAACTCTAGTATTTTTGCCCATGAAATGCAATATATCCTTTATTCACTAGATACAAACAGATATCCTCTGTTTCCTTTCTAAAAGCGAGTCGCATCTCTAGGCAAGACTGGTTTCCATAATATATTGTCGATATCAGTCTTCTTGCGAACTGAAACAGCAATACTCGGAAATTGTCGTTAATGTCTATTACATTTTGAGCGAGAATGACAATTGTACCTCCCTTGGCTTGATCTTTTTTTCGAATCAGTGTTTAGAAGTTATATATTTATAGGTTATTACATGTGTACTGTCTGATAGTTCTTGCTATCGAGTTGTATTGGCATGTGTCCGAGGAGATGGCAAGTTGGTCACGACAAAACAACGAGTCCACGCGAGATCTTTATTCTGCATGTTTAATATTTACTTTAATTTATAAAAAGCACCAGACCCAAGTTTCACTAAACATTGCAAAATTTCTTCCTAAAATTGAGATTTTAAATATTTTTATTATTACTCGATTGGTAATAATAATTATTTCACAGAATATTCAGCATGCATCAGGATTAAAATATAGTCATAAAATCTTCAATTTGCCTTAAAAGAGTCTTGCCTTATCTCTGAGAAAATTTTGAGGATTTCCTCTCACTTGATGAATTCCTAAACTCATTGTTCAAAATTAAAAAGATTTGCAGGTGTTAAATTTGTAAACTAAAAAATGATTTTACATCATTTCCACTTCCTCTACCTCTACATGGATTTCGCTGACACTGTTTACAATGTTTCCGCCTAAATTGTGTCGATTCCACTAAAGCTGCATATCAGTTGTTGGATATTCTTGTGACTGGATGCAGAAATTTTACTAAATTTAGACTGTACAGGTGTTACTGTGTATAATAGTGATTCAAGATTTAATGTTTTTTGTGACCGGATATTTTCATTATTTGATTTGGATGAATCCTGTGGTTGGAAAACTTCCTGTCAGTTGGGAGACAGGCATTTGCCCACATTCTTCTTCAAAAAGACGTGAGTTTATTTCCTCATATGGGTTAACATTTAAATCATTCTTGTTATGGGAATGGGTAGCTACGATGTCGTAACCTCGACATGGTCAACGAAGTAGGGGTACTAATATTAGTACTAAGGGTTGGATAGAATGTACTCATGTTCTAGTTTTACATTTTGGGCCATCCAGCCCTCTATCCATTGACCGATACTATTACTTTTATTTCTACGAGACCCTGTGGGGTAAATTGACCCTATTCCGACAGACGTAACCTTTTTCCTCCATGCACTTTGGGCAATCGATTCGAAAAATGACCGCCAAAATGTTGATAGTAATAGTAAAAAAAAAAAAGGTTTGGTTCCAGAAGGCGGAGTAAGGAAAATTCCCACGATCGTAGCCAATCAGTAAAGAGAATACTGCACAAGAATTTCATTGGCTTATTTGGACCAATCAGATTCATAGAAAGTGATATGTTAACATGCTAATATATACAAAATATTCAACTGTACACACTATCTGTAAAGTGTACCAACTATGTGATAACTGACAATATACATCGGTCGATTCCACGTATATGTAAAAATCTTGATCAGTTACCCCCTGTGCTAAGTCTACGGGACAAAAAGGGTATATACTAATTAATTTAACATAGCTATATCCACTAGCGAGCTGGACATGTGTGTGTACTGAATGACGTCGACAAACGTCATCGTGATGTGACACATTTTTGCTTCGTGTGCGTTCTTTGCCTGTGTAATGTTCCTGAGTTAGAAGAACGAATGTATGTATATGGTTTAACGGTACATGAGCACAGTCCTGGCTATACCATGCCTAGAAAGTTTAGGTATCCACAGAAAGTCACACAAAACAAAGATCAAGCCAAAAATGGATAAAACCACACTATTTATGAAACTCCATGACATTCTCAGCTGGAACATCATCACGTGACAAAGAGTGTATATCTCCATTAGTTACACCTCACGACACGCAGGAGGGCGCACCAGGTCAATTCTACATCCCCGAGCCCGCAAGGGGAGGGGGGGTGGGGTGTTGTTGATATATAACGTACAAATCTAATAGCTTTTTAACTGTGAATAAGTCCCATGACCAAGAAAATAGTTAAGACCTGAACTTCATGTTTTACAGGATTCATGAAATCATGAAGTTTGAAGATTGATTAAACTCTGCATGAACGGTCGTAGCGAAGCAAACTGCTTATTGGAAAGATTTTATTAAAATGTTTGAATATTCTTTTACGAACTTTACGAACACTTACTCGTATTTCTTCGTTCTTTTCCGTAATGTATCACACGCAAAACACCGAAAGATAATGGCGAAAACTACGGGAACTTCCGGGGCCACTGCTTTCAAAGACGCTCCCCACGTCTCATACTCTTTCAGAATAGATCGCTGCCATAAGGCTACTTTGACATCTGGGTCATCTAAAACCTTAGTCCGTCGTCTCAGGGCATTAGTACACGAGCATATTTACTAGATCCTTCCTTCTTCATCAAATCGCAGATTGAAGTCCAATTAAAAACAAGGAACGAAAAAACAGACAATGTAAGGCTGTTCACACGCACTTCATTGTGACGCTATCGGTATATTGTTTGCAATAATTCCTTACTTTTTCCTCCTACGTATTAGGAACAATCTTCACATTTTGCACAAAAACCATTGTAGAGAAAAGATTGCAGAAAATGCTATTAACATTTAATATGATGCAGTTATCAAAGCGTACGGTTTTCTCGAGGTGACATTTACCATCAAATATACGTCGTTGTGGTAGTGGTGTTGTCCTTCCAAAGGGAAGTAAACAGCTGTGAGGTGTTTGACTTGCAAATTGATAGGAGTATAGATCTTTGCTCCGCATCAAAGAGCAGAGTTTATTAATTTCGGAAGGTATTGTAGCTATTTTGATGAAAAAGTACCCGAAATCCATATAAGAAAGGACACCTAACTGGCTGAACAGACACAATGCCATACCGGTGCAGAACCAAATAATTGTCTCTTGTCGGTGCATGCTGGGCTTGAGGTGTTTTTTTTGTTACTTTCTCTCTCTCTTTTTTACAGCAGCTTTAGTTGGCTAAGAAGGTGTCAATCTCAGTTCGGTAGAGAGTCAAAGTGTTGCATATGTATTTTTATTAATTATTTTTGTCCACGCTAACAAGGCTTATGTGCTGATATGCATATTTACGAGACCATGTGATGTCAATGTACGTTACATTCGCAAATTTAACAAAGTCCGTTGTATTCTGAATGCTATGAAATCCACAGGCTCTGCATCGGAGAATTTCTACAATAGCTGTGATTTTGAGTCATTAGACATGTAGCGTTCAATACACATGTAAAGGAGGCAACTTGCGACATCGAACCTGCCCAAATACAGTACTCATGTAACTGTTTGAATTTACTATATGTCATCATATACATTATTTTTTACAATTTAAAAAAAAAAATTCTTCCTCTATCTCGAGTTTTGAGATTTGTTCAAGGTACATAAAACAGCAAATAGAAAAGTATATGTTGTGCAGTACTTTAATGAAGTTAAAGCCCATTGAAATGGTCTACTGTCCAAAATATATGCCCACACGGTACTAGAAATGCCCTTTTACAAATGACTTTAACAAAAATTAATTGACATCAATTATTTTAACAGCTTGTCTGATGCTAGTGCCACAATAAACTAGTATAAAAATCTGCCAATGTATAAAAAAAAACGTTGAAAGCACTTAGCATCACTCTAGCATCATTCTAGCGTCATTCTAGCATCATTCTTGCGTCATTCTAGCATCATTCTAGCGTCTAGCATCATTCTAGCGTCATTCTAGCGTCATTCAAGCGTCATTCTAGCATCATTCTAGCATCATTCAAGCGTCATTCTAGCATCATTCTAGCGTCATTCTAGCATCATTCTAGCATCATTCAAGCGTAATTCTAGCATCATTCTTGCATCATTCTAGGTTTTGTAGCAAGCTAAAAAGTAAAAACAAGGTAGGTACTATTTTCTGTCAGTTTTGAGATTCACCAAGAAAGCGCATTGCATGAGTTGCGTCATACCAAAGGCTTATATATGCGAAATTTTCTCTTTGTGCGGTAATCCAATCCGTGCACTAATATTTCACGATATAGGGATTTCCTTAGCCCTATAAATCCAGTGTCGCTCAACAACGATAAGACAACAAATATCCCAACTTAAAATAATCCCAGCATCCCTGAACATGGAAAAAGACTTTCCTGGTTCAAATAGATAAACATGGCCTATTTTTGTGCCCCCTGTTACTATTTTGTAAAAAGTTTCTTTCTTTCCAAACAAAACAATGAATTAAATATAGAGGAGACTTCAGGCGTTTTAGAATGCTAATATTTATACATACTTTGTTTTGCATAAATGTATTATCTAAAAACAAGCTATTAATATTTATGTCGGACTATAATAGAAAGTGTAAATCTAGTACAATGCGTTTTCCTAAAAATACTAAAAAAGTAATTGCTCCTCATAATTCCACTCAATGCAATGTATTTATTGTTATAAGAAAATCTTGTTGCTATTACGTTTTTATGTAGACCTTTGGACAATGTGCAACAATGTTACAGTGAAATTAACAGAGAAACAGTTTGTTTATAGTTCTCTGGTCGTCGCTCTGCGGAAATTCGAGAAAAAATCAAGATGGTCGACAAAACGTAATACATAACAATACCCTTAGCTAGTAAGATTTCTAACTCGTGTACGATTTTGAAAACTTCAATCAAAGCAGGCACTGAGAAATAGAAGAAGACAATAAATTTGCCAATATAGAAATGTCTTATACAGTAATCGAGGAATGCAATTAAGTATTTGTATACAAATCTGTCTTTATGTAGATAGAACTGTATAAAGATATAAAAAGGAATGGACTATTCAGTGATTAGGTATAAAAAAAAGCTCTTTCATCATATTTTCCCAAATAGGTCAATTTCTGTTTCTTCTGAATACGTAATTACATGTATGTCATTTTTGTCTCGCCTGAAGACGTAATTATGTCATTTTTGTCCCGCCTGAATTCGCAATTATGTCATTTTTGTCTCGCCTGAAAAGCATAGGCGAGACGTAAGAGCCACTTTTCAAACGGTGTTGTTTTTGTTGTTGTCGTTATTTTGTTGTTGATACTTACAGACTGGTTTTAATAAAAGTTGGACCCGTCCTTAGATCAGGGTCGCACGATCATGGAGGCATTCCTGTTATAATATTACCTAAAATCCGCAGCCCATTTGCCTTCGGGCAGACTGCTAGATGGGTCAGTCTGACAGTGGTTGTTGAGGGCGTCAACTTTAAGATTTTGCATTGAGCTCAGTTTCTCTGGTGCTGTTGTCTGTACAGTCATGAAATCTGATGGATTTATTCATTTTGGAGGCTACTATTCGCCACGGACAAAAGTATGTCACATTGATCTACTTTTCTTGCTCTAACGACTTTCCAAGATTTTTTGATTATGCCACGGCGGAGCAAGCGAGACATGGTATTCCGCAGAAATCCTGTTTAAATGGTGGGTATTTACCTTTAACATATCTATCTCTCCATACATACATACATACATACATACATACATACATACATACATACATACATACATACATACATACATACATACATACATACATACATACATACATACATACATACATACATATTAATATTATTATCATTATTATTATTAATATTATTATTATTATTATATATATATATATATATATATATATATATATATATATATATATATATATATATATATATATATATATAGATATATCATGATTTATATCAACACTCATCTAGTGTAGGAAAGAGACCAATGAACCTGTATACGTTTTTTATTAGGCATGATTTCGTAACTGTAAGAACTCTGATTTTTTCAGCGCTTGTACAAGATGCAAGATAGGGTGATGATAGAAACGAAGGCGGTTAGCAAGTCGAGTCCGATTATTTAGAATATGGAAAGCTTTCGATGTGTAAATATCGCAAGACACGTGACTGCGAGGTGCGGTACTGTTCGGGACAATATTCTTTTAGTTGTACATTGTATATGTATGTGAGAGAGGCCTGAGAGAATTATTGTAAAGAGTTTATGGTTATCAGTTGTTGTGCAGGAACTGTACGTATCTGTATAATAAACATTACTACTAGAATTCATATTTTATTCTCTTTCGGCCATAAGATTACTACATTTCCTCGGTGTTATGACACTTCTGATATGATCATTGTTTGCATACAAGACTACCATATATACTCGCGTATAATTCAAGTCCAAATGCAAACAACGTAGACCCCGACTTGCTGTCGCATAATGCGCTGACATATCAGGGTCTATGTTGCTTGTTCTATTGATTAGTCCTTACAAACTGCATAGACCCAAATCTGCCGGCGCATTATGCGACGGCAGATCTGGGTCTATGCAGTTTGCAGTTGGTATGAAGTTATACACGAGTTGAGACGGTAAAATGGAGTTCCTTTTTATCGTCTGAGGTATCACGGTTCTCGCATATTCTACAATTCCTTTCACTATTAATGTAATGACCTGTTCTACCTGAAGAGTATGTGCTGAAATTCTAATATTAGGAAACAGAACTTTAAATTTGGGGTCAATTGATTTACTCAAGTATTACTGCATGTCATCACTAATAATTACCTGTTTGTGCAAACTACATTTTTATGAATTATTGAAGAAGGAGTGAGTTTGTTGCATATATTATAAAATCAGAAACGCTGCCTAACATCGCAGATTAAAGTTTGTTCTTTAAATATGTATTGGTTATTCCAAAATATACCCTAATCCCAGATTATTTCTTTTTTCAATATTTGTACACCATTTGTAAAACGATTCTCATTTTATATCTATACCAATCTTATACAATACAGTTGATATTTTTAAAGCTTTACTCGGTATTAAATCGTTGTAATTTTTCTAAATTTAAGACAGCATCAATCAAACTCTGAGTATCAAATACATATAATTTGAAAAATGTCTTGTACACACATAAAAATGTCTTGTACACACATAAAAATGTCTTGTACACACATAAATATGTCTTGTACACACATAAAAATGTCTTGTACACACATAAAAGTACGCACATAAAAATGTCTTGTACACATATACAAATGTCTTGTACACACATAAAAATATGTTTACAACAACTGGTACTGGTATAAGTTTTGTTTATTTGCTCAATTTCGGGTAAAGGATCGAAACCCCACACCTCACATGCATAAATGACACTCAACATAGGTGTCAAGATGGTGGCATTCTTATGTTTTCTCAGCGATAGAAAACAATTATCACACAACATATGTGTGGTTGTCACATAAAATAGCGTTCGAATATAAGGGAGTTTTTCTGGGACTTAAAGGATACCAGCAAAACGCCACACAGTTATTGTTAAGGTCAAAGAAAACTAAACTCCTTTTTGTCGCATATAATCGACTCTGGAGAAGTTTAACATTTACATATATTTTTATCGTAGTTTTTTGTTTTTAAACTATTATAATCATTTAACTGTATTGCCGCAGGAAGATGTAAACATATATGTGTGAAATACCATTGATAACAGGTGCTACTTACACTTTTCACCTTGTCATTTGTAGTGGCCATATTTTGTTCTGGCATTTTTATCCCCTTTTCTTTTAACAGTCCTAGAATCTGCCCATTGATTTGCCCTTTAACTTTCTGAGTCAGTAGTATCATAATCCATTTACGCTGTAGAAGCTGATTAGACAGCCCATACAATTGAATCAACGCTCACTGCAGAGATTCGCACTGTTCTTTTACCTTTATCGTTTGAACAAGCACTATCTGTACACGTTGCTTCACAAAAAACACCGTGGATAACCCTATACATCGGAATACAATGGCTACGAGTAGAATACAACGCTAAGAATACTTTCAAAACACGTTGCCAAATGCCCATGAAAGGTAAGTTTTGCCTATTTTCGCTTTAAAGCTTTATAATTTTAAGAAATGTTATAGCCCATCGAACACTACAGTCCCTCTGGTCTCCGAAGTATCAGTTACTTTTGATCAATACATTGTGGTTGTTATTATTTTCACAAAGTGTGACTGGGTATGCAAGACTTTCACACGAATTCCATATTTTGTCAAAATTTTCCCTTAATATACATTATACACTGTCTGCCACAACCAATGAAAGATCGATTATACATGTAAAGAGTATTTTCATAATATATTCTATAACAAAGAAACACTTACTGTGGCTGCATCACCTGAAAAAGAATCCAGAGTTCTTCAGAAGGGCAGGTAAAGTGAGTAATACCTCAAGGAGAAGAAAAGAGAATGAATTCGAAAACAGTGAAAGCTATTTTGTGTTAACAAAAATACCAATAATAATAAGAACTTTACGAGCGAATGATATCGATTTAGCACCAAGAGCAGATGGAAAGACGGAGACAAAATTAAATGATATTGATTTAGCACCAAGAGCAGATGGAAAGACGGAGACAAAATTCACTTCAAAATTATGAAAAGTGGACAATTTTCTTGGACCTGTTTTGGAAAAATTTCACAAGAGGACTGGCATCGGGTGGGACTTGAGTGTGCGCGGCATTCGGAACACATCGATGTTTTCTACAGTGTTACACTGTTCGCAGAAAGACCAGAGGTGTCGCGAATGGGGTGTTAAAGGGTAGAGGTAAAGGCAAGATACATTCGCTTCTTCAGTTTAAAAAACACCGAGAAGAAATAAGATCTTGGAAAAGAGACTATAAATTATTTCATGGAAAGTGAATATTTTTTTTTATAAGTGGAGCTAAAATTATTACAAGATAATAAATCACGAAACAGTGAAAGATGATTTTACTCCACTCTTGCAGGAAAGAATTAACTTATTCGCTCCAAGTAAGTCAATATTAACAAATTGTTTAATAGAAGATATGGCCATTGTTTTAAAGCTAGATGTCAAAAATGGTTTACTCCAACAAGTCTGGAATATGTCACCCAAAAATAAAATTAGAATGTTATTTGATGATGAAAAGAAGGTAACTGCGGGTATTGACAAAAATGGTATGGATGTTGATACATTTGGTCATGATGACGGAACATCACTGAATGAAAGGAGAGGGTACATACGCATACCTTCCATTTTGAGAACGGCAAAGTACATCGATATATGTAACACCAATAATAATAATAATAATAATAATAATAATAGGGGCATGGATAGCATAGTGATATTGCGCTTTCTTTCCATCACTGTGGTCCAAAAGTTCAATACCCGTTTTCAGGATTGCATCATAGGCAAGCATCAAAGGACAATATTATCCAGATTTCGCTCGTAATCAATACCAGTGGTGTAATCGTATATCGCCATCGCAATTTATCGTGTCGGATTCGGCACGACGACGATATCGGCAAGAAATACCGATGGGCGAGATCATATATATTTGAGATACCCCACCCCGCCCCCGCCCACGTAAACCCATTTCTAATTCAATCCAATACAGAGCACTGATATCGGAACAAGATGATGCATAATATAGAACTTGCCGTATTTTGGATATCAGAATTAGATCACTTAAATTTGAGATATAATATGTTCAGGGCAAGTAAAATACAATACACATCTTGATAATATCCTTGCTTAATGTCACTGATTACACATACTCGTATTAATCTCCTGACAAAATAACACCACCGATATTAGGGCTTTCTTCATCAAAGACGCGTACATCTTTATATACTGTGTCTACAGCTCGCACAATTCTGCTCAGGCTTCGCTTAAGTGCAACAAAATCGTACACATGTAACAATGCGAATCTCCCATAGTTGAGTAATAAAAGTCAGAAAAGAGCACGACGTCAAACCAGCCGCATCGATCCAATCATATAAGAATACCGAATAACATGGATGCCGAAATCATTTGTTTCCTCTGCATCGGTACACGTGAACAGATACGTTTGTCATGTATCAAAATTGTACAGAAATTGGACCGTGGGTGAAAATTAATATTTCCCGAGCTGTAAACTTGGTCTTTCGTTGACTATTAAATTTGATTGAGTTGAAGTAGTAGAAACATCGTGATGTTATCGCAACAATATAAGTAAAACAAAAGTGGCGATCTCGCGATACAACCTTTAGGTTCGCGATAACATTACTACACAAGAGTAACAAAGCCATTACTACACAAGACTACCAAAGCCATTACTACACAAAATTACCAAAGCCATTGCCACACAAGACTACCAAAGCCATTACCACACAAGACTACCAAAACCATTACTAACAAGACTACCAAAGCCATTACCACACAAGACTACCAAAGCCATTACTACACAAGATTACCAAAGCCATTACTACACAAGATTACCAAAGCCATTACTACACAAGATTACCAAAGCCATTACTACACAAGAGTACCAAAGCCATTACTACACAAAATTACCAAAGCAAAGCCGGCATATAACCTGTAGAGAGCACTTAAAATAAGTTGTTACAGCTTGTTGTACAATCGTTCGATAATAATAATAATAATGATAATAATAATAATAATAATTCAGAAATCTGGGATGATGTTATTATTAGAAAATTTGTTTAACAAATCATTAAGAATCACAAAATATTCCGTAAAAATAGGCACTGCCTAGAATTTGTTGGATGCCACCAATAATCATTGTGTGCAAAAGAGAATAATCAAAATCGTTTGTTTGGAGTTCATTTATTCATGTACATATATTTTATGTTAAGAATTTATGTTGGTATATAAATATGATAAACGTCTAAATAGTTCACGAGTATGTAGTCTATATATTTGGTGGAGGTTATTTTATGATTTGGAAATATTAAATGTAGTGTATAAAATACAATGAAATCTGTATATCGCTCTTTGACCGTATACCCAAGGTACCCAATGTAACGTATTAAAATAGTATCCAGCGTCATTTTGTATATGTGAAAATATCATCAGAAAAATGGCAATAACTATTGCCAAAACTATAAAACACGCTTTCCAAGTATGCTGTGACTTCAAGAATTGTGACAGTCTCCAATTTTTAAGGAAGAAATGTTGTGAAATATGGAATTTAAATTAAATTCTTGCATACACCAGTCATAGCGTGTCGAATTAATTCTAAAGACAGCAGCGCATTTATCACAAGTAATTGACTTCATGCGAAAAAATGGCAAATTTCGTTTATTTTTAATAAAAAAATGATATTGATACACTAAAATACAAAATGATATTGATACACTAAAATACAAAATGATATTGATACACTAAAATACAAAATGATATTGATACACTAAATACAAAATGATATTGATACACTAAAATACAAAATGATATTGATACACTAAATACAAAATGATATTGATACACTAAAATACAAAATGATATTGATACACTAAAATACAAAATGATATTGATACACTAAAATACAAAATGATATTGATACACTAAAATACAAAATGATATTGATACACTAAAATACAAAATGATATTGATACACTAAAATACAAAATGATATTGATACACTAAAATACAAAATGATATTGATACACTAAAATACAAAATGATATTGATACACTAAAATACAAAATGATATTGATACACTAAAATACAAAATGATATTGATACACTAAAATACAAAATGATATTGATACACTAAAATACAAAATGATATTGATACACTAAAATACAAAATGATATTGATACACTAAAATACAAAATGATATTGATACACTAAAATACAAAATGATATTGATACACTAAATACAAAATGATATTGATACACTAAAATACAAAATGATATTGATACACTAAAGTACAAAATGATATTGATACACTAAAATACAAAATGATATTGATACACTAAAATACAAAATGATATTGATACACTAAAATACAAAATGATATTGATACGCTAAAATACAAAATGATATTGATACACTAAAATACAAAATGATATTTATACACTAAAATACAAAATGATATTGATACACTAAAATACAAAATGATATTGATACACTAAAATACAAAATGATATTGATACACTAAATACAAAATGATGTTGATACACTAAAATGCAAAATGATATTGATACACTAAAATACAAAATGATATTGATACACTAAAATACAAAATGATATTGATACACTAAAATACAAAATGATATTGATACACTAAAATACAAAATGATATTGATACACTAAAATACAAAATAATATTGATACACTAAATACAAAATGATATTGATACACTAAAATACAAAATGATATTGATACACTAAATACAAAATGATATTGATACACTAAATACAAAATGATATTGATACACTAAATACAAAATGATATTGATACACTAAATACAAAATGATATTGATACACTAAAATACAAAATAATATTGATACACTAAATACAAAATGATATTGATACACTAAAATACAAAATGATATTGATACACTAAATACAAAATGATATTGATACACTAAATACAAAATGATATTGATACACTAAAATACAAAATGATATTGATACACTAAAATACAAAATGATATTGATACACTAAAATACAAAATGATATTGATACACTAAATACAAAATGATATTGATACACTAAAATACAAAATGATATTGATACACTAAAATACAAAATGATATTGATACACTAAAATACAAAATGATATTGATACACTAAATACAAAATGATATTGATACACTAAAATACAAAATAATATTGATACACTAAATACAAAATGATATTGATACACTAAAATACAAAATGATATTGATACACTAAAATACAAAATGATATTGATACACTAAAATACAAAATGATATTGATACACTAAATACAAAATGATATTGATACACTAAAATACAAAATGATATTGATACACTAAAATACAAAATGATATTGATACACTAAAATACAAAATGATATTGATACACTAAATACAAAATGATATTGATACACTAAATACAAAATGATATTGATACACTAAAATACAAAATGATATTGATACACTAAAATACAAAATGATATTGATACACTAAAATACAAAATGATATTGATACACTAAATACAAAATGATATTGATACACTAAAATACAAAATGATATTGATACACTAAATACAAAATGATATTGATACACTAAAATACAAAATGATATTGATACACTAAAATACAAAATGATATTGATACACTAAAATACAAAATGATATTGATACACTAAAATACAAAATGATATTGATACACTAAAATACAAAATGGTATTGATACACTAAATACAAAATGATATTGATACACTACATACAAAACTGATATTGATACACTAAATACAAAATGATATTGATACACTAAAATACAAAATGATATTGATACACTAAAATACAAAATGATATTGATACACTAAATACAAAAATGATATTGATACACTAAATACAAAATGATAATGATACACTAAATACAAATGATATTGATACACTAAAATACAAAACTGATATTGATACACTAAATACAAAATGATATTGATACACTAAATACAAAATGATATTGATACACTAAAATACAAAATGATATGATACACTAAATACAAAATGATATAGATACACTAAATTACAAAATGATATTGATACACTAAAATACAAAATGATATTGATACACTAAATACAAAATGATATTGATACACTAAATACAAAATGATATTGTACACTAAAATACAAAAATGATATTGAAACACTAAATACCAAAATGATATTGATACACTAAAATACAAAATGATATTGATACACTAAAATACAAAATGATATTGATACACTAAAATACAAAATGATATTGATACACTAAATACAAAATGATATTGATACACTAAATACAAAATGATATTGATACACTAAATACAAAATGATATTGATACACTAAAATACAAAATGATATTGATACACTAAATACAAAATGATATTGATACACTAAATACAAAATGATATTGATACACTAAAATACAAAATGATATTGATACACTAAAATACAAAATGATATTGATACACTAAATACAAAATGATATTGATACACTAAAATACAAAATGATATTGATACACTAAAATACAAAATGATATTGATACACTAAAATACAAAATGATATTGATACACTAAAATACAAAATGATATTGATACACTAAATACAAAATGATATTGATACACTAAAATACAAAATGATATTGATACACTAAAATACAAAATGATATTGATACACTAAATACAAAATGATATTGATACACTAAATACAAAATGATATTGATACACTAAATACAAAATGATATTGATACACTAAATACAAAATGATATTGATACACTAAAATACAAAATGATATTGATACACTAAAATACAAAATGATATTGATACACTAAATACAAAATGATATTGATACACTAAATACAAAATGATATTGATACACTAAAATACAAAATAATATTGATACACTAAAATACAAAATGATATTGATACACTAAAATACAAAATGATATTGATACACTAAAGTACAAAATGATATTGATACACTAAAATACAAAATGATATTGATACACTAAATACAAAATGATGTTGATACACTAAAATACAAAATGATATTGATACACTAAAATACAAAATAATATTGATACACTAAAATACAAAATGGTATTGATACACTAAATACAAAATGATATTGATACACTAAAATACAAAATGATATTGATACACTAAAATACAAAATGATATTGATACACTAAAATACAAAATGATATTGATACACTAAATACAAAATGATATTGATACACTAAATACAAAATGATATTGATACACTAAATACAAAATGATATTGATACACTAAATACAAAATGATATTGATACACTAAATACAAAATGATATTGATACACTAAAGTACAAAATAATATTGATACACTAAATACAAAATGATATTGATACACTAAAATACAAAATGATATTGATACACTAAAATACAAAATGATATTGATACACTAAAATACAAAATGATATTGATACACTAAAATACAAAATGATATTGATACACTAAAATACAAAATGATATTGATACACTAAATACAAAATGATATTGATACACTAAAATACAAAATGATATTGATACACTAAAATACAAAATGAATTGATACACTAAAATACAAATGATATTGATACACTAAAATACAAAATGATATTGATACACTAAAATACAAAAATGATATTGATACACTAAAATACAAATGATATTGATACACTAAAATACAAATGATATTGATACACTAAAATACAAAATGATATTGATACACTAAAATACAAAATGATATTGATACACTAAATACAAAATGATATTGATACACTAAAATACAAAATGATATTGATACACTAAAGTACAAAATGATATTGATACACTAAAATACAAAATGATATTGATACACTAAAATACAAAATGATATTGATACACTAAAATACAAAATGATATTGATACACTAAAATACAAAATGATATTGATACACTAAAATACAAAATGATATTTATACACTAAAATACAAAATGATATTGATACACTAAAATACAAAATGATATTGATACACTAAAATACAAAATGATATTGATACACTAAATACAAAATGATGTTGATACACTAAAATGCAAAATGATATTGATACACTAAAATACAAAATGATATTGATACACTAAAATACAAAATGATATTGATACACTAAAATACAAAATGATATTGATACACTAAAATACAAAATGATATTGATACACTAAAATACAAAATAATATTGATACACTAAATACAAAATGATATTGATACACTAAAATACAAAATGATATTGATACACTAAATACAAAATGATATTGATACACTAAATACAAAATGATATTGATACACTAAATACAAAATGATATTGATACACTAAATACAAAATGATATTGATACACTAAAATACAAAATAATATTGATACACTAAATACAAAATGATATTGATACACTAAAATACAAAATGATATTGATACACTAAATAAAAAATGATATTGATACACTAAATACAAAATGATATTGATACACTAAAATACAAAATGATATTGATACACTAAAATACAAAATGATATTGATACACTAAAATACAAAATGATATTGATACACTAAATACAAAATGATATTGATACACTAAATACAAAATGATATTGATACACTAAATACAAAATGATATTGATACACTAAAATACAAAATAATATTGATACACTAAAATACAAAATGATATTGATACACTAAATACAAAATGATATTGATACACTAAAATACAAAATGATATTGATACACTAAAATACAAAATGATATTGATACACTAAAATACAAAATGATATTGATACACTAAAATACAAAATGATATTGATACACTAAATACAAAATGATATTGATACACTAAATACAAAATTATATTGATACACTAAAATACAAAATGATATTGATACACTAAATACAAAATGATATTGATACACTAAATACAAAATGATATTGATACACTAAAATACAAAATAATATTGATACACTAAAATACAAAATGATATTGATACACTAAAATACAAAATGATATTGATACACTAAAGTACAAAATGATATTGATACACTAAAATACAAAATGATATTGATACACTAAATACAAAATGATGTTGATACACTAAAATACAAAATGATATTGATACACTAAAATACAAAATGATATTGATACACTAAAATACAAAATGGTATTGATACACTAAATACAAAATGATATTGATACACTAAAATACAAAATGGTATTGATACACTAAAATACAAAATGGTATTGATACACTAAAATACAAAATGATGTTGATACACTAAATACAAAATGATATTGATACACTAAAATACAAAATGATATTGATACACTAAATACAAAATAATATTGATACACTAAAGTACAAAATAATATTGATACACTAAATACAAAATGATATTGATACACTAAAATACAAAATGATATTGATACACTAAAATACAAAATGATATTGATACACTAAAATACAAAATGATATTGATACACTAAAATACAAAATGGTATTGATACACTAAAATACAAAATGATATTGATACACTAAAATACAAAATGATATTGATACACTAAAATACAAAATGATATTGATACACTAAAATACAAAATGATATTGATACACTAAAATACAAAATGGTATTGATACACTAAAATACAAAATGGTATTGATACACTAAAATACAAAATGATGTTGATACACTAAATACAAAATGATATTGATACACTAAATACAAAATGATATTGATACACTAAATACAAAATAATATTGATACACTAAATACAAAATGATATTGATACACTAAAATACAAAATGATATTGATACACTAAAGTACAAAATAATATTGATACACTAAATACAAAATGATATTGATACACTAAAATACAAAATGATATTGATACACTAAAATACAAAATGATATTGATACACTAAAATACAAAATGATATTGATACACTAAAATACAAAATGATATTGATACACTAAAATACAAAATGATATTGATACACTAAAATACAAAATGATATTGATACACTAAAATACAAAATGATATTGATACACTAAAATACAAAATGATATTGATACACTAAAATACAAAATGATATTGATACACTAAAATAAAAATTATATTGATACACTAAAATACAAAATGATGTTGATACACTAAATACAAAATGATGTTGATACACTAAAATACAAAATGATATTGATACACTAAAATAAAAATTATATTGATACACTAAAATACAAAATAATATTGATACACTAAATACAAAATGATATTGATACACTAAATACAAAATGATATTGATACACTAAATACAAAATGATATTGATACACTAAAATACAAAATGATATTGATACACTAAATACAAAATGATGTTGATACACTAAAATACAAAATGATATTGATACACTAAATACAAAATGATGTTGATACACTAAAATACAAAATGATATTGATACACTAAAAAAACAAAATGATATTGATACACTAAAATAAAAATTATATTGATACACTAAAATACAAAATAATATTGATACACTAAAATACAAAATAATATTGATACACTAAAATAAAAATTATATTGATACACTAAAATAAAAATTATATTGATACACTAAAATAACAAAATGATATTGATACACTAAAATAAAAATTATATTGATACACTAAAATAACAAAATGATATTGATACACTAAAATAAAAATTATATTGATACACTAAAATAACAAAATGATATTGATACACTAAAATAAAAATTATATTGATACACTAAAATAACAAAATGATATTGATACACTAAAATAAAAATTATATTGATACACTAAATAAATCATGATATTAATACACTCCAATAAAAAATTGATATTGATACACTAAAATAAAACATGATAATGATACACTAAAATAAAGCATGATAATGATACACTAAAATAAAACATGATATTGATACACTAAAATAAAGCATGATAATGATACACTAAAATAAAACATGATATTGATACACTAAAATAAAACATGATAATGATACACTAAAATAAAGCATGATATTGATACACTAAAATAAAACATGATATTGATACACTAAAATAAAGCATGATAATGATACACTAAAATAAAACATGATATTGATACACTAAAATAAAACAGGGAATTGATACACTAAAATAAAACATCATATTGAGACACTAAAATAAAACATCATATTGATACTGTTACGGAATTATATATATTTTTCCTTTTAATAATGGTATAGTTTATTAGTTTATGATCTCTGTTCTTAGTCTAACAGCTGTCGTCTTATGAGTATACATAAGGTAGGGTCGATCGATAGCTGAAGTTTTTAGTACATCACGTGTTAGCGCGCGAGGTTGAACTTTTGACCTAGTTCACGTACTTTTAGGAGTAAACATTATATTGACCAGGAATTATAGTTTAAGGTCACATCCGAAGAATGAATCGTGTTTATTAGAAGGAATTTTTTTCGAAATACCCAGTTTGTTTATCGAAGACGTAGAATGGGTTTTATTTCGGTTCTGCGCAGTAAGGCTATATATATAGGAAATAATCCTGTGTTTAGACATTCTTCATAATTACATAGAGATTGAGAGGTTTTAAACGAATTTGATTCATTTTGAGTGCGGGATATTATTCTTTGGAAATTTATTAATTAATACAGTACATTTAGGATTCAGTACAGTGTTTTCCACCTGAATTATTATACAGCTCCGTGGAATTATCGAAAACATTTCTAAAACGTGTGAGATTCCAGATTCACAAGGATTACTTAGATATAACTTAATCTTATCAACTTATTAGCACAGTAAAGGCTACTTCATTAACTTCCGGAACAGTGAACTTTAAAACAATTTAGGACTTTTAAGGATATTCTATACTGTAAGTTATTTTTAATTCTTTCATTTTAATTGTTTGTTGAAATATTATAATATTTTAGGAAATTAAAGATTTGTATTTTAAATCTTGAAAGCTTGTTTGAGTCTTTTCTTTTGTTACAGATCCCCTAGTCGTAACAATACACTAAAATAAAACATATTGATACACTTTAATAAAACATCATCTTGATACACTAAAATGAAGCATGATATTGATACACTAAACAAACCTTCATATTGATACACTAAAATAAAACATCATATTGATACACTTAAATAAAAAATCAATAACTGTTACGGAATTATATATATTTTTCTTTTAATAATGGTATAGTTTATTAGTTTATGATCTCTGTTCTTAGTCTAAACAGCTGTCGTCTGATGAGTATACATACGGTAGGCTCGATCAATATTTCATCTATTTGCTGGTAGCTTTAGTTATGTGACGTATTTTCAGCGCGCGAGAGAATAATGAACTTTCGACCTAGTTCTCGTACTTTTAGGAGTAAACATTATGTTGACCAGGAATTTTAGTTTAAGGTCACATTCGAGGAATGAATCGTGTTACTAGAAGGAAATTATTTCGAAACACCCAGTTGTTTATTGAAGACGTAGTATGGGTTTTTGTTTCGATTCTGCGCATTAAGGCTATATATATATATATATATATATATATATATATATATATATATATATATATATATATATATATATATATATATATATAGGAATTATAGCAGGTATTCCACATTCTTCATAGTTACATTTGAATAGACATTATATAACGAAATTGGTTCATTTTGTGGGTGTGATATTCTTATTTGGAGATTTATTTATTATTAATACAGTACATTTAGGATTCAGTACTGTCTTTAATCTGAATTAGTATACAGCTCCGTGGAATTATCGGAAACATTTCTTAAACTTGTGAGATTCCAGATTCACAAGGATTATTTGGATATAGCTTAATATTATCAACATATTAGCACAGTAAAGACTATTTCATTCGGAATAATACATTCAAAATAGTTGGATTAACTTCCGGAACAAATAAATTAAATAAATTTAGGACTTTTAAGGATGTTCTATACTGTAAGTTATTTTTAATTCTTTCACTATAATTGTTTGTTGAAATATTTTAATATTTTAGGAAATTAAAGATTTGCATTTTTAAATCTTGACAGCTGGTTTGAGTCTTTTCTTTTGTTACATAACCCCTAGTCGTAACAGATACACTAAAATTAAACATCATATTTACATTTCTAGCCAGTAGTCATTTTATATATCAAGGAACTCGTGTAAGGATACAATAGTAGCAAAATAAAAATAATAATTTGAATCTCTTTTTTTTTTTTTTTTTACAAAACATAAATAATTGCACAACTCTGTATTATATTAAAATCAACATTTCTATGAGAGGTGATAGCAATATGTTATGAGTTTAACATGAAAGCAACAATGTCACTATCAAGACATAATGTGTATTTGTTTACAAGTTTGGACGGGATAAAAGTGCTCAAAGCTAGTTGCGTTGAATAACAACATTCATGAGAATACATGGTTAATTTGATAATTTCAAACATAAAAAGATATACTCCTAAAAAATATATATTCCAATATTTTAAGAAGATATTTTCCAATATTTTAAAAAGATATACTCCAATATTTTAAAAAGATATACTGCAATATTTAAAAGAAATATATTCCAATATTTTAAAAAAATTTAGATTTACTTATTACATTCAGTGATGATAACATGTAAATAAGAAGCATCAAACCTGATAGAAGGATGGTTAAAATAGTGACGAATGAAGAAAGAATCAATTATGCATTTGATACGGGAAAATACACAAAATTTGTAATTGGCTAAATTTATAGTAAAACATGAATGCACATGTTGCTACGTAAATTCACACGGAATCAGCTGAAATAGAGGTAGAGTTTATGGAGAACAAGATTCCATTTTAAGCAAGAAATGTCGACTCAATATATAAAGTAGTTGTTTTAGAATCAATCATAGGAATGGTAAAATCGACTCAGTATATAAAGTAGTTGTTTTAGGATCAATCATAGGAATGGCAAAATCGACTCAGTATATAAAGTAGTTGTTTTAGAATCAATCATAGGAATGGCAAAATTTGACACAAATCTTAAATTAATTATTCATAGTTTTGAAAGTACCTGTTTTAGACAGTCGATCTGTTGGCTTATGAAGCATAAAGTTATCTCGTAGATGATCAGTGTCAGGCAGACATTGTTGACATTCAAGCATATCAAAAGTATAAAGACGGATACAAATAGATTTGGATAGTGATATATATTATATCAAAATACGCTTGGGCTAAAAAAGGTAAAAACAAAATCCCTATGAACGAAAACATGAAAAGATAGTTTGATAAGGGAGAAGAGTTTAAAAACCTGAAAATGGGGGATTTGCTGGAAAAGGAAAACATGGAATACATTTCAACTTACACAAATAAAAAGGCATCTATAGTGGAAAGGTTCAACAGAACTCTAAAGACTAGAATATGGAAGCATTTCGCTCAAAATGAAACCAGAAAATAGATTATTTTTCCAAAACCTAGTGAAGTCTATGAAAACACTCATCATGGATCTATAGACATGACTCTGGTTGAAGCAAACAAGGAAGAAAACAAATCAAAAATATGGATCAGTCTATTCGTTATTTGATAACTGATACATTTAGAATACCTAAATTTAAAACAGTCAGAATGTAGAATTACAAAATAATTTTTGAAAAGGGCTACCTTTCTAAATTTACCGAGGAAGTATTTCAAATAAATTAAGCAATTTTAGACGAGCCAGTACTTTGCAAATTGGAAGACTTGCTGAGTTTTATTTTAGTGTTATTGTATCCCTACACCACTGGGTGGGTCTAAAATATTACTATTCGCTAGAATTGACAATATGATTATTGCTTGTAGTGTTGTCGTATCTCCACACGAGTGGTTGGCGAAAGAAAGGAAAAAAATCACTAAAATAAAACAGGGTCGATTCGCTAGAAATCGCTTGTTATTAACTTCTTTTGACAATCATTTAGCTATTTATATAGTATGTTCTTGTGGTGGAACCCTACATAATATTATGGAACCACTGGGCTAGCCCAGAACTCTAGTGTTGTGTATGGGAAAGCATGTAGAATGTCGCATTAAATTCTGTGGAAGTAGGAACGATTGCCATGAACAATGTTTGTACCGTATATGCTCGTTTATAAGAAGATTCCAACTGCAAAAAGCATATACCCTGATCTGCCCTTGCGTAATGCGCCGGCACATCAGGGTCTGTTATTTGTTCTACTGATTACTCCTAACAAACTGCATAAAGCCAGATCCGCTGGCACATTATGCGACAGCAGCTCTGGGTCTGTGCAGTTTGCCGTTGGACTTGACTCATATGCGAGTGTATACGGTATATATTACTGAACTGCAAGCAAAACATAAGTGTTAAAGAAATGTGAGAAAGTAATACATGTGTAACAGTATATTATAAAGTAATGTAAGTGATTAACGTAATTCTTTCCATTCTGCTTTAATATAATTAGTCAAATACTAAATTTAATTTCCCGTTGACGCTTTCAATGAGTTTAAAAATGCATAAAGATTATAGACTTACAATAATAAGTACATTGGGGGTGGGGGTGGGGGTGGGGTGAGCTTGAGCGTAAGATTTTGTATTAACCCAAAGAAAACTAAAATTGCTTTTTTCCATGCAACTTTGATTTATATCTACTAACAATATTGCACCGCATAAAAAAATCTTCCAAATATCAGTAGATGATAGCATTCTTATTTTATATGATGTAAGTCAAGATGTCATATTCATAGTCATAGTCAATTGACCAGACAATTATATACTAACATCATAGCTCCTTATTGACATGCATAAAAACTTATACTTATATATATATATATATATATATATATATATATATATATATATATATATATATATATATATATATATATATATATATAGATTAGATAGATAGATAGATAGATAGATAGATAGATAGATAGATAGATAGATAGATAGATAGATAGATAGATAGATAGATAGATAGATAGATAGATAGATAGATAGATATTTGCAGGAAGATAGATAGGCATATAAATAGATACATAGATCTATAGGTAATAAAGACACTTAGACAGATGAATACATACACATTCATCTACCCTTACATACATACTGTGGCAAAGTGAGAATTAGACATCTATACAGACAGAAAATCATGGACACAAAAAGACAGCTATATTAAAGACGTAAACGCAGATTTGCAAATGTTCTACATGATGTATGCTTGAAAGTGGCAAAACGTTTCCTGTAGAGATTCTCCAGCAAGTGACACAACAGGTAGATCTATTCACCTGTCGACTATATGTAAAGATAAAATATTCTGAGTTGGAGTTCCCTTGATTTTGGATATCAAGTCGACACACTATCGGTATGAATCTGGGATTCGGTGCATGCGATCATTGTTGGACTGGTCTATATGGTTACCGTAAGACTTCCCAGGAGGCTCCAATATCTTGTAAACTCCTGGGGCGCCCAAGACCTGAAATTGTCAGCGATTTTCTGGTTCCCCCAAGGCCGCCCGTCAGACACTGCATGTGATTGGGATTTGTGTTGATTCCCAAGGGGCAAAAGATATTTTTTGAGAGCCATTTAGGTCGAGGCTCCATAGAGCACATCAATATCTTGCTAAACATCTTAGAATATCTACAGTGCGTTTCTTGACAGTGTCTACCATGACATATTGGGACTGAGTGTGAAGAAAATGCTGAATCATGTAAGTCATGCAAGGCCTACCTTGCTAGTACGTGTATTTTGACCCTGGACTTATCTAGATACTCTTTGTCGAAGTATATTTTTAAAAAAGTGAAAAATCCTTGTTCTTGACAATTATTTCGTACTTGTTTGTAATGGAAAAGATGATACTTTTGTCTATTTTAAGAAATATTAAGGGGAACAAATTAGTACTGCCTATAAAATGCATAACGGCTATGTCTGTTACCGAAATTTACATAGTATATCTAGAACAGTGAAACTTATCAGCCTATTATAGAGACTCAAGTTAAGAAATCCTAAAATTCCACAAGTCAAATTTAATCCCAATCAAAATTACAGACAGTCAAAGTATCGAAACTTTAAACTCGATATTGAGTCTCTTGTTCAAAATGTTTCGACACTATGGGGCAAGGACAGCTTTCTTATGTGCAGACTTTTCGTTAACAAACAGAGCAGTGACTGTGAATTGCGGCCAAAGCGAACTGATTGCAAAACTGCCACTTAATCTTACATACAGTGAATTCATTATTTTCTTGGCGCACCAATTTTTGCTGATTATATGGTTGCTGCAAACCACGAATTAAACACTTAACGAACTATGATTCTTCTATGGAAACATATAACCTCTTTACCATTCCACTAATTCAGGTTCCAACGAAAAGTCTTTTTTTTTAGCAACAAAGACCAATGTATACTCATACAAAGCAAGGCAAAATATATCTTTATCCCTTGCATTATCTACACTGTTTACAATATCACTTATCCTTTTATTTTGTCCTGTTTTAAAATCACATGCTGGTGATATAAATCTTTCTGCAACATTATTTTTTTCTTCAGTTTCCATTGCCCTTTATTTCTGTTGGGCTACATTCTTTGCATTATTGTTAGAAACTGTCTTTGTTTCTTCAATTCCTGCAGTTAGCATATTATAAAAATCCTGTAATGTGACAATATTGATTCTGTCAGTCTTATTCTTTAAATCTTGAACTAATAAGTTCAAGTCATTTTCATTGAATTTGTAGCTTTTTCATTTAATCCAATCCTTGGTTTGTTGCCATCTATTTTTGAAATTTATATTTTGTAAAATCATGTCCCTACTAATTGCTGCTAATGTATTGATGTTAGCAATTGTTTCATACCGAAATTCTGATACTTTCTATTTATATATGTTGTCAGTCAGATATTTCTTCGTACTTATCAGCAAAGTTATTATCCAAATCTTTTTGAATTCATCTAATTTTGTTTGTAAAGAATCGCATTTATCCATTAGTGCTTTTAATTTTATAACATCTTATTTAAGTAGTTATGTTTCTTCATTTATCCCATACTTAAGTTTCGAACATCTGGACTGTCATCTTTTCCATCTGTTAATGATTGAAGATCCTGGATAGCTTTTGACAAAATATCATATATTTCTTTGGAGTGATCTTGTGCATCCAAAATGTTTCTTCTGTTTTCATCAATCTGCCTTTGAAGTTTTGCTATTCTGTTATAATTTTCTTTTGATGATTACTTTACTGCTTATATTTTGTATTTGATTTCAGTTCTTTGATCTTGGATTGAATATTATATTTGTGTGCTGAACGTTTCATAGCTTGTCTTTTTAGCCACATCTGATTTTTCAGTACAATCAGCTAAGTTTATTATTTTGCTATTAAATAAATTTTCGCCTTACTTGTATTTATATGAATATGCTAAAGCTTAGCTTATATATTTTACATTAAAAACATATGGTATTCAAAATTTGATTAAATTGATTATATTTCGAATTTCATCTTTTATGCTAATGCTAATATCTAATCTGATGATAGCTACCCTTGTTAACAATTAATAATCACTATTAACAAATTAATAAATCAGTTCACCATGAAAAGCCTTTTAAATGAGAAAAGATGAAAGGAAATCAGAATAACTTCCATGAAAATAATTTTTGTTTAACCATGTTGATCAAAACGAATTTAAAATTTGTTTGTTGTTAAAAATCTACAAATTGTATCTGATAATGTTTCAGTTTGTATTGTTTTTGGCTGGATAAATCCTAGAGCGTTTATGTTAAATTCAGTAATATAATCAGTGTAATTGTTTGATGGTGTTACAGCAAGTTTTGAAACAGAATGCAAACATTCAATATCAATATTATTTGTATCCTCACCAGTGTTTGACAATCCTTCTTTAAAAGGCTGTATGTACATATGAATGTTTCAAAATACATCCATTAACTGTGCAATTTTATTTTCATTTGTATCATTTATATATATATATATATATATATATATATATATATATATATATATATATATATATATATATATATATAATTCTATTTCATTTTCTTTTTGCCAACTAACATCTGTTGAATTTATATCAGCATATGTTAGCAACGGTGTAGCTTCATCAATTTTAATATATGAGATTGGTGAGTTGAATGTTTGATCTTGTCTTAGGGACAATTTTAACAGCATTAGGTTTATTTAAAATCTGAATGTTGTTTTTTCGTTCCACTGATAACATTATTTATATTGGAATTATTTGTGGGAATAATGTTCCATGGTATTAAATAATGTTTTTTTTAGTTCGCTTAAAAAGATTTTTGCACTTCAGTTCCGGTTGTTGTAACACTTAATGATCTTTGTGTCGTTTATAATTGTTTCTCCTTTACCCATTATTTCAATTATAATTATTCTACTAGGTACTCCGCGTTTTAGCAGCCACCCATATGTCCATTAAACATGCACTAACCTATCAATACAAGTAAAACATGAACTAAACTCAGTAGATGCTGAATCCATTTGCATTTGTTTGCACACTCTTCACGTATAACTTACTCCACTACAATATACATTCAAGTTATTACAAATGTAAAATATTAATTATTTATAACATGCTTAATTGCATTTTTTTGTTGTTGCATGTATATGTTCTTATTTCAAATGGATTTATTGTTAAAGTTACTGATTCGTCCATTATTGGTATTGCTTTTTCTGGCGTTCCATTTTTGCAGCCATCCATATACCATTATTGCAGCTGCCATTGCAATTACAATATAAAAAAATTCCCTTACGCAGGTTTAGATAAAGGTTAATATTTAATTACAAAATATTTATAAACAGCATAGCAAATGGAATTGCAAGTCAATACAGAAACTGAAAATAATTAAATAACGAGATCCTTTTCAATGTCTTCTAAATAATTTGTTGTTGTTCCATATGGATTAGCTTTTACTGTGTTTGTTGAAGTAATTTCGGTGCTGCTACTTAATGATAAAATTTGTTAACGTTTGTAGTATGTCATTTAAAATGAGTTACTTTGGGGGGGGGGGGCAGCAAAATGGCAATATTTTCTTCTTTAGCAATTTTCTGTTCTGGTCGTTGGATGACAAGTTTCTGTTTTTCAGATTTAAAAATGTTAAATTCAATAAACAAAATAGCACCCAATAAAGCAGCCAATCCATTTGATTTTCTTAAACTGCCATCAAGAGATCATTATCATAAACGATGGAGTTTACAAAGCAATATAATAATGCTGAAGGTAAATTACAAATTTAGAGTTTCGTCTTAGTCAGCCATTACAAATCATACTTTCCTGATGACCTAAAATCATATTATGTTTGGCGGAACACTAGATATATCAGTGTTACAGATAATTTAACAAAGAAAAAAAATTAAAAACAAAAAATTTTTTTTTTAAATAATATTAATAATCATGTAAAAATTATTATTAATTTTTGAAAGATAAATCCTGAATTTCTTCATTATTTTAAATTTCTTCTTTGGTTTCTTGTACCTGATACATGTTAACGGTTACACACACACACACACATATATATATATATATATATATATATATATATATATATATATATATATATATATTGACAACTTGTATGGCTACAGTATATACTCACGTATAATCCGATACCAACTTCAAACTGTATAATGCGCCGGCAGATCTGGGTCTATGCAGTTTATATGGACTAAACAGTAGAACAAACAACATAGACCCTGATCTGCCGGCGCATTAAGCGACGGCAGATCAGGGTGTATGTTGTTTGTATTTGGACTTCAGTTATACGCGAGTATATACGGTACTCACTTTGCAGCTATTGATACATAGGTAACATCTCTGTAATAACACTTCAGCACATTTATTTATCAGATTTTTTGTCATGTTTTGTTTCAGTTTTAACTTCTTGTTTTGTGTTATCTTGTTATTTTAACATGCTTGGTTGTTATTATGCTGGCATTTAATGCTGATAATGGAAATCCCAATTTTAATGGTACAAATCATATAATGTATCAGATTCCGTGTATTGTCATATAATCATTCATCAGATCTGATTATAAATTATTGAAACTATCAGTTGGAAATATTTTGCTGATGATTGTTGTCACTGCTCAGGTTATTACATCAGACATTGATCCGAAAAATTAGATAATTTTGCTAATATAGCACTGACTACCGTTTCATATGTTTTCTTTATTTTTTCGTCCATTTGTTTCAAGTCCTTTATCAGGTAATATCTTGCCAACTATTTCTTTGATTTAACAAATGATTCCCTGATTATTTCCGCCGCACTTGCAACTGATTCTCTGTCATCAACAAATGATTCCCTGTCATCAATCTTTAAACACAATATTCCTAACACATATATTCTCATACTTTGATCTAACTTAGATATTCCAGCTTCCGTTAAACATTTGCTGTCAGGCAGAAAAGAAAATGTCCATTAATCATTTCTGTGAAACTGCTTATTATACTATTAAATGTTTGATAATTTTACTTCAAAATGTTTAAGTCCCCTGTCCATCATATATTCCTCACCCGTTAATGCATTATTTTTTCATCAATTAATAAATTTGACCATTTTGTTTCCAATAAGTTAGCGTTATCAATGCACTTTTATTTATTCGTGAATAATATTTAAAATATGTATTTTGTGATATCTTAAAATATTACACATATTTGATAATATTTAAGCCTACTAATAATACTAATATTTTTTGTATTAAATGTTTTCTTTTCATTAGTACACTGACATACTATCCGTCTGGTAATGAAACGTCAACTTCAGATAATATTCTTCTAGTTTGAACACACACACACACAGATATATATATATATATATATATATATATATATATATATATATATATATATATACATATATAAAGATTAATTGCTATCAAATATTAATCTTAATCATGAAAAATAGTGTACGGATTAATTGGAAAAAATGTTCCCAGTATAATACATTTTTGTATTCATACAAATTGTATATCTTCCTGGCATGATCACTGCTGTTTCTTATCATTTCCTTGGTAGAGCGTTCTTAATTGAGCATGTTAATGTTGTTACACCTGGGCATGGATATTATTCTTTAGTTGTAAGTTGCTGAAATGTTTGATCCATTTATTTGTTTTTATTCTTGAGCTGTTATTTATGATTGAAATATTTTTTGAAATTATTTTGCCATTTTTGGTGCTGGTTGGGGTTCTAACTTGCTGTTTTGGACACATCAAACTGTAATTAGCTGCAAGCTAGATGTGAGTTCTTTTGCATTTTACAATATCCGAACCACATAAAAAGTTTGGTGGTTTTTGAAACATCGAACCTTGTGAAAAAGGGCAGTAGTCCAGATGAGCTAGAGGTAATCATATGATATGCAGGGCTCAGGAAAAGCACGCGTCCACTCGTCCTGACCGTGTAAAAATTGTCTGGGCCGAGTAAAACGTTACTACGTACTCGTCCCCTGGGCAGAGTAGATGCAGAATCGCACCTTGAGAATAAATCTGAATGCATTTTCTACCCTTATCAAGCGCCGAAGTTAAACATCCCTTAATAATTGGCGTGCGTCAGTTATAAATACCTTATGCCTAATCTGTATACTTGTTGTCAGTCCAGAACCTGTTGCAAAGAAAACGACTTCGTTTTTTTTTTACATAGGTACCTGATACTAAAATGGGTAAATATTATGAACAAGTTATGTTGCTATTCCACACTTAGCCCTCGATTTCTTAATGGTGTCTGTATTTACAGTGACACCTTTCAGTAATTTAGGCGTCATTTTGATTTGGAGACAGATTCACTTTCAATGAGTTATCACGCATCTTTATGAATCAGACATCTGAGAAATTAAGAGATAGAGAATGACAAACTTCGTATGATCTTTCATCTGGTCAGGCAATGTTCCATTTGCCGCAGGTCACCGGTATTTTCAAGACTGAAGCTTTGTTGATACATTGTCATGCTAAAGGGAAGATGCCAGCATATATTTCTATACGCATGTAATTACTTTTCACAAGACAAATGTTGCCAACTTACATACGAAATAAGAATATTAAGTGTCTCAGCCGATTCCCACCAACTTGCACACAATGCATTCTGTTGTAATCTCTTTATAAAGCAGATAATGTCGAGACAACAGCCTATTGGTCGAAATCTAGTTGGGGTAATCACCTAGATATGTTCCAGTTCTTTTGGACAATCAGCAATCTTCCTTTTTATGGCGCCCGTGTGTAGCTCTCTAGAATGAAAGTTTGACAAAAATGGATCATTAACTTCGAAAGTTGGTGGAAATTGAGACGGTTGGAATTCTTCTTTCAAAATGCAAGTTACTGACATTTGTCTTGTGAAAAGTAATTACATACTCATGTAAATATATGCTGGAGCTTTTTGTTGTTGTTGTTGTTGTTGTTGTTGTTGTTTTGGCATGACAGTGTATTAATAAAGCCACACAGTCTTGGAAATACTGGTGGTCTGGGGCAAGCGTAACAACGTCTGACCAGATGAAAATCATACGATTTTGACATTCTCTGTCTCTTAACCTCTCTCCTAATTAACTCATAAAGATGTGTGATAGCTTGTTAAAAAGGAAAATTATGGCACCTAGATTACTGAAAGGTTTCACCGTAAACGCGAATATCCCTAAGAAAAAAAGGACTATGTGTGCAACTGCAATTTCTCGAGTTACAAACCGTGTCTCTTATTATATGTTTATCTAAGGAGCCATGTATTAGAACATAATATTTTCATGATTTTGACCCATTTAAGTATCAAGCTTAAATCAGGTACCTGTGGTTCTTTAGTAAAATTGTAAACAGTGTAGTAGAGCAGTGTACTGTGTTGCGTATAATGAGGACAGGGACGAGTAACTCTTGCCACTCACTCGTCTCAGACGTGAGTGCTTGGGAGCTTTTTTCCTGAGCTCTGCATATGGCTACTACTTGCACTTATTATGAATTGTTCATGAATAAACGGGATATTCGTCTGCTAAATTAGACGCAGTCGGCGATATAGTGAGCAATTTAAATGACTTCAGACTCAAAAGTACTCCAACAATGCTTGAGCTACTCGTTGGCAAATTTCGTTCTCCTAGAATCATTTCGATCTTGGGGTGGGGGGAGTGGGGGGGGGGCGGGGAATTTGGGGGGAGGGAGATGGGGAGGTCATTTAGATACACTGTACTTACTCTATGTAAATGTTACTCAAGAAGTACAAGTAACTTGCACAAAAACAGTAAGATACATGTTTCCAAAAGTTGCAATTTCTAGTCAAGCTTGCTAAGTAAATTTTAAATTTGATTAAATAAATTAACATATTTTCTTTTTATACTAATGGAAATAAATGTGCTTCTGTTTACGAATTCTGTCGTCCTTGAGGAATTAATGTATTTTTTCTTGCACAAGGTGCGCACAACTGCGGACAGCGTAGACCCAACTATGTCGTTGTTTAATGTGCCGGTATATTTAAGTATATATTGTTCGCTCTACTTATAATTGTAAGCGAGCAGAGTAGCAATGTTAGCCATAGGATGCAGGTTATACGTACGTAAATACGGTATATATGATGAACGAATTTAAACGGACAAGAGAGCTTTAGTTTAAAATATTTATCATTTAGTAAGTAGTTATTGTAGATGGCTAAAACAGGGGTCAAGTTTTTTTAAAATTTTAAAAGAAAATCCAGGAAATTGAGAAAGAAGGCTAAGGTACTTCTCCAGCTTAAATTTCTTCAGCGCGATATCAAAGAATTCTGTGCGAATTTCATACATACTACTAACCCGCGATGCTCGTATTCTGTCATTAATCTTTCATCACATGCTGGGTGTTCGTGAATGTATGCGAATTTAATGCGTGCTGTTGTTTGAAAAGGGCAAGTCAGGCGGCAACTCACTCGTCGTAGACACGCAGCTTGGCGTCGTCATGTTCGACGAGAGCTTTGGTCGAGCGAGGTTTAAAGAGGGACCAGACCGGATGTCCGCCCCAACTACCTATTCCAACTCGACGTAAATGGCCGAATGGCCGCACACGTCGTTAATCAAACTAACGAACGAACGGCAACTCACTTCCATAGTTTTCTAGCATGAACACGAGCAATACAGCAAATATGCTAGGGCATAGCGTGGCTTCTTGTACCGCATTATTGGCCTAACCAATTGTTAACAGTAATGAATTCGTGTGATGGAAAGTAAATGAACCAGGTGACACAAAGCATTTATCTTCGCATCAGTTGGAAATTGTTCTTCATTCTATCTCAGGAATGGTTTAACAATTTGTAGGAGATAAAGTCTGGATTATCACACAGACGTTTTTGTTTAACAAAGTAACGCTACAGTTTAGTTACAGTGTGCAGAATAAAAAGATAACAAGAAGAACATCTACCAAATATTTCAGTACAACAATATAGATCAGTCATAAAAATGTCCTTGAAACATTCCATCTCAATCTAAATGGTCAGGAATTGTAGCAAAAATGCTTTGGAATAGATGCCCAGGTATTAAAAGATACCCATTTTTGTACTGAGATCAGATTTAACTAACATTTTTAAAAAAAAAAAAATCCACTACGTTATCATTTTCGGTGGTGGTGATGCTGGTGGTGGTGGTGGTGGCGGGGGGGGGGGGGGAACTGAGATTGCCTGGGATTTTCTTTTCGAACCAGGATATTGTTTTGCTTTTACCTCAAGATCATTTATTTATTTATTTTACCCTAATGAAATGGATATAATTGTTTTTTTCTTCAATGAATTTTTTTTTCAAGCCATTTAGGTGCCGGAATTGTTTTCAAAAACAGATTGCATACTAGTGTAAGTACTTTATTGACCTAGAACATGCAGTAAATGTTCCACTAGCATGTTACATTGTTTGGTTCACGGAACCTTAATAAACACAAGAGGAATGTCGCCGCATCTGTAATGGATTAAGCATCAGTGTGTGACTATGGTGGCCCCATGTGTACCTGAAAAAACTCTACCAGTCATGCAACAAACCATTTAGACCAGATTACAAACGCACACGCACACGCACACACACACACACACATATATATATATATATATATATATATATATATATATATATATATATATATATATATATATATATATATATACAATTGTCATGCTTACGAGAGTCTATGTACATTTATCACATCACTGCTGTTCTAACTGAAAGGTCATATGGAATAGTTTATTTTATAAATTCAGACGTGTGAATATTTGTAATGTTTTCAGATTTTAAATCCAAATTTTATTACACGTTGATATACCATAGTGCTAGACTTGTGGGAGCAAATAAGCTGAGCCCAAAGATTAATTTTTATTTATGCATGCGTTTCATGCTTTAAATCAAGGACCAACGAAGCTTATGCACCGTTTAGCCAGACCATGGCCTTAATCACTTCACCTTCAGACTCGTCGTCCTTTTGTAGCTATGCACTGTTGCTGTTTCCAAATTCTGAAGCAGCATCATAGGATAATGAAGTTATGAGTTCAAACGTCACTAGCAAGTGTAGCTGAATTTGTTTTGTTCAGTGTAAGACATTACAAATGCTGCCGAATATTCTATTGAATGATCCTATTCCATAATTCGCACGTAACGGATCCAAGTGCTTAAAAGGTTTAGTTTAAATTGCAGTCAAACCTGTGTATAACGCCAGCTAAAGGGGCCAGCTAAAAAGGTTGTCTTTTTGAAAAGATAGTCTTTATATGCTGGTAGATATGTTTTAATGTATGTACATGTTGGACCCATGAAACTTGGTATTTATAAACAGGTGGTGCTTATATTCAGGAGGTTCTTATGACAGGATTGATCATATGTACATATCATTGTCTTTGGTATGAAATGAATTACAACCCTATTATAATTCTAAATGAGCAAGGGGAATTACATCCAAAATTCCAACCGAATATCAACATAACAAATTGGATATTACACCTAAGATGCTAATGTAATTTTAAAACACAGGAAACTAAGGAAGGCAAAGACCAGGACAAAAATATTTTCCATATTTCGACCTTAACAGGGTCTTCTTCAGGAGACAAAAGAAGACTTGCACACACACACACACACACTCTCTCTCTCTCTCTCTCTCTCTCTCTCTCTCTCACACACACACACACACACACACACACACACACACACACACACACACAGAGAAAGAGTCACACGCTTAGAACAATAGCTATTTTACATCATGGTGCAGAAGAAGCTTTAATATCCTCTATAGAAGATGTTAATATTAAGGGATACAATATTACCGATTATTGCCTACATGTCAATAATAAGATCTAGAATCTAAGTACAAATATCAAGGTAGCATTGAGGAAACTAGTGGAGTGTGTGGGGTGTGTGTGTGTGTGTGTGTGGGGGGGGGTTATGTGGTGTGTGTGTGGGGGGGGGGTGTGTGGAGTGTGGGGGGTGTGGTTGTGGGGTGTGTGGAGTGTGTGCGTGGGGGGAGTGTGTGTGGAGTTGGGGGTGATGTGTGTGTGTGGAGTGTGGGGGTGTGGGTGGGGGTGTGGGTGGGTGTGGAGTGTTTGTGTGTGTGTGTGGAGTGTGTGTGTGTGTGTGTGGAGTGTGTGTGTGTGGAGTGTGGGGGGGTGTGGAGTGTGTGTGTGGAGTCTGGGGTGTGTCTGGGGTGTGTGTAGGGTGTGTGTGGGTGTGTGTGGGTGGAGTGTGTGTGTGTGGAGTGTGTGGGGAGGGGTGTGGAGTGTGTGTGGGGTGTGGAGTGTGTGTGTGGCGTGTGTGTGTGGAGTGTGTGTGTGGAGTGTGTGGGGGTGTGGGGGTGTGGAGTGTGTGTGTGGAGTGTGGGGGTGTGGGGGGTGTGGAGCGTGTGTGTGGGGGTGTGTGGAGTGGGGGGGGTGGAGTGTGTGTGGGGGGAGGGTGCACATTACCTACATTAGGAGGAAACTTCATGTTTAAATACCAACATTAGGAGAACATCTGACATTAGGAGAAAGTCCTCCTAATGTATGTGATGTAACATATGAAACTATTTAATTATAAGAATTGCGGAGATTCTTTAGGTTAAATCATAATAATATTCTGTTATCTAGGCTGGTCCGAAATCTTGGAACGATATGATAACAGATAAGAAAAGTGTAATAAACAAATTTTGCCGTTGTTGTAAGACTTGACTTAGGAGGACCTGTACTAAATATTTAAAAATTGTTGCTGGAAAGACTTGTTCAAGATATGCATAATAGTAGAAAATACGCATTTTTTTCTCCCTAAGATTTACGATAATTATTACTTTATAAAAGAGAGAATACAAGCCTATTTACCACAGCCATCTCAACGTTGGTGTGGACACAAGTGTCACAGGATGAAGCCGGGTTGGGACTGGATTAGTGAAGACACCGAAAGCAATTGCGTTAACGAGATGTTTATTTATAAACGCAATTTAAAGATGAACAAATCTGACACCATTATAACAAAAAGATAAGGAAAATTAAATAGTTCCTAACATGGAACTATCAACAACAAGTAACTCAACGGTAAAAATCAAAGATGAATTTAACGAATGGAATTTAAAGAAACGTGAATAACGTCCTATCACCAATCAACAAATAAGAGTATATGGTCTGCAAATAATGCATCATAACAATTTATCCACAAGATGGACGCATGAATTATACACTTATCAACATATCACTCAGTTAGCGATATTTGACATATGGATGCACGTATTTATGAATTTATTACTCGTATAGCGATAATGAAATGGGAATGCATGAAATTATGAATCTATCACTCATATAGCGACATTGAAATGTGAATGCATGAAATTTTGAATCTATCACTCATATAGCGACATTGAAATGTGAATGCATGAAATTTTGCTCAGATAACAATAGTGAAAATTACAATAACATGGAACACGTAATATATATAACTATCGTGGCCTCCAGTTGACGACCAAGATGTATTTCCGGTCCCACTCGCTCTAGTCAATGGTCAAGGAGCCACCACGCATGGTCCACCCCTCGCAGCCTGTTGAAGGATCCCTCGAGAGCCTTCTCATTCAACACAGACCCGATGGTCGCGAAGCCTTGGTCCCTCACATCGAGAACACCAGTACACTCTTCCGAGCCAACGTCACCAGACACAGCGTACACGTCACCAGGAACTCCACAGAGTTCTGCGACTCGACATCACCTAACCATACACAAAGCAGCTAAAATTATAACAACTGAACCATGTAGTACATATGGCACGGTTAAGTACTTTATCATTGTTATATGTTGCGCATGCGCGCACATGAATTACATCTCGTTACACATTACATTAATCATTCAATGCATGCTGCGTATAATTAAATAAAATCCGTCTGTTCAGTTACAACAAAAATAGCTAACTTGAACCAGACTATAGTATTTCTAATATCATGGCGTTGTATGACCTAGGTATTGACTCTCTGTAGAATTTAGAATAAATTCTAAAACATCTAATATATGAAACAATTCTATCATATAAAACGAATAGTAATAAAGAATGCAATCTTAAATTTCACATACCTCTACAACTGAAGATTTCTCCCGTAAAGAGGTAAGCTTTCTGACAAGACTCATCGTATTGTAATTTGTTTATAGAGAATTTGCTCTATTTGTAACTTAGCTGTGACAAATATGCGCAGCTATGTCCTTGGGTTTTCACTGCAGGCAAATTGCACATGCAGCATGGGTTGAGTCGCGCTCAGTATTTCGAAATAACTATAGCCGAATAAATAAACCACCCTCGGGTAACGCTGTACGCGGCAACGAAACCCGAGTACATTTTCGATCACATATACATATTGATATAAATCATACACAATTCCGTGACAACAAGTCACGCGATGAGATCTCACATTGTGGATGTATAAACAAGTCAATCATGAAGACCTCGGAATGTTGATGTGTAAACAAGTAAATCATGATGACCTCTCAAAGTGGATGCGCAAAATGTCTTATGATAGGATCTCTTAACGTTGATGGGTACTTAGGTCATCCGCGACCTTTTGACGCTGTTGCGTTAGCAAGTTATACTCTATACAATTGCGTAGTGAGTATAAAAAATAAGTGCCATTGAAATATATTCTTTGAAAAAACAGGCTTGATTTTTGTAACAGAATGAAGCTGGGATGGGATTGGATTTAGCGAAGACACTGAAAGTAAATTCGTGAATGAGATTTTTATTTATAATTTAATTGAACGATAAATTAATCTGACACCATGCTCGCATGCATAAAGTCGAACAGTGGATTTAACAGAATGATGCGCACTGAGTTTAACAACGGACATAAGAAAATGATATCGTTCCTATAAGGAACTAATCAGAACATGTAATTTCAACGAGTAATCAAAGGGGAATCATGGTATGGAACTTACAAGCAAGTATGATTGATATATGGATCTATCACCATGGATGATCAATGTGTAGAATTTATACGCAAATATAAACAATGTATGATTTTATCACCAAGGGTGACCAATGTATAAAATTTATGCAAAAATATGAACAACGTATGGTTCATCCACAAGTAAGATGTATGTATAATTGATTTTCACTCATATAGAGATATTGAATAATATTGAATCAAAAATGGAACATGTGTATCTCGTGGCGTCCAGCTCTAAACAAAACAGCTCTACAACTGAAGATTGCTTCCGTAAAGTGGAAAACTTCCTGGCAAAACCAGTTGTATTGTGTTTATACAGAGATAATTGTGGGCTATAAGTACCCTGGTTGTAGTCAAATCTACGACCAGAGAACTCGAGGTAATTGGGTTTCTCACTGCAGGCACTTTGCGGGTGCAGCAGTGGGTAAATCGAACTCAGTATTTTGAAATAACCGCGGTTAAAAATAAACCACCCTCGCGCAACGATGTACGCGGCAACGAAACCCGAGTACATTTTCGTTGATATGTAATGCATAAATATTTTACTACACACATTTCCGTGACAATTTTAAATTTAAGACGCATTGGTAAGATATGATGATTTCTGTTTTTGAACTTTTTAGTCTAAGGTTAATGATTAAAGGGAACTTAAGGTCTAAAACAAGTGATTTTCTTTCCCTAATAGTTTTTGCCCAGAAATTACAATAATGTCTACAAAATCAGAGATATGTGCTATTTTTGGGAATACAAATCCTTTTAAAAACAAGCCTAAAGTTACCTTTTTGACATCACAGAGTCATATTTTAATATTGCAGTTGGTGTTAACATCTTCTGAAATGTTTCAGAACCCTCATTGACCTATAAAAGGTCGACTGAAATAATCTAAGCGTAAATCAGGGTGTGGTATTACTTGAGAAGAAAAAACAATTTATCGACTGTGGCGTTTAATGTGACGAACCCTTTGATCCAAGTTACGTAATATTTTATGTTTGTGTAATCATAGAAGCAAAGTTCATTGAACATTTCGCTACATATCTTTTATTCAAATTATACCTTTACCCATGCATCATCAAGTTTGGATCAAAATATGCAATTACTAGCTGTACTGAAATAGAGGTCCTATCTAAAATTGAATTTGACCATAGTCTGCCATGTTAGTACCCAGAAACCAATGCGATATTTAGCTTTTCATGATAAAATAACTTCTATAAGTAGTAAGAAATGCGATATTTAGCTTTTCATGATAAAATATAACTTCTATAAGTAGTAACACAAATAAAATAAATAAATAAAACAGAATCTTTATGTAACCGTTATATAAGGACTGTGCATAAGAACTATCTGCGTATAAAAGCAAAGGTCCATAAATCCCATTTGTACATAAATCAAAACATGTCTATAAAGGCGACCTGCTTATAGAGACCACTTTCAGATTGTTCTCAGAGTCATCTTTGCACACAGGTTTGACTATACCTCGTTAACCGATCCACTTTAGCTATGAATCTTTAATAATTTTTAAATCTGATTTCTTTTGACGAAATCGATATGAGAATATAATTTACACATTTCAGGTGCTTTGTCGACCGGACATCTATATGTGATAGATCAGCGGTCAGTCAGTGAACTGAAGTTACGAATGTATCATCGGGACGGCCAATATTAGATTTGGCACATAGCTTGCGCGAGTCATTTTGACGTATACCATCTGGCATTTATGCATCTCTTTGTATAATCCTGAATTCTAAGAACAGTGATTGCCTAGATCCATGTGATTTAAGGCTTTGAATATTTAGCTGTTCCCAACAAGTCAATGTGTCAATCGTTGTAGGAAATATTTCATTTGAATATACTCATTGAACATGCACAATGAATATTAAATATTAGTCAAAAGAAGTAAAATATGCTGAATACGTATGCCATTTATTACATATACATAACAAACATTTTTAATATAAATGAAAATCATTGGATACAAATAGAATATTTATTACATATAAATACGAAACAGTGAATATAAGTGAATTTTATTCCATTTAAATATATTTAATCGGATACTGAAACCTTTGACACGCCATAAGTCAATGTATGCTTTGCTCATTGTACATATTACATTATTTTATGACGCTGACCACGTGTACAGATTGTTTGCTTCCGGTCGCTCAGGTATACGAAAACCATGGGTTGTTCTTGCTTTTGTTGTTCTCGTACATTGCGGATTTTTTTTTTCCACATAAAAATCGGAAAGGAAGTCGCGGTCATAAAATAAATCAGTTAGACAATATTGTCTCGTGTGATACCAATGATATCGTAGGGTGGGGGGACTCAAGGGTATATTGACAGAGAAAACTCGCTTTATCTACCAATACCCTTTTTTGTCCCCCCACCCAACGATATATCTGGTATCCCAGTCGCGCATATCGTCTAACTAATACTTAAGTTTAGACCAATCCTTTAACAAACTCTTCAATGGACACTCACACCTCAGAGGGCGAAATGTGTGTTACTGCTAAAGTTGCAGCGGGTGCAAGCTGAGGGATTTGTTTCTTTGTATTTCTACCGATTCCTTATTGATTTTAGCTGAGACTAACATACATGTGGTATATACTATCCCTGTTTTATCTAAATGTTGACTTTCTTTTTTTGTAACTGTGGAAAAATGAAAACAAAAATTGTTGCCAAGTTTGTGGTTTCAAGCTGTTTGATTCTAAATTACCATATGTTCAGGAGAGAGAGAGAGAGAGAGAGAGAGAGAGAGAGAGAGAGAGAGAGAGAGAGAGAGAGAGAGAGAGAGAGTTAACAGCAGGCGTTTGTGCATCAGTTTGATATAAGTATTTTTAAAGGAGACTAAACTATGATAAACTGTTTAGAAATTACCAACATCAGGCCAGAATCTTGCTTGTCGAATAAGTTATATCGGCAGAAATAACGTAAAAAAAGCTAAATGATCCTGGGACTTCTAGTTCCAGAAAGAACATATAATAGTGCACATTAAACTGAGTTTTCTTAAAAAGAGGATAAAAAGGATTTCAGATTGTTAAAGCTGTTAAAATTTACACAACCATCCAATTCATATTTATGAGCTCAATTTCGCAGTCAACGATTTTCTTTAATGCATTTTCTTCTTTTACTCTATCCTGGTTGAAAAAATATATGACAAAGTTTTTAGTGTTTATTTCTTCAATGCCTTTTTTTCTCATTTAACAAAATTGTTTGTGTGGATTAGAAATCTTGTTTTACATGCATAAGTTTTAGATTATTACATGTTTCGTATGCCTTCGTGAGCAAACACTCGTAAGAATATGAAAAATATGAATATATTAAAAAGGGTGATTCTCCGAATCACCTGTAATTTGAAAATCGTTATATTTACACCAGTGTCAAATTAATTATAATGAAGGTAAACAAAGATGTTTGCGTGTGTGTGTATGTGTGTGTGCGTGTGTGTGTGTGTGTGAGAGAGAGAGAGAGAGAGAGGTCTGATAACTTTTGGCCTTTGGTTCTTAGTTATATTTACGTTGAGCGACAAATTATAACTCTCTAACATGTTTCATATAGATGATAAAGTTTTTTCTAAGTAGTTTCACTTCATATTAACGAGTTTGTTCCTGTTGAATCCAGAGATGTATCCCCTCTATTTTGTATAGAACTTGTAACTTACAACAATTATTCACGTGTAACTAAATCTTTTCCAAAAGGAATCATGGAAAACTGTGCATTTATATTTACGCATCGAAGCTTCTAGGGTAACTTTGCTGTCAAGTTGACATGAGTGACCGATGGAATGGAGGCGATACAAATTGGATGGAAGAAGGGAAGTTGGTTAAGGGTTTAAGAATGTTTGGCGTATGCATGATCTCTGTAATATATCAGAACGTTGGAAAATATATTATCAAGTTTTGTGTGATTCTGCATGATGATGTTGGAGAAGAAGGCAAGTTGGATGGACGCAATGGCAATACGGAAGACAGACGGTTGCAGGAACGGAGGTTTTCAAAATACCCTTGCAGGCTCATCAGGAAACAATCTACATTCATGAAAACAACCATAATAATTATTTCTTACTTTCAAATAATATTTCAATTGAAGAAAGTATCGTATTCTAAGAAAATTTGCATATGTTCTCAAAACCTTACCATGATTGTCTCGCGACTGAGCAAGTGTTTTCTTGTCTGTCAAAATCATGTACATGGAGAGTAAATGTGTAAATGCTAATGGCTACAGTGTAACTCTTACGAGTTATGATCAGCGTTTTTCCCTCCTTTAAATAAAAATGTGCTATGCCTATCGGGCTTACAATTGTAGAAAGCTTATCATTGTGGTTCATGGCTTAGTTGTTGCTCGTCAATTCAAGTCGTATTAGTCCTAAAATGGTGTGGAACTTCGATCGACTGAGTCAAAATGAAATAAAACATTGCATTTCGGCACCAATATCAGGCCAGATTTCCGCTAGCCAAGAGTCATCGATCAACTTCGTTCGACATCGACCCATGGCATATGTAACAAGCCAAAACAGTAATTTGAACAAGTGTCCTCTTGCGGGAGTTATTGTCAATGACAAGCAAAATAAATGGACTAATCAAGAGCTCGTTACTTGACCTGTTAGGTTTTCAATATAGCGACTTCCATAATGTCCACATGCCTTGACTGGAAAGAAAAACGTGTATGAAAGGTTGAAATTGAAGAAATTTAAACGCGACGTGTGTCATTGTCTACCATGGCTGCTATGATTATTCCCAACTATATTTCTAGGTAAATGCAACGATTTATCTGATTGGATAAGTTTCTTTGAGCTGGATTCAATCAAATAGCGGAGTGACAGATACTGTCTTTGCTAGCTACATATACATCGATGTGGAGCGACATAGATCAACGTCCTTTGGCTAGCAAAAATGGGCGACCTTCTACTAGTAATCGTGCCATTGGATTTAGAGTAATAATAGTCAGTCTCCCGCTTACGATTTCAATGCTATAGCTGGACATAACGGTAGGCACCAAATGCACATTGCCTTTTAGTGTGATTAAAAAAATGAATTAAAAACGTAGTGTTAACTTCTATAATAGATGATCAATAACATGATACATTTCGGGAGAAAAAAAAGACGCTGAATAATCATTGTGCGATTTGTACTTTTTATCATTATTATTTGCATTTTATACATTTCTTTACAACAAATTTGATGCAGCTGTTTGTAACTTTTGAAAAATACAAAATTACAGGTAATGTCTTTTAATTTGAACATTGACATGAATAGGTAATAACTGTTGTTGTTAAATTCAGAATTCTTACTCATGTATCCTATGTACTAGTAGTTTTCATATTTTAGGACAAAGTAATATCAGTAGTAGTATCTTTTTTTGTCCTCGTTTAATAATAGTTTATCAGTTTCTTAACACTTTTAAGTAGAGTTTTAAATTGTAGATATCCGGAAGCGTAAAAGACCTCCACAGTTTTAAATTGTAGATATCCGGAAGCGTAAAAGACCTCCACAGTTTTAAATTGTAGATATCCGGAAGCGTAAAAGACCTCCACAGTTTTAAATTGTAGATATCCGGAAGCGTAAAAGACCTCCACGGTTTTAAATTGTAGATATCCGGAATTTTCAAATGGTTTACGTAACCTCTTTTTTCTAGAACAAACATTGTTGACAATGTTTGAGTCGGCGACTTAAAATTGCATGTTACCTTGTTATAATGTTTAACTCTCGTATCATCATGCTTAATTGTAACGCAAGTGTTTGAAAAGCGATTTGATTACGGGGACTTTAAGACATTTTTAAGTGTCATTAAAATGTACAATTCCCTTTAGGTCCTATGTTGCACTGTCGTCTTTGATGAAGTACTCTACAAGACTGAGATTTCGTTTTAAACATTTAAGTTTTTCAGTGAATGTATCATAGTCAGCTACACAACAGTTGTGTTGTCTTTTACGTACCTAAATTTTACATCGAGAGGTAATAACCCTATCTCTGTTTTGTAGCAACACTCTTTATTTGTAGATTTGAAACCTTTCTTTTATTCGGTGCCAACATTATATAACCTTCATTGTTAATTATGTCGTCATCAGCGAACTATTTTTAAATCCTTAAGTTGTCACTAAATATTTCTGAAATCAGTTCGATTTTAACATCCAAACGAGTATGATATTTTATTCACGGCAACTAGGTGGATCGCGCGGCTTACATGGTTTAATCTGGTTTAATCCGATTTAATCTGGTTCGTGCGCTCGCACTGCCATATGCATAGCCAGGAAAAGCAAGTATTTAGCAGATGACAGTGCGGTCATTTTAATTTTTTAGTGGATTATTTTGTATTTTTATTTATTGCGTGGGGGAGAAGCCTACGCCAAAAAGATAGTACTATTTTAAAATTTGCAAGTTCGTACTGTTTGGTATAGTCAGTTTTTCATTACTGTTGTTCGGTGTTTTCTTAAAGCCGTCAAGTTAAAATATATTCTTCATCGACAAACCTTGAAATATAATCAAGAAAATAAATAAAATTTACAAAACATAAGGACTTTTGAAATTTGTTCCTTGGAAAAGTAGGATGTAATTCTCCGAAGTCCTCTCAAGTTTAGCGCTCTACAACTTTGTGTCCTACTAGCGTATGCCATTTACAAGAGATGTGTGATCTATTTTAGTAGCAGCTTTGTCTTCTCAATGTATATGCAAAACACAACATGTCAATCAAATATAAATTTAGCCTTCATGCAATTTTGACCCCGGAGACAAAGTTGTGTGTACAAGTAAACAAAATCCACTATTAGGGGAGTATATAAATGCTTTCCTTGAGGAGGACCTCCTAATGTAAGTAAATTAAAAGATCCTCTTAATGTGTGTGTGTGTGTGTGTGTGTGTGTGTGTGTGTGTGTGTGTGTGTGTGTGTGTGTGTGTGTGAAAGAGTACACAAGAAACAGGTAGGTGAGATGTAGAGTGAGAGACAATTGACTGTCGGACTTCCTTTGTACACATGAGAGTATCGTCAATATTCGGTTCTGGTAAATGCATTCATTCCGAATGTGTGAAGCTTACCCTGTATACCACTTGGATATATCTAGTTTAGATAAATAGCCGTTGTATGACCTTGCCTATCTCTCTTGCATAATAAGAATTCTTGGCATAAATATTGCCGTTAAAGACAATGGGAAAAACAACAAAATATCTGCTGCAATGATTTAGGTGACATATTGTTTGTGCTATAGCAATAAACACTAGACAAACTTAGGGGAAACCTCTCCATCCAATTCAATCCAAACGCTCAGCTCTTTATATTTGTCTGGCTTCTTCGCGGCACTAAAACACTTTTGTGATTCCTTAATTAATATCTCATGTAAATGAAGTAGTTAATTGATTGTGTAATCTGATATGCCTGGCATATGTTATTTATATCCATTTACCTTCTTGGCATAGAGCGAAGAGATTACTGGCTAGTTATTCAAACATAAAAGGATTATAATAAGTATATATAACAGATGGATAATCCTCCACTTGACAATAGCAAACACAGAATATAGGCTTTATTAATCAAATCATTTCATTTTCAATTGTTAATAGAAAAAGGCCAAAATTAACTTTTTAAATGTAGACAAATTCAATAAGAAAAATTACTACCACTTTGAACCTAAGCTGTTAATATTTTCTAACTCAATCAAGTGAAGAAGTGTATTCTAAGGTTACATTTCATAGAGTGCTGTATTGAAAGCAGTGCCATGTAATTCATATTCAAATAAACTCCTTTTATGGTTAATGGATGGAGTTGATAACACGGAAAATTCACAGTTGGAGATTAATAGATTGGGCTTATGGCTAACACATCTCTGTGTATGTTCAGCGTTCAGTAAAATACTCAGATTCCGTGTAACATATAACTGACTTTAGGCTTCTCCTCGGTGACCGATTCGGTAAATGTAAATCGGAACATTTCGAATCTTTCCATTAGTGGAAAAAGTCCTCAGATGTAATACAGTGGATAAATATTTCCAAACTTTGTGTGTTCGCTGAATTTCCCGCCATGCACTCCCGTAACCACAACCATAACATCTCGATCCCTTCCCTCCAATTCATAAGAACAATATTACGTCTTGCCTCGTCCGCTACATTGACAACCGAAACTTCTGTTCCTAGTGGACTCATCCAAACATGGCTGCGCATTTAGTTATTATTTTCGAGGTGTTTTTCCTTTGGCAGAATGGTCTGAGATGTTGCGAGTGGAACATTGTATATCATCACAGAAAGAAGTTGTTTGGCTTGAATGTGTATACGCTCCCACACGCTCCAAACTATAGCGACCTCATGGGTTTCTATTATCTAGTTCAATATCGAGGAAATAACATGCTCCTGTCATTTATACACACATGTATACGCATGCATTCAGTTAAACATGTAAATAGCAAACACACGCCACATCCATATATGTAAGTACGTAAGTACGAACGAGGGTATATATGTATGCATGTGTACGAATGTACGTATTTATTTTACATCTATCTGTTCATCTGCCTACCTTCCTATCTATCGGTAAGTGTGTGGGTTTTTGCATGTGAAAAGGAAATTAGATTAGCAGCCTAAAACCTTATGTACCTCGTTACTATCAATTTAATTAGTGACTAAACAAAAGACATGTTCCTGATGCATATTTATATCATTGATAAATATTAGTAGAGGCTTTAGTATAATTTCACATACAGTATTCGATTATGGTACAAATCAATTCACGTGAACGAGATGCTATGACATTTGCTGGCTGGGATTTTGCCAAGCAACATTTACTTTTGTCTCTTGTGCTAAAAGATAATAATTTTACTTTGAGAAGAACTGGAAAAGTTAAAAGACTTAAGTTCGAAACCTGTCGTTTGCTAGTAATGGGTAGGTTCATATGATACATATGAATTAGGATTGGTCGAGTAGATGGAACTTAGGGTGCAAAGGAAAGTTGTTATGCACAAATTTAATGCCGCATCCACCTGCCTAATATAAAAATTCATACAAAAATGAAATACACAAGTGAGGTCAAAAAGGTCCATATTTTTGTATAGCTATAATACAACAAAACATAACAATACCATTCACTTGACCTGACAAGTCAACACAAGTTCATAGCAAAATAAGTTTATGCACCCCAACCCAAACTGTATACATGCATTATTCACGTCCGAATGTCATTCTGACAAAAAAGTGATGCTCACAGTGCAAGCTGTACTTTCTAGCCGATTATTGGTATTTCAATGTCTACATACTGCGAAGTAACAATGGTAGGTGTACATGCCTCACATCAATTTCAAGAACAACACAAGCCCGAAACAACTAATTCATAAATAAATCCATATTTGTAATTATTAAGCAACAATAGCTGAAAATTTACGAAACTATCCCCTGCCACCTTGGTTAACTAACCGCATCAAACAAGGTGTAATAAGAAACACCTGTTGATTAATCTCATGGTGTACTGAATAGCAGGCTAATCAGTATACTTATTAACACCGAGTGGTGGTTAATTATGTGTTAAGCTTCAACTGTCAATCACTGTGTCAGGTTGTTTCTTATGTATAACATCCAATCAGATCACGATTAAAGATGTTTTTTGACGAAAGCTAAATTCAGGTCAAAGGAAAGGTGCAACACCCTACCTTTCATAGTGTGGCCTTGACCTTTAACAAGAAATAATTTGTCCGCTTCTAATCACATTTTTCTGTCTTTTATATATCCCAATCCACCGAATAATGTCACCAAACTCCAAGAAATATACATGCATGAAGAACAATTACAGCCCGAAGTTTCCTTTTAAATTTGCCATTTGTTTTCCCGGCATGATTTCTCTGATAAATACTTGGCATCTAGACAGTCAAAAGTAAACGTATTTATGCTATTGTACAAGTCAGTTACAATTCACAACTTGTTGAAATATCCAGACTATTTGTCTATAATACGGCCCAGTAAAAGACAACTGCTGGAGGTTGGTGAATGCACCTCCATGGAAATAAAAATTTAAAGTAAGCGTAGAAAGGCACAACCCTATCAATATTACTCGAAAACATTGAATATTGAACTTGATCCAGATATTACTGCTATGATTACTTAACAAAATGTGGTCACAATCTATACAACTGTACAATAATAGTTTTGACGCTGTTGAGTGGAAACGGACAGTGGATTTACTCCCATTATAAATTCATTGAACAGAGGGAAATAACTATCTCAGATCTTGACGGAAGTTATGAAAATCAAAATCCGACTTGAGCATTAATTTTGACAATCTTTGAACCCAGTTAGATCTCATAATATGAAAGCTTTCCAAAGCTAAAATTGAAAACCATATGAAAACCATACAACTGGGTATTCGAATATTCGTTTAGTTACCAAGCGAGTTTGACAACATTTTGCAAGAGAAACAAACAAGGCGAAATGTAAACTATGCCTCGTTAAATTAATTAGTTTACAAGGGAATAACTTAAAACCTGCAAAATCACCTGAAAATTTAAACTCCGACTCACAAGGTAATGATAATGTCAAAATTCTGAATAGTTAAAAAATCACAATATCTCCATTTATATTTATGATACTCTTGACAAGATGACGTGTAATATGACAAGTTGATGAAGAATATGGTATATATAATAGGGGTCATATCAAAGTCAACAAGGACTTACGTATCAATCAACCATGCTCCGAAAAAGTTGTGAACTGTTTGCAGACATCCGTCTTGTATTAAAGTTTTGAAATCATTACACAGCTATGGAATTACGATTCTGCTTGAAATCTGACACTATACTTTAGCAGCTGGGGGGTGGGGGAGGTGATCATACCCTTAGTTTTTGGAAGTAGTGTGCTAGTGTGCTCCGCCTGGTACCCAACGAAGGTGCCCAAAAGTGCGTTTTTAATATTATAGTTTTAATTTGTTTTTAATTTAAAGCAATATATGGTAAGGTATACTAAAAAGTCTACCGGTACCAACACATGCGCTTGGATACTACAGGGAAGCACTTAAAGGTGCAGAAGAGCTGCATAAACAGATTCTGTGAAGTTCACGCGCAGAGGATTCGAAGAAGAGGAGGCACGTACTCTTGTATCGGGTGCGGAATATGAGTGAAAGCAAAGTACGCTCGCTGTGAGCACTGTGGGGGTAAAACAGTGCAAGCAAGTATTTAAAGGGAAGTAGTAAGGGAAAAGCAAAATCTTACTTACGATGAATTTCAGCGTCTGGCTGATATTGAGTGGCAACATTACACGGGTAATTATTTTTTATTTAGAAACTTATAGGCGTATGTTATCGAGTAGACATGAGACATGCCAATAAGGCGAGGGCAATACGCGGAGAATATGAACCGCTTAACGTGGATCCATCCCCGTTAAGCCAGAAGCCGCGAAGAGCTGCGGCTACTAAAAGAGCGAGTCGATATAGTGCGGCTTATACGGGGGTGGGGTGGGGAGGCGATCATACCTTGAGTATCGTCAAACAAATAGCTAAAACGGCCCCATCCCCATTAAGCAATTTGGTTTTATCATACATATGTATATTGTACTTTTATTTGGCTATGCATACACAGCTGCCAGTTTAAAATGAATCTAACTGTGTTTTTGTACATGATGTGAGTTTCAACAGGTAAGTGCCACTTTGTCAAGCACGTAATGCTTGTTCACTAAATTGAATGCAGGCTGTTAACAGGATAATGAAAACAGCTTATAACAGGACATTTTATCACTGAAAACAGTTTTAATCTTGTGCTTGCTATGGTGCCTACGATGACTGCTCACACACCCTTCATCGCGCAATTTTCTAAAATATTTCTACTATGGGAGTAATAGTAACAATGTTTATTGTGAAAAATTTGTGTTTGGTTGGTAAGTGAAAGAACAAAGGGTATTATCTTGCGGTAATTAGACTCCATCATGTGTGGACCATTGTTGTCACATGTAGATGCCCTTGTCACATGTGTGACAAATCGGCCGAAAGTTTGACCTAATAAATCTCTCTCACGGTGAGTTTACAGCAGATCCCCAAAATACAACGTAGAAATATGCTGATAATCTCATTGCATCGCCCGAATGTTTACTGCTTTCAGTCACGTATATCTTAGGCGATCGATAAACCGTTTTTACAAGAGCAATGAGTGTCCATTATAGCGTGGCAGACTCCACTGTGTATTTCCATTCAATATAAATGCATGAATTAACTTAAATATCATGTTGAAGATTGTGTGATTAAAACTACGGGTGGTTTGACCGTTATAATCACTATGCACACACACAGCTAATGAGCCAGACGTTTACTTACCGAATTGAATGCAGGGAGTTTCCATGGCATTGCCACTAATTAAACACCTTTACCTTCATTATTCTTAAGATGCATAAGCGTACCATATTTAACATTGTAAAGGTTAAATGTGTACGGATTGCTTTATTACTGACGCGTTTCTTCTTCTAACTGTATGAACAATTGTAATGCTAATTATTGTGGGGGCAAGGGGGAGGGGGCGAGGCGGATATTTGGTAGTGACAAATAAAGATGCTGCTACTAACACTGTTAGTGCACGACCTGTTGCCGCAGATAAAACCGTACCGAAGGATGGCTATGGCACGCGAGGCTGCCGTTATACCTTATGAGACGCTATAAAAACAAGTTGAGGAAGCCGGAGCGTTTATCCCAGAGTAATATTGTACTCTAAAAGGATATAAAAACTTTCTAACGAGTAGGCTCTCAGCGAATATCCCATATTATTATATACTCATTTTTTCTCCATTAACTTTGCATTGTCAGAATCGTGCAGTATTTCTCCATACTGCACGGCTTAATACTGCACGACACGTGTGTCTAAAAATAGTATCGCGTGTTAGGAACTACTTTTCATTATAAACAAACAATGTACGCTCACGTAGCAGACACCGGAAATTTTGCGTTTTTAGATTTATCTGTGGATGAACTAAGCCAGCTGCTTGAGTCTTTTGAAAGTAGAGATGATAAAGCTGATCATGTGGATGAGCTCATTAAGTCACAAAAGAAACTTTCAATCAAGCAAGCGACTGAACTTGATATTCGCAATGTCTAGCGGTGTTTTTATAAGAACAAACGTGAGACATGCATTATTGAAAATATAATTCTGATCATTTAAACACTTATTTAGCTTATTGTTCAGACTATGAACCGTGCTCTCTAGCGTCTATAAAGAATAGCATAGAAAGGTATCTTAAGGCCATGTCAGTTCAAACACGAAGTTCGAAAAAAATTACAAGTAAAGAAGTCGGGTTTTGGTATAAAAGCAAGTGCCTCGGAGCCAATAAGCCAAGATAACGAAGAAGCCTTATTTTCCGCTGGCAAAATGGTCTCTCACCCCCCCCCCCCCCAGCCACTTTGTAATTTTCCTGTCTTAATTTTTTTAGAAAATGTTTGGATTTATTGTACAAGTCATATAGGTCATGAAGCTGGGGTCCCTCCAACAAAGATCACGCAAGTGACAGTACATAAAAGTACGTTATCTATCGCTGGTAATAAAAATGGTAATAAATGTACTTAACTTTCTGCATCTTGAATTTCTTCAAAATGTACTTTCTTATCCACCGCGCGAAACTGCACTGCAATCGTTAGACTACATTTCCAAGAGAAATCACATTCCAAAGGAGAATCTACTGCACTCAAAACGAAATGAATTTGATATTCCCTAGCAAAAAATATTTAATCCTGCATCTTCTTGAGAATTTCAATTAAAAGGATTTCATATTTTGTCCACCTTATGTCCACCTTACTCCTGACGTCGTTCAGTATAGCTAAAAATAAACTCATTTATATTTTCCCATACAAATGCAGTAACCTATAATTATCAAGCGCATTGAGATCCTCGGAGGGAAAGCAATTTTGTTGGAAAATAATATAAGACACTCCATTCCATTTTGTGTCTCGCGCTATACTTCAAGCATGTAATTGGCGTTTTTCGCGAAACAACTGTAGTCGGGGGAGTGCTTGTGTACCCACAGCTCCTCTGGTAACCCCATGGTGTATACTAAGTTGCATAAAAGCGGATTTTTAAAAAAAACTTTTTTGTATCGCGAAGCAGCGCGTTAAGGTCGGCACAATGCATTATATGATGTTGATGCGATGGGGATAGGCGTCATATTTGCTCTATCAAGAGCGAAGCATGAAAGCAAGAAACTTATGTCCCAGCTTTTCCACTGTTTCTGTCGTTTCCGCTTTCGTCGTTCCGACGGGCACTACACAACATTTATGCGGAATTTCCAGGGAGAATTTTCATGATCTCTTCGCGTGCTTCGGATGTTGTGTTGAGTTTTGTCTCGGCGAGGACTCTGATATCGTCATACTTTTTGACCTTCAAGGACAGCCGCCGGCTTATCAAAATTCTGGCCATCGAAACCAACCCGCAGACCAACGCTGTGATCTCAAGGGCAACTGCGATGGGGGTGACAATGATTGTTGACTGTATACCAATACCCGCCACAACAGTGCCTGCAGACAGCCGTAAGTGTGGTGTCAACGTCACCAAACGCGTTTACCGAGAGCCTGTACTTTTTGTACAGAGTTCGATGCTGTTTAGCCTCTGCATGTAAGGAAGTTTAAGCCTCCAAGATTTTAAAAAAAAACTAAAGTCTTTTGGATCTTGGTGCTTTGGATATAGCGACATTGCATTTCCTCTATGAAGAGCGTTATATGAAAGTTTGATTGATCTGTGGGGTTAGCCGCTCTGCGAAGACGCACCTCTAACCTGTCGCCGTGGTATACTGGCAAGACGGCGATGATGTGAAAGAAAATGTCAGTTTCCTTAATATCCTTAGATACGGAAACAATACGGTCTTCACCAACACGCCCGCCATCACGCCCTCCTAGAGTCAAAACCAGCGTGCCTTCTGTTCGCAGGCCTACCGATTGTTTGTTTTTATGGCTGATCACTGAAGTGCGGCAAAACATATCTTTATCGGTGATCACCCGGTTTTTCAGTCTGGTGACCCGAGTGATAAGGACACTATATATCAGGTTATCGCTGAGACCATATCACCAAATACCCAATGCTCAATGCCTATCTGCTTTGTAGCCTCGTTCCATCCCAATGTGAGCAGGTACCTTTCAACCCCCTGTTGGCGCAGATACTCTTCCAGCAGTGGTTTGTATTCCTTGTCGATATCAGGCTGATCTAATACTCCATCGCCGATCTCAGGAGGCGCCAATGATTCGAATTCTTTGTTTATGTCTGGTTGCTCCCCCATGGCTTGCTTGTGTTTTCGCTTTACGCTGATCTATTATTTTAAGCTACATGAGTTCTAATTACTTGCCACATTCGTGGCGAATAGCAGGCCAGCGATGGTTAGAGTGGCTGAGAATCCAGTCGGCTGTGCGATGACGTTGAGGTCCTTGCACCTAATGGTGTCTCTGTCTGCAAACATTGACGCAATTATAGCTGTAAGCCTTTCGAGTGAGTCGTTAGCCGAAACGGTAGTACTGCCACTATGTGCCATTAAGATGCCATTTACACCGTGTTATGACTCTATGGTCTAAGAAAAATGTAACAGAAAGAAAGTAAAACCAACAAATCAAGTAAAAATTAACAAGCAATTTATTTCTAGATAATTAAAATGAAAATCAAAAGACACTTACAGTAACGTGAATTAAAATCCAAATAATCCAATAATCCAAAGTGTCCTAATCACAAGTAAATATAGAATGTTCCGAATGAATTTCCGTATCCTTGAACGTGCTGATGTGCCAATAGTTTTTAATATCCTGATGTGTCAGTAGTCTTTAATGTGCTGATGTGCCAAAGTGAAGTACTCCAGAATAGCTTTGTCCAAGTTCACATAAATCCCAAAATCATCAATTCAAAATCCAAAATCCAAAAGTCTATGAGCACTTTTATAATCCAATGAATATTTTAAATAATTCCTCTCTCTGAATTTGGAATGATTTTTTTCACAGCTGTAATGACTCTTTAAAGACTGATGTTAGGTCGAAAACTGTCATCTAAACATGGTATGTATAAAGATAGGCCACATGACAAAATGTTCTAGAAAGTTATATGGTATATGTGACTTTTAGCACATAATTCTAAAGGAAATTCTAGTTTTATCTGTAAACAAAATCAACCCTGACCTAAAATTAAATCAACAACTTGTTTACCAAAACCATCCTTGAACTCAAATACTAAGTAAACAACCTCATTCAAGGACAATAGCTAAACATGTAAACCTGATACATAACATTAGGTTTGAGTAAATATTAAAGTCAAGAAACATTTATAATTTCCTAACATATTTATAAATTTATATAAACACCATACATAACACACGGATTGAAGTCGACAGTGTCGTTATCGTTGCTGAGTGTAAACTCACCAACGTTTTGTAAGTTTTGTGTTATATCCAAACGATACAAACCAGACGCATTTATTGCCGTGAGCCCACCAACTGACGTGATTCTGTCATTCGTTAAGTACACAACATCCTTCTTTTCCAAAGGGGCGGTACCAACGTTTAATCTCGCCAGCTCGTCCCGTGTCACATACTTGACGAGGTCTGCCATCGTCGTGTACTGGGAGCGCTCACCACTCACTTTGAACCCCGCGGGCTGGGTATCGCCACTACATGGAAGCGATGGCCCTGAGACGCTTGCAGTGCCGCCACCGAAGAAGTCAGGACCATGTAGACTCATAGCGTGCCGGCGGAACGCCTACTAGTGCTTAATCTCAAGGGTGATAATGCAACCCAATATATTGACTGGAGGTGGGGTCATCTGAAATACGTATTGAGAGCACATGGATGCCGTCTTCACGTAATCTGCTCCAATGTGGACTCACTACCCACAGGAGACTGTCGGGCTTCTGCTCCGCCGCTTCATTGACCACCGTATCCTCCGTCCCCAGAACCTTGAATAACTCCGCATCTGTGTGATAGCTGCCGTTTTGTCGACAGATATTTATATATGGCCCTGCCATGGGATCGTTCCAGTGAGGGAAGTTTGAAAGGCACATCTTTTTCTCCGCTCTGATACTGAAGTCATATTTTTTGCCTCCAGAGCATTAATCTGCCATCGTGCACATCATAATCGGCATAGATTGATATTGTTTTTAGGTTGCTGTGCTTCAAAAATTCATTAACCGGAGGGTCCAGTCATTTAAAAGTCAAAGCCGCCTTCAGCCGTGATTCCCGCTTTACGCAGCAGTAATTATGCTCGCTTGTTCAAGAGAGGGCACGTCAACTCCAATAGCACCGCGAGCATGTCTCATTACGGAAACAAACTCGACCCATTCCACTCCCTCCGCCGTGCGCTCGGTGTAAAGTGGGCCCGCAGCACCATTGTTGTCACCAATAACCCAATCACCATAGACCATGACCAGATATTTACTGTCAGATTCCAAATCTTGGCAGTAACGATGTTATTGTTCCCAAAACCGCTAGGTTGGCATTCACGATCACTTTGAGCAGTGGCACAGGGCACCATTTGGACGCCAACCGTACAAGCGTAAAAGACATGAGCCTCGCCATCCTCAATAATGTAAGTGTCAAGCTCGAAGAAAACAAATTGGCTACCATTGACGATGCCAATATCTGGGGTGTATACAAGGATCTCTGGCTGACGGAAAAGGAGAGGGTAAACGCGGTATACCAGGGTATCCAGAATGCAAACACTGCCGCTATGTGTCGGCGCTGGCAATAGGGTTGACGGCACGAAGCCCGATAAGTCTGTCGCTGCCGCGTCTGAAAACCGCTTCTTTGTGCCCTTTGACTGCTAAATGATCACATGTCATAATACCAATGAGACCTTTCAGACCGACTTATATTTGAGCTGACGTTTAACAGTTATGGCAGGGTGATCCGCAGCACTGTTATTGATGTAGCTAACATCAAGCTGAGCTACACAATCAGCGGCAGGCGGCAGGCGTGTTGAACGAGTAAATATACATAATGAGTCACGCTCAGCTCAACATACAAAATGGCCAGTTTGTGTCAGCCACGTGGTACCAGGTATATGCCCAGGGGCAAGTTCTATATCATCAGTGGGAAGAGGCGCTACACATAATGGCAAGGGAATCTATCAAGGACGCGGAGCTGCCGTCGGTAGACATTGGTGAGTTGTACAAGTTTACCCTTGTCATCGACATGAGGTCAACGGAAGACCACACGCTCCACGAATCAGGAAGGCGCATCAAAAAAAAAAAAAACAGGCGGCAGGCGTGTTGAACGAGTAAATTATACATAATGATTGACGCTCAGCTCAACATACAAAATGGCCAGTTTGTGTCAGCCATGTGGTAAGCCGTCGTTCCGCCAGTTTTTTAAAAAAATCTTACAGCCACACTGCGTCATGATCTGTTGCAAGAGCGTGTTTGCCTGCAAAATGCTGGAATCAGCATTTATGGGCCACTTCGATTTTATCGTCATCATCTGCCATGTTATACATCTCAACGAGGCGTACGATAGGCCGTGGGACCGAGGCAAAAAAGCGGCTTGAATATTTCTGGTCAACCCGGAGGGCCATGATGTAGATGCCCTGCTTTCTGCGCTCGTTAAAAATTTCGAGGCAACCAACATGCTTTTTAGACTCGTCGATTGTACCTGAAATTCTTTCTGGCGGACAGCATAACGAACTACTATCTTGATTAAGCTCGCATATGTCAGGGAATGGCTTTAGAAGCAGGCCATGTGGCAGATTTACTTGCCCGCGCCGCGCGAAATTCCCCGGCCAACGCTTCATGTTTCAGCCCCTAAAGAGGTGCACCAGGTTGACCTCTTGTTTGTGCCGCACGACAGCGCCAAGCACGGGCTGCGACAAGCGCTATACAAGTATGCGCTGACTGTGGTCGATATCGCCAGTCGTTACAAGGAGGCCCAGCCCTTGGCCAGAAAGGAGGATTCAAAAGTCACCGACGAGTTGGCACATATCTACAAGCGGGTGCCACTAAACTGGCCCAAACTGGTTGAACCCGACCGAAAGTTTACGGCGCTGTGTTGCAACTCTTGGCTAAGCAGAACATGCAGGTGAGGCGGGGCGAGGTTGGTGTCCAGCGTGCTCAGGGCATTGTGGAGAGGTTCAGCCCTAGTATGGCCGAGCGGCTGTTTGGGCACCAGTACGCCCAGGAGATGCTGTTTGCGGCCGAAACGGCAAGCGCGCCTGCAAAACATAGCAATGAGTGGATTTGGCGGCTGCCCTGTCGTTGTGGCGGTCCTAAATGGTGAGATAACGCGGTGCACAGACAAAAGATGTATTGATACCATTTGTGCTACGTCTGTGCTTGCCACGCGTGCAACTTCAGTGACACGGCCGATCGGTTTGGAGAAGAAACGCCTGCCCTCAGACATCACGGTGCGATACCTGTATGCACTGGGAGAGCTGGAAGGAGGACAACATCGTGCTACCGACCCTCTGTGATCCTTAAAGGTCTACATGCTAGAGTGCGCAGTTGCGCTGCAGGTCAAAGTGGCCTAGCCCTTCTTTTGCGGTTGCACTCCACACAAGTCAATCTCAAATTTCCCTTCCAGTGGCCTTGGCGTTGTCCAAGCAGTCTACACTAACCTGCTGTGTGTCTTTAGGATCGTATGCCCAGAACATTTGATGTTGCAGGCGGCACATCAGTTGCTTTGTTGTTGCTTGAAGCGGAGCAGGTCGTCGACCTTGAGTTGTTCTGCGTGGGTTACTGCATAATCACTGGCCTTGTCCCGCCGCATATAAGCAACAAGCTTCTTTTGTATAGCCTTGCGGATTTCCTGCTCAGTCGGCGCTCGCTTAACTTTGGCCACAACAGCCAGTAGCGCAGTGATACGCTCAAGTTGAGACAGGAACTCCACAGGGGACACTGCCAGATACGCGAGATTGAACCATTCGAAGTAGTCGTCGATAATCCATATCTTGCATGAGTTTTTGATGGTAAGCCCCCGGGAGCTGCGCCACAGTGATGGCATAGCCAAGACGCCAGTCTGGACATGTTATGGCCTGCTTGGCGGCTGCAATGGTCGCATCCACGATGTTGTTCAGCAGAAGAACCTGCTGTTCATTCGTCCCGGGAATCGTGATTTGGATATTTTGGCGCCGGTTGTCCTTTGGGTGGTATAGGAGTGGAACCAGCGTGTCTGAAAGGTGTTTTGTTTATGGCGTTGGAATAAGAGTTGGTGCAATGCTATGCGAGTTGCCACGAGAGTGTCGGCGGGCCCCTAATGCTCCAGAAAGGAACTTAAATTGTGACAGGCGGGAAGGGTCTTGCGCATCTCCTCGCACTGGACCATATCAGATTTAAGGCGCATCCTCTTTTAGGTTTTTGAGGGCCTCATACTTGGCGCGATAGTCTTCCTATTCCTCTTCGTAGTAGTCTGCGTGTTCTTTCAGCCAGTCATACGGTTGCTCTCCGGCAATGGACAAGGGTTGGCGCTGCTCGGCACAGTCAAATGACCTGGATGCCGTTGAGATATGAATGCGGTGTGTCGCTAGCGGTTCGTTATCACTGGGGACTGTAGATGTTGCTACTTCGCGCTTGCCGTTGGCCCAGTACTCTGGCTTGGGCATGTAGGCGCCGCTATCAATAGGAGTAAGGAGCCTTTCTTCCTTGACACGCCACTGTCCCCATTTGCAGCTTGCTGTTCCAACGGTTGGGCTGTTTGCGTCGTGGATCTCGCACTCGAGATCGGCGCAGTCGATACAAACGGGCTTCTCTAGACGGTAGGCTCGAACGCCGTCCAAACGGGCCAAATGCTCAGTTTTGATGTAGATGGAGTCGGTTGAAGGAGAATAGGAAACATCTGTAGCATGCTGATACGGTTGATGCCCTAGTACCCTAGCACTGACGATCGGAAGTTAATGTCTGCGGCTGCGATCCGTCTTAGTACGTAATGACGTGCCCCAGCATCGCCTTGTCATAACCGACCAAAACATTGGTCTCGCTGCAGAGCACCAAATAATCCAGCTCTACCTGGTTGGCTACCACCCAGTGCGTCATACGTCTGTAATAGTTTGCACTGCCGGCTGTGAACTTGCCGATGATAATTTGACCTATTTCCTTGTCCTCTGGCAGCTAAACTTTGGTTTGCTTTTTGTATAAAATGATGGCCCCCGCTAAGTGCAAATGCGTAAGAACGCCAGTCTCGACCATAAGCCTTAGCAGTGCCATGAGGGCTCAGCCAAGATCGTTTAGGGCAACATTATTTACACCTAGTTTGCTAAAGTGACGGCCAAATCATGTAGGAATAACTGTATGAATTTCGGCGGCAAAGTTCCACGAACAGTACTGTGCAAACCCCGTTAACTCGGCTGCTGGTAGTTGCACGTTAACAGCCACGCGTGTAATTCCATGGAATGGATCGCCAAACCGTTTAAAGTGCGTGGCGCATTCACTAATTATAATAATACTGCCGGAATAGCAAGCTGCCATGTTGAGGCTTACCATCTCCTCCCCGTTCTAGTCGTTGTGGGCTGTTCTGGAGCCCTCTGTACCCACAGTCGACGCATGCCCGCTGAACGTCCTCCAGTATTGTCGCGGGCGTAGGCTTTCAGCAGTTTCGTTCTCTAGCTGCGTTAGCCGCGGCAGAGTCTTCGCTAAAGATTTTAGCCACTATCTCCTCGGGATTATCTGCGTACTTGCTGCAGACCTTAATAATCTCCTCGTACTTTTCTTGGGCTCTTAAACACCTACCATTTGCCAGCACAAACTGCCCAGCAAGCTTGGTGTCCCAGTTGTTTGTCACCTCCACCACCTATATTCCATACTGCCTTTAGCTCGGTAGTTGTAACCTGCTGGATTGACTCCCAGACATCGCCCTCGTAGAACTCTATCCTGCACACTTACACAAAGTGGACGCCTTGTGGCCAGGAGTTCCCATTGTGAATAATGAGCTCCAATGGCCGCCACCCTGACTGCGCGGTACTTTCCGCTATTGTAGCTGTCGCCGCCGACGATGTCCCTTAGGGTGATCTCTCGATTCAAGTTTTTTATAGGTTGGCCACATCGTCGATGGTTGCTCTTGGTTTATGGACCCACCTTTCCCACTCCTCCAGATTCTTGCGGCGGGCCTCTTTCATGCCATTTTCTTTAGTGGTGCTTTCAAAATGTTTTCAAAATGTTCCATCATCCGATGCAAAACGTAGTTGAGGTCCCCGTCCCTGATGGGGGCATAGTTGTTAGGATTGGGCTCCCGCACCTCTTAAAGACCGTTTATAACTGCTGCCACCGTGTAGGCGTCTCCGTAATTAGGACCGTCAATGTCAGGGAGAAGCCTGGGTCTTGTTTCATTCGTGATTGCAACCGTGTCCCAACCCTCACGCTCTTCCGCCCTCACCGGGTCAAGCTTATCCACCACTGTCCACTTATCCGTAGCCCGTCCTTGGGTGAGAAACTTGGCACGAATGAAGTATTCTAAACCCACGGAAATGGCCGCAAAATAGCAGCTGCGCACTCGTCTTCCATTTGACTATCCAGTAAAAGGTGCCTGTCTTGTACTTTATACCCCGTAGGATGTTAACGTTTCCGATTCCAAGCGGATCATCCTTTTTGATTCGAAACGTGCTAAATACGTACGCTAACCCGTCAACGTCAAACTCTTCTTTGGCGACGCAAAAGCTGCGGTATCAACCCACGTCCAAGCCTTTGGAAATAGGCGCTTGGTGTGGTGAAATCTTGTCAAGGCCAAATGAGTCTTTGGGTTGCTCGAACTCGATGGCGCTAAGACGAGCAAGTTCCTCTGTTTTTCCTTTTTTGCTGCTCGCGCTTGCGCAAGCACTTTCGCCTCTGTTTCTAGCTCCTTCGCCTCAATTTTGGCAATCTCTGCATAAGCCGTTCGCACTCTATCAAATCGCAGCACATCGAAGTTACTGGGGTTAGGGGGTTGGATCCATATCAGTGCTTTATACTCTCTTCGTATTGCCCTCGCCTTATTGGCATGTGCCATGTCTACTCGAAGGATATTCCTTACGACTATAATTTTCTAAAGAAAAATTATTTATTCGTATAATGTTGCCACTCGATATCAGCCAGACGCTCAAATTCCTCGTAAGTAAAATTTTGCTTTTCCCTTACTTCTTCCCTTTAAATCCTCGCTTTCACTGTTTTACCTCCACAGCGCATACAGCGAGTGTACTTTACTTTCACTCCTATTCCGCATCCGATATAAAGCGTACGTGCCTACTTTTCTGCGAATCCTCTGCGCAGGAACTTTACCAAACTTTTTTTTACAGTTTTTTTCGCACCTTACAGTGCTTCTCAGTAGTATTCAAGCGCATGTGTTGGAATCAGCAGGCATTCTAGTGTATCTTACCACTATATTTTTTGGGGGAAAACAATCATTTAAGTTGTAGCGGTCGAGAGTTTGGTTTGTTGTTACAATAAAGCTTGCTATTGTCTGGTTTTGCTGTGCATGAGTACAAAGCCATAATTATCAGAATTTACTTCAATTTGTGCAAGTATTATTTCACTTTTTCTTTCCTATGCCTTTTTGAAAATGACTTAACTGTTCGTTTGGAATCCCTCTTTACCCTTGAAATCGAATGGTCTACTCCCAAACTTGGTTGAGGCAGGTAACTAGTTAATGGTACCTGGCCCTGCTAGAGGTTACATTATACTGTTTACGCAAGAAACAAGGCCATTTCACACTTATTGCAATGTACAAGATTATGTCCATACCCATGTATGTGTTTCAGATAGAACATTTATTTACCAACTCTGGATAGGAATTTCTAATGGTTAAGCAGAAAATAAACTATAATGTCCAATTTGGGCATTTTATAGTCGATTAATACGTCAGTCCCGTCGGACATATCAGGCATATATTAGTATGGCAAATTCTGGAGAACTGCAATTAACATATCCACATTTAATTAAATTAAATTGTCCGTGGGATTTTGATTGTGAATAAATCATTTACCATAGGAATTTTGGAGATCATTCCCGCATTTAACTGAACAGGTAATCGAGTTTCTGTCATTTATATTCCGTCTTCAGCACTAAAGGAACGTTTATGTTTATACTGAGTTTGAAGATAAACAGGAATAATAACACCTACATTTATTTGATTTTTCTTTTGAATCCTGAAAATATGTACCCAATACCACTGCAATTTCATTTAATTAAAGTTAGATGGCTTACCTCACAGTGTTTTCAGTGCTTGGCTGGGGTGGGAGTGGGGGTTGGGTGGGGGAGTGGTGTAAATAAATAACAAGTTAGACAAAGAAAAGAGGATGGATTTGATACCTCTTAACAGCGAAGCACTTGAATAAGTATATATAAATACAAGCAATGTACACAATAAAAGACATTTCCGAGTTCATTTGCTCCGAAACGTTAATTTTAAGTGACGGTACATATAAAGACGTAATTGAGGAAGGTTTATTTTTGTCACGCTGAAACTGTGCAGAAAATTTTGAATTTGACAACGGCGCATGTTATTGAAGCGTTTTAATGATGATGATACTGATGTTTTGTTATTCTAGTGGTTTAATGAGGATGTTTTGTTATTCTAGTGGTTTAATGAGGATGTTTTGTTATTCTAGTGGTTTAATTATGATGATACTAATGTTTTGTTATTCTAGTGGTTTAATGATGATGATACTGATGTTTTGTTATTCTAGTGGTTTAATGATGATGTTTTGTTATTCTAGTTGTTTAATGATTATGTTTTGTTATTCTAGTGGTTTAATGATGATGTTTTGTTATTCTAGTGGTTTAATGAGGATGTTTTGTTATTCTAGTGGTTTAATGGTGATGTTTTGTTATTCTAGTGGTTTAATGATGATGTTTTGTTATTCTAGTGGTTTAATGATGATGATACTGATGCTGTGTTATTATAGTGGTTTAATGATGATTATGATAATGATGTTTTGTTATTCTAGTGGTTTAATTATGATGATACTGATGTTTTGTTATTTCATTCTTGTTCTGCTGAGTGTTTTGCAGCAGTGACTTACATTTAACCTAAGTTCAAAAGTATTTGCCCCTATATTTTGTTTGGTCTCCCTCTTTCCTTTCAATGCCACTCTTTTATGGAAAGCACTTTTTGTGTAATGTTGGGTCTATATTGCCCACATTGCATATTCCTATTGCCTTTTAAGACTATTGAATATGTGTTCGTACATCTTTATCTCCGATTATCGCGAAGACCGAAATGGTGGCCTTAGGGTGCTGAAAATTATCTTGACTGACAGAATCGTTAAAACCGATTAGCACTGGAGAGTCAACGGCTAACAAAAAAAAATGATTTCAGCACAACAAATACAAACGTCTGGTCATTATTCTGTTGCTGAAGCATTTTCCCTAAGCGCACTGTAATAAACCTAACTGTACAAGCGATAGATACTGCTTGCAAGTATAACATAGATATATCAATAACTCTTCGTGGCCGCATTTAGATGCTATAATGGTCTCTCTCTTACACATCATCCGTTTTCTACATTTTCTTTCTTTCTTTCTTCTTTATGCATGTCAAGGGTATCTTTATTAGGAGTACCAACATTTTCTTCTATCTTACAAAATCAATTCACTGCACGTCAAAGAATGAGGCGCTTTATGATAAGTAAATATAGTCACTTGTTACCAAAAAGGTCTTCAAAATTAATGTAAAATAACAAAACATTAACTTTTGATTCTATTCTCTTTTGGTTTAGCTTTTTTTTCAACCTTCAAAAATTCCCTACATAAAACAAAAGAAGTTTTTAATGAGTTTAACAGTAATCTAAGCATGGGAGCACCCCAAAAAACTCTCCCTCCCCCATACATACATACATACATACATACATACATACATACATACATACATACATACATACATACATACATACATACATACATACATACATACATACATACATACATACATACATACATACATACATACATACATACATACATACGTGTGTGTGAGTGTACGAGGCGAAGAGTCTACTATATTTTTATAGCCCGAGAGTTTTCGCTGGGTAGAAGTGTAAGATTTTAATTTGTTAGACAAGTGTTTCTTATCTGATTTTTGTCTGCCCCTTATCATTGTCTATTTTCCATTAAAGTCGTCTTTTTATCGATGGATATGTTATCTATATGTATCTGAATTTAAATAAATTTGAATTCATTAAGGAAGTTAAGCGCGTGGTCCCTTTAAAATGTATAGAGCAAACACGTTGCAAATATCCTACGATAATATATGTATTCATCCATATTTTATATTCACCATTGTCAAATAAAAACAGGTAAAATATATAAAACAGATCTAATAGAACCGGTTTATTCTAAATTTTGGGCTCTAAAATAAGGAACATATTGACAACTCGTGGATTAATTACAAAATTATTTTTGGATTGTAAGTAGATGTGCATTTAGTTACCATTATCATAGACATTTCCTATTAATGTATTCTTTTTATTGCACAAAGTGATCCATTCCTCTCATGTCCATTTATAAACCCGTGACGCAATCCTCGAAAACCTGCAAAAACAACTACAGTTAATACGACTATAGGATAAACAAACTGCATCGAAGTGTTTTGTTTAGGAGTCTCTGTTCTAACTTGCTGCCAAGTCAATCATGCAATATGCTTGTTTTAACACTTCACATGCAAATATCTTAACATTTCTTCAGAATCACATGGGGCTTATAAACTTACCGCCTTTGATTGAGTAAGTTCATTTAGGATGGAAATCTCACAGGTATTTAAGTGAAAAGCATTCAGTGTTATACAAATTTATAAGTTTGCTATATTACTGACAATGCTCATATATTTTACACATGGTAAATTACAGGCATATTTTGAGGTTGTATTTCTTGCTTCCTAACATATCAATTCAAAAGTGTTTGGAACCCTTTAATTAATAATTGACGAATGTAAGATTTAATATGAGTCCGCTTTTTAAATACAATGATAATAAAAGTTATAATTTCGTGAAAACATATTTGAAGAGTTCACGTGTAGTACAAAAGTGTACGTAAATATCACAATTCATACCATTTTGCGATAATTACAGACTTGATGAAGTCATCTCTATTTTTAAATAAATAAATAATAAATAGTGTTCTCGACTTGTTCACAAAAATTATCAAAGATATTGGAAGACCAAAAAGTAAGAAAACCGAAAGTATCTGGAGATTGGGGTATATTCTTTGATCTCTCGAATAAAGAAGATTGCAAAATAGGAACAGTAAAAAATATGCCATGTATGTAGATTTCATTGACAGATGCTAACAGCAAAAGTTAAAGGAGTAACATTACATAGAATATAGACCTACATTACATGCTTTGAATATCTTTCTGCACGTCCATATCGCCTACATGCCCCGGCATTACTCCAAAACAGTAGTAGTTAAAGGCCGATTTGAGACCACCACATATGACATTTTGCTAAGTCACGAAGCAGCAACGTTTTGGTTAGACCCTGGGGTTTGTTGACGGGTGGGTCTAGGCAGGCCTCTGGCGGTCATGGTGGGGTGGGTGACTATCACCAACACACAAGCTAGTAATGCAAGGGGTCTATGGGATACAATCATGGACATCATCAAGCGTAAGCAGGAAGACAGCGTAGGGAAGGAGTCCTCTAGCGATGAAGGCATTACCTTTGAATGTCCTGAAGAAGAGGTTGAAGACTACATAGAACCAATCAACACATTTAAGACGATGTTTCAAGTGGCCGTCAACATTTACCTGACTCGGCTGAGAATCATGGATCTTACCCGGTACGACTGGACCCAACCCCCTACCTTGTGCGGTGGGGATAGTCCATCCCTCCTGCTTACATAGTTACCCTGCGCGAGCTTTTCTTTGGCGACCCGGAAGAAGAATTTATGGAGCATGTAGATGGACTCGAGGACCCGTACGAAACGGGCCAGCTCAGAAGAGCCGTCAACCTTATCAGCTAAGGCTCACAGGCTGGATGAGCGCTTGGCTCGGGGAGGTCAGGCAGGATAGAAGAAGAATTGACCACGCAGCTTAGGCTGCACCCTCGCGTAATTGTTTTGAGAAGATCAGTGCGATCCTCGAACCGACCGTGGGCCAAGAGCGCCTTTTTTTCGGCATAGCTGATGGCCACCGCGACTTGGGCCGTCCTAGCAGCCGCCCGTATGTCATTCTTGAGGATCGTATAATTATTCAACTCGTCCAAAATGAGCGTGAACTAGTCCTCGGACAGGAAAGCATCGCAGAGGGCTCGCGAGACTAAATCTGCGATGGAGTTGAGCTTACCAGCCAGGACCCGAATCTGATCGTGCTTTTGAGCCTTGACTCGGAGGCGTCGGACGGTGAACTGTCCTGCCAGCGAGAACAGCCCGCACGCGAGTGACACAACTTCCAGGGGTATGGCTACAGTGCTAGACGCCGCCGCCATATTGTCAACAATGTTGACGGCCGCCCATACTTTTTGCAGAGAAAGCGTCGCTGCTCAATCTCGGCCTGAGCTGAGCCTCAATCTTTTTCAGGCGGTAGTTATGGTGGTTCTCTTCGGGGGTTACATTTAGAATCGGGGGATACATTGCAATGTGAGATTTGTCAGACATGCTTAAATCGTTTAAGTGATGACATCATTAATTAATTTAACTTTGACGTGGACCTCCCCCTTTATAGCAGTCTGGACCATGCTGATAAAATAAACATAACTTGGTCTGGAGATGACAAGAGCCGACATATAGAAAAGCCTAGTTTACACAAACTTTACTTTTTCAAATGCCAGCGATGTAGTCGTCCTGACCTGACCCTGCGGATTTCAACTTTAAGACCTCATCGCGAGAAAAACGTCAAACTCATTACCAGGAACAGCTCACCCTGAAACAATACTACCCACGACCGTAAAGCTTGACCCCCCGCTCTTAGCGTGCAAGGAAATGTAGGCACCATTAACCGTTTCCATTTTGGGGTTCCCTCTAGAGTAATTAAGATGAGGCCTAACACCTTCGGATGTCAATTAAAAACTAGCCACCGAAGTTAAAAAGACGATAAAGTTGGTAGGGTGCACAGCCAAATCAATATAAGCCTTGGTAGTCGCATCCTGAGAAGCGGTTGGCTCTCAAACGCCCACTATTTTATTAGCTTTCATATCCAGGGGATGGATATAGTACCCAGGGAGGTTGAAGTACCAACCCCGTCAACGTATGATTTAGTAGCAGCATCTTTTAGACCAACAGGCTACCCTATACCCGCGATTATGTTGTCGTTCCTGTTTAAGGTCCCCACATGGTATCACCAGATTTGGATACCTAGAAATATCAAGTTCATGATATTTAACATCAACATAGTCTTTGGTTGCCGCGTCTTTAGCCTCATATGATTGGCTAAATCCACGATTTTATTCGCGTTCATATTTAGGGGACGCTGCATGGGAGCACCCACGCCGCCCTGGTTATTGGTAGAATGGTCAACGTATGATTTGGTCACCGCATCTTGAGGGGCTATGGGGTCTGCTATGGATGTAATTTTATTTTTACCCACATCCGAGGGACCAGCCATGCTGTCGCCACCCCTGGAGACTTTTTTTTTTGCTTCCTGACTGTCAGCATAAAATTATATATGCTCGACGAACCCGTCAACATAACTTTTTGTCGCTGCGCCTTGGCTCCTGATAGATGCCTCCAAATTTATGATAGCGTCCATGTCCAGGGGACACGTCATGCTATTACAAGTCTTGGTCACGCGGCGAGCAACCTGCTCATCAACATACCTTGTCGCGGACATTTCTCCCAACCACGCGATCATGATGTTCGAGGTGTTGTTTTCGAGCCACGTCCATGTCGTCAGCGTACCTTTTTGCGGCCGCGTCCTGCTCGTCGACATACTTTTTTTTAACCTCCGCGTCTTTGATGTCAGCGTACTTTCTTCGCGTCTGCGTCTTGGCGGTCAACATATCTTTTTGTGACAGCATTTTCTGGTCGAATGGGGTCGAGTGGTGTCGGCCAAGTTGCGGACGGCCTATCGAACGGCCTGCCGCCATCGCGCTGCGTGCCCTCGGCCTGGAAGACTACGAGGTTGCCTGGCGCCTCTATGCTCGCCGGGCGGGTCAACAGCGAGGAAAGGTCCATGCTGGAGGCCTTCAGGTTCCCGACTTTGTCGGTGAATACAACCAGGTCGTTTGGGTGGTAGGCGCCGACACGGTTGCTATAGGCTACCGCCAGCTCGACCTTGGTGGCATACTTGGCGAGCTCCACGGGAGAACAGGGTACCGCCTCGTCTTTCTGCTAGCGCCTACTGGTATCATGCATATGGTTACAGTCGACTTGCTTCTAATCGAACCGGCGGTTCAGTGACAGCGTCGCATCCAGCAGCGCACCAGGCGTCGGATTGCTATTTAGCTCCTTCAGCACCTCGATGGATGAGACCCCTAATTTTTTGGGCCCACTTACGTCGTTATAATTATACCACTGCACACCGGCTCGGTTGAAATATGGCACACACGAATTAATTCCCTTGATTGCATCTTTTTTTAGATTCATAAGTATGCACATTTACCTATACTATAAACTTAGGAACGCTGTGTATTACTGATTTATATATTAGTTGAAGTGTATGTATAGATAGCTGTGGAAAGATCTGGTGTCTCACGGGGTAGGCCACTCTCTCTGTTTTGACATTCAGCCCGGGGTCCATCTGCGGCTCTGAAGCAGTTAGAGGATACGGCCTAAGTTGCGATGTGAACACGGCCTCAAATGTCGCAGGAAGTTGAAACGTTTATCGGTGAATCCGCCTCCGAAGCCGTTCACACTAGCAACCTGGTGCAGGTGGTAGCGATACCGATATGATCCTTATCTTCTGAGGAACTAAAATATTTAGCAGAGCTAGCACCGGGTCTGACACTAGGCTTTTGCAAAAATGTTAAATAATATTTTGTTTAATTTAAAACTCGCGCGCATGGTCACATCGCCATGGTTTTAACGAACAGGCGGGTCAGCGTCAACGCCGCATCCAGTGCTCCGGTCGTTGGATCTCGATTCAGCGCTTTCAGCACCTCGATGAAAGCGTGGCCGCAGATTGGCTCGTCACCTTTTTGTAAACAGGGAGGGTCGAACAGATGAGCGGAAGAGTCAAAGGGTCGCCGCCATGAGCCGTGGGAAGGCACGCAACAAGCTCTGGCGGCGGCGCAAGGCGATAGGTGTCGAAGTAGAGCAGGCGGTCAGGCGTTTCCCGGAATGCCACCCAATGAGTCCCTCGGTTCTGCGAGGTGTTGAGGTTAACGATGCCGGCCTCATTCCCACTTTTCCCGGACAGGCCCTAGAGCTCGTCTTGCATGTAGATGCCCGTGAAGTGCTTCAGGGACCTGGCAAGTCGCAGCAGGTCAAGGTTGGAAAGGACCCTAGTCAGCACTGCCACGCGAGTCGGAGGCCTCGATCTTCTTTTGACCGGCGGCCGACAGCGCCTCCCATAGCCTTTTCGGCTGCCAGAGGACAAGCCGGGTCAACCGCGCCAAACGACGCCGCCTTGCCAGCGACCGCTAGGGTTGGGATCGCAGAACCTTGGCAGCAATCGCCAGGGAAGGGAGGAGAGCTAACAATGGAAAAATACTATCTTCTTTTTGCATGGTCGTTAGGGCCGCGACGGAAAGATTAAAGTCGACGCTGCTTAGCTTTGCGGGCCGCTCTGCGGCGCTTGGCCTGGGCAGCCGTCAGTATAATAGGATGACGCCCGTGGTGCTCTCCAGCGCCCAACCGCAGCATACGACCACGACGGGCTCTCCAGGACGTGGTGAACTTGTCTTGCTGGCCCTGTGTGAAGGACGCAAAGTGTCGTTCGTGTGGCATCGCGTATATGTGTATATGCCTTTAGCTTTAATTTGTATGATCGGCGGGGTTTACACTACTCGCATTAGCTCTCCAGACCCCTCGAGCAGTATAGTATTGTCTGAAAGGATGACGGTAAAGGTCCGGTAGGCAGCGATAGCGCCGCGAGCAATGCGGGCCTTGAAGTACATGTCCAGGACCGAGTGCTTGATAAGGTCGATGTGTTCCAGGCAGAAGTAGGAGAAAGGGTTGAGTCCAGTAAAGTCCTTCTGGCTGACCTGCAGCCCCGAATTAATGTTTTGGTTGCGGTCCATGAAGTTCATGATCTGGTGGTAGGCGTGAGCCACGTTGTTGGTCGCATAGTCCAGAAGGATTTTCTCTGAAGGTTCCTGGTAGCCGTTGAAGCTCAGGCTCACCTCCTTCTCGGCAAGCTTGTCGAATACCATAGTGTTTCGCTCCTGCTTGTTCTGCCGCGTCCTGTCCGGACGGGCTAAAAAGAAAGTGCCTGGGTGCGGATATACCCTGCTGGGCGCTGATCTGCCAGGAAAACTGGCCTGTTCCCGTCATTTTGCTGGCTGTCTGTGGTCATTGCCTGGAAGGACAGGGTACTCTTCCCTCCTCACATAAAGTTAATCATGTTGGTTTAAACCTACAGCGTTTGGGTCACGGCCGGCATCCATAGGGTGAGCTTCGAGAGGGTTACCTTGCCCGGGTCTTCAGAATATGGCGTCGTCGTCGGTGTTTTTGTTGGTCAGCGGCACGGTGTGCTTGGCGCCGAAGATCACCATGCGCACATTCTGGCAGAAGCCAAGATGCGATTCACCGAGATGACATAGGAAAAGTTGCCGTAAGCGTCCAGCACCCATTTATGCATCGGAAAATCCAGGTTGAAGTTTGCATTGACGGCGCCTATCGCTGGCGTTTGGGCATCCCCAGCCGCATTCCTAACGTTTTTCATGGTAAACTGAACCTCGTCGACATTGCCTGTGGCGTCCTACACAAATATCATCGTGAGCCCCGCGCTGCAGGCGCAGTCGTCGCAGTACCAGGCCAAACCAAATATGGTCGTGGCCACGCCGATGTTGTCGAGGCAGTCTTCTACCTGGTGGTTGTCAGTGAATTAGCAGGCACTGTCAACAGCGCCATGATACTATTGTTGACGAGGGCTACCTTGTCTGCCGCGGCGTAGTCGCTGTCGTCTGCCACCTTTGAGATCCGATCCACGGCCTCAAGGTAAGCTTCAGTGGGAAGAAAGTAACGGGAGGTGTCTTGGATCAGTAGGTCTACCCGGCCCTTTTGGTTGGGATCGCAGTCCTCGTAGCAGTGGTATTGCAGCTCACGTATGCTGCACGGGTGCAAGCGTGTCGTAGCACGGGTGCAAGCGTGTCGAGGGCGGGGTTCTACACGTCATGAATGGAGGCCATTGTGTATGCTGCCCCTGGGTCACGTCTAATAAGAAGAACGGCGCAGGTCCGAGCCCAAGGCTAAGTTAGCGATAACAGCTTCGTGCTCCCTACTGGCCGCTAATTCTGCGATCTTTTGTCGACTCGCCTCGTTGACCACGTCCCGCACTTCGGGTGGCATATTTTAGTCACAGGCAGCTTCAGCCGACCGAGGCTCTTACGCGCTGCCGCCAAGACCTTTTCCACAGCCTTTTTACCACCCAGGGTGGCGAGAGACGCAAGCCTTTTCTTGAGAGTGGATTTTGTTATGGCGCTAAAAGCGCGCGAGGCCACGGCCTTGACCGTCGGGGCCGCTGTCCTGACTAGAGTCGCTGCCACCTTGGCGGCTGCGCTGATGATCGATCAAAAGATGCCACCAAGCCCGTCACCGTAATGCACTCGGTATGTCAGTCGTCGGGAGCCCACCACCGTACACGGATCGCTCGCCTTGGTGCCTTCATGACTAGTATGCTAGTGCCAGCACCTCTAATACATTAGCCGAGCGCGGGGCGGCCGTGGATGTAGAAGCCAATTGTGAGCGTTTCGCCTTGGAGGTTCACCAGGTGGCCGTCCTTCTCGGTAAGCGTGAGCCGCAGGCTCTTGATGCGAGGGCTTTGAAATAGGTAGACAGGCAGCGGCGGCGCGAAGGTCAGGAGATTCCCAGGGCTCGCATCAAGGGTGAAGCTGTAAATCACATAGCTGGGGGTGTCCCGGTTGCTAGTGTTGAAGTCCACGTAGGAGCCTCTCACGGCGTCACAAGTGAAGTACCCAGCGATGGTGGACGTGATCTGCACAATGCCTGGCCCGAAGTGGTAGCCATGCCAAAGACGGCGTCCACGAGGTTGATCTCGGACCCGGAGCGCGCGATGTCAACACGGTAAGCCGCTGAGGAGACCTAAGTTGCAGCAGAAAGTACCGGATCGTTGGCGCAGATACTCAGGGTGCTGTCGTCCCCCAGGGCCGTAATCTTCCGCTGGACCTCCTAGTTGATGGCGTCGTTCTCGTAGGCGCCGGACGACTGGACGGTGACAGATATGGCGCGAGGCACCACAGAGAACACCGCTACGGCTTCTTTCCCTGACTCCCGGACGGCCTGCTTCTCGCCCTTCACCAGCTCGGAAGTTTCTTCTGTGGCTTCGCGATTGCCTTAACGGACTTGATGACGGGTGCGAATTTTGTTTCAACCTTGAAGACCGTCTGTCGCTGTTCGAGCTGCTTGCCGGCAAGCTTGTCGCGCAACGCGGTGCGGGTGGCCGTATGCTCCTGCAGCAAGAGTATCAGCGCTCGTCATTTAGCAAACGGCATTGCGGCAGGTTGCGGAAAGTTGCGGGTGGTTTTTACGCAAGATTGTCGTCCACAGGCACGCTCTAATTACAAATATACGCGCGGTCCAGTCCAGCTCAAAACTTTGCTGCGCCGGTGCAGGTAAAGTCCATGGTGGAGAAGCTGTTTGGCGCTGCGGTCGCCTGTGTAATAACGCGGCGAGACCCGCGCCAGTCCATATTGGCGGCGCACAACGCGGCATCGACGTTCTGCAGGGCGTGGCCGTCGGTCCCGCAAATGAGGATATTCATGTTGCCGTCATCGCAGATTACCTTTGGAATCTGGGCGTACCGCTGGGCTAGGTACAGCATGTCGGCCTTTTTGTGCCTCCCGCGGCTGAAGAGGCTTGTGGCATGCGCATCACCAAGATTCATAGGGCGCTAGATTTCGACCAGAGCCCGTAGATGGCACCCTACATCCACAAAGAGTCCTTTAAGCTGCTCAACAATTCCGTCTTTGGCAAGACCATACGCTTCAATTTGGTTCGACCCAATGGTCAAGAGGACAAGCTGCGACGTCTGATCGCCGACCCAACATTTAAGACCCTTAAGATCTTTAAGGATCACCTCGTAGCAGTACACTCCACCAAATCCCGACTTAATCTTAACCGTCCTGTCTACACAGGCCAGGTCGTCCTCGAACCATCGAAATATAAATGAATTATCGCCCCTTCCTCAGCAGATAGGTAGGACTTTAGTACATCCGGTGTAATGACCTCCCAGCTTGTTTACCAAACCGCTCTGGCAGGAAGATAGGCATTATATCGGAATAGTCATAGACCCATTGGCTAGAGGGTAGTCACTGTGAGCATTGTGCAGCTTTTCCGGATAGTCCAAGTCCACCTCAAGAAGGTAGCCTTTGGGAGAAGATCGGTAGACATTTTGGCCAGACTGCATGTTAAAAACTGCTAGCTGCCTATAAACTGGAGCTGACCTAGGGAAAAGGTTATATATTTTTCCATGTTGTTGGGAATGGCATTGATGTCTGCCGTTGAGGCCGTTTAATGTAATTGCTGGTACGATTAGTGTGGTCATCAGCAGGGTAAAGTGCAGAAAGGATGGCCCATTCAAAACGCGTCGTGGTTTTCTATGTCGACGACAGCTCTATTAGGGATCCAATTGGGGGTTGGAATGTCCCATTTGCCTCAAAACGGACGGTACTGCAAAATGTATAGTTTCAGCTCCTCGCCTCTGACAAGCCGCCAGCTTGAGCATTTGCTGGTAAACTTTTCCGATCGCTCCTCAATCTTTACTGTGGCCTTAATGATGAGCTCATTGAAGTCTTCAGCCACCAACGCCTTTTCTGCTCTGGGGGCTGATAAGTAGGCTGGCATGGAGATAGCTTTCCCTTCTGTTGTAACCTATTCTAGCTGTGCCTTAACGCTAGGGTTAAACTTAAACCCTTTCTTTCCAATCTCCTGTGTCAGGATGTTTATTAGTCCGAGGGTCATGGCCCTGAGTAGTTGGGAGAGGTACATTTCTAGAGGATGTCCTCGTGTTATTAATAGTCGACGACGATTTTTATCCTGTTCGGAATGGCCCTCTTTTTGTACGAGAGTTGGCAAAGGGTATCGTCTAGCAGGGACTGGGGGAGAAGCGGGTTTTGCTTCCTTGGCATCCCTCCGCATGGCCCATTGTTTAGCCGCTTTGGATGGCCCCAGGACAGGTATGGGTGGCTGCTTAGGAGCAAACGTTGGTGGCTGTCTTTGGAGCCGATGTAGGCTTTGGCTGCCTAGGAGCCTGTATGATTGTCTGCCTTGAAACTGGTGTAGGCTTTTGCCGCCTAGGGACTGGCGTTGGTCTGTGCCCGATGCTTGCCGGGGTTAGCTGCTGTCGTTCTCGGGCAGTTAGTACTGCCTCCAGCATATCATCGTATTCACTCTCTGTTATCTTCCCCTCCCTTAGTAGGGCGTTCATTCGCTTTATGCTCGATATGACTAAAGTGGACTGTGTTATTCTTTTGTGTACTGCCAATCTCTGAATGCAAAATCGCTGTTTGTGGTTGTTGTGCGCTGCCCAGGGCAGGCGTATGTGTGCAGCAATGTATGCTATTGTACCTGTCCTTTCTCAAAATAGGCGACTGATGAGGTGAGGCGGAGATATGCTCTTGCTCCAGTTCGGTTCTAATACGGCCATAGGTTGCCTTGCGCGTGGGATGGGCCATGGCCATAAGCTCGCTAATGACCTTTCTATACTGTAGGCGGGCCTTTATTTATATGCGTCTCAGCTTGTCGGCATGGTGACCATATCCATATTTGTTGCCAATGCGATGGACGGCAAGAGTGCCTGCTCCGCACTTCCAACAGGTCAGGAGTCGGATCCCGTCTCTGTATCTCTCGGCGTGAAAAGTGCAGTAAGTATTAAAGCACTTCTTCCCGCAGGGGGTTGAACGGCCTAAGGGCATCCAGGTGAAAAACATTGAGGCACATGGTTTATGGCGGTATCCCATAGACACCTCGCGTCTCTAATTGGTGTGTTGGTGATGGTCACCCACCCTACCATGACCTCCAAAGGTATTGCCTAGACCCATCCCCCAACAACCCCCAGGGTCTAACAAAAACGTTGCTAATCCGTGACTTAGCAAAATGTCATGTATGGTAGTTTCAAATGTGCCTTTTACTACTACTAAGCCAACTGTCCACGTGCTGCTAATACTCGTTGACTCGTGCTGGAAAGGCGATCATGCAGTGGTCCATTGGTCGGGCATCGATGGTCGCTCATTTACTAACGTTTTCACATATACAGAGGTTAGCTTAAAGGTAAATTAGTTAACTGGTTAATTAACACGACATGTCAAAACAATACCCAACTGGAGGGTTTGTGTGACAATTTTTCTCTGTTTGGCAAAACCATCTCAGCGTCATTTGGAAAAGGAGTGGCCCTCGTGCTATTAGACCGTTGACATTGACTCAGTCTTTTCTTGTTTGAATATATATTTCGCTACACTTGACTTTAAGCATCATACTCCCACACATACAAAATAAATGTACAAATAAATAATAAAGATAGAAATGTAGACAGACAGATATAAATAAGAGATCTATGACAGAAAATAAAATATACTTCTCTGCATAACGTGTTCAAAAGTGTATCGTACATATATTAGTAGTCATGGGCTGCTGAATTACATTATCATTTACTTTCCCCTATGGTGTAAATACTCAAGGGACACGATATTATATTTTTTTAACTTCATTCTGGAAAGTAAGTGTGACATAGTATGGTCTACATTTGTACTGCATGCATTTCATAATGTAGAATATATCATCCAAAATTAAATATATTTAATTCGTTTTACGGTTTTCTTGACATAGAATTTTCCTCTGTTTCCATAACTGATAGAAAGTTCAGTAAATTTCAATTTTCTTTAGATATTCTTTATCGACGAATCAAAATATCAGTGTCAAGCAGAAACAAAATCAAACCTTGTCCAAAAAACAACAGCTTGATTTAAGTCAAAATAATTATAACCAGAAACTCCGTACAGGCGTAATATGTAACATCAATGGCGTAATATGTAACATCAGTGGCGTAATATGTAACATCAGTGGCGTACAAAGCTAAAGGTAAATAGCGCCCGGGCGACAATGATGGCCCAAAAGGGCCAGAATACGAGGTCCGACTTTTTATCAGCTGTTTTGGCGCCCCAAACCTCTGGCGCCCGTTACAATCGTCCTATCACCCCCCCCCCCCCCCCCCGTTAGTACGCTACAGTGTAACATAAAGCAAAATAGACCCATTGAATTTTGCATGAAACAGTTTCGTGTTGCAATAAGACACATTGTAACCATCGACGCAAAATTTAACTAATGTAAATTACTTGCTGCAACCTGTATTAGCTATTTTTATGTTCAGCCAAGTCAGTAATGCAACATATTTACTTATTTACATACTTACTTACTTAGTAACTTACTTACACACACGCACACACACACACACACACACACACACACACACACACACAAAATGCATACCGAAGTGACAAGATTAGTCGTATTAGCTATTATACATTGAAAGGCATTGGGTGTACCATAAATAAGTCTTTAAAAAAAATTTTGAGCTGTTCCTCTTTTTAGCTTATTTCGTTCAAAGAGAAAATAAAAACTAACTCTTTTACCTTCTAACATACAGAGCATTGCCTCATTCATTCGTAGTTCACTCAAACCGAAACAAGAGACAGAGTTTGCCGAGATCTAAATAACTTGTTTTTTTTTACAAAAAAACATCAATGAGTGTTTTTAAAACTTAAAACACAAAAAGAGATTTCACGTGGCCACTGCACTGTACGCACAAAAGATGAAAAACTTTTGGTCTTGTATTTAATGCATAACGATCATACAAAAAAATAAAACCCTCTCTGGATTCTATAACTGAAAATATGCGTGATTTTTATGACCTTTATCTCGAGTTAGGCGATATTTCACATCGAGATAGTTACAAATAAAGACCTCCGTTTAGAGGAACAGACATTAAACGATAGAGGGATAACAAATTCGGTTTTGGTCCTCAAGAAAAAAAGCAACGACTCTTTCGTGATTTTCATTAAGTGATTGCGTTGAACAATAACACTATGCTTCAAATATTTGCTTTCCATATCTGTCCAAATTCTGATATTATGATTTTGTTTGTTTTGACAAAGACTGCATTTTGACACAATATTTTTTGTGTGATTAGAAAATTACATCACTTTGTTGGAAGGTGGAGAACGGCTACATTTTTCCTTTCATAATAATTGATAATAACTGTGACTCAATGTTCACAGTATATGTGCCAAAGTATATATGTAACAAACATAAACAGGGACGCGTATTGTTCTAAATGACAGCCTAACGTTTTCCCATTGTGCTAAACATACAACTATCATACACTTTCCATCTCCATTCAGGTGTTATCTGACGCAGGTTTTGAAAGTTTAAAACCTTATATGTTCATTTTCTCCATTATATATCTTTTACCTTATGATTTGTCTCTCGATATTAATACATTGGTCTCCTTTTTAACTTTAAGAATGATTCTTTTTTTAACTTTAACAATGCTTCTTTTTCCAATTTTAAGGTGAAGCTTGTCTTCCTCTGTAAAACATTCGAACCCTAGCCTTAACAAGTAAATAAAATCGAATCGAATATTTCTGCTCTACATTACAGAGATATCCAACCGGATATTTCTCCTCTACATTTAATCAGATATATCCAATCGTATATTTCTCCTCTACATTTAATCAGATATATCCAATCGTATATTTCTCCTCTACATTTAATCAGATATATCCCATCGTATATTTCTCCTCTACATTACATCAGATATATCCAATCGTATATTTCTCCTCTACATTACATCAGATAGATCCAATCGTATATTTCTCCTCTACATTACATCAGATAGATCCAATCGTATATTTCTCCTCTACATTACATCAGATAGATCCAATCGTATATTTTTCCTCTACATTACATCAGATAGATCCAATCGTATATTTCTCCTCTACATTAAATCAGATATATCCAACAGTATATTTCTCCTCTACATTAAATCAGATATATCCAACCGTATGTTTTTCCTCTACATTAAATCAGATATATCCAACTGTATATTTCTCCTCTACATTAAATCAGATATATCCAATCGTATATTTCTCCTCTACATTTAATCAGATAGATCCAATCGTATATTTCTCCTCTACATTACATCAGATATATCCAACCGTATATTTCTCCTCTACATTACATCAGAAATATCCAATCGTATATTTCTCCTCTACATTACATCAGATAGATCCAACCGTATATTTCTCCTCTACATTACATCAGATAGATCCAATCGTATATTTTTCCTCTACATTAAATCAGATATATCCAATCGTATATTTCTCCTCTACATTACTACATTACATCAGATAGATCCAATCGTATATTTCTCCTCTACATTACATCAGATAGATCCAATCGTATATTTTTCCTCTACATTAAATCAGATATATCCAATCGTATATTTCTCCTCTACATTACTACATTACATCAGTTAGATCCAATCGTATATTTCTCCTCAACATTACATCAGATAGATCCAACCGTATATTTCTCCTCTACATTACAGATATATCCAACCGTATATTTCTCCTCTACATTTAATCAGATATATCCAATCGTATATTTCTCATCTACATTACATCAGATATATGCAATCGTATATTTCTCCTCTACATTACAGATATATCCAATCGTTTATTTCTTCTCTACATTACATCAGATAGATCCAATCGTATATTTATCCTCTACATTACATCAGATATATCCAATCGTATATTTCTCCTATACATTACAGATATATCCAATCGTTTATTTCTCCTCTACATGACATGAGATAAAGGGAAAGTAATTTAGCAATATGCAGTCCAAAGATGTGAAAAATAATTTTGTTTACTGTCCCGTTCAGATCCAGCATTATCTAATTACTTGCTGCAACACGCATTATGCCTTTTCTGTCCGGGAATTGTCATTGAACAAAATACAGATTTTGACGTGGTAAAATTGCAATGAAGGGGTTTATAGTTATAATATATGATTTTCTTACAGTACTGAGAAATATTAACACTGACTGGATTGAAGGCCTTATTTTACTTCGTTTGCCAATAATTGTTTTCATTATTTCAGTCGGGTTTTTTGTGTGTTTTTTTTTTTTTTTTTGTTTTGTGCGGTTTAACGCCATTTTTCAGCACATATTATGCTATACATGGCGGTCAGTATATTTTTGGTGGAGATAGAACCCGGGAAGACCCCGGGAAGAACCACCAACCCATGGGAAGCCACTGGCAAGCTTTCTCACATATCCACGATGGTCAAGCCGAGACTCGAATTCACGCAGAGAGAGGTGAGATATATGAATGATCTGTAAAAGCGAGTGCCTTAGACCACTCGGCAATACGGGGTTCTTTATTTCAGCCGGTGACCAAGTGTACGTCATCATCAAATTTATATATGCTGCCAGTGAAATAATTAACTAACCTGCGTAAAAAGCTTTAATTTCCATTGCTAAATAATTACATTCACCCACTACTATTTTCTCAGCATTTGCACATTTCAGAGCCTCGGGCCTTTAATCACCGAAAAGTAATCTGACATGATCAGTAGTTATTCGTTGCTATCATTTTTGTTGTTGTTGTTGATGATGATGATAGTCATGATGATGTTGTTGTTGTTGTTGTTGTTGTTGTTGTTGTTGTTGTTGTTGATGATGATGATGATGATGATGATGATGATGATGATGATGATGATGATGATGATGATGATGATGATTGTGTTTGCCACTCAATCTGACTTTCTTGGCACCACAGTAGCCGTTTACAGGCGCTTCTTCACACTGGTGTCAAAACCGACAAAGATACATCATACAAATGTGCATGACATTTACGATCCCTAGAATAAATTACGGCTGTATAGCCATCCGTATGGTTCTTAAATTAATTTTCTTTCCCTCTTAGAACAAACATCAATCCTAGATATAAGCAATTTCGTCTGCCACGTAGAATAGCATTCCAGTATTTTTGCAAACCAATCTGCAGGCAAGCGTTTGGGTGGTCACTTGACATGCAAGTTACAAGTAACATAGAAATTATACAAAAGAGGAATAGCTTACATTCCATTCTCATAAATGTCCATGGGCTTCGCTAACATGTATCAAAGATCAAGTAATATTTGTTGTATGCTGTAATAAAGATACCCATTCTTCACCCTGACAAAACCCATAAATATAGATTTGGTCATTTCTACCTTGATACAGACGAGCATTGGTAGACAGTAAGGTATACCTTGGATTACGTGACATTCGTTTCAACAAGTAGCCCATTCTAGATCATACAAATGAGCACATGAAATAAAACCAAACTTCTAAACTTCTTTAATGTTTTTTTTTTTTTTTTTTTTTGCGATATTTAATGTGAAGACTAGGATTTTAAATTTTATTCTGGAATTGTAAAGGTTAGCACTCGCAGAACAAAGTTTCCGAGGCATATAATTGCACATTAATCAAGAAAATCATATTGCCCATATCATTTTTCGTTTTAGCCGTATATTTTCATACCTTTGGCAACTTTCTTCATGGCAACTGTCACCATCTTTTGAAGAGAGTCTTTTCATGAGAGAACATACCTGATCGGATTAAAATTCTCAAAATTTTGACAACTTCGCAGAAAAATTACGTATGCACACCTATCTTTGAATAATTATTTTATTGTATATCTAATCAATATTCTAAGCAGAGCACTTGTTCAGATTAGACCTTGGAAAATTATCATACTCAAGAAGTTATGGCGTTTATTATAAATCATTTGGACGGTTTCTTCTTCTTTTTCCATGTGGATTGAATAAAAACGGACCACTTATGTAGCAAATAAGTCAATTCCAGCTGTGCAAACATTGATTCTGGAGAACTTGGCTATCTATCAATGATCGCTTAAGGAAACGATGGCCATTACGTAAGTGTTCACATCCAGATCTTTGACAGAGGTACATAATGCCGTTCTTTAGTGGCGCACCTACCGAGGCGTTCGGGGGCAAGGTTCTTTAGTGGTGCACCTACTTTGATAAAGAGAACAGTTTGTTCGTCAGTTGCCAACCTCCATCCACCTCCCCATTCTAAATATAAGTTTTGTGAAGAATTGCCTCCCGTTACATTAAGGTGAGGTGAAATACCATGAAAAATTCCAGCTGCAACAAAAGAAGCTCCCGACGGCGCCCCCCTTCCCCTGCCGCCCGGGGTCAATTGCCCCATCCAGACCTCTCCCTCGCGCCGCCACTGCAGTCAGCATATGATTGACCCTGACATCGGCTGCTTTTATCAAACTTGAAATTTACAAATCAAGGCAACTCTCCATGAGTATTGAGCGTTTCAGAGAGAAAAGGAATCTGAAATCTTTCTAGTGATCACAAGTGATTTATGCCTATGCTTAATCTAAAATCTTACTAGTGATCACAAGTGATTTATGCCTATGTTTAATCTAAAATCTTACTAGTGATCACAAGTGATTTATGCCTATGTTTAATTTAAAATATTACTAGAGATCACAAGTGATTTATGCCTATGTATAATCTATAATCTTATTAGTGATCACAAGTGATTTATGCCTATGTTTAATCTAAAATCTTACTAGTGATCACAAGTGATTTATGCCTATGTTTAATCCAAAATCTTACTAGTGATCACAAGTGATGTATGCCTATGTTTAATCTAAAATCTTACTAGTGATCACAAGTGATATATGCCTATGTTTAATATAACAAAAGGGTATGTATGTAAACACATTTGTTGTCGCTACTAAATAACCACTACATGGCAATATACTGTCTGATTCATTGGTGTGAATTAGAATTAAATAAGCAGAAACAGTAATGGGAGGCGACCCTCAACAGAGTTTCTTATTATAGCGAGTTCCAGAGACCATGCGAGCGTATGAGCGCACTATCACTGCTGTAGAAAATAGTATTTTGCCTTGGCGAGGCAGATGACACACTCTACGATCAATCCGAATTGATAGTACATGTATACATTATGATTTATGCAATTGTACGTGTCCTCTGCGTTAGAATCTTTCACCATTCTTTATCCGATCTCACTTATCTGAGCCCAACATCGCCTTTACGAACACTGAAAAAGAACACAAATCATAATCAGAGACTCACCATTGTGTGCAGTGTGTGTGTGTGTGTGTGTTTTGAGAATACTTTTTAAACAGTTATATGTTTTTCAATAATTGGTTCCAAATGAAGATTTTGCATACTTAAGAACAAAGTTCAGAACAATCAGAATGTATGTACTAAATTCAATAAACCCTAAATAGCATGGGAATTAGTCCTAAAGAGTGTACCCCAAATATCAAAATATACATTTTACGGAGACAGGGGATATGACGTTTTCCTGCATACAAAATTATATACAATCATGAATAAATCAGATAACATAAACTCATATATATACTTTTATGCTGAGATTTCGTCCCGGATTAATTACGTCAAGTACCAATATTTAAAACCTGTTTCCAGATTCACCCTATAGTATTTACGTTCAAGTCCAAAACATGTTTGTGGAACTCAAATTTAATTCCTTCCTATGGCTAAATGTTTATTTAAAATTTTTTTAATCACACGGCTTCTCTGTAGAACCTAACCCAGTGTTAAAATGTGATGCGGTGACTCAACAACGTGTATGCATTTATCAATAAGGGGTCCGTACACTCATAGTTTATTTGACCGTCTCCGTTGATATCTGCAGTACGTAGCATTTCGTCCACCTCCTCTTCTGTCAATTTATCCCCTAGGTTGATCATCAAATGACGTAGTTCCGCCGAGCTGATGAAACCGTTCCCTTCCTGGTATGATTAAAAATTATTTTGAAGTGAGAAAATATTCGATTTAATTTACCGTAATTTACAGTATCCACAAACAACTGTCTGGGTCGCAAAGCCGCAAAAACAACGAAAATTCTAAGAATATTCGAAAAAATCTGAACATAATATGTGCAGTGAGTTATAGAAAGTACAGTACAAACTGAATTATCTGATTTCGAATTATTTGACATAATGGTTTATCTAAGTCTGGTCCAATGGAATTTTTTAAAGACGCTTTATCCTAATATCATCACTCAAAGACTCATTATTCATCAATCATTTCCAATAAATGATCCTTACATCATCACTCAAACACTCATTATTCATCAATCATTTCCAATAAATGATGTATACAATAATTAGAGGCTGAATTTGTCAAATTTTACGGTAAAAGAGACTAGCGTCAGTTGCCCATTTTTATATATAGAGGATATTTATTTATTTATTTATTTATTTATTTATTTATTTATTTATTTATTTATTTATTTATTTATTTATTTATTTGTTTGTTTTGTAGATACAATGAAATATTTAATGAGTGAAGTGCTTCACAAGTAAAATATTTCCTTGTATCTATAAATAAATAAAAGATAAACAAATTTTTAGAGCTTAAGATATTTAAAATAAAGGTTTTAATTAATATGATTTACCTATTACTATTTACCTATTACTATTTTTCTGTTTTTACAAAAGTGCTCTATGTGACCTTGTCAAGCTTGCAGTTTAATTCGGTAAAAGACGCTGAACCCAAATTTCGAGAGTCACTTAAGTTTGGTTTACAATCAACACTTGGCTATCGCCGATTTTTCCATTGTTTTCAAGAATAGTTATAAGTGTGATAAGAATTAAACTCGCTAATTAAGCAATTTCTAGTATTACACTGGTCTACAGCCAAAATGATTCCGCAATAAATGTCAAACTTTACTAATTCTGGGTCACTGAGAACGAAAATGATGCTTAAAATTGTTGATTGGCTCTAGTTTTAAAGATATTATACTGGGTCAGTATATATGAACCTTGACTTGGAAATGGCGGACGATAAGTGAGTTATAAAGGGAAGGGATCTCAATTTAAACCAGAAATGACTAAAATACATCTTTGACTGGATCTATGAATAAATCGATGACTGGGTTTCGACAGTACTTGCTTTTTTAGGCAAAACAATGAATGATGCAATCTGAAGCTGGTATTGCGTCATACATGATATGAATTGCATCATATTATTCCTAGAAGTCATGGATGATGCAATCCTAGCTAAGCTTACGTCACTCTGCTGAAGAAATTGCCCTATATCAGCTCTACAAATCATACAGTGTCGTGCTCTCTTATTTGTCAGTGTTTGATTTTGCAAAGGGACACATTTCTGTTTAGCCAAAGTGAGCAGAGATGCCTCGTACTTGTGTGAACAATGCAGATAACTTCTGCTATGTTTGTGGTGACGTGACTTTTGCATCACAAAAGCGCAGTATAACCACTATGGTTAAGAAAGCCTATCACCTTTTTATTTGGCTGCAAAATTGGAGATCAGGACAAGATGTGGGCCCCACACATATGCTGCAACACTTGTGCAACAAATCTTCGCCAGTGGTTGAACAGGAAAAGGAAATCTATGCCTTTTGCAGTGCCAATGATTTGGAGAGAGCCAACAGATCATATCAGCAATTGTTACTTCTGCATGGTGTCTACAGTTGGGAAAGGTGTGTCAAAGAAGAAAAAGTGGACTGTGCATTATCCAAACATTCCGTCAACTATACGCCCAGTACCCCAAGGAGAAGGACTGCCGGTTCCTGATGCACCAGAATCATTCTCACTTGAGTCAGACGAGGAAGAGGATGAAATTTTTAGTCCTGAACCATCAATGTCACATGACCCATATTTTCCCACATCCTCCTCCTCTGAACCACACCTCATAAAACAAGGTGAACTGAATGACCTTGTCAGGGATTTGAAACTACCCAAGAGTAAGGCAGAGCTGTATGGCACCAGACTACAGCACTGGAATCTCCTGGCAGGTGATGTTAGGTTTTCTATGTTCCGTGACCGTCAAAAAGATCTTGTCCCATTCTTCTTCATGGAAGGTGATCTTGTAGCCTGCAACAACATCGATGGTGTGATGGCAGCCCTTAACATCGTGTTCATGATCCAGATGAGTGGAGACTGTTCATTGATTCATCAAAGAGGAGTCTTAAAGCTGTTTTGCTACATAATGGCAGTGTTTTGCCATCAATTCCAGTTGGTCATGCAGTCTATATGAAGGAAACCTATGAAAACATGAAACAACTTTTGAGGTGCATAAACTATGACCAACATAAGTGTCAGCTTTGTGGCGATTTCAAGGTTCTTGCTCTCTTGCTTGGTCTGCAGACTGGATACACAAAGTACTGCTGTTTTCTCTGCAAATGGGATAGTCGTGCGAGAGATTCCCACTACATCAAGAGAGATTGGCCACTCCGACAGTCATTGGAGCCTGGGTTGAAAAGTGTTCAGCATCCACCACTTGTTGAATCAAGGAAGATTTTGTTACCACCCTTGAACATCAAGCTGGGTCTGATGAAGAACTTTGTGAAGGTCATGGACAAAACACAAGCAGCTTTCAAGTACCTCCGTGGAAAATTTCCAAGGTTAAGTGAAGCTAAGATAAAGGAAGGTGTCTTTGTTGGTCCTCAGATTCGTGAACGTCTTCGAGATGATGCCTTTCACCGTGCACTGCGTGGCAAGGAAAAGACGGCATGGAAAGCCTTCCAGTTAGTGGCAAACAATTTTGTTGGAAACAACAAGGCAGACAACAATAGGGAGTTGGTGGAAAACCTCCTCAAGGCATACGAAAGCCTTGGTTGCAACATGTCACTAAAGATACATCTTTTGCACTCTCATTTAGATTATTTTTCACTGAACTGCGGTGCAGTGAGCGACGAGCACGGCAAGCGATTTCACCAAGACATTGCAACAATGGAGAAACGCTATCAGGGCAAATGGAGCCCACCAATGCTTGCAGACTATTGCTGGACAGTGACTAGAGATTCTCCATTTAATGAATACAAGGGACCATCCAAGAAGCGCCGAGTAGTCACTGAATAAGGAATAAACTATGTACTTATATATATATACATAATAGTTTTTTGACTTTTGTTTCAATATATTTTTTATTTATATAACCCTTTTGGTTTTTTTTAAAATGTTACATAAACAGGACAGGTAAAATATTATCATGTAAAGCAACCATAAACACATGAAAAGACCTAGGTTTACAATTTATGATTAAATCTCTACTATGTACACAATATACATAGACGTAAAATGTAAAAACTTAAATATCTTGGAAACAGTAGCCAATCAGTTGTTTTAATTGTCATATTTGAATTCAGCACATCAAAATCCCTATTAAATAGCACATTTTATCTCTGAAGCAGACGACTTCGAAAAAATTGTAGACCAGTGTTATATTTAATTGAGAGATTTCCCTAAAACTTGTACCGTTTGTTGTAGAGTATATGAGGGATGGATGACATTGAATATCGAATAAACAGGTCATGTAAGTTCAACTAATAAAAATTTGCACGAATCATGTCGAAAAAAATTATTTAAATAAGCTAATACTTTAAACCTATTTGTTATTGTTTGGAGTTTGTTTATATGCATTTCTTATGGCAACAACTAATTGCTTACATACATATACAGTGTTAGCATATTTTATTTAAGATCTGTTCATCCTGCTGGAGGGGGTGAGGGTGGAGAAGTAGAAGAGAAATGAATTAAATATAGAAACATGTCATATCCACTGGCAGATTTATTTCCAAAATGGGAAAAGAAAGTAGTTCCAGAGGTAATATCGCCATGGTAACGATACCACTTTTATTGCCACTTTGAGATATCAATTTATTTTCTCACACTGATACATTTCAATATCTTGGTATGAAATATATACAATAAATAAGAATATTTTCTGTGACCAGTGAGACACGTGACCACTGATTGCAAAGTTGGTCAGTCTAGTTGATAAAGTAGATGTGATGCTAAAAATGAATGTTATCATGGCCAGTTTGGATCATCTGTTTCTGCAAAGCTTTTCCGATCTAGTCGAAAAGAATTTGAGAATTTTAATGAACAAACCAATGTGCTCCACCCTGCCCTGTAGTGGAAAATATCCTTGTCTTGATCTGCTTACCTTTTCCCATACATATGCCCAATATTATTCATTACAAAAGTTTTCTGTCCTCACTTAGAAGCAGAATATTACGGCTCGAATAAAAATTCCAGCCTTCCACCATAAATTATTCGATACCTAAGGGTTTTTAAGTCTGTACCTGAAGAGATGTTAGGGGAGATTGATATATTGTGCATGCACGTATAAATGAGCAAATACTCGTGATTTATGTGTTGTTATTTTTGGTGTTGTTGTTGTTTTTGCTGTTGCTATTGTTGTTGTTATTTTTAAGTTACGATGTGAAAATAGAACATTGAAAATATATATATATATTTAAAATACCTTGTCAAAAACTCTAAAAGCTTCACTCATTTCTTCTTCCGTTTCGTTATCGTTCATCTTGCGCGACATTAGCGTGAGGAATTCTGGGAACTCTATAGATCCGCTTCCTGCAAAAATGGACGGTTTCTTTAAAGCAGTTTGTGAGAAGGAAAAGACATAGCAAGCATAGATTTATCGAAATTACTCGATGAAAAGGAATGGGAGAGGTAGCAATGGACATTTTTCTAAAAATGCTTTCTCACTTGGAACATTTTAGTATCAGTTACTCCCCTTTATTCACCATTACCTCAATGTCAGCTCGTGTCAATATTGCAAGTGCGTGTAAGTTAGCTATCTGAATTTTCAGTTACAAATTATCAGATAAATAACAAACATGATGTAAAGAATTAACAACTGGTGTTGTTACAAATTTCATCTAATGCTTGATGCCTACGACCATTAAAAACCAATGCCCTTCACTTGCTGTGAAGGATGTATCCTTGTTCTTGATCAATCTGTTGACCGGGTTTGTGAAATGTGATTAAATATCATAGATCGTAGGCCTGCTCTCACTAACTAATAGAAAAAGAAACAATAATAATATTTATTTATTTTTCATGTATAAATTAACTTGTCTATTTTTTAATTTCTTTTTTATCATTTACAACATTTCGATTCAACAAAGTGGCTCTTGTATGAATTTTTTGTAAATTTGTGTGAAGATATGATTTAATATATTTACAAATGTAGATTTCTTATGCATACATTTTTGTTACAATTAATATCCATCTTAATAAATATAGTTAGCAAAAATGTAGTAACTAGAACAATACAATAGCAATAAGAGGAATACTGATCCGAATAAAAACCTTTGCATCTTAACCATTATCACCAGTCAGATGTGCCGGTGCGACGTCACCAGAAGAGAACGGAAGTTAATTCAGTTCGTTTGGGACTACCTAGATAGAATCAACATAGCGCGGCCTTGTGATAATTAAATTTTAACCTATATATTGATAATCTGATTAGCCAAAACTTTGAAAATTGGTACAATAGCTTAGAATTTAATTATGATTAATATAAAGAGTAAAAGGACAGATTTTTCCTTTAAGTCAACCTCTAGTAACCGATAAGCCATAGCAGTTATATAAGTGGGTCTTTGCATCAAATAATGTCTGAGTTTTTAAGTATTGTACATTAAGCTGTATGTATATATTTCTTATCAAACTTATCTTTATACGTCCAATGAATTGTGTTATATTCAAGCATTTTCTTTTTATGTGATTTTTATTGTTCATTATATTATTACTTTTTTTCTCTCAACATTTTGCGCAGACTACCTGCTGTCCAAACTACCTTTTTGTTCATATACTATTACATGCCTATAATCTAATTTCGAAAATAAAGAACTGAAGAACTAAAATTTATCATTACATGCATTTTAAAAATGAATCTAAATTCATGCTGTTACAGGTATCGTGGAAAATGTTTGACGTTTAATCGAAAAAATCTGACCGATTCACTGATTCTAATGAAATCATGAGAGTGTCATAAATGAGTCGACCCAATCTTGCCGTCATTTGCTAATTAGACCGATTCACTGATTCTAATGAAATCATGAGAGTGTCATAAATGAGTCGACCCTATCTTGCCGTCATTAGCTAATTAGACCGATTCACTGATTCAAATGAAATCATGAGAGTGTCATAAATGAGTCGACCCTATCTTGCCGTCATTAGCTAATTTCCTTAGCCATATTGATTCATTTCGCCAGATTTATCAACGTTCGCGGAATTAAAGAGGCAAAGTGGGGTTAGAATGGTCCTTGGAGGGAGGTACATATACTACAACACGTTTAATACATTTGTTATTTTAAGTTTATGATGTTGCATGAACAATTGTTGTAAACAGCAAAAAACATTGTTGTGCTTTCTTGAATAAAAGAGTTGAAAGGAATTATATCAATTTGAACTCAAATTTAAGTGTCACGTTATTATCCAAGTATTACAGAATGAAATTGAAAAAATCCAAAAGCGATCTGCAAAGTTTGTTACATCCCGTCATGACCATACTCTAGGAAGGTATTGAATAAGTTGTCTTGGAAACTCTTAAACCAACGCAGATGGGAAAACTAGTTACTATTTGTTTCAAAATTAAAAAAAAAAACAAACAAACAAAATGCAAAAATACCCCGCTACAATTTGACCAAATAAAAAGGAACTAGTAGAAATAAGTATTAATATACCTTCCTGATCCTTTATGCACGAACTGATCGCTAAAAATTTTTGTTCTTCGTAAGAACAATCAAAGATTGGAATTTTTACCACAACTATTAATCACAATTGCTGAATCTTCAGAAAATCAAATCGATTCTTTTCAAAGTTAGTACTATCACATTTTTTCTGAAATAAATATTTTGGAAATGTTGACGCTGCGCGGTGCATCACTGTCATTATGATGTAGCACAAAACTAATCAAGATTAATCAAGATGAAAGAAAGGAATGGCATAGAAATGAGAGTAAATGATTATACCATCAGCATCTATTTCATCCATCATGTCCTGAAGTTCGATCTCAGACGTTTGCATTCCGAGTGACTTCATTACCAAAGACAGCTCTTTTGTCGTGATGGAGCCGGTCCCATTGATGTCAAACATGGAGAAGATTTCCCTGTATTCTGGGGTCATAATAGGGAGAAGAAAAAACAATCGGTAAACAAGAATACCGACACACATCTTCACAATACTTCTGTAAAAGAATGTATTCATACATACGCGTAAACATGAACAGATGGGGGAAGAGACGGATAGACAGACTGAGGGAGAGACAGATGGGAGTGATACGCCACGTCTCGTGTTCGGACGCATCGTTATTTTGACGCAGTGTTATAAACACCCGGTTCTCGGGAGAAGGCATCTCCAGTGACGTTATGACCAGAACATTTGCTTACGCTAGTCAACATTGATCCACGTGGATAAAAAAAAACATTGTGGAAAATCCTATCATTAACAGTTGCGACTTGAACAAATGGACATACCATTAAAATAACTCAGTTTGACTAATTCTCTTTTTTCCAATCATTAAGTCTCAATAAAAATCCTTACTAACTATTCTAACGGGAAAAATCAACTTCCCGCCATAACAATCCTTATTAACTACTCTAACGGGAAAAATCAGCTTCCCGCCATAACAATCCTTACTAACTACTCTAACAGGAAAAAAACAGCTTCCCGCCATAACAAGCATTCAGTCAGTTACTGAGCATGTGATTGCAACGTGACTCACTGTGGACAACTCCATAAAAAACACTGTTCAGGATTATGGGTTATAAAGTTTAACGTGGAGATGTCGTCACTGTTGGTCAGTGGTGGAGCTTTGCTATTGCAATTCGTGCATATTTACAAGAAAAACATTCCTTTACCATATTTGTCACAGTTAATTCAGTCTCCTCAATTTTTTTTCTTATTTCTATCAAAGTATTACTTGTTCATTTCTGATCGTTCATTGTCAATTTTTCTTGAACAGTATTTTTTTTTCATTTCCTTTCTTAATTGACAAAATGTAGAAAATTTACTTTTACTTATTTTGATCTATTTTTTTCTTAATTTCGATAGTAATAACAATGATAAGAAGTTGAAAATTAAACCCTTTTCCCATGACTTCCTTTTTTTTCTCTCAAAATATTTGCACTCTTTCCTCGGACCTTTCTAATAATGTTACAGTGTAAGAAAGCGGGTGAAAAAGGAAGGTCAGCATTTTATTCCCTTTTAGGGATCGGTATAGGAAAGGATGATATGAATCCAGCTAACAGTGATAAAGTCTGGACAAAGATAGTTTTACCTGGTATGATATATGGATGCGAATTGTGGTCAAATTTGACTAAATCACTGATATATGACCTAAAAGTTTGTCAAAGAAAAACTGCAAGAAAATTTCAAGGTATCGATCAGCGCTCACCTAAAGAGACAACAATATGTACTCTTGGATTGTGGTAAGTTGAGGGGTATATAGATAAAATCAAATTAGGTTTTTACAATAAAATCTCCAGAACAAAAGGTTCAGAAGAAAATTGTGTTCAGCAGAAGAATTATTGATTTCCTGATACAAGGATGTCAGAGCATTGGTTTTGTAAAAGATATATACTGTCTTCTTGTGAAATACCAACTTGGAGACTTTTTCCATTTATACAAGAATACCCTATATTATGTGTCGAAACATATTTGGAAGAGGAATATTGAAACAACAGTTCACTGTTTCCAAGAGAGATTGTGGAGGTCAAAGCTTGAATCGAGACCCGAACTTTTACATTATGCTAGTGTCCATACCGGTCTTCAACCAGTCGCTATCTCGAAGCTAGGAAAATGTTTGCTTGAAAAGACTTGGTCTTTTGCAAACATTTCATATATAATAATGTGTTAAATATTTTTTGAGGATGAGTTTAATAGTAAACTTTGTAAAAGATTAGTGGATATGCTTCTATTCTGACAAAACCTAAACGATGAACACAATATTATGTTTGAGCAAATAATAGACTCAGTAGACACTGTAGATTCAAACTGGCTTTTCTGTCAGGATGATGGCACTCCACTTCACATCCTATTTGGTCAGAGAGAGGAGAACTTTGCTTTTATGGATGAATGACATGGCACAAATTCATGTGTATGGTGGCAGAAGGATTATAATTGATGTAAAGAAGAATAAATAAACTTGAACATGTTACTTGGCAATAAGCAGATTAGATAATTTAATGGACCCATTTAATTTTATCTACTATACATAGTATTTATAACTACTGTTAGAGTCCCAGTGTTGAGAGGAAGAGCTGACGCGATAATTCTTTTAAAAGGAGCTAATCAAATGTAAATGATTCCAATATTTCCAAGATGTTTGCATTTTCTTTAGAATGCTACTCATGATCATTGTTCATTTTATATTTTCCTTTCCTGTGAGTTTTCTCGCTCATGTGCCTATAATAGCAATATATATATATATATATATATATATATATATATATATATATATATATATATATATATATATATATGTGTGTGTGTGTGTGTGTGTGTGTGTGTGTCAGTTTAATCAACTCTTTCCATTTCTTAAGTATTTTTCTACCCTTTTACCAATATACTTGCTTACTTTCACGTATACGTACGTACATACATATATATATGCATACACGTATACGTACGTACATACATATATATATGCATACACGTATACATACGTACATACATATATATATGCATACACGTATACGTACGAACATACATATATATATGCATACACGTATACGTACGTACATACATATATATATGCATACACGTATACATACTTACATACATATATATATGCATACACGTATACGTACGAACATACATATATATATGCATACACGTATACGTACGTACATACATATATATATGCATACACGCATACGTACGTACATACATATATACATGCATACACGTATACGTACGTACATACATATATATGCATACACGCATACATACGTACATACATATATACATGCATACACGTATACGTACGTACATACATATATACATGCATACACGCATACGTACGTACATACATATATATATATATATATATATATGCATACACGCATACGTACGTACATACATATATATATATGCATACACGTATACGTACGTACATACATATATACATGCATACACGCATACGTACGTACATATATACATGCATACAAGCTTTGAACACCTACACATATGTTCATGTATGCTTTATATTTATTTCATGTATATAATAGCTTTATGTTTAACATACATTACTAGTTTATAGTGATTCTATTTCAAATCCAGCATGTGTTATACTGCATATATTAATTATATAGTGTGCCGCTTACTTATATCTAAATTGTTGGGTGTTAAAAACTTTTGAAGATGAGACCTATATTCTTGCATTGCCAGTGCTTTATATACTGGATATCATATCAGTCAAATTGAGGCAGGAAGTATAATCATAGTCTAATGACAATCACTCTAATATTGTAAATATATTTGCATGTTTTGTGTTCTGTGTATTCGTCAATGTCACTTTAATGTTTCTATTGGTATTATGTAATAATGAAAATAACTATGTGATCTCTTTCAAATAGGAAATAAAAAACATTAGTCAGTTAGTCAATCAGTCAGTCATACATCTCACTGATACTTAAAGACATATAGATAAACAGACAGACGTACATGCTACAGGTCATAATTTTGTGGTGCTTAAGCCGCAAGTTGTTATACTTCAGTAGCAAATATAATTTCTGCTTACCTTAAAGGTATACCTGAGACACCCATATCACTTACCTCTAAATTATTCAGTGTGATGATTTATGCAATACCTGAAAATTTCGACTCGATGCGATGGATGGTAAGCGAGATATTTATGTTTAAATATACATGTCAAAATATTTCCCCCTAGGCCATGTACAACTTTGGCGGCGGTGTCGGTGACTGAATCCAGGTGATGCCACTTGAGGAACCCCGTATTACGAATCACCATTGCTCTAACGTTGTCGGGTGTGAAGTTTCTCTTCGTTGTTTTCTGATTGCGTGGAGTTTTTAGCATGAGAATGAGGCGTGTCGTTGGTGGATGTAACTGGACGAGTATGTCCTGGCCGTCTCAACATCGCGAAAAATATCAACATACCGTATATTGGATGAGGAAGTTTCATATGCAGCCGCTATTTTAAAAAATGCATGACAAATTCTCTCTGTAAAACGTAGTTCTCTTTATAAGCAAGTCAAGGTACAACATGGTTCTCTTCTCAAGGATGTATGTCAGAAGCAGACGCATCGATATTAAGTCCCATCGTTGGCGAAGCTGTTCTTAACTACAGGTATATTAATATATTTACGAGAATATTTGCAAAAAAAATAAAATAACTAAACCGTTGGTTCAAGTCTCAACATGGAGAGAGAGAGAGAGAGAGAGAGAGAGAGAGAGAGTATGTGTGAGCGGTCGCTGAAGGATATCGAGTTATAGCTAAGTGGATTTCATTATTTTAAATTAACGATGATTGGGACAAGATGTAAAATTAAACCGCGAGAATAACAGAGAGAAGGAAGGAACAAATAGAGAAAGAGAAGATTAAAGTAGGAGGCTAAACGAGTGGATCCGAGCAGTTTCAACATCACGAAAATAGAATTTTAAAATTTAACTGAAAATATAAGTTACTGAATCCTCACATTCCTTTGAGAGAGAGAGAAAGAGACAGAGACAGCAACAGACAGACAGACATAGATGTATGCAGAAATTCAAGGCAGGGTCGGATTGGCGGTCATTTAAACAATGTTGCAAAACAAAAAGCACGATTTATAGATACTATCAGAGTCTTCACTGACGTCACAAGCTCGCGCGTGCGTATAGGGCTGTTTACAAAACGTCGCTTGGCTGTTTCCGTAGAGGTCGCATTTTGGTGGCAATTAAATAGCCATATCTCCTGATCCAATGAAAGAATGTGCACCAAGTCTTTGCAGTGCACGTGAAAATGAAATGTTTAACGAATCAAGATTCCTGAGTGTAGTATACAGCATACAGGTCTACTATTAAATTATAAGTGACTGGGATTTGTTTTACAAGAAGCAATTACGGGGAGGGTATAGGTAACTACAGAGAGAAATATAAAGAGAATAGATAACATGACTTAGATTGACGTACGATATTGAGATGATTCCAGTGGTGTAGCAACCGCTCATGCATACCCTGCAACTGTGGGCGGGGGGCCAAAATTCCCATCAAACAATGGGGTGAGGGGGGGGCAGGGGCCACATAATTAAGTTTTGCGGGAGGTGGGGGATTTCCTGCTACGCCACTGGATGATTCTGTAGCGTGATTTCTGTTTACCTTCTATCTCTATTTCCGTCAGCTGGTCCTGCAAGAAAGTACATATGAATTCAATATGGACTGCTGTCAAGTGAAAATTTAATAATTAGACACTACCCCTCAAAATGTGAACATAATTGTAAACGTATTAACTGTCCGAAGCAGTTGTAGTAGTGGTATAGTGCGAGAAAGTACATGATGGGTCTCAGTAGAAAGTTTGGCAAATTGCTCGGTGAGTAAGTAGATGTGTATGTAGGAAAGTAGATGGTAAACATATAGATTACGGACAGAGTAAAATGGGACAGGTAATTAGAAAGACAAATACAGATATATAGTTATAAATGGACAAATCGTCAGACAGGCATACAGGTGGACAGACAGACAAACAGAGACAGACTAATAGGTAGACAAAGAGAAAACTGACAGACAGAATATATAGATAGATAGATCGATCGATAAATAGGTAGATATAATTTGATATTAAATTGTGGAGAGAACATAGGCATGAAACTGTAATGGGGAAAGAAAGAGGGTCTCCTGCCATTGTAATGAACTATAAGGATTGCATATATATATATAAGTACCTGCATATGTATAAGTACCTACATATATAAGTATGCTTTGTCGAATAACTAAACTATTTTCTTAATACTGCAAATGAGAAATAAACATGACACTCACCATATAGCCGGTTTTAGCGGGTTTAATCCTAGGCGAAATTTGAATTAGACAACATTATGACCAGCTTTAATTTGGCGTAGAGCAGTAGTAAACAAAAACTATTTAAAAAGATCAATGGATGATCTCAAGGGTGATAAAATCCGTCGACATGATCTTGTTTGGCAATGAATAGAATGTGTATTCAATTGTATTCAAAAGAAGTGGTGTTAAATTGAAATGCAGTGACGTAGTTCAGCTCTCTCTACCTGGAAGAGTTGAAAAGATATCGGATTTGTACATACGCAGTAACGTTCAACAGTAGTTGGGCCTACTGTTACAAAAAGATATTGGATTTGTATATATGCAGTACCATTCCACAGTAGTTACTGTTACAAATAGCAAGCGAACTGTAACTGATTAACGGCAGCTAGACCTATATACAGTATGGTTTCACTAATTTGATGGGAGAATCGGAGATAACTACAGTTACTCAAAAAATTAAACCTTTGTTTTAGAGAGAGAGAGAGAGAGAGAGAGAGAGAGAGAGAGAGAGAGAGAGAGAGAGAGAGAGAGAGAGAGATCCATGTCTGCTGTATGAAGAAATTATTTTATGGAGGCTTTGAGCAGTGCTTATTTTTATGAATAGTTTTGGTATCCATTTGTGTAGCGAAGACCAGTTGTACCATTATATACGTATATGCAGTTACTTTCAGAAACTATTGCTGGTAGTTTCCCCTTATTCGTTTGATATTTTACTGTCTGTTTATCATTTGAAACAAAAAGCTAAATTTCTTGTGCAATACATTTTGACAGAAACTATTAAATTTGCTTTCCTTGCCTGCATACCTGTACTGTTTCTGGTAATCCTTCAAGCATATCGTTTCATTGTCCCGAATACAAACTTACGACTGTTTGCATCACTTAAACATAGTATTAACAACATCTCAAACGCGGAAAAGGAGCTTTAATCATCAGATAAAAGAGAATTTTCTGGACGATTTTAAATGTGTAAATAGTCATCTACTTCTCGACGAAGCAAAAGTGGTAGTTTTTAATTTTGCATTTCATCCAAATGAAGGTAATGGAAACTAATGATACGAATAGGTAAAAAAAATACTTTGTTTAATAATACCTTGAGGTGAATTGTTTGTTGCTCTTGTCTCCATAGAATATATTGTATTTATGGCACAAAAATATATGCATTTACTTTTCTTCTGTAAATAATGAAGGCTTTACCTGCCTTTGCATCTTTGTAAGTAAATGCGTAATTATTTGTATGTACTATATGTACGTGATAACATTATTTTCTTCTTACTCGTAAAGAGAGGTTGTACTCATTATGCTATTAATCTTCATTGGAAGGTAATTAGATGATGCTGATGATGATGAAATTTGCCTTTGACGGTCAAATAAGAGAATCATAGAGAGGTTTAGATACAAGCTGAACGTTACAAATTCAAATGAACAAGCAAGCTATCAAACAGCACGCACATTGGGACTTCCATGATACAAACAGCACCCACATTGGGACTTCCATGATACAAACAGCACCCACATTGGGACTTCCATGATAAAAACAACACCCACATTGGGACTTCCATGATAAAAACAACACCCATATTGGGACTTCCATGATAATGAGACTTTCATAATACTAAAGGCATACACACAGGAAGAGAGAGAGAGAGAGAGAGAGAGAGAGAGAGAGAGAGAGAGAGAGAGAGAGAGAGAGAGAGAGAGAGAGAGAGAAAGAATTGATTTATTAACTTGATCAAATCCCCGGTAAGTGACTGTTAAAAACCCTTTAAAACGACTACTCAGAAACTTAGCATGTATAATAGTATACAACATAAACCAATACCCTATTTCCGCACGTCAGATTGTTAGAATTTTAGAATGAGTGAATGAGTGAAAAAAGAGGACAGCAAAAGAAAAAAAAATATTGAAGGATTTATGAAAACGGATGGACAGACATTAAACGATTTTAAGTTAAGGAGAGCTGGTTAGGTTAGGAGAAATAAATTTTAGGACTATATAGATCTTATATCTTAATACATAGTTGTATGAAAATTAAAGAACAATAACAGTGGGTGGAAGCATTCAGTCTTAATACATAGTTGTATGAAAATTAAAGAACAATAGCAGTGGGTGGGAGATTTCAGTCTTAATACATAGTTGTATGTAAATTAAAGAACAATAGCAGTGGGTGGGAGCATTCAGTGATTCATCCACACGATGATATTTCTTACATAATTGCTTCGTTGATTTTAAATGGTGTAAGTTAAATCATATGTCAAATAAAAGATCAAATTTTCCGCAGTCGATGACAGGAGTGACCATTTTATGGAAGATATCAATTTTCTCCTGTAACTTATAAAAACTTTTTAAAGAGATTTCAAGTACTGGAAATATATCATATTTTATCTCCATGCAATTTGTACACTATCAATAATAATAATAATAATAATAATAATAATAATAATAATAATAATAATAATAATAATAATAATAATAATATTATTATTATTATTATTATTATTGAAAAAAGTTTTATTAATTTCGATTTCTTTTCTTACTTAGATTTTGCTTAGCTTTCAGCCGTACTAGTAAAGAATAAATTTGTACTTGAAGATTGCATGTTCGAAGAGCGCAGAAACTGATGACTTTACAGCAGTTACCCGTACAAGATGGTACTAAAACTTGTATCAAAACCTCCTCTATTTTAAAGATCTGGTTACAATTGTACGTGTAGATTTAACCATGACTTTGGATTTTTTATTCAGGTTTTACATTATGTTATGATTGAGAGTGTTTTATGTCTGACGCTGTGTTTCATGCGTCAATTCAAGGAAATATGAACTATATGCACACCGTATTTTACACCATGTACTTATTACTATTATTATTATTATTAATATTCCTCTGTTCCACGCTCTTTTTTAATGATATTTCTTGCTGTTTTTCATCCTAGATTCGGGACACTTTCCATAACCTTAGAGCTCAAGGACCTTCCGCAGTATTCTTGCTGTTCCGAAGAGACTGCCGCTCTCTGTGGTAGGTCGTCTTAAGTTTTATTCGTACGTAGTGTTTGCAGGCTGTCTCCTAACTTGTGCTCCCAGATCTCTGAGTTTTCCAGACCTTTCTAAGTTCTCTGGCCAAGTCACTGTACTTTGTTACTGTTTCTTCTTCCTAGAGCGCGACATGAGAGTACCCTAGTACTGCTGTGTCTATGATGAAGGTCAGGTTCCTCTCCATGCCAACCAGTATTATGTCTGGCTTCTTGTGTTGTATCCTGTGTCGGTCTGGATGTTGAAATCCAACAGGATTTCGACCTTGCTGTTTTCAATCACATTCCCTCTCTTGTGATCGTACACCACTTGTTTTGTACACTCATGCCCATACTTTTTTGACAGGCAAGTTTGTTGAGCCGATATTTGTACTCAAAATGGGCTACCTTGATGCACTCGCTGATCAGGTGATTGACTTTAACATCCTTACTCCATCACATTCTGCACATGTGAGACCTTTTGATTTTGTATACTTGCTTTCAACGTGCTGACCACGAGTGTCTAGTGCCCGCACTGCCATTACCAATCCTTCTGTTTCAGCCCTTAGTTCTCCCAGTTGGAGTCATCTCCAGGTGCCCTCAACTGCTTGTTGTTCTGTTTCCTTTACAATCTGTTCATACATTGCCATCTCCCTCCATCCTAATGTTCCGTCTATCTGCTTCCTCTGCTGATAATCCTTCTTGAAAAGATCCTCTTCCTGAATTAAGGCCCGAAATACTTTATCACTTTATGTGACACTTTCATATAATTCTCTTCTCTGCCTCTACAGTATTTGAGCATTGCTTATTAGGTTTCTTACCCTGATCTTCCTTTGGAAGGTTCAGTCCGTTCACATCAGCTCTTGGATGCAATGGTCATTTGCCTTATGCTCTTTCTATCGATTATTATTATTATTGCTGAACTAACTGACTGAGAAAAATTTAAACCTTGCCAACAATTAGAATTTACGATAGGATTTTATATCTAACCTTTGCTGATCGATGGTAAACAGCTCTTCTCAAACATTAACTTTACGGGTAATACGGCTATTTTGGGAAAGTAAATTCTAATTTAATTCTTGTTTCAAATAGACAGTGCGATACCTATAATATGTGTTACTATGCCTGATGTCGATGACATTCTGTAAAGTAATAAAACAAAACAAAACAAAAAGAACATAACTATCCTGCACACACGATTCTCGCAAACCTGTGTACACCTGTCGTAAATGACAGTCGTTATACAGTGTGTGTTGCAATCGGGAATACACTTGTTTCAGACTTATTTTCTTGGATTTTACGGCATATCAGTGTGTAAGACATGGACAAAAGTTAGCAGGATCATCTAATAATCGATGTATTAGACTAAGTCATATATATTTTTGAATGTGATTATACCTAGTTGCCATGACTGGTCTTACGGTTGTATCGTCTGATAGCATGAGTTTCCACACAGAGTTCCATTCTACGCAGAGAATGGTGATTTTATTTCCTTATGTCGTTTTTGAGCTGCCGATTTTTTTTTTAAACCGTGACTAGATATCGCATAACCCGTTTTGATGTTAAAAGAATTTCCACCTCACTTTTTAAAAAGCACGTCAGTGCTACATCTGGAAGTTCTAAAGACTTGCATATGTATGCTAAACTTTTGGCTTAATGTATTCGTGGAGGTGAAGGTGGTGGAAACCGGAAAAACTGGAAACATCTATCAAGCCTTGATTGTGACCACTGACTTAGGCACGCTCCGAAGCCGGTGATCGAATCCAGAATCACAGACGTCCAATGCTGTACATTACCACTGTGAGACACTTTACTCCAATTATCTCGGTACTCAATAACCTACGTGTGTTGCTGGGTAGCAAAACACTAAGCTAAAGCAAAACACTAAGCCAAACCAAACATTACCACTATACCACACAAACCCCTTCCTCCCTTCTTTGTGATGTCACGTTTTGAAAAATCGGATTGGAAAACTTACGCAAATAATATATTTTTTAAAATCTATTTTGTATCATTAATAATCTTCTTGTTATGATTCCACTCATTTGGAATGTTCCTCCAGAGCGGGTCGATTTGGGGAAGTCTTTTTCATCATCGTTAAAAAATTAGATGGTTCTGATGAACGAAATTAATGCTAATAAAGATATTCAGACCAACTCATTATCTTTGTCATTATCATCGTCGTCGTCATTATTGTCCTCGTCTTTTAAAATCAACATAATCAACTACAGCAACAACTATAAAACAAAAACAACAACAACAACAATAAATATTGATTCGTTTCCTTCGAAAATAATTTAAAAAAATAAAAATATGATCATATTATTCCTAAGTGTAACATGAGCCCGTACCAGATTTTAGATGTACTGAAATGACACTATGACAACACGGTCCCTGCTTGGCATTTATTGTTATTCTGGGATGAGCCCCAGTCAACAACAACCCACCCCCTTTTTTTCGATTCTTGTAATACAGGCATCATATCACCTTGTATGTTTTTAGTTTACACTAAGACATACACTATACGTTTCACATAAGTAATTCTTTCTCGATTCGTAAAATTTATGATTCGATTTTGTTGTTTAAATCTGGGATTTTATAACTCCAAGGTCAGGTTCAAAGCAATTTTTAAGGCTCTTGTACTATTCTTTCATTCCTTTCTCATTTTGCTTTATTGTATGTTTTCTGTATAAACCAATAGGGCCTATAGTCTGGCACGTTTATTGTATGTCAATCTACGTTACAAAATAGAAATTTCAAAATCATATTGCATGATTTTTAGTGGGATTAAATTCATAGGATCTGCGTTGAGGGATTTTAATCGCGAGGAATTAAGTAGGTAAAATTTGCTTAAAGTTATTTTCAATAGACGTATAAGGGAGGGAACGTGGGATAATACAAACCTGTCCAGTTTGGGCATGCAACTCAGTTTCAAAGATGCATTTATGAACATAAAGCGTGAAAAGCAGTTTAGAATTGAAAAGAAATACACATGATGAATTATTTTTTAAAATTTTTATTTGCCATAAAATCAAGATAGGAATTTTTTTCATTTTTCATTACTATTGTAGACATTGTGCATGAAAACAGATAAGTAATCGTAAGTAACAAGTATTTTAGAGTCATAGAGCAGAACGTACATCAGCAGTATATATCTATATATATGTGTGTCTGTGTGTGTGTGTGTGTGCATATATAACATGCATACAAATACATACACGTATACATTACAATATCTATAGGCAGTGCTGGATTACCCAATAGACAGACTAAGCACGTGCTTAGGGCACCAGCAAAGCAGGGGCACACCACACACAAAAATTAGAAATTACGGTTTAGTATTGTTTTTATTTTTAATTACATGGGAGGGGGGGCACCATGATGTTTTCAGTGCTTAGGGCCTCTAAAGGTCTTAATCCGGCCCTGTCTATAGGGACCCTATTAAGAAATCTTTTTTTTTTCTCTCAATCGCTTTGTTCGATTCACTATGATGCACTTTAAGGTAAAACAGGGAAAACAGAAAAAGAGATGAAGTGCAATTCATCTGAAGGTACTATTATAGATAGATAACTGAATATTCATGGGGTGTTGGAGGTGTAAACAGCCCTAATATCCCACTTTGAAGCAATTCAAACTTTAAAAAAAAAAAAAAAAAAATTAATACAACCCAAACCTTCGCTATCACATGAAACTACATGGTAGTTGTTTAAACACCGCACAGTAAATTGCACTCTGGCTAGAAATGTTTCTGACGTATGTTCTGAAATTTCAAAGCACAGTAAGACAATATAAATTCGATAAAAAAAATCTTAGGTATCTATGTGGTTACCAGCGCAGGTCATAAATGCCAGCTGTTATGTCATCACTAACTAGAACAGTGGAGCGTGAGTGTTAGTATACATGGATGCCATTGTAATTCCTGAGATCCTGCCGTTATATTGTTAGTAACCAAAGTAGTGGAACATGCGATAGCATACAGATAGATTATCATGCTCCTACCTTAAAAAAAAAAATTGCTTTTCTTGCAGCTGAGTGACAAAAGATAACCCTACTATTGGTATAGTCGCTTTCATGTTCGCATGATGACTTTGGTGAATTCTGAAAATTAGAAGGAAACAATATTTTTATTAGCAACAAAAAATTATACTTGATAGTCATTTGATATGACCCTATTCCATGAAATGCATCTTTTGGGGTATTTGTGTCTCTTTTTAATATCAGGCGGATGTGATTTCGTGGATACTTATTGCAACTGTATGATCATCAAGATGGGAAAATGTGGGAATTTTGACGATATTTACCTTTCATTACAGGATTTGATAAATGTGAAGTTTTGTAAATCCATATCATGCTGAAGATATTTCAAATGACATGATGATGTTACACAAGGCACAGCAATCTAATTGCCAAACATAACTATAGTACATTACATGATAAATTCTCGAGTTCCGATTGGCTGAATACAGGGATCTATTTCAGAAGAGTAATATATTCCCCCCTGACTACCGGATGTTTAACTTGACTACGGGAATTATACTTTTTTCAGCAGGTAATATTGCTACGCGCCGACGTTATATGACGTCACATGACGTCTTGTGATATGTTTAATCTAGTATTGCCGTCTCTACTGGGAACTGTCCTCCTATAGTTTTGACTGGTGGAGTATAGTACCCTCATCTTCCGCTCAGGCACTATTCACACAACCAGACAACATTATAGGAGAACAGTTTCCTCCGGAGAAGGCGATAATAGAATGTTAGCACGTCATGAAACTTTAGCTGCGGTCCATTGACCAAAAACATCGTATATGGCTTAATATTATGTACTATGTACATCATTTTACATCATTGCTAATTTCATATTAAATATATAAAATTGGTCAAACAATTTGAATGCTTTACTTGCGCTTCTTGTTATGCAAAGCAAATATGACCTTACGCTTTACACTGTATCAAAGTGGAAACTACTGTTGTGTCTTCAAGAACTTTAGTAACTGATAGAGTCTGTTAATAGCCATCAAGGATAAACATATTCAGATCTTGAAATACCAAAAGTAATTCATATCACCGGTCTAAAACAGATTCAGATCTTGAAATGCCAAAAGTTATTAATATCACCGGTCTACTGTCGAAGTTATGAGGTACATTGGTATTCAACTAAATGATTTCACAAGCCTTTAAAGAAAATCATTATACGAAAATGTAGTTAAGATAACTCACCATTATAATCAATTTGCCCAGTATTTTGCGGATCTGCCTCCCTTATCATCTCATTTACCTCAGCATGGGACAGTTTCTCTCCAAGGTTGGTCATGATCTCCCTCAGTTCCTCTGTGGTGATGTATCCCCTTCCCTGGCTGTCAAATTCCTGAAAGGCCTTGTAAATTTCCTCCTCTGAGTCCGGCTCGCTCATCCGGCTCGCCATCAGCTGCAGGAATTCTGGGAACTCGATGGACCCACTACCTACGATAAATATATAAATTGTTCTCCTGAATATTTAATGGTCAAGTGTAGCCAATTCATTCTACACCACTTCCTCTTCCCCATTCCAGCTCTAAGCCCCGCCTAGATAAACGGCACGTTAAGATTTCAATCGATGCGACATACATGACGTCCTTGTGCTCAAAATACAAGTAAAATGTACTCGGATTTATATACATGTTTCATTATTCCATCCATATAGTGAAGATTTTAGTATGACGATTTTTTCCCAATTTACTTAGTGCAACAAAATTTGTAATAATCCTAAATGAAAACGATGCATATCATTAGAAGTATAATGGATTCACAAACTGTTTTGCTAATTATACTCTCTGTGCGGTCAAACTCATTACATGCATTTAACTTTTAATTGTCTGTGCGGTCAAACTCATTACATGCATTTAACTTTTAATTGTCTGTGCGGTCAAACTCATTACATGCATTTAACTTTTAATTGTCTGTGCGGCCAAACTCATTACATGCATTTAACTTTTAATTGCCTGTGCGGTCAAACTCATTACATGCATTTAACTTTTAATTGTCTGTGCGGCCAAACTCATTACATGCATTTAACTTTTAATTGTCTGTGCGGCCAAACTCATTACATGCATTTAACTTTTCGCCGAAACTTTCAAGAAAACTTCATATATTGGTGTGGCCTAATTACCTCTCGCTTATGTTAGAGGGTGAAATCTTTCGATCTGTTGTTTTCTTGTTTTAAGATGAGGGAGAATATGACATTACTTTCTATTCTCAACTAAAAGTAAGAAATTATCCAAATTTGGAACAGTCTATCCAAAAGTGGCCTGGTCGGCTGCCGCAGTGTGTCATTGGGAAAGTCAATTAGTTCCCCTTTACTCGGCATGCTAAAGTCAAGAATGTGCTAAAAGTGCCGTTAAAACCAACATAAAAGACAAACAAAAAACTATTCAAATTGGGTGATAGTCAGGTCTCGGGAGAATCGATGGTATCAGGTTTAAAATGGTGAATTATCATTTCACAAAAGGGTGACGTCAAGAAAAACAATGGTTATGAGTTACCAATTATGAATGCTCATTTCTGTATGGAAAATAAAATCTTTGTTATTGTTAACTTTTTTAATGAGAAAATCTACTGTACACGCACTTCTATACAGATTGTGTAATGTATATGATCCCAGTTGTCGGTGCATGTTTCCGTTCGTTATTTTATGTAATTGAAACGCTGGAGTATAGTTCGACTATGCTTGGGGCTACTGTGCATGACGGTTCAGTATAGATCCGGTACCAGGGGTTGAGGGTTGGGATGGGGTGGGTGGGGAGGGGGGAGGGTACGGATTATTAATCAAGTGGAAAAGACTCGGAGAAGCAGTCCACATTACTAACAAATACTTTATTCCTGTCGACTTATAGAAATTCTCTTATGACACCGCATAGTTAAGCTGAAATGTGACAACCTAGTTAAAATATGTGTACAAGATAACATTGGCACTTGAGAAAAGTACCCCGAGAGGGGGCGAGTGAAACTGCATACAAACAGAGTTGGTACTTTGCTTCACAGCCATGAAATCAATCAAAATTTAAATTTATATCTTATTTCACGCTTTTAATTCATAAAAAAATTGAAGGTTAGAATGAATTAACACGAAATTCTGTAGAATGCCACGTCTTGCCTACTTCGCCGATACATAATCCAAAAACCACTTTTGCAAAGAAAGTAGGTCGTTACAAGCCACAATTTACTTTTTATGGATGTTAACATAAGTGATAAAGTTGAATGTACACATAAAGTTCATGATCATACATGCAACAGTGTCTAGGAATCTGAACTAAATATAAACGCAATAAATGACAATATTTACTGAGCATGAAAAGTATATGTATGTCACCTGTAACTACATGTACCTACTGCCTATAGTGATTTAAAATTCACCTGTACCTACATGTACCTACTGCCAATAGTGAGTTAAAATTTAAACACACCCATCATATTTCATGACTGTATATACAAAAGTGTATGCTATCGCTTGAGCCTGAAAAGTAGATCACTATGACCTACCTTTGCCGATTGTTCAGCCTGGAAAGTAGATCAATATGACCTACCTTTGCCAATATTTAACAGCTATAACTCCATAGGATTGGACAACTTGGAGTTTCCGGTGCACTTTGCCAAAAGTAATTATGATCGCTAGATCAATCTAACTACAATATGTTTAAAACTATCTTTTGCACACGTATCGCTCCTTATTGTAACGGCTAACGTTAATAACGACAATTTCCACAAATAGGTTTTTGAGTGGTTAGTCAAACCTATAACGTGTTAGATGTATCTGCGCATGTAGTATAAAATTCATCTCTGCGCATGTAGTATAAAATTCATGTCTGCGCATGTAGTAAAAAATTCATGTCTGCGCATGTAGTAAAAAATTCATGTCTGCGCATGTAGTATAAAATTCATGTCTGCGCATGTAGTATAAAATTCATGTCTGACTTGAGAATGATGTCCAAGGAGTAGATAATAACACCAGTGCATAAATACAGTAATCAGACCAAAACGATGGGAGAAAAAAAACCAAGAACTTATATTTACGGTATCAGGTCAAAACGGTCTCTTTTTGTAAGACAAACTTTTCATTTTCATACAAATATCTGTGTAATATTTTACTAATGTATTGTTCCAAGTAATTAAAGACATATTGTGAATGTGCAAAACTTACTCCTTTTTTCTTCTCTGTCCTACCTTATTTTCTAACAGTTACGTGTGTATATTTTCATTATATCTTCCAGTCGATATCAGCAAAATGAGAATAGCTTTAGGATATACCGGTTGTTTGACAAGAGAAAGCGAAGGTAAATACGGAAAGGTGTCTTTCCAACAAAAACTGAAAAACCCCACATTTATCGCAACTTAAATGTTGGTCATATGATTTTCTTGTCTCCATTTTGTCGTTGTTCTATATTATAGTATCAACAGTCATACAGAGCTCAAGTAACAAAACTAATGCCATGACATTTGCTCTTCCAGTTAATGTCACCTGTAACTACATGTACCTACTGCCTATAGTGATTTTCTTTCTCTGTAAGGTTTCTGACAATGACTCATATCTGAAAGCACAGCTGTAATAAATGGAAAGAGATCCATTGATATAAAATTAGAATACCACCACAGAAATCAGGCATTGTGTCTTTAACTTTTTATTACACAAAAACATGTATGATGATGGAATTGATTACTAATATTACTGTACACACAAATACCAGCTCTCTCTCTCTCTCTCTCTCTCTCTCTCTCTCTCTCTCTCTCTCTCTCTCTCTCTCTCTCTCTCGTTATTCCATCATTTAATTTTGCTCGGTATTTTCATCCCCGAATTTTTCCAAGAAAAGGCGGGGATTATGTAAGCATGCCATTCCTGAAGACCATGCGCGCGTTCGTGTCAGAATAGAAACCTCAAACTGGGGGGATATGATTGGGGTGGTCTGTAGATATGCACGACGGTTTTATAAATTTATGCTATCTCTTGCGAATGAAGACGGGGGCCCAAAGTCATAAGTTTGAACACTGCGGGAGGGGGGGGGGGAGGGGAAAGTATTTCTGATTTTTTCACTCGGGCCCAAAATTTGAAGTTTACGCCATTGATATATAATGGCACAAATACGCAAATTCAGATGTGAAATTTAAATTGGACTAGGGGTCTATCCTAAACCCATCCTCCACATCCCCGCCTTCTGTACTAAGCCCGTTAGTCACATTTAAATACACTATTTTTGTTTTATATGTTACATCACCTAATCACTTTATGTTCAAAAATTTTTTTCCTCTTGGACGGGCACATATCTCTTACCATCCTGATCGACCTCCTTTATCATCTCCCTGATTTCAGCCTCAGTCGGGTCCTGACCTAGGGACTTCAACACAGTGGCCAACTCACTAGTGTCTACGGTTCCATCCCCATCCTTGTCATACAGGTTAAATACTTCCTTGAACTCTAAAATCGAAATAATAATAATAATAATAATAATAATAATACACTAAAATTGATGATGATGATGACGACGACGACGACGATGATGATGATAACGACGACGACGACAACAATAATAATAATAATAATAATAATAACAACAATATCAACTTATGACTTATGATTAAAGAAAAAAAGGTTAACTATTTGGACGTTTTTCTCATATGTTTTACATGAGTTTGTTCATTTATTACCTTTTCAAAGAGAGTCTAGCAATTAGAAGCTGTAAAGATTAATTGATTAATGCATATAGTACCAATAAGGAATGATAACCAGGGTATTTTATGCTAATGTAACCTCAAGGAGAAAAGTAAGTGATTAGGAATGGAGTAAGGAAGTGTCATTTAGTTAACTAATCATGCAATTGATTCGAATAAATGAACCCAAAGTATGAACTTGATTTATGATTATTGACAAATCAGAAATTGCATCAGCTTTAAAAAAAAAGCAAACCTTACAAATGTCAGTAGAGATGGATCAATAGGAATATGATAGTGAGACCTTACAAATGTCAGTAGAGATGGATCAATAGGGAATGTGATAATGAGACCTTACAATTGTCAGTAGAGATGGATCAATAGGGAATATGATAGTGAGACCTTACAATTGTCAGTTGAGATGGATCAATAGGGAATATGATAGTGAGACCTTACAAATGTCAGTAGATATGGATCAATAGGGACTATGATAGTGAGACCTTACAATTGTCAGTAGAGAAAGAACAATAGGGAATGTGATAATGAGACCTTACAAATGTCAGTAGATATGGATCAGTAAGGGAATATGATAATGAGACCTTACAAATGTCAGTAGAGATGGATCAATAGGGAATGTGATAATGAGACCTTACAATTGTCAGTAGAGATGGATCAGTAGGGAATGTGATAATGAGACCTTACAAATGTCAGTAGAGATGGATCAATAGGGAATGTGATAATGAGACCTTACAATTGTCAGTAGAGATGGATCAATAGGGAATGTGATAATGAGACCTTACAATTGTCAGTAGAGATGGATCAATAGGGGATATGATAATAAGACCTTACAAATGTCAGTAGATATGGATCAGTAAGGGAATATGATAGTGAGACCTTACAATTGTCAGTAGAGATGGATCAGTAGGGGAATATGATAATGAGACCTTACAAATGTCAGTAGATATGGATCAGTACGGGAATATGATAGTGAGACCTTACAATTGTCAGTAGAGATGGATCAATAGGGACTATGATAGTGAGACCTTACAATTGTCAGCAGAGATGGATCAGTAAGGGATATGATAATGAGACCTTACAATTGTCAGTAGAGATGGATCAGTAAGGGAATATGATAATGAGACCTTACAAATGTCAGTAGATATGGATCAGTAGGGGAATATGATAGTGAGACCTTACAATTGTCAGTAGAGATGGATCAATAGGGACTATGATAGTGAGACCTTACAATTGTCAGCAGAGATGGATCAGTAAGGGATATGATAATGAGACCTTACAATTGTCAGTAGAGATGGATCAGTAAGGGAATATGATAATGAGACCTTACAAATGTCAGTAGATATGGATCAGTAGGGGAATATGATAGTGAGACCTTACAATTGTCAGTAGAGATGGATCAGTAGGGGAATATGATAGTGAGACCTTACAAATGTCACTAGATATGGATCAGTAGGGGAATATGATAGTGAGACCTTACAATTGTCAGTAGAGATGGATCAGTAGGGGAATATGATAATGAGACCTTACAGTTATCAGTAGAGATGGATCAGTAGGGGAATATGATCGTGAGGCTTTTTTCACGGGGTTGGAGTATAAAATAATTTAATAAAAAATTAACAAAACTAAAAGAACAAAAGAGGAGCCCTTAAGGGCTATACTCCTTCCGCGTAACCCTAATAAATTTCCCCACCGCAGCGATTGCGCTCAGATAGATACGTGATACCACAGATTGTTGCTATTTGCTCTGGAGGCAACTGTTTTTGTACTATCACGACTAGACTGCGTGTAAGAGTTACCTAACTCATTAAAAAGACTATACATATAAATTGCCTCCACGTTACGGCTTCTGTCACTTCTAAGTGATAAGACCTATTTAATAACTGTATATTTTTTATAATTATTTAGTCTGTACACTTCTAAATGACAAGATCTATTAATAACTGTATATTTTTACAATTATTTAGTCTGTTCTCTTCTAAATGACAAGATCTATTAATAACTGTATATTTTTACAATTATTTAGTCTGTTCTCTTCTAAATGACAAGATCTATTAATAACTGTATATTTTTACAATTATTTAGTCTGTTCTCTTCTAAATGACAAGATCTATTAATAACTGTATATTTTTATAATTATTTAGTCTGTTCTCTTCTAAATGACAAGATCTATTAATAACTGTATATTTTTACAATTATTTAGTCTGTACACTTCTAAATGACAAGATCTATTAATAACTGTATATTTTTACAATTATTTAGTCTGTACACTTCTAAATGACAAGATCTATTAATAACTGTATATTTTTACAATTATTTAGTCTGTACACTTCTAAATGACAAGATCTATTAATAACTGCATTTTTTTACAATTATTTAGTCTGTACACTTCTAAATGACAAGATCTATTAATAACTGCATTTTTTTACAATTATTTAGTCTGTACACTTCTAAATGACAAGATCTATTAATAACTGTATATTTTTACAATTATTTAGTCTGTACACTTCTAAATGACAAGATCTATTAATAACTGCATTTTTTTACAATTATTTAGTCTGTACACTTCTAAATGACAAGATCTATTAATAACTGTATATTTTTACAATTATTTAGTCTGTACACTTCTAAATGACAAGATCTATTTAATAACTGTATATTTTTACAATTATTTAGTCTGTTCTCTTCTAAATGACAAGATCTATTAATAAATGTATATTTTTACAATTATTTAGTCTGTACACTTCTAAATGACAAGATCTATTAATAACTGTATATTTTTACAATTATTTAGTCTGTACTCTTCTAAATGACAAGATCTATTAATAACTGTATATTTTTACAATTATTTAGTCTGTACACTTCTAAATGACAAGACCTATTTAATAACTGTATATTTTTACAATTATTTAGTCTGTACACTTCTAAATGACAAGATCTATTAATAACTGTATATTTTTACAATTATTTAGTCTGTACACTTCTAAATGACAAGATCTATTAATAACTGTATATTTTTACAATTATTTAGTCTGTACACTTCTAAATGACAAGACCTATTTAATAACTGTATATTTTTACAATTATTTAGTCTGTACACTTCTAAATGACAAGACCTATTTAATAACTGTATATTTTTACAATTATTTAGTCTGTTCTCTTCTAAATGACAAGATCTATTAATAACTGTATATTTTTACAATTATTTAGTCTGTTCTCTTCTAAATGACAAGATCTATTAATAACTGCATTTTATTTACAATTATTTAGTCTGTACACTTCTAAATGACAAGACATATTAATAAATGTATATTTTCACAATTATTTAGTCTTCGAGGCTGGAAGATAAGACCTTTTGCTGATTACATTTTTTATTACTTCAGATTTTTTAAATTTTTTCCCGGATAGAGCTTGGTAAATTATTACAGATTGGTGCATAAATTCATATGAAACCTACCTGCTATTTGCTCCTCTGTAAATTGATCCTGAAATTTACATAAAATAAAAAATTTAATGTCACCTTATACAAGGAGGGGGGGGGGGAATAGAAAATTATCCACAAAATCGTTGTCGTCGTCTTCAACAGCATCATTGCTGTGCAGCTTTCACCATCATCGTCATCAGCAGCAGCAACGGAAACATACTTGTTGACTGTGCAAAAAATATGGTAAAACAGCATCTTCCAACATAGTGGGTCTCATACTAAAAACTGCATACCTGTGTTGTTCCGTGTTGGCGGAAAGAACGAGTTTGATCTGGCGTAGGGATACGTCGAGACCATCAGGCCGAGATGTATTCATACGCCATATGAAACAAGTTCTCTCCCACGAATCAGAACAAAGCACGAATTCGGTTTTTTATTTATTACATATCCCTTTTTTACACTTTCCAAATACCTTTAGTTGTACAGAATGAAATTAAAGGCAAATTTGAATTTATAAAAGTTCGAATCGGTGCATCGAACAATATCAACGCGCGAACATCAGTGAAAATATATAAGTAGTTTTGGTCTGTGTGTGCGATTCGGAAATACTGATCGAACACAGGTATCGAACTCTTGATCAACCATGTCAGATTAAATTTATATATAATAAAGTATTATATTACATAAGCATTTAATCTTACATGGTTAATCTGGTTTTCGATACGGATGTTCAACCCGTGTTTCCATATCATACACCCAGACTGGAACTGTTTAGGTGTTTTAACTGACGTCCGCGTGTCGATATTTTCAGATGCACCGAATCCTACCTCAATAATTTCCAGTTTCTTTTGAATTTCATTTGCACCGCGTATATACAAATATTGGAAAGCGTAAATGAGGGGACATATAATAAATATAAAACCGCATGCCGGTTTTTTTTTTTTTTTTTTTTTCCACGTCGGTGGAAAGTACTTGTTGGATTTGATGTATGAATACGTCTCACGCTAACGGCTTTGACGATTCCCTACGCCATATCAAACTCGTTAATTCCTCCGACTCGAAACAACATATTTATGTATTTGTGTGTATTTATTACATGCCCATTTATTCTTACATTCTTGATCTGGCGTTATAGACAAATATTCAGTCCGTAGTTCCGTGTCGCACACCTACACTGGAACTAATAAAGTGTTTTCATTGACATCCGCTCGTCGATGTTCTTAGATACACCGAATCAAATTTTATTAAATCCCTATTTGTTTTGAATTATATTCACACTGGATAGCTAAAAGTATTTGGAAAATTAATTGAAAGAGGTATGTAATAAATACAAAACCGCATTAGTACTTAGTGTATATTAGTGCATACATATGATATAGTTAGCCACCTAAACATTGAGAGGCTGCAGGTTCCCAAGGAGTTCGTGAGAAACAAAGGTCATCGACTGAAGAAGTTTCATCAGATACAAAGATACGACTGCCAACAACCGCATCCCTTTTGTAACTACATACCACCTAAATTCCCAAACATGGGACACATTGTAAACTACATACCACCTAAATCCCCAAACATGGGACACATTGTAAACTACATACCACCTAAATCCCCAAACATGGGACACATTGTAAACTACATACCACCTAAATCCCCAAACATGGGACACATTGTAAACTACATACCACCTAAATCCCCAAACATGGGACACATTGTAAACTACATACCACCTAAATCCCCAAACATGGGACACATTGTAAACTACATACCACCTAAATCCCCAAACATGGGACACATTGTAAACTACATACCACCTAAATCCCCAAACATGGGACACATTGTAAACTACATACCACCTAAATCCCCAAACATGGGACACATTGTTAACTACATACCACCTAAATCCCCAAACATGGGACACATTGTAAACTACATACCACCTAAATCCCCAAACATGGGACACATTGTTAACTACATACCACCTAAATTCCCAAACATGGGACACATTGTCTGGAGACACTGACATAGTATTGACTATTCAGCACATCTAATACAAGTCTTTAAAGAACCTCCTATAATAGCTTACCGACGACCCAAAAACTTAAAAGACCATCTTGCGTGTGCCTGATTAAACTCAGGCCATAGTAGGGAAACTGAAACGTACATATGTAAACGTTATCTAGTCTGTAAACAAATGCCCAAGATTACCACTTTTAACAGTTCATCAACATAGTTACTAACAATGGAAATCAACAGAATTGCTTATAAAAGAAATCAAAGGTTAGGATTTGTCAGTAAAAACCTGCCCCCCCCATATATATATATATATATATATATATATATATATATATATATATATATATATATATATATATGAATGTTCTTAGGCTCAAGAATCTATCTAGAATAGATAAGTGATGCAGTAGTAGTAGTAGTTGTGTTGTAGATGTTTCTTTATCATTGGTTTTTCTTTTACTTTTTTAACAGTGTAGTGATATAAATCTCTTCCACCCATCCCCACCCCTGTAATCATGTGTTTTGTCAAAAAAAAGTTAAAGACATAGCTTAATGAAGCTTGTCATGAATACAGCATACGTCCAGATACTTTCTTTGTGATGAATACAGCATACGTCCAAATACTTGATTTGTCATGAATATAGCATACGTCCAAATACTTGATTTGTCATGAATACAGCATACGTCCAAATACTTGATTTGTCATGAATACAGAATACGTCCAAATACTTGATTTGTCATGAATACAGCATACATCCAAATACTTGATTTGTAATAGTAAGATGAAGAACAGATATTCCTCCTCATCTTTCTCATAAGAAGAAACATAGTAAACATACTTTTTCCCCTTGATCATACAATAGCAACTGAGAAACATTGCTTCGAGAACGGCAAATACGGTCGATTTGTTCAATAGCAATATCGATTTTTTTCTTACCACTTCTTTTTACGCATACCATTTGTTTCAGTCCAACCTGTAAACAGGTACTGGAAGATTTTTGTTCAGTCTTCTACGTTTGTTCGTGCACTTCATAAAAACTGTATTGACCTGTTTGAGAAGAAACGAAAATGTGTATACTATGTGCGATAAAATATCTGTCTTATACCCACCACAGGATGATATATATATATATATATATATATATATATATATATATATATATATATATATATATATATATATATATATAATCAGCATCGAAAGTACCTGCATTGGTATTATCACTATTAGTAGGTGAAAAGTAGTTCCTATTAAAAATAACGTAGCAAAAACTAAAGTAGTAGCTACTGGTCCTAATTATTATATTGTATGAAAGCACAATAGCCACTAATTTGTGCAAAGATATTCACTGAATTTAAAGACTTGTTTACTATACTCCTAATTTAGGTACAACAGCTACACATGCACCCTATTCCCTTCGTCCTGATATAATTTAACAATAGGTTGGTAATTAGATAGATATATACTTTAGTAGGAAGGTAGGTAAGTGGATATATGGTCATGCGCGTGAGTATCAGCAAGCAAAATATGTCACATTTTGATTTGAAAAGTATTTAGGCAATATTTGTTTGCAATGAAACTTTCGGTTTGGTGTGATCAATAGCTGAAACCAAATATTCTACCAATACAACAGATGTGAGAGGTAATGTTTCATTGATCAGTGTCTACGTATTACAGCGATTATTGTATTAATTAATTACTCAATCATCTCTTGTTTCTCCTGTAGTAGTTAGTACACTAAATAAGTTGACATTAGTTATATACTCTTATAAATGTCATTTTGGTTTACAATAGTAAAAATTAATTCGTCTAAATAGTATTGACACATTGAAATATGTTTTAGATACTGACTTAATTCCATATAATGTATTATATGTATAAATAAGGACAATTCTTGTTAGTTTTGTTCAGACTGTGGTAGTTAATATTTCCAAGGATTTAGATAAATGTTTCTTGATATTCCTTAATACTTAATTTTAAAAATGATACTGATACACGTTTCCTGTATCAAACTAACACAAATTTGTAATTGATCTTTATTCATCTTCTAAATTCGATTAATAAATTTAAGACAAGATTATATATAGTAAGACGTTTAGTGTTGTTTTCAATGAGATGCCTATTTTACCAAATTAGTGGCTATTGTGGTTTCATTACGAGTATAGGACTTTTAGTGTTGCCTATTTTACCAAATTAGTGGCTATTGTGGTTTCATTACGAGTATAGGACTTTTAGTGTTACCTATTTTACCAATTAGTGGCTATTGTGGTTTCATTACGAGTATAGGACTTTTAGTGTTACCTATTTTACCAAATTAGTGGCTATTGTGGTTTCATTACGAGTATAGGACTTTTAGTGTTACCTATTTTACCAAATTAGTGGCTATTGTGGTTTCATTACGAGTATAGGACTTTTAGTGTTACCTATTTTACCAAATTAGTGGCTATTGTGGTTTCATTACGAGTATAGGACTTTTAGTGTTACCTATTTTACCAAATTAGTGGCTATTGTGGTTTCATTACGAGTATAGGACTTTTAGTGTTACCTATTTTACCAAATTAGTGGCTATTATGGTTTCATTACGAGTATAGGACTTTTAGTGTTACCTATTTTACCAAATTAGTGGCTATTGTGGTTTCATTACGAGTATAGGACTTTTAGTGTTACCTATTTTACCAAATTAGTGGCTATTGTGGTTTCATTACGAGTATAGGACTTTTAGTGTTACCTATTTTACCAAATTAGTGGCTATTGTGGTTTCATTACGAGTATAGGACTTTTAGTGTTACCTATTTTACCAAATTAGTGGCTATTGTGGTTTCATTACGAGTATAGGACTTTTAGTGTTACCTATTTTACCAAATTAGTGGCTATTGTGGTTTCATTACGAGTATAGGACTTTTAGTGTTACCTATTTTACCAAATTAGTGGCTATTGTGGTTTCATTACGAGTATAGGACTTTTAGTGTTACCTATTTTACCAAATTAGTGGCTATTGTGGTTTCATTACGAGTATAGGACTTTTAGTGTTACCTATTTTACCAAATTAGTGGCTATTGTGGTTTCATTACGAGTATAGGACTTTTAGTGTTACCTATTTTACCAAATTAGTGGCTATTGTGGTTTCATTACGAGTATAGGACTTTTAGTGTTACCTATTTTACCAAATTAGTGGCTATTGTGGTTTCATTACGAGTATAGGACTTTTAGTGTTACCTATTTTACCAAATTAGTGGCTATTGTGGTTTCATTACGAGTATAGGACTTTTAGTGTTACCTATTTTACCAAATTAGTGGCTATTGTGGTTTCATTACGAGTATAGGACTTTTAGTGTTACCTATTTTACCAAATATTGTCAGCAAAAACTACGGTATTAACTCCTGACCCATAGGTGAACTTTTGTTCTTTTGACAGTAATCTGATTAGATAAGGACAGATTGCTAATATATGAGCATATATTGTTTGTAATCTATCTGTATCGGGCAGCTATTGGTCGTCGCGGTCAGTATTCATACAATACTATCAAACACGTTTCCTTTTGAATTTGCTTTATAAGTTTAGTTCATATTAGAAAACCTAACATTTGGAACATTGTATTGGCAGGAGAAAACATACCGTTTCTTTGGTATGTAAAAGGCTGAAGTGTTTGCATGTCAAGGAGAAGGGCAGATTCTGATCGCAAAGCTTCCTGGGGAAAAGAATTTATAAAATGCAATCTTTTTCACAAGTAACAGTAGCGTCACCACTCGTCAAAAACTTCCTTAAATCATTTTAATGACCAATATTATCATTATTAACGCTTAAGACTACATTCTGTATTCCTAAATGACCAATATTATCATTATTAACGCTTAAGGCTACATTCTGTATTCCAAAATGACCAATATTATCATTATTAACGCTTAAGGCTACATTCTGTATTCCAAAATGACCAATATTATCATTATTAACGCTTAAGGCTACATTCTGTATTCCTAAATGAAAGATGTAGTCATAAATCTCATCACCTTTAGAAATGAAAAACGGCGCAAAGGTACTACAGATAATAATGAATATATATATATATATATATATATATATATATATATATATATATATATATATATATATATATATTAGATAAAATACACAGCATATCTGGGGTAAGCATGAAAAGGTTGAGTGAAAATCAAGACATTTAATCTTGTAGAGGAACATGACGACTTGTTTTATTTTCAACATTCTCATCTCCTTTACCTTTCAAAAAGGCACGAAATGTCACTCTGAATGAAATCCCACGAGAGAGAGAGAGAGAGAGAGAGAGAGAGAGAGAGAGAGAGAGAGAGAGAGAGAGAGAGAGAGAGAGAGAGAGAGAGAGAGAGATGGGTGAGGGTAGGGTGGGGGTGGAGGTAAACGTTCTACCTGAATATGATTTGAACCTAGGACATTGGATCGAAAGATCTTACCATTAAAATTACAAGTAGCTGACACGTCTGCCTACACAGTAATCTACTCTACAACAACTATAAAATCAGGTCTTTTAATCTAGTCATTATAAACGGTCCTTCTGTATGCCACACAGTATAAAGTCAACTTTTGAATTATCTGTAAATGGGGTCAGAAAGAAGAAGAAACCCAACAGTTTCATCCGGTATGGCCTGGTATAAAATATTTGCATTTTTGGAACGTGATTTCTTTTCCTTAACAAGTTTGAAGGTTTAGATGATTCACTTTCTTCTTCTTCTTCTTTTATGAAATCCCATTGATTAATTTACTGATTGTACATTTACACTTAGTTTTTTTAAAATTTATTTTAGAGACTGTATTTATTTGCCAAAGTGCACAATAATTCAAAGACAAAAAAGCTGACCGTTTATAAACCAACCATTAACCAAATTACGAACTCTTTTAAGGGACAGTTTCCACATTTTTCAAAACTGAATATTGACATAGAAAAATCAATTGAAAACGACAGGACATCTTAAACATCATAAGTCTTGTGTTAATTACACAATTGTAAAATAAATAGTTTCAAAGTTCTAGTGTTAAGAATATATGAACAGTTTAACTTACTTTTGTTTTGACTTGGGCCGAATGTAACTGTTAGTGTATGCGTGGTTGGTCCGGTGCAATCAGAAAGAAATATAAAAAAATCAGCACGTGTGTCCCTGAAAAAAAAAAACGATATCAGCATTTACCTGTAATCAGAAGCATATGAACAGAATTTATTACCTGGAAGAGATTTGATTTCGATAGATACTGAACCATAGGTGTGCATAATCATCATGTATATTCCCCTAGCTGGTACTGACTATAAATGCTTAACCCAATTATTATTGATACCGCACTTGCTGCAAATCGTTTTGAGTGCCGCCCCGAGCTAATACGCATGCATTAGAATTACATTCTTCTGAAGTCGAGACAAATGTAAGATACTTTTTTGGTCTGAACGAGTAAATATTTTAATCTTTTCAATAATAGATCTTTGCTATAACTTACATTACAATTGTCAAATTAACATAAATTTCATAACTTCACTGGACCTGTGTCAAGTTAACACATTTTTCAGCGAACGTTCTCAAACTTTCTTCATTTATAATACGTAAACTGCCCCTTTAACAATGTGGATGCCTTCCTAATTCATAATTATCGCCGTGGCTCGAAAATACACGGGTACATATTTAGAATCAGCAGACTTTTTTTTATTCTTTTTATGGATAAATATCCTAAATTAGTAAAATACAAAGCGATTATTTTGACAAATTTATCAATTAGCTTTACTCTAGAAGGTTATTGAGTAGAACAAGAGTTTCAGAAAGTAAGCCAATTTTACAAAAAAAATATTTCCAGGATTAAGAAAACTGAGTTTTAGGACACTTGTTGGTTTTGAATGGAGAACTCTTTATTAATGTCACCAATCATCACTTACCGTATATACTCGTGTATATATCAGATCCAAATGCAAACAACATAGATCCTGATCTACTGTCGCATAATGCGACGACAGATCAGGGTCTATGTTGTTTGTTCTACTGATTAGTCCCTACAAGCTGCATAGACCCAGATCTGCCGCCGCATTGAGCGACGGCAGATCTGGGTCTATGCAGTTTGCAGTTGGTATGAGATTATACGCGAGTTTAAACGGTAATTACAGACTATGGCTTTGATGCTATTTTATAAAGAAACAAAATTGCCGACTGGAGATGCTTATGTTGATTTTTTTGTTGTAATTTAACTTGTTTCAAATTTTATTTTCATATGAAATATATACAAAATGAAACATCTTTAAAAACAATTGCTTGGCTACAAGTGAAAATGTTAAAATATTTATAAATAGATTGAATAACGTTGTTTTAGTGCCCAAATATAGTGATTTTGTTTCATGGGTGTTTTAAATTGTTCCAAACATGTGCAAAATACATCATTTTTAATGCCATCGAACATCGATAGTTATACTAATATTTTGCTTTTTATTTTTTATTTTTCTTCATCCTATTTAGAGTTATCAACTTGCTTTTATATTAGCTTTCTCATAACATGCAGTGGAGCGCAAGGAGGGGGTCAGGGTGCATTGCCCCTCGGCGCGGGACGAGGGGTGCGCCGTCGGGATTTTTTTTTTCTTTTTTTTTTCGCAGCTGTAACTGGGGTGTAGATGGGGGGAGGGGGGGTAGGAGTTTGGCAACTGACATAAAAACTGTTCTCTGTGTCAAAGTAGGGGCGCCACTAAAGAACATTGCCCCGGGCGCCTCAAACCCTCGCGCCGCCACTGATGACATGCATTATCGAATAGGTCATCTCATTTTAGGAAAATTCTCGATATACTCATGCTCTAATTATCTATAGTGTATTATCTGACTGCTTGACAAACATGACTCTAGCTTGACGAATACAAGATTCGAGATATATTACCTTAGATGAATTCTAGATTTCTTTCAATGCAATTTTACAAAAAAATATCAGAGTTACTTGCATTTGACAAAGCTCCAATAAATTACCGTATATATTCAAGTATAGATCAGATCCAACTGCTAATAACATAGACCAGATTTTCCATCACATAATGCGCCGACCGACAAGGGTCTATGTTGTTTGTCTTACTGATTGGTTCTAACAAACTGGATAGACGTAGATCTGCCGGCGCATTTTGCAACGGCAGATTTGGGTCTATGCAGTTTGCAGTTGGACCTCACTTATACGCAAGTATATACGATAACCCGCAATAAGTTAAATGTACCTTGTAGAACATTGACAACCTCAGAACTTTTTTTTTCAGTGAATTTTGCATGTCGAAAACTACAGATACATTGAAACATTCCTTACCCTAATACTTGGAATGTTATCCTTTGATGTAATTTCGTCACATCTTAAACATTTGTTGATTTGTTTGTGGTAGCGCTTGATGGCACCTCAGCACAATAGTGGCTATATGGTGCCATCTAAAGGTAGATATTCGAAAAATGTATTGCACAAAATCCCCAGAAAGATAAACCATATTTCAACACCAAAAATTAAATGTAGTGACCATTTTTTAGCACAATAAATTAAATGTAGTGACCATATTTCAACACAAAAAATTAAATGTAGTGACCATATTTCAACACAAGGAAATTAAATGTAGTGACCTTATTTCAACAAAAAAAAATTAAATGTAGTGACCAGCAAAATATTAAATAATTCTGGATCTGTAAGAACCATTTGTTGTAACAAGGTGTACGTCGTAGCAAACAATTCTATCCATACAACAAAAGAAACAAAACTGGAAATTTATCATTCTGATTTTATTTCTCTGACACTTGCAATACGACTGGAATTATATGAAACTCTGTTCTAATTTCTTTTATGTATTAGTATATTTTATTACTTTTGCCTAAAATTCTCAATGTAATGTATGATTGTTTTGCTTTGTTCCTCGCATACTACATGCGATGTAGTCTGAGAGAAATAAAGTTGACTGATCGATTGGTTGTTTGATTAACTTTTTGATTAATATGAATGTGTCTTCTCAGATCCTTAATAGGTGTTTGTAATATCCATGAATTTATATTTCAGAAAAAATATTTTTCGGTCTTTCGAGGGAAAAGTGTGTTATGAAAAGTTGGGAACGCATGTCGATAAACCTACCGTACCAAACAGTTTGGAGTGTTTCTCTATTTCGTGAATCGCGTTATCTCTGCTATTCAGAAACGGGTTGGAGCGGGAGGGATAACATATAATTTAACTACTCATTTTCACGAACATAAAATTACCGCTTGTTCAGCAACAAAACTGAAATCAGGAAAATAGGTCTCATTATCACGACCATGGTGCAACTTTGTATATATTTATCCCATCTTTAATTCGCTATAAGGTCACATGTTATGTTGACTGTGCTAGATTAGTGCAGATGTAATGATGCTATGGTACGATGTTTGTACCATGTTGCTAAAGAATTAGATTCAAAATAAACCGAAACTGAGGAAAATTTTACAAAATAAAAACCTACCTTTCGATGTTCCTGCCGTGTGAAAAACCTATTACACTATATCCAGATAATTTTCACAATCAGAATAGCTGTCAGGTATAATTAACTGTTAAGGTGATGAAATTTGAAATAGCTTACCTGAGTATGATAATGGTAATATCTTCTCCTAATCGGTGAATTATACCTTCCTGTGACCCATTCATATTTCATACAGAAAAAATTGTAGTCAATATTCATATCGAAATCGAAGACAAACAATGGATATAAATTGATTAATCTGAAGTATTATACTTACGTACTATAAGTAAATAATATACGCCTCCAGAGAATGTTGTTTAACGCTGTTATATTTACACTGTGAATAGTAAAGTAAGTCACGTGCAGATATGACATTTGTCTATCGATATACTGAACCTTGCTAATAGAGTGGGAATTAATAACTTTCCATGACTCTTTCTGGGGTCCTTCATTTTTCAAAGGTCATTTAAAATTATAAGTTGGTGTAATAAAGAAGTACAAAATCAATATTTGACGCTGTGAAAGTTTTGTTCGGGTCAAAAAAGCCGTTCTCCGAAGATTTAGCTTAAAGGTAGGGCTTCTGGCAAGTGATGTTTTCATTTATTCTTTTTTTTAAGGTTCAATATATGGATTGACAAATGTCCACCGGGGGAGGAGGGGGAGGGCGGATAGCGTTTAGCGGCACATTTAACACATCATTGACTATATCATGCCCAGCTAATGGGTGTTAAGTGCCTTTCCCAAGCACACACTGGGCAGCCTATCCGGCTGCTTGGGAAGGTATCGAATCTGCGACCCTTGGATTACGAGTCCAACGCGCTACCAACTGATCTATCGAGGCTCCCTTAGTAAGTAAGTAAATAAAGATGCATTTAGTCTAGGAATAAATACTGCTATAAATACTAACGTGGTAAAAATGGAATTCCAACAGTTGACAAGCAGTCTGTAACAGATTTAGTCAAGAGACCCACAATGAAAAAAAAGAAAAGATGACTTAAGAACTGTGTAGACAAGAGTGACATAAACGGTGAAAATCTTGTAATCCATAAAAACGAAACTGCGCATGATTTAAAAGAAATTGATCATTGATCATAAGCGTTTATTACTATGACAACGGTTGCAAGAAGTGGTTTTACTCGTTAAGACTTTTAACTAACTTGTTAAGTTGAGTCTTTTTTACTTTTCTAGGAGCCCTGTTTCTTTTCTTTTTTCTTTTTTTTTTCTTTTTAAGTTATCATAGATAAACCTTTTAAAACAATTTCAAATAACAAATTAATTAATGCAAGAATCAGCAAAATGGCATTATCAGTTAATACAAAAAAAAAAAAAAAAAAAATTCCAGCTAATGTAAAATGCCAGCTGATTACACTAGCAAGAATACCAGTAAATGACGATGCTGATTTATTTAGCTAATTATTGTCAATATGTTTCATACCTCTTTTTAAATTGTCAACGAATGTATCTGTTTTACCTTTATCACCACCACCAATATCACGTATTCCTCCGCCTACTCCTATTAAAAGTTTTTAAAACAATTTGCTATGGTTATTCCCAGAGTTGTTGCTATGGTTATTCCCAGAGTTGTTGCTATGATTATTCCCAGAGTTGTTGCTATGGTTATTCCTAGAGTTGTTGCTATGATTATTTCCAGAGATGTTGCTATGGTTATTCCCAGAGTTGTTGCTATGGTTATTCCTAGAGTTGTTGCTATGGTTATTCCCAGAGTTGTTGCTATGGTTATTCCTAGAGTTGTTGCTCTGGTTATTCCCAGAGTTGTTGCTATGATTATTTCCAGAGATGTTGCTATGGTTATTCCCAGAGTTGTTGCTATGGTTATTCCTAGAGTTGTTGCTATGGTTATTCCCAGAGTTGTTGCTATGGTTATTCCTAGAGTTGTTGTTATGGTTATTCCCAGAGATGTTGCTATCATACCTATGGTAGTGAAATAACACCAATTGTTACACCTTTTTCTCCAAAGAATTGTTTCATTCTTTCACATAATGGTAACTCTTCTTCAACTTTTGAATCAATGTTATTAATAATTTCTCTGAAGTTACTTTATAAATCTGTTAAATACTCAACTATATGTGCTCTTTTACTTTCATACGTTTTGCAATATATCTTCGCAATTAAGCTCTGCTTCTTATATCTTTTGCATTGTTGATATATTTTTTTAAAATTTCATCTACCGATGTACTCGCGTATTAGTAGCTACCAACTGCAAACTGCATAGACCCAGATCTGCCGTCGCATAATGCGCCAGTAGATCTGGGTCTATGCAGTTTGTAAGGACTAATCAGTAGAACAAACAACATTATGCGACGGCAGATCATGGTCTATGTTGCTTGCATTTGGAAGCGAGTTATACGCGAGTATAGACGGTATATGATTGTCATACATGTTAACATCTGATTTCGTTGATATTATTTTTTAATTTACTGCATCAACAGCTTCTGTCTAAACTCTTATTTCTCGTTCTTCTTGTGGATTAAAAAGTCTTAATATTTCTTTCTTGAGAATAAACCTTTTCTAAATTTTCTTTTTAGTTTATGAAGTTCATAATATTCTTAAAGTTAATATTTCCTCTGTTAAAATTATTATGTATTTCTCTTACATTATTAAACTCTTCTCCTGCCAAATCTGTATAATCATAAATTAGTATTGGTTGCCTGATTGTAATTGTGGGCTCTCTTTGTTCTCGCTCATTTGTTTCAAATGTTTGCATCCATATATTCGCAGAAACCTTGTTATCTGGTTGAATCCATATATTTCCTTCTATTATCCAACCTAAAGATTTTAGAAAATCACGTCCACCTCTTTGAGTAGTTATAGAGTTAGGTGCTAACATTTTATATTGATTATCACTTTTTAAAGACATTTTTATGATTTCTTTGTCTAATTTAAATTTGTCTATTTATTTATATAACTCTGATTATTTAATGAGGTTTAATTAATTTATAATGATCCTAATCTACGTTCTATTATGCCTAATATGTTTTTTGTATTAATCAACTACATTTATAGGTGGCTGTTGACGAGACCGAAACACCTCATTATACAAATTACCGGTATAAGGTTCATCAATTATTACATCAGTAGATTGATTCTTATCTTCATGTTTATCGTAAAGGCATCAAAATTATCTTGATCGTAAATAGGACCAAAACATCATGAAGAAAAATTGGGTTTTATAAAAGATAAAACGAAGAGTAACACAATCTATGCGATCAACTACAAAAGAAAACAGATTTACAGCAAAGAAGAAGGATACAAACAGGAATCAAAAATTAGTAGAGCAAATGAAATATACTATGAAATAAGTCGTAAACATTTAACTGACAGGAGTAAAAAAGTGTTCAGAAAGCAAATTAAGAAAACATACGTAAAAAAATCAAATAGTATAAATGGATGACAACAAATGTCACAATACTCAATACAAACAGTGTCACAAATGTCCGAATATTACCAAATCAAACTGGTATTATAATGGAGTAAATGACAAAATTAGAGAATACAATTAGAAACTAATTTTTTTGCAAAACTTCAAAAACTGTAAAAAGTAGCACATTATTAAATCAAAAAAAAGTAAATTTTATAATTGGAAAAAAAATAGTATTTTAATAAATGGTGAAAAATTTACTTCATACAAAAATACCAAAATCTAAAAGAAGAGGATTGAAGTCTCCTTAAGTTCTATTCAGAGGAGAAAAGAAATAAGAAAGAATTATTACACAAACTAAAAAATAAAATTATGATAAGAATGATATAAGACTCTTTTAATAGACGTTTAAACGAGTATAGATTTGAAACAGGAGATAATGACATTAATCAGGATTTATTTATATTTTTTGAAGAAGTTGAACCATATTTGTGAAAAATAATAAGTTAGAAACGTGGGAGTGAGAGAACATAGCATATTACATCATATAAATTGGTATCACAGAAGATTGCATGTAAACATAATGAACAAAAATTAAATTACAAGTAAAGTTCAAAATATGTTTGATATGCTAGATACAAGATTTAGTCAGGAAATAAATCGCGAGACGAATTTTTTTTTTTTTTTTTTTTTGTACGAATAAATTATCTCACGCTACAACATATACACATATAAATACATTTACCAAAAAGAGGAGATTTATACATATATTTATAAGACTGGATAAAAGATAAAAGAAACCTATTTAATGTTAAAAATAAAGACAATAAATGTGTTTATGTCACAAAATCTACCTACCAAAATATAATCAGTATAGACTAAAAAAATAATCTTGACAAAATATAAAAATTGACTTAATAAAATTCCAATAAATTGACAAAATATAAGTAAATTTGAGAAAGAATTTAATATATATGTTTATGAAAATACAGTATCCAAACTTATAAAGCCATTTAGAATGACATGCAGAGATACAGACAGTGACGTAGATATGCGAATAGTATTTGATGGGAACAATTACAATTGTTGTGGAACCAAGAATTTGTCAAAATAAATATCATCTCAAGTAAGAAGTGCCTAAATTATTTTTATCCTCAACTATCATTATAAGAACACAAAAGGTTATGCAGTAAAGTAGATAACACAAAAGTTTATGCAATAAAATAGATAACACAATAGATATTAAGTCTGAAAAGGGTTATGTAGTGAAATTTAAAAACTACATTCATCAACTAAAAGTTCCTTTTGTTTTGTATTGTGACTTTGAAAGTATTAAGAAACCATTAATCGGGTGTAAAAATAGAACCAGAATGTGTCATGGACAATACAAACAACAATCCACAGACCATAAGGACTCTCACTCTTAACATTGATTCAGTTCATAAAAAAGGACTCTCCCTCTTTGCGAAAGCATTATAAATTCATCAACATGTCATATTCGTGAAAAAGAGATAAAAGAAGGCACACACACACACACACACACACACAACGCACAACTAATTATTCATTACTTATCTTGATAAGATTCTCGTCTGATTTTTAAGACTTTGTTAAAACGAAACAGATCAAGAAGTAGCAATACTACCAAATTAATTATATAAAAAAATGCATTTCGTTTAGAAAGGATTTTATAGTTAATAGATTTGCAATAAAAGGCCAAGAAGGTTTAGTAAAAAGAACAATCAGATTCATAAATAGTTATCAATTTATGAACCAGTCACTAGAACAACCTGCTGAAAATCTAAAGGGTGATAAGTTCACGGCAACAACAGACCACTTCAAAAGCATGGAACCAGAATATTTATGAAAAGATACCTATCCGTACGAATACATGGATGCATTTGAAATGTTTAATGAAACTAAATTACCATCAACAGGAAACTTTGATTCAAATCTCATTGATCAAGAATTAGCGAAGCGAATTATCAGTGTGTTTATGATGTCATGAAACATTTCAAAATGAATACACTTGGCTTACATGACTACTACGTAAAACACTATACTTTAATGTTGTGCAACATTTTTGAAGAATTTAGAAATGTATGTATGAATAATTATAAACTAGATCTATCACATCATTTTAGTACACCTGGACTTGCCCATGCTGCCAGTTTTAAAATAAGTATGGTACAATTATAATTGCTGATTGATTATGATGTTTCTGATAATTGAATTTTGAATTAGAGGAGGAATCAGCATGGTACCAAATAGATATGCTAAAGCAGATCAAGAATATTATAGCAATAGAAGCAAAGACGGAAGATATGATAAGTCAAAGTCAAGGTGATTTATCATGTACCTGGATAACAACAACATATATTTAATAGTTTCATTTGATCAAGAGCCATGGCTAAAATTCTATATTGAATTGAAAACATCTTTGAGACAAAAAGCAACCAATGACTTTCAAAAAGATTTTTTTAAACTATCATAGAAAAAAAATATAGTGCTTGTTAGTTTAAACAAAAAAAAAAGAAAGAAATTAACGAAACCAATTTATGGTGGTTTTGCAGTGTTAGATTTAAGTAAGCTGCATATGTATAACTTCTAGTACAATAATCTCTAAATCAAAAATGGAGAAAAATGAAACTTTTCATGACAGTTACAGTTTAGTTATGTTTGTTTTTAGAGACAGATAACAGAGCTAAAAAAAAGCCAGATAGTCCGACGCCAGAGACCCATCTAAATCTAGATCGGACCATTCCTGTATTATAAATGAGCTGCCCGTCGGGCATGTCAAAACAAAAAGTTGTATCTAATTTGTCAGAAAGAACATTGAGCCCGCCAAGGAAATTCGGCATTTTTATTTTGAAGTTCTTTAAAGACACCGGTAAATTATTAATACTCCATTTGTAGGTCCCTCCACCTTATGAAGATCGTCTGCTTAATTTTATAGAAAGTTGAACAGAATGATGGACTCACCACGTGTTAAAAGTCTCCAAGCTCAATATCCGGATTCAGCCTAACAGACGACCACAAGACAAAAGACTGACCATAAAGTGCAATGTCTCCTAGAGGTACCAGGACTATTTAAAGATGAATTAAATGGTGTCTCAATACCATAAATATGTAGCCTTAGAAGTAAGCTATATGCTTTTGGAACTGAAAAAATATGGAAATAAAGTATGCAAGGATATTAAAAAGTCAAATTGAAACAGGAGAATGTGAAACAGGCGTTTGTTGAAGAACTGTGCAGCCAACTAGAAACAATTGATGCAAACTCCAAGAACGTAGAGGAAAACTGTACATCCTTCAGAAACTTTGTGTACTCGGCTGCATCCAAAACCCTTGGTCCCACCACACGTAAACATCAAGATTGGTTTGATGACGATGCTGTCATATGGAGACTAGGTCTGTTTAGAAGACAGCACTTCATCATCTAAAAAGGCAGCCTTCAACAACATCAAGAGGACTGTACAGTGCAAACTCGAAGAGTTGCAAGACTCATGGCTGAGCAACAAGGCAGATGAGATTCAGTCCTACACAGACAGGGATGACATGAAGAACGTTTCTGATGCTTTGAAGACATCTACGGTCCACGGTCATCAGGAACATCTCCAGTACTGCACACTGTTCACTGACAAAGATAAGATACGACAAAGATGGGAAGAACATTTCAAGAACATCCTCAATTAACAATCATCGATCAGTGAGGAGGCAATTGATCGACTGCCCCAAATGGATATCTACGTATCTCTTGCGGATCCTCCAACGCTGACTGACGACCATTCCCAGTCACCAATGGAGTCAAGCAAGGCTGCGTCATGGCCCCAACCCTGTTCATTATGATGTTCTCTACCATGTTTACAGATTATGACACTGGGATCGACATCAGATACCGGACTGATGACAAACTCTCCAATCTGAGGAGACTACGGACAAAATCAATGTTACAGGAAGTGATTTTTCGTGATCTTCTAATTAGTGGCAACCAATTTTCTCGGCAACAACAAGGCAGACAACTACAGTGAGTTGGTGGAAAACCTCCTCAAGGCATACAAAAGCCTTGGTTGCAACATGTCACTAAAGATACATTTTTTGCACTCTCATCTAGATTTTTTTCCACCGAACTGCGGAGCAGTGAGCGACGAGCACGGCGAGCGATTTCACCAGGACATTGCAACAATGGAGAAACGCAACCAGGGCAAATGGAGCCCATCAATGCTTGCAAACTATTGATGGACGGTGACAAGAGATGCTCCATTTCATGAATACAAGAGACAAGCCAAGAAGCGCCGAGTAAACACTAGATAAGGCATAAACTATGTACTTATATATACATAATATTTTTTTTTCTTTGGTTTCAATATATTTTTTTATTTATATAACCCTTTTGCTGTTTTTTAAAGTGTTACATAAACAGGACAGGTGAAATATTATCATGTAAAGCAACCATAAACACATGAAAAGACCTAGGTTTACAATTTATGATTAAACTTTACTATGTACACAATACACATAGACGTAAAATGTAAAAACTTAAATATCTTGGAAACAGTAGCCAATCATTTGTTTTAATTGTCATATTTGAATTCAGCACATCAAAATCCCAATTAAATAGTGCATTTTATCTCTGAAGCAGACGACTTCTAAAAACTTGTAGACCAGTGTAATAAGCTGTCCCATGCTCACGTTGACTTAGTAATGCATGGGTGGTTAAATATATAGAGCAGTATCTATGCGATTGTTCGACAATAAGGCTAAGCCTCCATGCAATGTTTTTCCCCTAAAGGAACTGACATCATTACATTATACTTTAATCTATTTAGTTCAAAGAGTTTTTATACGCTGATTCTATTGATACGGTGTGTCTTCTGTAATTGTAACATATCCACAGTACTATCACACGAACTAATTACGAAACTTGAATCTACTGTTTTTACTGATTGATATAAAAGGACGAACGCCTCTCCGACTTCATTTCTGTTGCCAATTTTTATCGCGAAAAATGAAGATTTGTGCAGCGTTCAGAAAACGAAACTACTCCAAGGCCCCGAATACTCATCGCTACACAGACTGCATATCGACTGGGAGGAAAAACTGAAGGTATACAGTCAGAGATCGCATGAGCAGAGGTGTATGCCATATTATTATTCAGAATTCCACACTTGAGCAGAAATTGTGAAATTGTTGGCAATATCGTTAGTTGTGAGCCCCTCTTCAGCAGAATGTGAACGAAGGTTCAATCTCATGAACAATATCACAAGTACAAAGGACCGACCATTTCATTTTTCTTGGGGGGGGGGAGGGCTCAAGATAATGGTAAAAACAAATGGCCTTATCGGGGAAGTGGATTTTAAATAAGTGATATTTTTAAGGCCACTTGCCCAGGTCTTGTGTCTGCAAAAAAAATATAATTCTTTGAGCACTGAATAAGTTCGACAATGACATGAAAGAACAATATTCAGGTTTACGACACAAGCGATTACAAAAAAAGATAATGTTGTTGGTGTTCCTCAAATGAATCAAGAGGTACCAGGACTATTTAAAGATGAATTAAATGGTGGCCTTAGAAGTAAGCTATATGCATTTAGAACTGAAAAAAATCGAAATAAGGAATGCAAGGATATTAAAAGTCAGTAATTAAAAAGAAATTAAAATTATAAATATACAAAGATTGTTTACTTAACCAAGTTATATATCTCCAAAAGATGAATTTAACTAAATCCAACCATCATGCTATATACGATATTACCTTAAATAAGGTTGCATTAAGTTGATATGATGACAAAATATCTATTTAGTGAATAAGATAAATACTTTGCCTTATGGATATATTTCAAAGGGAGTTTACAATACCACCTTGTAATTAAACGCGTATTAAAACCTCGTTTAAAATTTATTTCTTTAATTTTCTTGTGATTTTTCAAATATCTCTTCTCTCTTTACAGCCGGTACTGCATTAATTTTAACAACCGCATTTTCCATATACTTTTTAACTTTGGAATAGAAGAAAACTATAAATCTAACATTTTCGCGAAGACCTTTTATGACAGAGTTGTTTTTTTTTTTTTTTTTTTTTTTGTACTGTCACCCGCACATATATTTCATATTGTTTACCACTGAATGCTAACTTAGCTAGCTTGCTTGCCTTCTTTATTGCATCTTCTGAGTTTGCACAGTCGTTTATAAGAAACAAAGTATTTTCTCCCTGGTGTGCAGTAATAAGTAATTATGACCATTTATATAATTTCTATCCAGGATCTATTTACAATTACGTTCTCTATAAGGCTATGTTCTGTTCTATGTCTTATTGTAGACAAATGTTGGACAGATAATGAAAACAAAATATAAAAGGTCTTATAGTCAGTTTCGATAAAATCTAGTACAAACTTTGTCTTTCCACAATTTGTAATATATATATATTCATGTTATGAGGTTCTTTCAAATATATTACTTAAATGTCAGATAAATGTTATATGTGTTTCAAAACTGTGTTGGTTTCAAAAGATGTTATAAAGGAGATTTCAGACTTGAAAACTTTTCGCGTTGCTCTCTATTTTTCTCGTTGGAATCAAGAAACTTATCTCATATTAATTTGTTTTTTTCGTTTATTCAGTAATTTTTTTTATTACATGATTTTATAGATGCACGGAATGAAGTCATAGGTAGAAGATATCGTGTCTAAAAGAATTGGCACTCTATATTTTGTCGACCGTATTAGATTTGAACAAAATTAGCATATAACTCAAATACATCCATAACCATACTAACATTTGTATCTATTTATTTTATTTCCCTTTAAGTTTTATACACCAGTTTATAGTCTTTTATGTTTTAGTTATCTTTTTAAATTTTAGAAATGTAGTCGAGGTTCAATTCTGTGATATTATCCCTTTTAGTTCATCTGCACCATAATTAATTAGTTTATAAGGACATGTATTGGCATTTAGTCGTCTTATCACAATTTTCAGGTGAATTAATTAATTTATTGTTAATGTTGTGTCCTTATGTTTCTTTCTATTTCAAAACTACATATAACACAAATTTCTTACTCAACTGTACCGTCCTTATTACGTCTGTTACACTTTTCGAACATCATACCTTAAACTCATTTGTCATCCAAAATTGCAGCTTCACCCGTTTACTAAAATTGTGATAATTTTAAAACAGTGTAGATTTTATCTGGTTGTTGTTTACCTGAGCATCGGATCCGAAATAATGTACATTGTATGTGCATCTATGTTTCTTTTCTGTTTATTTGCACGTGTATTCCTCACTGAACATTAGCTAATGTATGCCCTGTTCCATGCAATTTATTATGTGAACTCATTAAATCCAGCCATAAACAATGGTGAACTGTATTTAAGTTATTAGCACTAATATTGCTCATTTCCGTGTGTTCTTATTACTCGTTAAAAAAATATTTCTTTCTTTCTATAAACTGTTGATTCATTTTATACCCTTGTATATAAAATATGTTTGGGAATCCTTCCACAGTGATCATTATCTTTTTCATTCCTAAATTTAAAAACTTTTCAGGATCAGCTTTTCTGTCTTTTTATACACAGTATCAAGACTCCTTTTAAACCCACCACTGGAGAATCAGGTATAAAATTTGTCAAGGTTGTATTAGCTGCCACATCACTAACTCTCTCTCTCTCTCTCTCTCTCGTGTGTGATATAATTACAATAGAAAGAAATTTTATTAATGTATTTATCGCTAACAGAATTAGCTATTGCATCAGGAGAAATTGTATCACTTTAGACAAATATTCTCTAATTCATAATCCTGGTTAGCACCTTCTATCGTTTCAGGTTCCTTTTCTAGTGTAATTGTAATTCTTCTAAAATCTTGAAGAAGAACAAAAGGATAAATCGAACAATGATCTGCTAGTATTTGAGATTTAGTGGTATCCTAAATTTCTTTCATACACTAAAAACAACTTCTGTACCAGTCCTGATCTTAACTTTTTAAGTTTTTTCTATACTTATTCCTTGTTCTGTTTTTTTTGTTCTCACATAGATTGGCAAATATAAATCTGTAAACTCCATGAAAATGTTATAATCATTTAACTTAATAACAGCATAACTACTATTCGAAATGATTATGTTTCTAATAAATGTTCTTCACAAGTTGCTCACAACTGCATTATTATATATCATCTCCTTTATTTTGAAGTGATTCTTTCAATTTTGGAGCAACCAGTTTTACATGTTCCATTATTTTTAGGGTTATCGTATTTTCATTTGGCACCAAACTATTAAATGAATCATCATATTCGTTCCCTTTTACTAACACATACTTTTTGACATTCGTTGTTTTCAACTTTAAAATTGTTTCAACCTTAAGCACGTCATCTTGTTAGTCGTATATAGATAACTCCTCCTCGCAAAAAGTTCCCTCAGTATTATCTTCCTTTAAGTCTTTTAAAATTATATAATATAGGATTACCTAAAATTACTTACCTGATTATGATTAATTCTTCCGTGAAATTAGGAAGATAGCTTTTCTAACGATAGATGTATATTTTGAGAGCCTAACTTTTTCACCTATTTTATATTTATCCGCTCCATAGGTCTCAGTTGATGGATAACCAAATAAGTTATTCCATACTTTAGCCGTATGTTTCGGGTGACTGGCATTAACTGGTAACATATCTATCGATTGGTAATACGTATTATTACATCCATCAATAAGGTTAGACAATAAATGTATCTATTTTCTGGTTTCATTTTGAGTGAAATATTTCCACATTCTTGTCTTAAAAGTTCTAATAAATGTTTATATAACAGATGCTTTTTTGTCTGACTAAGTGGAAAAATATTCATTATATTTTCTTTCTCCAATAATCCATTGACCTTTCTGTTGTAAAATTCTCTCCCTTCATGGAACTGTATTTTTTCTGGTTTTCGCTCATTAAAGATTTCTCTAAAAGCGTCATGTATGTCATCTCCCTTTTTGCTTTCAATTTGTTAGCCAAAGTGTATTTTGACAAGACATCTATCACTGTCAAGATGTATTTTTTATCCATTGTTGCATGTTTGATACTCTTGCATGTCAGCGATATCGGTTTGCCACTGATCATCCACGTAACTACCATGACCCCTTTTGTATGGAAATCTTTTCCTTGCTTGCTTGTGCAATGTGTATGTAGATGGTTCAGTTAACCAAATTTTCATTTCAGAGTATTCATATATTCTTTTTATCCCGTTTAATGTGTTCCCACAATTGATTGATGTTTGCATAAGAACTGGACTTCAGCATCGTAGTATAGATGTCTTGAATACTGTTCTTCAGTCATTTATTTTAAGATTCTTGAAGAACTATTATGTATATTTTCTGACTTTTGTAGAAAGGCAACAATGAGCGTATATCTGAAATAAATGTTTTACTATTTTCAGGTTTAGATAGGGTCTCTAAAACTAATATAAATTAATTCATTCATATTAATCTTCCCATTTCTTTCAAGGAGGCGAAAATAATTAACCAAAGGCAAATGCTAAGTCTTTTTTATTTTTCAAAAAACAACAACCACAAAAAATAAATAAAAAAATAGAAAAAAAAAAATAAATTAAATAAAAAGTCCCCATTAATGAAAAAATAATAGGCACAGGATGAAGCTGGAGTAAGATCAAACTAAACCTTTTGAACTGAAAAGCAAAGATTGTATAAATATTACATAAAGTCATGCATCATGAATGGGCATTAGTTTGTTCTAAAACTTCAGCGTACTTTGATTCAAAACACAAACAAGATTTTGTACAAGAGAAAGAGAATCCCTCTAGGTGGATAAGCAATCACTGAGTTCGTGACAAAAATTACATGGATGATGTAGGTATTTTTTTTTTTTTTTTTTTAAATTCTTCTAGATATGCCGTTACACGATAATGCGATATACTGAACATATTTCAACGATGAAGGTGATGAGGGCTAATAAGGAGTGACGGCCATCACGAGCGCGAGGTAGTTAGAGTTAGTTCATATTTTGTTCGATTTTGTGTTTCTAACTTCGTGTTTTACGAAAACATCATGTTTCAGATGGAAGTCATCAACCTCGCAAAATCTGAAAAAGAACGGAGATATCTATTCAAATGTACAGAAATCAACATCGTTGATAAAGAGAAAATAAATGGAAATTCAACGAAACTATATATATATATATATATATATATATATATATATATATATATATATATATATATATATATATATATATATATATATATATATATTGGATGGATAAATACTCTTTTACGGATGTCCTGTGTTGTAATGTTAGGGAAAATGGTTTTTAAATATATTTCTTCAATGAGAGGAGCGTATTTAACATAAGAATGTCATCCTCTCTGCTCGAGGCTATGTACAATTACTCCAAAGCCTAGGCAGTAGTAATTATATCCGGTATGTTTTGTGGATTTGTACACAATTAAATTTAAGACTATGGTGATTATTAAGGTTTTCATTTTATATATGGTGGGCCTTGAATCTATACTTGTATGTGTCTCATGCGTGTCTGTTGTAAACAACTGGTGAATCATACTAATCGTCATGCAAATACCGACGTCAATCAAAAATGTATGTATGTATGTATGTATGTATGTATGTATGTATGTATGTATGTATGTATGTATGTATGTATGTATGTATGTATGTGTGTGTGTGTATTTATTTATTTATTTGTTTATTTGCCTCAAGAGGCAAAATCCATTATCTCACCTATCAATTTAGTTACAAAACAAGAGAGCAAGCAACTATCAGATCATATGTAAGGAATTATTTTAAATTAAAGATTAAATAATTGTCTATATATATTAACATACATTCTTCTATCTTCAATTTCTTGTATTAGTTATAGTAAGGGATTTACAGCTTTATATATGTAACACACACTTCCGACGGGTCTCTGAATTTGGAGACCGTCAACCTAGTAGCATATGACAGGTAATGCTCGCCATGGTACCGGTGTGATATTTACACTTTTACTCACCTTGATAACCTATCTTTCCATCTCTATCAGTATCAGCCTCTTTAATCATTTCCTCTATCTCTTCGTCTGTCAGTCTCTCTCCCAAATTGGTCATGACAAACTTTAGATCCTCATTGTCGATGTACCCGTTACCGTCCTTGTCAAAAATTTTAAAAGCATCCCTGATTTCTTCCTCCGTGTCTGCTTCTTTCATCTTTTTAGCCATCATGATGATAAACTCGTTAATATCGATTATACCATTTCCTGAAATGAAAGGACGAATGAGCATGTGTGTGTGTGTGTGTCTGTGTGTTGTATTTACTTTTTCAGCTGTAGTTTGGTCTAATGGTGGGCAGTATGGTTTCTAGGCTGGATGGTCTTGGGTTAGAGTCCTGTTCTAGTCATATTTGTTGTTCAACTAAGCAATACAACTAACCTCGCTTGCGTTGGGAGCCGCGGTAACTCAGTTGGTCGAGCGTCGGAATCGTAATACAAGAGTCGTGGAATCAATACCCACCCTGACCAGCCCGGGTCGGCTGCCTCTGTGTGTCCTTGGAAAATGCACTTAGCTCCCATTTCCTAGGCATTATATAACTAATACTGTGCTAAAAGTGCCGATAAAAAAAAACAACCAACAAACAAACAAACTCGCTTGCGTCGGTTGACCTAGCTAGCTTGAAATGGACACTCATATTCGTGACACTTCTGAACTTTTGTTCAAGTTTATTAATTTGGGCTGAATCCCTTGTAGATTGTTATATCAGGAGATCCGTCCTTCTGCTGCAAAGAACTTCTGTCAATGAAAATACTAACAACTGTTTGACAGACTCTTGGAGAAAAGACAAACGATTTACGACAGGTCTAAATCTTTATAGATATGTGATCTTTGTTGGATATTAGGTCAAATTTAATGGATACTGTCCCACCAGCCGCATTTAAAAAACCTTACCACTCACCATCAGTATCTATTTCATTCACCATGTCCTGCAACTCTGCCTCCGTTGGATTCTGGCCAATAGATTTCATCACTGCGCCGAGTTCCTTGGTGGTAACTGTACCATCCCCATCTTTATCAAACAGACGGAAGGCCTCTTTAAACTCTATTGAACGACAAAATACACTTGCTATAAAAAATTTGTGTGAGTATACAGTCTACATATGTTATAACGCCATGCATTATACTGCATCCTTCGCTTAAAACAAGCACATTGTCCGCAACGAATCTCCCAACTCTATAATTCCCACGTCATACCACCACCATCACTAACTCCCCTTAAATTGGAACAAAATGCCATTTTCTACATTTATTTTCTCTATTACAACACCACTTGAATCCGCCATGCGTTAATCTCCATCATCTGTCTTTATACTATTATCTTCTTAAATGGGTGTTTTCAACAAGCCTGGTTATATTGACCCGAGGCAGCGCCAAGAGTCTAAAAAACCTGACGTGTGCCACTATGACTGACAGATTACCTATAACTAGGTCAATACGAAAACTTCCATTTCATGACATTTTTATTAATCAACTTTCATCTTCGTATACTGCGTCATTACCATCAACTTCCATATATATACTCGTGTATAAGCTATACTCGTGTATAAGCTAAGTCCAAATGCAAACAGCATAGACCCTGATCTGCCGTCGCATAATGTTTTTTTTTTTTTTTCTTTTTTTCTACTGATTAGTCCTTACAAAATGCATAGACCCAGAGCTGCCGCCGCATTATGCGACGGCAGATCTGGGTCTATGCAGTTTGGAGTTAGTATTGGTTTATACGCGAGTATAGACGGTACTTATACAGTGTCGATACCATCAACCTTATGTAACTACTGAATTCAAGTTTTCTTTTGACCAGTTAGGAAAACGAATGGAGAAAGGTCCAAATTGCACATTATCTATTTGCGTGTGTTTTCTGAAGTAGACGTCAGTATTGGTATGCATATTAAATCCCCGTGTCTGAGATAGAATATCAGTATTTGTGTGCATATTAAATCCCCGTGTCTGAGATAGAATATCAGTATTTGTATGCATATTAAATCCCCGTGTCTGAGATAGAATACCAGTATTTGTGTGCATATTAAATCCCCGTGTCTGAGATAGAATATCAGTATTTGTATGCATATTAAATTCCCGTGTCTGAGATAGAATACCAGTATTTGTGTGCATATTAAATTCCCGTGTCTGAGATAGAATATCAGTATTTGTATGCATATTAAATCCCCGTGTCTGAGATAGAATATCACTATTTGTATGCATATTAAATCCCCGTGTCTGAGATAGAATATCAGTATTTGTATGCATATTAAATTCCCGTGTCTGAGATAGAATACCAGTATTTGTATGCATATTAAATCCCCGTGTCTGAGATAGAATATCAGTATTTGTATGCATATTAAATCCCCGTGTCTGAGATAGAATATCAGTATTTGTATGCATATTAAATTCCCGTGTCTGAGATAGAATACCAGTATTTGTATGCATATTAAATCCCCGTGTCTGAGATAGAATATCAGTATTTGTATGCATATTAAATCCCCGTGTCTGAGATAGAATATCAGTATGTGTATGCATATTAAATTCCTGTGTCTGAGATAGAATATCAGTATTTGTATGCATATTAAATCCCCGTGTCTGAGATAGAATATCAGTATTTGTATGCATATTAAATTCCCGTGTCTGAGATAGAATACCAGTATTTGTATGCATATTAAATCCCCGTGTCTGAGATAGAACATCAGTATTTGTATGCATATTAAATTCCCGTGTCTGAGATAGAACACCAGTATTTGTATGCATATTAAATTCCCGTGTCTGAGATAGAATACCAGTATTTGTATGCATATTAAATTCCCGTGTCTGAGATAGAACATCAGTATTTGTATGCATATTAAATCCCCGTGTCTGAGATAGAACATCAGTATTTGTGTGCATATTAAATTCCCGTGTCTGAGATAGAACATCAGTATTTGTATGCATATTAAATTCCCGTGTCTGAGATAGAATATCAGTATTTGTATGCATATTAAATTCCCGTCTGAGATAGAACATCAGTATTTGTATGCATATTAAATCCCTGTGTCTGAGGTAGAATAAGTTGTAAATGGAATAAGCATGGGGAAGAACATTAAATTGAAAGACAACTATTTAATTAAATTTTGTATTTCTTGACATTGTGCAATTTTACAAAAGTTAAAATTCGTCTTTATTTTTTTTTTCTTTCTTTCTTTTGTTGTATCTGATTATTATTAAATCGAGCCTTGTAATGAATTGAAAAACAGTTACACTTGGCAAGGAAGGTATTAAGCAGGGCTTTATATGGTTCTTTATACAAGGTCTATATGACTGTATACAAGGTCTATATGACTGTATACAAGGTCTATATGACTGTATACAAGGTCTATATGACTGTATACAACTCATAGTAGAAAAAGGCAAAAAGAACCTTGCATACAATACAAAATGTTATCTGTAAGGAAAGATATGATATATTACGTGTCTTGAAAATAGCATCAACATGTTATTGAAGAAAATATATTTGTCTTCTTTAAAACAAAACTGTGAGCAAATTGTAAAAGAGTTTTTATAACGGGATGATGCTAGGAAAACTGTTGCTTGACGAGCTTCTCTCTCTCACACACACACATACACACACACACACATACACAATTGCATTTTGCTACTTTATGCTCAATAGTTTGTTTGTTTGTTTGCTTGCTTTTTGTTTTTTTTTTGTATGGACAAAAGTAACTGTCGGTCATATACTGCACGACAGCATCTTCATTATTCCAATCGGCTTATTTAATCATTGATTCTTGCAGTCTGGAATCTAAAAAAAAACAAAAACAATACGTGGATATTTAAGTCATCGATTATGTGCTAAAAATAGCCAAAGTTGTGCTCATAACATTTATCGTCTGTTTTATCGCACTTATCGTAACAAAAAGGAGCGGATACAGGGGAAATTAACAACCGGAAGATGAAGAGTTTGACTTTGATACTACTGACACCTTATTGCACAAGAAGAGAGAGGTAGAGAAGGGGGTTAATTTCCTATAAAATCCATACATTTATAAGATTTGCTCTAACCTAATTTATAAGATACTTATTTAACATTATATATATATATATATATATATATATATATATATATATATATATATATATATATATATCATAATGAGATATTGAAATATATCACTGTGAGAAAAATGATACCACTTTGTGGCGATATCACTTTTGGAACTACTTTCTTTTTTCATTTAGGAAGTATATCTGCCCTTAACTATGTTCTTCAGACCTGTATTTCCACATTTAGGCCTATTTCATTTTATCTTTTTCTTTTCCTTCTCTCTCTCTCTCTCTCTCTCTCTCTCTCTCTCTCTCTCTCTCTCTCTCCCTTCCTCTCTATTTCACCCCACCAGGATGAATAGATCTTAAAAAGTGTCAAAACTGTTTACCGATGCTATGTAATCAATGAGAAGGCGCCATCAAGAATTACTAAAAATGAACCCCAGACAACAAAAAGCAGGCTTCAAGTATTAACTTTTTTATAATTACTTTTCCACATGAATCGTGCAAATTTTCAGTGACTGAACTTACATGATCTGTTGCTATTTGATATTCTGTGTATACCTGATGCACTCAACAACAAACAGTACACATTTTAAAAAAATAATTATTGATTACATATAGTAATAAAATTGTTTAAGTAGCAATTGTAATTGCCACGACATCCATAATCATATCTGAAAACGATGGAGAAATCAGGCATTGATTAGTGTCGATTGCAAACCGAAATAAAGTGACAATCGAAATTTGGGTGCAGCAGTCTGTTACCGAAATAGACTGCAAGCTTGCCAACACACAAAATTTCACGTCTGAATACAGAAATAAAAAATAAAAAAAGAAACCAAAATCTGTACAAGTAAACGCACACTAATTAAAATCTGTTGTTTAATGATGTTGCACTCTGAAGTCTGTTGACAGTTCTGTCATGTTTCCATAGTACTTCAACCCCAGCAATGTTCACTGTATCATTCCGCGCAAGAAATGTGTTAACAAAAATAAAAATCTCTTCATTTTCCTATGACAACAGTCATTGATGTGATAAAATACACGATTGGAAGCATTATATGTACAATCTAAATTTGTCTAAAGTCGCTGTTCTAAAATTATTGTCAAATTCCGGAACTTCTTTTAATCAATATAGTAATGCAGTCGTTAATCGCATTGACGCAGAATGGGGAAACAAGTCCATGCAAATCGAAGGTTTTTGCCTTAAAAATATATAGCAAAAAGAAAATCTACATGTCTTGAGTAGATGTAGGAAAATATTTCACTCGTGAAGTGGAAACATTTTGTATTGTCACTCATGGCTTTGCCACTCGTGACAATACAATGTTTCCACTTCACTCGTCGCCACGAGTAACAATACAAAATGTTTCCACTTCACGAGTGAACTATTTCCTTATATCTACTAAAAAAATTGTAGATATCCTATATATATATAATATCTAATATATATACACCATCCTACATAGAATCATGAATCTTTGAATCTTTGAAAGAGAATGTATCTTGATAAGTATTACACCCTTACTGCAAACTACATCACTCTGACCAATATTTTACGCTTCACTAACTTTGGTAAAATTTCATGTTTGAGAATCACTTTTCAGGCACTTTTTATGATGGAATGATGAAGCTTGATGATGGTATGCATCTCTATTGACGCAATACCCTTACAACAATCGAAAGTCACTGAACCTATTTCCCATTTGACCGGCTTTGGTTAAGTTTTTGCATGTTTATCATCACCACATAGGTTTCTGCATGCTATATACATACTGTCCTATATAGAATCATGAAACCTGAAAAGGTGCTGTGTCTTATTATAAATTATATCTCTTTAACCTATATTTAACGCTCCATTGACTTTGTTGAAATTTTGTGCTTAATGTTCATTTTTTAGGTCCCGTTTAAGATAGAGATATAATGTATGCTTCTCTGTCGACATCATACTCATAAAACTGCATGTTTTATTGGCTTTGAAAAAGTGTTGTTGTTTGTTTTTTTTTTGTGTGTTGTTTTGTTTTTTAGCTCATGACTACGTGGGTTTGCTTTATTATTGCTTCTAATAAAATCCTGCATTTAATCATGAAATTTGCCGAGGTGAAACTTCTTTATAAATGCTACACTCTGACCACAAACAATAGATCTTTGTGACTTATATTCATGCTTCATTGATTTTCTTTAAGTTTTGTGTTTTTTATTTAATTTCTTGGGCACTTTTAATATTAGAGTCATTAAGCTTAATAATATATATATATATATATATATATATATATATATATATATATATATATATATATATATATATATTCTTGTTAGTACTTGACCCTTACAAGCAAAGAATGTGAAATTAGGAATAAATATCCGATATTCAGCGATAAACTGGCTACATTAATGACTGTGCATTTATTTTGTGTTATACAAGTTTACTGTATAAGTGAATGAGTAGGCATCGTGCATGTATGCAACCTAGGGTAGTGGAGTGCGTGCTTTTCATGTGAGACCTCAGTTCACTAGGTTAGTAAAGTTGATTACTCCTACATGAGCCATGCTTGCGATAGTTGTCGTGGTGTCTGACACTCCAATGTAACTAACAGCCTGTTACTTCCACCATATAAAATCAGAGTTGCCTTCGACAATTATCTCTGGCTTGTATCAACCGCTTATAGACCTCTGCTTTTGATATTCTAGAAAAGAATGCTCTAATGTATTATTTTTCTTCTTACTTTTATGTCCTGTCACAGAGCAACACGTCAAATATCAAAAAGTCACTTTAGCATAAATTTATTTTCTACATGATAGTTACTGTTTACAATTGCTGCTGGAGACAATTAAAAGCTTTGTAGAGGCGAGCAATGCATTCAGTGATTTATCCACAGTGTTTTTATTTTCGATTCTGTGACACAGCGACTAATAGAGTGAATATGTGAAGTTGAAGACAAAATTCCTGTATTATTCTAACACTAAAGTTTGGGGAGGATAGAGACTGTGTGGACTAAACTTCCTAGTAGATTGAACGGAACATATATTTTTTTACTCAGCTAAAGCCCAACAGATACTCAGAGTTTTCCTGTTACGATGTATCTGCAGTGTCGACACTAGGGCGAATCGAACTCACATCCGAATTCATACAACAGAATCTTCTCCATAAACTGTAACCTCGCCATTATTTTGTAGCCTGAATATAACTAGAGGCGTCATTTAATATAACTAATATAACGAGAGGCGTCATTTAATGGCCAGAGTAATAACTAAATAATCAGAGTTTCAATAATCTATGTCTGCAAAGAGCGGTGATTACGTCTCTCTCTCTCTCTCTCTCTCTCTCTCTCTCTCTCTCTCTCTCTCTCTCTCTGAATCATAGTGATGATCAGGAAGGTCTAGGAAACGAAGATGATGCCATACAATGTGTATGCGACAAATTCTAAACATTAGTACGAACTCCTAACCACACCATTCACCAACATACTCCAGTTCAAGTTTCCTAAGTCCCTACTCATTCGTCTAAAGGAAAGAAACAATAGACACTTTTTTTTCTTTTTCATTGGGACAAAGTATCAAACTTTATCATGGAAATTACACTTAGGAAATTGTCAGTGAGTTAAAAAAAGAAGAAAGTACATTATCATATTTGGGAAAACGTCATAAACTTGGATAAGTACAAACATCAATGTGTGTTTACATACCTGCAATTTGTTCTTCTGTGAAATCATCCACCTGAGGGAGTAGTAAAAATTTAGAAACAGATAAAGGTAGAAACTGAAATTAAATCGATATTCCTTTTAAGTCTATGTGCCTACTAAGATGGAAATATTCCTGTTATTGGTGATAGATATATAGATAGACTAGTTCATTGAAATACAATAATAGAATAATAATCAGTGATATGAACGTAGATAAGTGGCATATTTAAGTGACAGTACAAGCTTCTTTGACAAAACCATCCTTCTTCATCATCAATACATCTCTCTCTCTCTCTCTCTCTCTCTCTCTCTCTCTCTCTCTCATAATGTAAGTATATAATGCTTTTAAACGATTTTAAATATCAGTGTAGGATAACAAACGAAAACACTCAATGGTTTTGTCTGGAAAATAATATTACTTTAATACTTACACCAATCATTTTGTATTCCTCGCTTGTTATTTCATACTTCACATATAAATTCATTCTTTCAAATGTTGCATTCATGCTTATTATATATTTCATAATGAGATATTGAAATACAGCAGTGGGAGAAAAATGATATCGCCACAGTGGCGATACTACTTTTATCGCCTCAGTGGCGATATCACTTTTGGAACTACTTTCTATTTCCATTTAGGAAGTATGTCTGCCTTATGTATGTTCTTCAGATCTGAATTTCCACATTTAGGCCTATTTTATTTTTCTTCTTCTTTTCCTTCTCTCTCTCTCTCTCTCTGTCGCTTTGTCTATCGCTCTCCCAACCTTCCTCTCTCTCTCTCTCCCCATCATGATGAATATATCTTTAAATGCGTAAAAGACTGTTGACCCTTGAGTATCCATTTATATAATCAATAAAACGGCGACGTCAAGAATGCCTAGAAATGAGCCCCAAACAACAAAAAGCAGGCTTCAAGTATTAACTTTTTTATAATTAGTTTTCCACACGAATCATGCAAACTGTTAGTGAGTGAACTTACATGACCTGTTGCTATTCGATATCCTGTGTCACCCATACAGTATCGTATGCCTGTTACACTCAACGACAAACGGTACACATTTTGAAGACAAACGGTACACATTTTGAAATAAAGCTCTTGATTACATAGTGTAATAAAATTGTTTAAGTAGCTATTTTAACTGTCATCACAATCATTATCATGTCTGAAAACGATGGAGAAATCAGGCACTATTTAGTGTTGCTTGCAAACCGAAATTAAGTGACAGTCGAAATTTGTGTGCAGCATCTGTTACCGAAATAGACTGCAAGCCTGCCAATACACAAAATTCACGTCTAAATGCAAAAATAAAAAATAAAAAAATAGCAGCCAAAATCTTTATAAGTAAGCTCACAATAATTAAACTATGTTGTTTAATGATGTTATGCTCTGACGTCGTGATGTGGAAACATTTTGTATTGTCATTCGTGGCTTCGCCACTCGTGACAATTCAATATTTCCACTCCACTCGAGAAATATTTCCTTATATCTACTCAAAGAACGTAGATATTCTCTATATTCTTACACCAATCATTTTGTATTCCTCGATTGTTATTTCATACTGTACATATAATTGCACTCTTACATCTGTTGTATTCATATATACTTACACCAATCATTGTGTATTCCTCGCTTGTTATTTCATACTGCACATATCAATGCACTCTTACATCTGTTGTATTCATATATACTTACACCAATCATTTTGTATTCCTCGCTTGTTATTCCATACTGTACATATAATTGCACTCTTACATCTGTTGTATTCATATATACTTACACCAATCATTTTGTATTCCTCGCTTGTTATTTCATACTGCACATATAAATGCACTCTTACATCTGTTGTATTCATATATACTTACACCAATCATTTTGTATTCCTCGCTTGTTATTCCATACTGCACATATACATACACTCTTACATCTGTTGTATTCATATATAGACACACGTTACAATCGTAGGTGAGAATGAAGAATGGAATTCATAAAGACGTCAAAAGAGTTTCTGATTTCAACCGATCTTTTGTTTTTGTGGCATGCTTCATGAACTTAAAGGGTGCATTGGTTCTAAAAAATAGAAATGCATTCTCAAAATTGACCTCCATAGCCTGCTTACAATTCCTCAAAAATATACATTTATGTGAATGCGTTTTTAACCTCTGTGTAAAAGTTGCTAACAATTGCCATCCACTGTACAAGGCTCATAGTTCCTGTCCAGGAAGGAAGGAAGGAAGAAGAACAACAAAAGAATAATAAAAACAAGAAGATTATATTTATGGTGAATATACAGATGGGCCTTTTTTAGTGCTCACCTCTGTATTGCATCCGTCTGTATTTACGTGTAGGTGCTTTCAGTAATAAAGGAACCTAAGTTAGTACATTTATACATGCACATACATTGTTTTGATATGTAACAAATACATATTCCTGTCCATAACAATATGAATGAGGAGTACCTTTACTAAGTATGGACATCTTTCCGGGGAGATAATTCTCCTTGGAACTAAAACCTAGAGAATACTAAGCGCATATCAGCTGGCGATCATTGAAGAAAGGTTTGTGTATTCCGGGATCATACTTTAGTAGTAAGTGAGACAATGAACCTGATGGTATGTAAATCATCCATTCATCATATATATATATATATATATATATATATATATATATATATATATATATATATATATATATATATATATATATATATATATATATATATAACGTGTGTCAAGTAGATGGGTACTAGACCAGGAGAGGAATGGGAATGGGGGGGGGGGGAGACCCACTACGTATGTGCCATTTCATTTGAGGGTCATTCTCCTTCCAATAAACAACTTTGATATGGTCATATGTTACTGCATTAGGTAATTCTGTTACTTTGGGGTTTTAATTTTGTGACATGAAGATGCATAAGTTGAATATGGAGAATATATATATACATACATATATATATATATATATATATATATATATATATATATATATATAGAGAGAGAGAGAGAGAGAGAGAGAGAGAGAGAGAGAGAGAGAGAGAGAGAGAGAGAGAGAGAGAGCATATCAATCGCTGTCTAGGTCATTCATCCTTTCGTGTAACTAAACTATACTGACATGTACACTCCATTGCCTCACATTCACCACCCACCTCCACCATGATGGGTGGATCTGATTTCTAGGTTCTTGGGACACATCTACCTCAGTTGACCCTTTGACAAGCTAGTAACTGACAAGGACATTGACCAATCAGCGTGTAACTTTAGCGGAGAGTGAAAATAATCCGGTAAAAAAATGTTAAAAAAAGCTGGCCAAGACTAAAAGAATAAAATTCCGAAACTCATATGGACTTTAGCGGAGACTGAAAATAATACGTACAAATAAGGTAAAAATAATTGACTAAGACAAAAAGTAGTACTAAAATTCCAAAACTCACGGACTTTAGCGGAGACTGAAAAATGTCCAGAAAGAATTAAAAATATGGTCGAGGCTAAATTAATACTAAAATTTCAAAACTAATACAGAATGTAGCGATGATTAAAAATGGAATTTTTCCTAAAATATAAAATTTTCTGTTCTTGATTTAAAAACGGTCAAACTTAAGTATCATAGTCTTCTAAAAACATAAACAGAATGGAAAGAAATGAAGTTATGCATCGTACATGGAGTGTTTGTACTTATTAAGAAAATAATTTTCTGTCTATCTGCAAAAATGGGAAGGGAAGTAGTGCACTATACCTACAAACATACTTATGTTTTAAGATTAAGTATTTTGTGAAAGATATAAACATATACAGCCCTTTCCACTGCCGCTCAGATCACTTGGAAAAGAGATACTACTCAAATGATTGCCAAAAAAACAGAAACAAAATCCATCGATTTATAATTACCCCTCTTGCGTGATAGTATGTTTGTGGGTATATTGTGTGTAAGCAATGCGATTGTTTTGAATGTCTGAGGCATCATTGAGGGAAAAAAATAAACACAGGAGATTTGGTTCGCATTGGTAAAACAAAGCTATGAATAGGAAGATATGAACGGAGAAGTGTTGAAAGGAACTTTTTACTTGCCTAAATTACAACAAGTGACTAAGAAAGAAGAATACGTGTACCATATCGAAAGCATTCTCGATCGAGTAACACGTCAAGTGGGAAAATATCGACTTCAAGAAGTGAAAGTACGTTGGAAAGGATATCCAGCTGGTTTCGATTTTTGGATTGCAGCTTCACAAGTCATCGACTATAAAAAGAAGAATTTATCACCATGCCGTTAAACACAGCAACTACATCTCCTTCTCCGAGTTCCTCTCTTCAAGAACTGCAAAAACAATCCCTGTGGGTGTGGAGTGGAGAACGTGTCACTAAAAATCAAATCGTCCTTTTCTGCCAAATCTTTGTGGTGTATTGTGCCATTGGAGCTGCTATTGCCAATTTGAGTTTGCAACAAGGAGACAAACAATTGTGGACTATTTTTCCCAGCAGTTGTATTGGTTATCTTCTTCCCAGTCCTTCGTTGAAATATACCGACAGTAACAACAACAACAACAACAAAGGTAGCCTTGCTGCCAACGCCAGTCACCATTCTTCCAATCACAACAGTAGCAGTCCTCGTTTGGAACATTTGGAAAAGCATTCCCCTTTGACAACGAGGTACTCTTCGGAGCAGTGGCGTAGCGAGGCAAAGTGCCGCCCAGGGCCAACTACCAAAATTAAGCCCCCACTCCATTCGTATTATTTACGATATATACGGTACTCTTATCAAATTGCCGCCCCCTAGAAAGCATCGCCCGGGGCCATGCCCCCCCCCCCCAATTTTATTGAACCTTACCGAGTGCCACTTCTATGGATATGTTTCCCAACAACACCTTAGGTTGTTTCACAACCAAATTATCTCAATGCATACACTTGAATGACGAAGCTGCATACACTTGGATCACGAAGCTCATTGGGAAGTGGCTTTGGTAGAAATCATTTATCCTACTCAAGTCAAAAATGTGGTTGGAGATCAAATCACTTTCCTCGTCGAAATATTCAACGAATAAGTTTAAGAACACTTGGACAAAAATTATCCTCTCATTTACGAATCCAAAACACCATCAACAGCGAATCCCCAGTTGAATATCTATTCCATGAGAATTCCCGCGAGATTTTATTTTAATGCTCAACATCTCGTCGAAACGATTTCGGCTATTTTCAACGATCAGTTTGGCAAAGCACTTGAGAAAACTCGCCGAAGTGTACTGATTGAGTACCATAAAATTGCTCACCGCCTTAAACCCTATTTTTCCGACGGCAAAACGCTGTCTATCAGATTTTCTCCAAGTTTGTTTGCTATTCTGGGTGGAAACACAAATATCGCACCGCATTCAAAAGACATTCACAACATCGATCGATTCTACAAGTATATTTGCTTCCCTATCGAACTGAATGAAGAACTGAATTTGATGTTTGTGTACTCGGATGTCGTCGAGTACAACGCCGTAGGAAACACAGCTGCTCCTTTGCTGCAAATCATTCCTTTCAAAGTGAATTCTGACATAGCTCCTTACGATGAAGGAGGAAACGTGTATCATGTTCACCGTGAATGTGTACATCCTCATTATCTTCCTGTTAGTAAATCGTATTTTGACTGTGTCAATATTAGTATAAAAGGAGATCTTGGACAAACTATTCTATTCTCGAAAGGAAAAGTCACAGTGAAACTACATTTTCGAAAACTATTTTCCAGTTAATTGTAACAGATGTATCCTGTGCACCAAGAAGTCGCTCGACAAAGAGAACATGGTTTAGGAGACATCTTAAAATCAGCTTTTCGTACGGTAGCACCCATCTTAAAACCGATGGTGACTCGAGGATTGCATACTTTAAAAGATGCCGCTTAGAAGCAAGGAAAATAATTTTTTAAAACGTCCTCATTAACAAACAAAGTCCAAACGAAGCCTTCGTAAAAGCAGCAAAAATGTATTGCTTCAAACTGGAAAAGAACTCTTTTGTATCCAATACACCCCTATAAATTTGCTTCAAACTTTTGGCGAATTCATTAATTCCTCCTCTACGCCACAACAAGAACAAGGCAGAAAGAGACGTCAAAAACGTTTCAGACCTCAGAGACACGTTCAGAAAAAGAATAAGACAAGAAGAAGAAGATCTTTCAGAGAATTGGACGTGTTTGATTACTAACTGAAAAAATAACAGGAAAATGATGCACCGAGATTCTTGCGAATGTTGCAAGTCAGAACTCGATCTGTTTGACATACTACCCACCATGATGACGATACAAGAATCCCAATGGGTAGAATTTTATCCTGTGTCGTCTTTAACTACCTCAGCCAATATTGAATTTGAAATCAAAGGACAAACCGAAGATTACAGCGATCTGAATAGCAGTCAATTGTACCTGAAAGTCAAAGTTCTCAAAGTGGACAACACCAATCCAGGCGCCAATGCCAAAGAATCTCCCGTCAACAATGTCATGCATTCGTTGTTCAACGAAGTGGATTTGTACTTGAATAACAGACTTCTCACCAGCAGCATCGATACTTACCCTTACTGAGCGTACCTGGAAAATCTCTTGACGTACGGAAAAGAAGCCAAGAACACACATCTGTATGTTTCCGCGGTATGGAAACCTGACACGTTGGACAAGTTCAACGACACAGCGTTGGCAGAAGATGACGATTATCACAATGTTAGATTTAAAGACCGCCAAAAGAAAATCAAACAAGACGCAGCTTAGAACTAATGGATCGTTTGCATTTGGACACGCGGTTGCATGACAAGTATCTGTTGCGTCTGAATCAAAGTAGTAACGTGTTCTATTTGATGACCAATGCTAACGAGTACAAAACCATCATCGATGAAGCCAGACTTTACGTGCGCCGTGTTGAAGTCTTACCTAAAGTGGCAAACTACATCAGTCACGCTTTGAGCAGAACGACAGTCAAGTATCATGTTCGACGAGTGGAAGTGAAAACCTTTACCATTGCCTCTGGACTCCGATCAAAGTTCGAAGATCACATTTTCCAAGTACAGCTACCCAAGCATTTGCTCGCTGGCATCGTCAGTAATGCGGTCTTCAACTGAGCCATCGGTCAAAATCCTTTTGATTTTCAACACTTCAACGTGTCCAAGATAGAAGTCACCCGAGATGGTCAGTCGTTGTGTACCAGACCCTTTGAACATAACTTTGCCCATAAAAAGTACTTGAGATCTTACTTGACACTGTTTGAAGCCACAGGACAGTTAGGTACCAACAGCAGCCACGGTATTTCGTACGAGGATTTTGCAGGAGGATATGCTTTGTGGGGATTTGATTTTACTCCAGACTAAAGCAGCTGCGAAGGACATTTCTACCCGATAAAATCAAGCCAACTTCGTGTTGAACTTCAGTTTGCAGTAGCTCTGACCAGTACAGTGAACGTCAACTTGTAAGCTGACTTTGACAATACTTCGGAAATCAACAGTTTGAGAGAAGTGATCCTAGACTATTACAAAAAAAGATGGAACACGAAGAACCTATGGAGATGAGGATGTTTTCTATCCAGAACCACAGCAGTCACAAACCACAAGTGAAGAAGACAAAAATACTGTCATGATGTCAATATGGCCAGAACAAGAATACCATTTAGTCTCCTATTTTGCTACGGACTTGGCTGACAGAATTACATGCCTGACCAGAGAACATTGTTATGGATGTCACATTGCTCATCCTAGTCAGAAACAACACGACAAAGAGTATCTGGATGAGGCATGGTCTCTCATTGCAGAAGAGATGATTTTGAGAAAGTGGTATAAAGACTTGCATGATCATTCCTTATCTCCATTGACTTCTCTGGAGACCAAACGCATCGAAGCTCTCTTGCAACAGAGTACAGAGACTACCCGTTCATCGACTTACTTGACCGATATTTTCAAGGAAAAAGTCATGTGTGAATTGATGACTTATCATTACTTGTGAAGAAAAGAAAAAGAATGGATACCTGGAAACTTCAGTATATGCTGACTCACAGTTCGTACACAGCTTCTTTGATTCCTGTGGTGTGTGCAAAACATGAACTTCCCCATCGCAAACCTAAAGACGTTCAAACCTATGTCATCAACACAGGCGACAGTCATGGACCAGGAACCCACCGGGTACCTGTGTACCTTCCCAACGATTACAGTGTGGAATATTTTGATTCTTATGGATTACCTCCTATGGAAGACGACATTATTCACTTTATGAGAAGAAATGCTGTCTCCACTAGAGTCAATGATGTGAGATTACAAGAATCAGATTCCATGGTGTGGACAATATTGTATGTATTGTCTTCATCAACGCAGTCTTAGATTTCCCTTAGAACATTTAGTGACTTGTTTTGATCGCGTGTACTCCAGAAATGATGATAAAAATAGAAAGATAGTTTTGTGAACATTATGGTTATCTCTTGTCTTTAGCTCAGAAACGAAGTTTGCATCGATGGCAAAATTGCAGTGTCTTAGATCATTGGAAAGTCAAGTTTGACTTCACAACGTTGTCAACCTTGTAAATACGTTCATGTTTAATATTGTTTGTTTGTTTGTTTGTATTTGAGTTAGAAGAGCTTCTTATTATTATTATTAAACATGATTTTTGAAAAATGGTGTTGTCTTGTTTTTATTGAGTACAAAATTGTATGAAAATGCTCTTTCACATTTCCCTCTGTCAATCTTGGTCATGTTTTCTTTCTCTTCCGCGTACCAAATCGGAGGGATGTTTTCCATCACGTCCGTGATTCAAGCATATAAAGCGACGCGTTGACCAGATGCGCACCCCCCCCCCCCGAAGTCGAGGAGTACTAGGAAGTTCAACGAATTTACCGAGAAGTACCCGACGCAGCGGGTGACAAGCCTGGCCAGGCGTGCAGCAAGCCGGGAGAAGAAGCCGTCATAGAGCGTGAGCCGACACCCCGGGATAGCTGCACAATACGACTGGATTTGAATCAGCCTGCCAAAATTAAGAGAGCAGGTGAGCAAGCTCACAATCTTAGAAGCAGCCGCCTCAGAGAGAGAAAAAATCCAGTCCAGTGGCAGGCTGATCATAATTGCTTAACTGTATGGGGTTTTCTGTTTGGTTTTTCGAAAACCCCTTTTGATTATACTTGTTAAATCACAACTTTGACTGATTTCGAACCACCGTCTAAAATGTAACTATGAATTAAGAAGAAATGTGCGTGAAACGAACGGGAAATGAGTAACTTGTACACATGGATTGGTATTATTTTTGGAATAATTATGTACACTGTGTACGCAAAAATGTATACCTGAATGGATTAAGTAAATAAAGAAATTTGGAACTGATAGAATTATCATAATTAAATATGTGGTTAATACATAATTGGTTTTGTTACAGCTCGATTTAGCTAACTGGGCAGAATTTGATCATGTAGGTTCGTGGCGTTTCAGTACTTTCGTTCCGCTTCGCGCCTCCCTTGCCGAGTCCGTGCAGCCTTTCCACTTCGGAAATTTTATTAATTAGTGCTCTGTGCTGGCACCAGTAATCCCGTACATAGTGGCTTCATTCCTATGTACATGTATAATCCCCGAATAAGCGTGCTGTGCACGCATTCGGGTGTGTGACGTGAATGGCCAAATGGCCGATATACGTCAAAAAGTCAAAAATGATCAATCAGTCTGGTTTCATTCTCAGTTAGACAGAGCAACAAGCAAAACATAGCATTACTGAAACTAGAGATGGAAGTCATGATACCGCCCTAGGCCCTGAATGCAATCGAAGGTTTACATTTACATTACGACGATTCTTGTCAGGAAGCAGTATCAACACCCCTGCCAGAGGTAAGATCAGACATGAAAAGATCCATAACCTACCAACAAACAAGCCAATTAGCATGGGAGCAGTCTAAAGAAATGGAAGTGGACGACATCTGGACTGACAAAGAAATAGCTCAAAACTACTTAGAAGATCACAGTGTGGTCATAACAAGCAAGACACAGTTCCTGCCGGAGGGTATTAAAATGCACACCAAACAGAGAATTAAGAAAGCAGTAATCAACATCAAGCGGAAAGGGGAGACATTCGCCGAATGTCCGGTCCCCCTAGCAGCGCTGATCAGCAATCTGCTTATAGAACACCACCTGATGCGAGCGTTGAACTGCACCTATCCATCATCACAGAGGAAACTGATCATAGCTAACCTGATTGATCCAGGCCCACCAAAAGACCGTATAAGGAGAACGTATAAGCCACCAGATCAGCACCACCCCGCAGCCATGGGAACCTCAAAGCCCTTTTAAGGCTAATAGAAAAATACTACATTGCACATGGGGTTTCACTTTGGCTCAAGAAACCCATTTCGACTAAAACTCGTTAAAATATACAAATTTGATCCTTTAGACCACCGTTCCAAAACTACTCGTTACATTGATAACTAATTAAGATTACTAAAATAATAATGGGTTTCTTTAACCCGATGATTATCAATATTTCGAAAATTCAAGTACACTGTGTACCCTAAATTATAACATTGGATAGGGTTAATAAAATGTTTAAACTGAAAATCAGCGTGATCAAATTACAATATATGGCTTACACATAATTGGTTGATAGGAACAGCCCGTATTCGATAACTGGGCAGAATTTGATCAATTGTAAGTTTAGGGCGTTTCAGCAACACTCCCGGTGCGCATGGTGACTCCGGCCAGTCCTTTGCCGCGTCCGGACATGGCAGTTGAGTAGTGTGGTGTTCTCACAATTCGCAAATAATTAAATAGTACGTTGTACGTACAAATTGTTATCAGTCGCACGCGACTTAAATCGAAAACAACAACAACAGTCTGGTTACTCATCATTGACTCGTCAACCGCTAAAATGAGTAGAATGGCAAAACTGAGCGCGGCCCTGCTGCACACGCACAGGGTCAGACACCACCCCATTGATAAGAACACGGACAGGAAGGCTCACATTTTTTTCAAGATGGCTCAATACCTCTAAGAAGGCGTCATTAAAGAAGAAATCGCCAGGGAATGAGAAGAATGGGAGAAGAAGAAAGACAGGGAGGAACATGAAAGGTATCAAACCTTTCTAAGATGGAAGCAGCAGCAACGGCAGGAGTAACATTAGCAGCAAGAACAACAACATGAGGGAGAAGAGGCGGCGTGTAAGATGGAGACATAGGACTTATCTTTCTTCTTCACGACGAAGCGTCCCTGTCAACGTTGAAGCTACCGCGGTGGTTATCTGTATGTGTGGGTTGTATTTTGTGTGAGAGCTGTTTTCCTTCACGTCCGTGCATCAAGCATATAAAGTGGCGCTTTCACCAGTTGTACATTTCATTTAGTCTACAGCGAACATAGAAGTAGCAAGTCACAGAAATATCGCTAGAGATGGAGCAAATTATTCCAGATAAAGCCCTGAGTGCACTGAAAGGCATTGGTCTTTCAGTTGCCTCAAGATGGAGTCTAAGAGCTCAGGAGAAGAGAACTACTCTTCTCCTGATATGGGAAACAGAAAAAATAGAAGTAGTAAGAAGAAGCCCCTATAGAAGACAGGGACAGGGAGGACGTCAACAACCACAGTGGTGGCGTTTTAGGCAGACGCCTACCACTCAGCGGGGACAGCTAATGCCAACTGCACCTCCCGTGGACCCACGACAGCTATAACAGAAACACCGCCACCTACTATGAGAACAACAACAACAACAACAATAACATCAATTATTCCAACCCCAATTGAAGTTAGGAATGAAACTCCCATGCCGGCTGCGACAAGCATTCCGCAGAAAGGGGCCAGGCAGGAAAAGGAGGAAATAAGTAGGGGACAACAACAACAACAAAAACAAAAAGAGGCCCCTAAGGAAATCCTTCAAGAAGCGGAAAAGGGGAAAAGATCCAGACCAAGCACTGCTTCCACTCCAAAACCGGTACCCCAGATTAGGGAAAAAGAAAAAGAGCTGGAACGGACAATAGTTGAAGCCAGCAAACCCCAACCACCCCTTCAGGCACCAAGAGGTCAAAAACAACAACAACAACAACAACCGAAGCAATATCAACAACAACAGCAGCAACAGCAGCAACAACAACATCAATATACTCGAAAAAGAGCCAAGAGGGAAAAAGATCTAATCCATGAAGCAGACCACTGGCTCATAAATCAATATGATCCACATAATATTTCAAACCTTGTGGATGATTCAACAGGCCATACAGCCCGAAGTTGCCACTTTGACTTTAGCACGGCCATAGATGTAACTAAGCAACTTAAATCAGGAGGGAAAATTTCGGAAAAACAGATGCCAAAAATTCAAGAAGCCAAAGAAAACATAAAAAAAATGGGACAAAAATTTGCTGAATGCCCCATCCCACTTGCAGTTTTGTTGGTAAACTGCGCTATTGAATTGTTCAAGTTACCGGTATCTCCAATCAAACTCTGGGCACCACTTTCTCAGCTAGTGGTGGCAGACTTGTTTGATCCTCCTGAAAAGTGCAAGAACAGAGTAAGACGTAAGTTCGAGCCACCAGAAGATCTGAGGCCATACCTGCTACAGCCGGAAGATAATGAATAGTCCTTTTATGGACGGACCGAAGTGCCTAATGGTTTTCACTTTGGCTTGAAAACCTTTTCGAAATATAACTAAATTTCAACACAAATATGATTAATTATCTGCCGAATGAAATGATAACTTGACAATATCTGATTAAGACCACAAAATTTGAGAGGGTTACTCAAACCCAAATTCATTTATTAGCTTCTTTCGGAAAAATATGTACACTATGTACACGAAATATCAAAATTGATAGGAAATTAGGAAAATTTATACAACTGACTAAATGTGACCGTAATTACAATATGTGGCTAACACACAATTGGTAATAGGGACAGCCCTATTTAGTTAACTGGGCAGAATTTGATCATGTACGTTCCTGGCGCTTAAGCTCTCCGTCACGCTTTGTGCCTTTGCTTGCATAGTCCGTGCTGCCTGCCACTCCAGACTGAGCCCTTGAAACAATTTCGTAAGTGCGATTGCGCACACCTGTATACCTGTAAACATTGTGGTTCTAGTCCTATGTACAGGTATAATTCAAAATTCAAAATTAATATACACATCCTCCAATAGCGCGCATTCAATTAACCCCCTTAATTGTGGGGAACCATGCTGCGCTGGAGGGGTGTATAACAAAGCGTTTCTATACGCTTTAACGTGACAGGTGTGTTGTTACAACACACCTGTCCCTTATTTAAGTGTGCTTTGCACACATTTACCCCCCCCCCCCCACGGTGTGCTTCGCACGCTTAGGGGTAGATAGTCGTACATGCCCGAATGGGCGCACACGACTCTAATGCAAGAAACGAACGAACCAGTCGTACATGGCCGAATGGTCGCACACGTTGTAAATCCAAAGTAAGTCAGTAAGCAGTCGTGCCATTCATCTGCGACCAGACAAGGAAGAAAAATTACAGACCACTGTGAAGTTGGAAAGTTGCAAGAAGCCATAAGTTTATTGGAGAGAGTGGAGCACCTCCTGGGTCGGGTGTAGGAGATCAACTGCTTTCCCCACAACCGTCATCTGAAGAGGGTGACGACTTCCCTAAGAATAGTCAAGAAGAAGGTGAAAAAGGTAATGACTGAGGAAGTCGTCAAGATCAAAGCAGCGTGGGCAGAGAAGAGTAGGGAAAAAGAGAGACTGAAGAAGGAGAGGGAAGAGGTGTGAAGGAGAAAATAGAGGGAGTTTAACAGACTGGATAAGAACTGGATGAAAATCCAAGAGAAATTTAGAAGATTGTGTCATGCAGATTTGATGTCAGAGGAGGAGGAGGAGGAAAAGAAGGAAGACTTGGGGAAAGAGGCCAAAGAGTCTAATTTTAGGCTCGTGGTCTCCAGGAATACAAGTTGGAGGAAAACTGAAAACAACTGGAGGCAAAGATATGTGGCCTGCGGTGCCCGACTCGGGAGGTGCGACCACTGCTGCGGAAGTGATAAACTCCAACGGCCCTTTTCAGGGTCACCCAGATCTCTAGAAAAGAGAGATACTAATCTTCTCTTGTGTTTGTTTGTAAGGGTATAGTAGTGTATCTATAAAAACTTCAAACCCTTGTGTGATAGTATGTTTGTGTGTATGTGTGTGTGTCTATTTCATCCCCTTCTTTTACATCCTACTACTCTTCGTGTGTGATAGTATGTTTGTATGTAAGCATAGTGTGTGTGTGTGTGTGTGTGTGTGTGTGTGTGTGTGTGTGTGTGTGTGTGTGTGTGTGTGTAAAACACTCATCCTTTTTGTTGTTGGATTGTAGAGGTGTGTGTTTGGATAGTAATCTAAATTTTAACATTACCATTCCCGTATGACCCTATCAACACTTTTGACCCTATGAACACTTTTGACCCCATAATACCATCAACATGTTAAACCTATGGAACCATTTTAACACTGGATTTCCTGTATAACCCTATAAACAACTTTTGACCCTATATACACTTTGGAACCCATATTGCCATTCCCATCTTAAACCTATGGAACCATTTTAACATTGGATTTCCTATATGACCCCATACAGTCATCCGCATCTTAATCTATGGGCGCCTATATAATTATGATATTACCCCAATAGCCACACTACACTACTGTCATTAACACATTGTTTATAGGTTTTGTTCAGGCCGCAACACGATTGTTCGGTAAGATTTGTCTTAAATAATTACTTTGCGATTGCTTTTATAGTATTAATTAAAGTTCATAATATCATTAACAACAGTTTCTCGTGCGTTTTGTCTGAGAATTTTCGTTGAAAATTAAATTGTCACTTAAATTTTAAAAAAATCCCTACCCCAGCATGAAAGTACTAGCTTAAAGGTCTTTGGTAAAGCACAGAAACATGAAAGTCTAGCACAAAGTCACACTTTTCTTACAAGCCAAGGCAAGTGAATGTCCGAGCGCGGACATGCCAGGCAGAAGACATGAATCAATCGGGACGTGGTTATCTATTGTTTTAGAAGGGTCATTTATAGTCGTATTTCAGTTTTCGGAGTCTATCTTGGACGTAAAAGTGAGATTTACATAATATCCCGCATACACCCCGATCAAGAGGAAACGCACACTAAGGAAGAAAAAGAGGCTGCTGTCTCCTTTCTTCAGCGTACACCGTTTTCGAAAGTATATCATCCACCCATCCGTGTAAGCTTTAGGCAAGTTTCCATTGACTTCACACGAACTCATCCACCCATCCGTGTAAGCTATAGGCAAGTTTCCATTGACTTCACACGAACTCATCCACCCATCCGTGTAAGCTATAGGCAAGTTTCCATTGACTTCACACGAACTCATCCACTCATCCGTGTAAGCTTTAGGCAAGTTTCCATTGACTTCACACGAACTCATCCACTCATCCGTGTAAGCTTTAGGCAAGTTTCCATTGACTTCACACGAACTCATCCACCCATCCGTGTAAGCTATAGGCAAGTTTCCATTCACTTCACACGAACTCATCCACCCATCCGTGTAAGCTATAGGCAAGTTTCCATTCACTTCACACGAACTCATCCACTCATCCGTGTAAGCTTTAGGCAAGTTTCCATTGACTTCACACGAACTCATCCACCCATCCGTGTAAGCTTTAGGCAAGTTTCCATTGACTTCAAACGAACTCATCCACTCATCCGTGTAAGCTTTAGGCAAGTTTCCATTGACTTCACACGAACTCATCCACTCATCCGTGTAAGCTTTAGGCAAGTTTCCATTGACTTCACACGAACTCATCCACCCATCCGTGTAAGCTTTAGGCAAGTTTCCATTGACTTCACACGAACTCATCCACTCATCCGTGTAAGCTTTAGGCAAGTTTCCATTGACTTCACACGAACTCATCCACCCATCCGTGTAAGCTTTAGGCAAGTTTCCACTGACTTCACACGAACTCATCCACTCATCCGTGTAAGCTTTAGGCAAGTTTCCATTGACTTCACACGAACTCATCCACTCATCCGTGTAAGCTTTAGGCAAGTTTCCATTCACTTCACACGAACTCATCCACTCATCCGTGTAAGCTTTAGGCAAGTTTCCATTGACTTCACACGAACTCATCCACCCATCTGTGTAAGCTTTAGGCAAGTTTCCATTGACTTCAAACGAACTCATCCACCCATCCGTGTAAGCTTTAGGCAAATTTCCATTGACTTCACACGAACTCATCCACTCATCCGTGTAAGCTTTAGGCAAGTTTCCATTGACTTCACACGAACTCATCCACCCATCCGTGTAAGCTTTAGGCAAGTTTCCATTGACTTCACACGAACTGCTTAGATTCAGCTTATTTGTTGTTGTTTTTAAACACGATAAAATAAAAACCACAATTTGGGGACCATGTGATTTTGACAGTGAATGTATTAAGTCTCAACTCCTCCAACCCCGTTTAAGATAAAGGCTTTAAAGTTTTGGGACATGTTAGAGGTGGTTTATAAATGTGAATTTTATTTCACCCACCCCCACTCCTCTCTTATTACACGGGGCTATGGTATGGGTGGTCGGGCGGAAAATGAATAACAGGAAAACCTCGACTAATTTCCATCTTTCCGTGAATAGGGGCAAAACGGTGTTTTATGTAAGGATTTAAGGATGGTATCAACGTTTTTAAAGCTGCAAACTGACAGCAAGAAAACAAACAGATATTTACAACAGCTGAAACAGAATAAAAGTCTTCATATCAGCAGACTCAACTTTTGTATCCCCATCCTAACGCATTTTCTTGACGTTTTGTGCATGCCATTAAAAGAAAAAGTTATTCTCCAGAGAGCTCCTCGTAACACTTTTAACCTTATGATATTGTTAATGGTGCCAATGTTTCAGACATGATACATGTCTGACACACTGAGGAATGGGCCACTTGGCTGAGCGCGGCAGCTGTGTAACAGACACACCAACAGACCGCTGACCAGTCAATCACACAGATTGACGTGAATATTTACCTAATTGCATCTAGACACTTTGTGCTTAGATTCGACAAGCGGTTGGATAAGAGTCCAGTGACACACCTAAGTAGCCTTTACTGCACTACATAGAGAATTTTAAATCTTTATTACTTCAACATTTCTCGTCCAATTTCATGAAATCTTTACCACATACGCAAAAGTGTTCTGTCAATCAGCACTTTCTTTAACACAAATATTAAATGCTGATTATAAGAAAGTTATGCGAATTAGTGAATGGAGTAATCTCTGTTTTTATTTTCGAATGGGTCAGTTAGAGAGAACGTCACATTTTGCATTTGCGTTGGATAGAGTTCATACAGTCAAGAGGGAAGAGTGGAGAGGGAAAAAAAGGAAAATGGACTAGTGAAATAAAAAATAAAATTTTATTGATTTCTCACTACACTCAAACAAAGGACAATACTTAATGTATAGTATTAATTTTGGTCACATACATTTAGTGTATGAAGGATAAGAAAAATATTAACTCGTATGTAAAAAAAAAAAAGTTACAATTCTATACACTCTTCCAATCACTGTTGGAGTATATGTTTACTCACAAACAAAACAATCTTTCTCTCTCTCTCTCTCTCTCTCTCTCTCTCTCTCTCTCTCTCTCTCTCTCTCTCTCTCTGTGTCTCTCTGTCTGTTTGTCTGTCTCTCTCTCTGTCTGTCTCTCTGTCTCTCTCTCTGTGTCTCTCTGTCTCTGTCTCTCTCTCTCTCTCTCTCTGCTTGGTTAAAAAAGACAAGCTACCCTTTTATAAAATGTACAAGTAGCTACTTGATGTTCTACCAGAACTGTTCTAAAATATTTTGAAAAGTGGAGAAAGAAAAAAAGTATATATGTGAGTAGTTTTTTTCCTTGATTTATTCACTTTCGTAGAGTGTTTTCATGTTTTATTGATGATTCGTACGAATTCTGAAAGAAAAACAAAATCATGCAAATAATAATCTTATAATAAATCATATTTATATGAAATGTCCAGACAAAAAAATGTTGAAATCTTGGGCAAATTTGATTGCTCACTATCGTATATACAAATGTTTTCCGCGCGCAAATAAATCGACAATTTGTCTTTGTAAAACCTCGTAGAGACTGTCAAACGCTGTTTTAGTGGCACTAAATATCTTCAGTTTTCTATTTTGCAAATAGAGAATGGTAACCTATGTGATTGATGTATGTCTTGTTTATTACTCAAACATTGCCATATGAACGAAATAGGCTATTAGCTATTTTGAGCGTACAATAGTTTGTTCTTCCTTGCATATCCAAATTTGTATAAAAAATAATAAAACATGTTTTTCAAGTATTATTTAAAAAGAATACATTTTATATTTTATACAAGTGATAACATCTTCACCTTGTGATTAGGTAAGGGAGGTTACTACCCACTTTGATGTACTCCTGTTTCAAGTTGCAAAAGAGTGACAAAATGACGGACGGACGGACAGATGTTATCACAATATCTGACACTTTCTCTGGAGAGCATGGATACGTAGTGAAGGGGGGGGGGGTACTTTAGCCCCTGGGGTAGGCACTCTGGCCCACTATGGGAATTTATCATTTGTGGGAAAACTCTGGCCCCCTATGGGAATTTAAGATTAGGTGCACTTTCGCCCTCTATGAGCTATGACACTGTGCCGGGGGGACTTTGGCCCCCTAAGAATTTTAACATTGTAACTTAAATGCTGGGGGGGGGGGGCATTCTGGCCCCCTTAGAATTTAGCATTGGGGGCCCTCTGGCCCTCTGTAGAACTGTAACATGACTATAAAAAAGTCACAAAAAAAGGTAGATGAATTCTAAGGCAGGAAAACACAAAAACACTATTCATTCTTTTTCATACATACATACATACATACATACATACATACATACATACATACATACATACATACATACATACATACATACATACATACATACATACATACATACACACTACGATACCATCACACAGACACCAAGAGAGAAGTAAAAAGGGTCTATTTTGTTTTCATGCATAGATACAAAAAATACATGCATACAATCAAACCATCACACACACATATACACCAAGGGAACGATGAAGAATATGGTAGGATGATTAACAAATATACACACTTACACCTATACAAGCACATTTAAGCAAGAGAAAAGAGAGAAGGGGTATTTTAGTTTTGTTTTTGGAATACAGAGGAAGTCAAAGGGCAACAACAGACCAAAGACACAAAATGTACACAAAATACGAAACAGAAAAAGGTAGGAATAATGATTAATAACTTGTTTCTTGAACACGGGGGCTGTGGGATGCTGAAAAGAACTGTTAAGGTAGCAGGACTGTTTTAGTGATTGTACCTCCCAGACCGGGCTCTGCAAGCTGGATATCTCAGTTGCCACCCATCCTGTAGCTGTTGGTCCACCGAGACAGATAGGGTAAAGTGAGGCTGACTAGCCTCACTCTCCCAGTCTTCTACCCTAGTGATCAACTCTTCTGGCAGCTGCTGTTGTTTATGTTGCTGCCAATGTTCTTGTTGGAGTTGATGATGTTCATGTTGTTGTTGTTGTTGTTGTTGCAGTTACACTTGTTTCTGCTGCTACTACACACTAATCTCCCTTTATGTTTTCCTCCTTTAAGAGATCTGCCACTAGCTGTTCGGACATCCTGATGTAGCGCTTGTTGGGATGCAGCTTCAAATCTTCCATCCGGTCTAGGAGGTGCTCGAAACGTTCTAAATGGACCAATGCCACGCTCAATTTGGTGCTGATTCATTGGTTCGCTCTTCTTTGTCTAGTGCAACGATGAATGGTAAGATGTTGATGGGTTTGAATTAGAGTCGATTTCGACCGTTTGGTCATTTACGACAAGATAACAATGTACGCATGGCGTACCATTTAATTAAAGTCTGTTTGAGGCCAAGTTAGGAAGTACATGTTCAGCAGCACCAAGCGGCACCGGAATCATGAATTGAAACGCCAGTCATACTTTCTTAGTCAAATTCTGCCCAGTTATCTTAGTCGGGTTGTCTCTGTCGGCCAATTATGTGTTAGCTACATATTTTAATTGTAATAATTGTCTTGTTACAATTTACTTATTTCGTTCAAATTTAGAATTTAGTGTACATAATGCATTTAATGTGTCAAAGCTTAAATCAGTACGAGATATCAGTTACTCTTCAATAATTTAGTGATCTTACTTTTTTTCAATCTTCATGCTGAAATTATAGTTTTGGTTTAGACGGTGGGTCAAAAAGGTCAAATTTATAATTGTATAGAGTTTTAATCGAAAGGGGTTTTGGAAGCCAGACTGAAAACCCCATACAGTCTGCAATCGGAGCAGCCAGACCCGGTTGGTTTCCTCTCTTGGTGGGTGGTTGCAGTTGGTCTTCACCTGCATCCGCCAAGTTCAAATGCCAGGCTTGCTGCTCGTACTCAAACCTCCAACCGTTGTGCCCTCTTCGAAGTGCTGGTCCCCGATAGCTATTGTGGCTGAAGTCCATTCATCATTTTTAACGACTTGCCTAGCTGCTTCTACTCTCGCGCTCCTGTGGACTTCACTGTATCGGTTAAATCCGTGGTGACGACAGGCAGTCCCCTCTCCTCCTCACCTACAACGGATCGGGCTCCACGATGTTTTCTGTCCGACGACTGGCGGCAGACTGCCATATATGCGAATTAAAATGAATGACGCTGATTGATTGATTTGATTTACGTCGTTTGCGTCCATTTGGCCATGTACGACGGATAACAGTGAGCGCAGCACACTATTTAATTATTTAAAGCTGTGGATAATGTCCGGTGTAGCGTATGGGGGAAAAGCGCCCGGCAAGTGGTGCAATGCTGTCTGAGTAGGGTTCCATTTGGTCCAGTGTAGAAGAAATTTGGTTGTTGTGCCCAAAAGTAGAAAGGTCGTCGTCTTACCGCCCTATTTAATGTGAATAATGTTGGAATACCTCTGTACATATGGCTATTAGAATGCAGTTAGTGAGTGGATTAGTGAAAGGTTATGGTTACGGACAGTTGTTTTGCTGTTTTATCTCTCTGCTGTTGCTGACTTTAATCGGTTACTGCCTTGTGCAGTGCACCCTGATGATCTGGGCTTAGGACGGCAGGGTTCGTGTTTATTACACGTTTCAGTACGTGAGACAATGGAAACATTAGTTTTCCGTTGCAATGATGAGGTAACACAGGATGGTACAAGTTTGTAGTTGGAAGAACTTTGTTCCAAGTCAATGTGCTCTGTCATAATTTCAGAGTTGGCCTGTTGGAAATCGTGCATATTAACAGACCCAAGGGTACAACGTACACACGTCAGTACATTTGATTTGCTCTCAATGAGATTCGTCTGCCTCGTACAACACGCGTGTATCATTGGTCCGTCTACCAAATAAACTGTCGCGCGGATCCAAAAATTCAATGTCTACAACGTCGTAGATTTCGAGGATGCCTCGAAATTCTGGGTCCATTTATAAACGTCGATCATATATCCGTTCCCACAATTCCATCACCTGGTATCCTTAAACTTCCAAATCTGATGTCGTTTTTAAGTTATTTCGTACATGTCTTGAATGGATAACCGCGCATACTAATTTTTCAGTTGTATGTCAGGATAACAAATGTTATATTCGCGGCAGAGACGCCCATGAAATTCTTAAACGATCTGTGGGTTTTCCAAATCCCATTCATAGAGGGAGTAAGAACCAATCTTCTTCTATCCACCGTTTCTGACATGTTGTATCCATTTGTCGTGTGTCTCACGTAAGTAATACAACCATCGCAAAGCCTTTGCTGAATACCGACGACTCGCTGATTGATCGGTTTGAGATGAAACGATGGTTAACGTGTTCTGGGCATAGAATTCTTTCGGTATACCAATCCACAAGCCTTGGCATTGGTAGAAGCAACCTTCAAAGGACCAATACTGCTGTGTCAAATAATTAATTGTTAAGATTGTCCACTGCAACGTCGTAGAATGTCCACATCAGACCGATAATACTTCAGCATTTCTTATTTTAAAATCAAAAGGATCAGAAGAGTGAGTCTCGCACCATACGTAGAAAACTTCCTACTGAGTTGCTCGCAAGACATCTGGGTCAAAGTATCGTGGGCCAGACAAAGAGGGAATACGACGAGTTGAATTTCTGCTGTGTTGAAAAAATTAGGAAAAATCATTTAACCATTTCAGTTATTTCAAATGTTTTAGGCATCTTACTCAGTCAAGTAACTCATAAAATCTTTAAATTGTACTGTTCCTATTTTCATGTAAACGATCTTTGCTCCGATCATTGTGACTTGTGGCAATTTTGTTCCTTTTCCTACAAAATGTTTTAAAAAGAAACAGACCGTCTTGCCAGAGAAATTGTAAGCGATCAATGTAGCTTATTAGCGACTGTCGCCTTAACGATTTATATCCTCTCAGTCCCAGACGTCCATGAAGTCCAAGATCAACTTTGACATCTCGAAAAGAGTATTGAGTCGACGAAATATCATTTAATCATTCCGCCTGAAAGCACGTTACAGTTCCGACAGTGATAAAATAAAGCTGCTGAAAACATTGGTGGCAAGCCTGATGAGCGACAAAAAAGCGAGGGATATGAATGCCCATGTCTTGTGAACATTCAAAAAGTAAAAAAGATAAAGTCTACGGAATGTTTCCGTTTCTTTTTATGGTTCTGGTTATTACTAATTCATCTTGTTTGTTGACACATTGCTGAATGTAATACCGACGGTCAAAATCGACGGCGTGAGGACAAAAAGAACATCGTTTCTTTCCTGGAAAAATATGTGAGTCTCTCGAATTGTTACGAACATTCTGTTCACACTGAGGACACTCTCCTAGTAATTCACAAACACTTTCTTTTCTGGAACTGTTAAGTTTAATTGCAACTGTAACATGCTTGACTGATAAATGGATGTCCACAGGTAGAGTACGAAACCATTCCTTTGTTCCCTCAGGAAAACAAGGACTCGATGCTTAAAAGCAACGACATCCCTCTCCACAATGTTTATGTTACCACCGATTGTTGAATTCAATGTTACATTGATCGCAAAAAATAACTGTATCAGAGAAATCCTTTGATAGTGGCAATAGCATATAAATGATATTGATGATGATAGACGTGGATATATTTCCCTCTAGAAAATTGGGTCCTCGAATCACGTATGACTTGGGGGTTAACTTTCAACGTATAGCGAGAGGCTAACACTTCTAGAATTGTCTGCGTCTCATGTGGTCCGCAGACCATGGTCGCGTTCAAATCCCAGCTTGTTCTAAAAGTGTATCTGCTTCTATCCGTTGTTTGGATTTGCGCGATTTTTTTAATGTTTTTCTATGATCGCTTCTATATTGTTGCGTCATTTTTCTCCGCATGAGCTCTAGCGACTACAAAATCGACGGTTACCTATTGTCTTGGTCATTGTTGAACTTGACGATACTTTTTGTGGGAGTCAGTAGTTGATCCACAGATAACACTTGAAGGAGGTGAAATGTGAGTCATATATACGTTCGTTTTTACAGCGATAATTTCAAATTCATCCTTGGATTGTTGTACGTGCTGAATTTTGTCGATGATCTTGGAAGGTGTTAATGCAGTAGATTTGCTAAATTCAGGACAGGAGATTTCAAAATCACATGGGCGATAGAAAAGTCCCAAGTGATCTTCATTTTCAGCCCGACATTATTCGTTTGATCTCGAACAACATAGACTGAAACAAGACCGCAATAAACGTGGCTACATTCTCTGTGGGGACTTGGGATTTAAACTGTTTAAATCTGTAAGTGTAGGCTGTCATTCAACAATTTCTGGAAGTCACTTTGCTCGCAGGTTCAATATGAACATAATCGTTGGGGGCAAATGAGCGACTCTCACTCTTGTATGGTCTTTCCATCTCTTGGTCGTGCGGATTATAGTGACAGTGGTAGTGATGTACTCCACTCGACTATCACCTCGTCAAAATCTATCGGGTGAACTTGTTCCAAGACTTCTCTTGTGTTGGGCGACACTGAGCGTCGTCTTCGTCCGTTTGTTTCTATTTCTCGCAGTTATATCATTGTTTCATGATGTTATCATTCAGTAAGACTTGGACTTTCAACGAAACGAGATGGAAAAGCAACACAAGATTAAACGTATGGTGAGAGATTTACAGGAAGTGATTCGAAATTATATGTCGTCTCACAAGACTTCTGGGGAGACTCAAAGGTACTCCCGATACAAGAGCGAAGACAACTGTTACATCTGTCACGAGAAAGGTATTTGGGCTCCAGAATGTCCACAGCGTCAAAGAAAAGGACCAAGTTATCCTAATAAAGGAGAAACTTAATCCCGAGACAAAAGGAAAGATGAATGTTTGTGTGTCACAAGCAAGGACATTGGTCTTCGGAGTGTTCAGAATGCCAAAAGAAAGTTGAGGAAAAGAAAAAGGAGAATAACGAAAAGAATTAGAAAAAGATGTGGTGGAACATTCAGAAAGGAAGAAGAAGAAGAAGCAGAAGCCGAAGAATCAGTTCCCTCTGAGACATTCAAACCAAGACGCTAACAAGACATCGGAGGAGGAAAAAAGCAAAAATGGACTTTTGAGAAATGATGTGATTGAAATTCATTGTTATTTCTGAGAGATATGGGTGCCCCTGAAAATGAAAAGGTTGAAAAGGGTCCGAACAAGTCATGAGTTGTCTCTATCCAACTGTTTCAAGTCCCACTGCTACTGATGTCATCGGATTACGGGACAACTCGGCCCATAGCAGAGTCGGCCCACTAACGTTCTCGGCCCATAACGTACTCGGCCCATTTACGTACACTGCCCCATTATGTACTCGGCCCTTTACGTACTCGGTCCACGATTTATATAATAGTAATGTTGATGTAAAAAAAAAATCGACAGTCAATTCATTTGTCTTTTAATCTTTGTATGTTTCTTTGTTTAGTGCATCTGTGTATGATTTTTAGCAAATATTCGCTATGATAGACCCGACGTCCTCTTTTCTTGACCCAGTTTAGTATCTGTAAAAGTCCATAGCAATGACAAATTTTCGTCTGGAAGTTTTTGGATGACATTTAAGGTGCAGATCATTCAACAATCAGGATTTAATTGATTTTGGTTAAGATATATGAGACAAACCTCTACAGTTGAAGGCAGCACGTATCTACTCTACTACTTGTGATTGTAAACATGAGTTGACACGTGTGAATCTGATAACGGTCGCACTTCCTATCTGTATACCGTAAATTGTGTATCAACAGTAAATATTTTCCAGTATTCTAAGTTTAAACGTCTCTGTCCTTACGCTATGTTAATTGAGTTAAATAGATATTATTTTTTATTTTTTTTAAAAGAAAAAAAAAGATAAGCACAGAGACAAAGCAAATATATCTAATTCTTATGTATTTATTTTTTTAGTATAACATTTTGTATCTTTGCCCTTCTTTGCCCAGTCTTATTCCTTCTCTCAATACTAACCGTAATTAAATATTTTATTTATATTAATTTTGTGCAATGAGACATTCGAATTACAATTAAGAGAGTTCTTTTTGAAATCTTTAGTAATTATAGGCCGACTGTGTCATGGGCCGACTCCGTAATGGGCCGAGTATGTTGTGGGGAGATTGCTTAATTAAATTTGTATGGGCCGACTCCGTTATGGGCCGACTTTGTTATGGGACGACTCCGTTATGGGCCGAGTCCGTTATGGGTCGAGATATCCATTTAATGATAGAAATACTTCTTTGTACGTCCACCGAGAGTCACGCCATTCTAATTGGTGGATACAAAACAGGTGAAGGATGGACTGAGTAAGACACGCTCGGATTGATTAAGACTAGAACAAGACGCCCTAGGACTGGCAACGTGAGAAAACTGATTTTCGATCCTTTGCCTGTCTATATCAAGTGTAGTTGTTCAACCGTTCTCAAATAACAAAGGTATGAATTAGTGTCAGAAACGCAACCATTAGTAGTATATGTGGCGTTTGGGGGTCCAAAATGACACTTGGGGATCATACGGGAAATTAACATGGAGATGGCACTTGCGGGTCAAAAGTGTTCATAGGGTCAAATGGGTTTATAGGATCAAATTGTAGCATTGTTAGAAGTGGCTGACCTCAATTGGAGTTACATGGCAACATTGTTAGAGTTGAACTCATTATGCGTCACTATAGGTACGTACGGCGCGCATAGACTTACATTGCTGAGGCTGTATGGGGTCAACTGATAATTTATAGTGGCCATAGGTTTAACATGGGAATGGTTTTATAGGGTCAAAAGTGTTTATAGGGTCATACGGGAAATCCTATGTTAAAATGCGTCCATAGGTTTAACATGGAGATGGTATTATAGTTTCAAAAGTGTTTATGGAATCATACGGGAATAGTAGTGTTAAAATGTTGACCTATTATCAAACACACCAGTTATACTATCCAGCACCCCTTTTTTGATGACTATCTAAACACACCACACATACTATCCAGCAACCGCTTTTTGGTTACAGTCCAGCACTTACAGCGGTCTACGGGATTTTAACATTTGGGAGAAAAAGAGTCGAAAGCGAATAACTTCAAAGGGTCGAAACTTTATGGGGGTCTACGAGAATTTAACATAGGAAATGTTATCTACAATCCAATTACTTAGTTATCTACTATCCAATATTTAGTTATCTACTATCCAATACTTAGTTATCAACTATCCAATACCCCATACACACTATCCAAAACGCCTTGTGTCGTGTCTAAAAACCACACACCTACTATAAGACGAAAAGGGTATGATGTAAAACAAGGGGATGAAATCACACAAATATACAATCCAACACTCACTTTTTGATATACTATCCAAAATCCACTATTTATTACTATCCAACACCCACTTTTTGATTATTATCCAACACGCTGTAGGGGTAATCAAGACCCCCTACACTTACTAACCAACCCAAATTGGTAGGAGTGCTTTACACACATTATACTTACATACACACAAACCTACTATCACATAAAAGTTGTAGGATGTAAAAGAAGGGGATGAAATATACACACACTTTCATATAGAAACAAGAGTGGATAGTAGACCTGTTCCTTCTTACTTAATTTGGATTATACTTGCGTGCGGCCATTCGGCCACGTGAGAGCGGTTATTAATTATTACACACAACTCACTCGCAGCATGGTTTCCCTACTTGGAGGGTTCATTGAAGGCGCAATATGGGGGGGGGGGTAAGTTATTCGTCAAATGAGTTGCCGGGCTGCGAACCCAACTGACTCATTAGAGTGTGCACGGCACGCTGATTAATTCTATGTCTCGAGAGGCAAGCTGTACGGACTCGGAAAGGGGGACGTGAAGCGGAACAGGAGTAAACTGAAAAATCAAAATCAAATTCTGCCCAGTTAACTAAATTGGACTGTCCCTAACAACCAATTGTGTGTAGGCGTTTTTGTACTTGTTAGCATTAGCCATCAAATGGAACACGGTACTACTGCGATTCAGTCTCAGGCGTACATCCACTCCGTTTAACAAATAATTGTCTTGCAACCACGTGTTAAAATGAAAACGATCCATCAGTTCTAAAGTGCGCCCTTGTTTGATTTTCTTTCGACGGTCGTTAAATCCAACATTGTGAGGATCGTCATCTGCAGTCAACGCTGTGTCGTTGAACTTGTCCAAGGTGTCAGGTTTCCACACCACGGAAGCATCCAGATGTGTGTTCTTGGCCTCTTTTCCGTACGTCAAGAGATTTTCCAAGTACGCTCAGTAAGGGTAAGTATTGATGCTGCTGCTGACCAGTCTGTTATTCAAGTACAAATCCACTTCGCAGAACAATGAATGCATGAAATTATTGACGGGAGCTACTCTGTCATCGGCACCGGGATTGGTGTTGTCCGTTTTGAGCACTTTGAGTTTCAGGGTACAACTGACTGCTATTCAGATCTTCGGTTTGTCCTTTGATTTCAAATTCAATATTGGCTGAGGTAGTTAAAGACGACACAGGATAAAATTCTACCCATTGTGATTCTTGCAGCGTCATCATGGTGGGTGGCATGGCAAACAGATCGAGTTCTGACTTGCAACATTCGCAAGAATCTTGGTGCATCAATTTCAATGGTTAGTAATCAAACACGTCTAATTCTCTGACAGTTCTTCTTTTCTTATTCTTTTTCTGAACAACATGTTTATGAGATCTAAGAGATTTTGACGTCTCTTGCTGCCTTGTCATTGCTGTTGCGTTGAGAAAGAAGTAATGCCTGGGCCAGAAGTGTGCAGCGAATTTATAGGAGTGTCACGGCCGCTACCCAAACAATCTTTTCAAGTTTGCAGCTACACATTTTTGCATGCTCTTATACGGGCTTCTTTAGGAGTTTGTTTGTCGATGCGGACGTTTTAAACAAATTATTTTCCTTGCGTCAAAGCCTCATCTTTTAAGGCATGCAATCCTCGAGTCACCATCGGTTTCAAGATAAAGGGCTACCATACGAAACGCGGATTTTATCCTATCTCCTAAACCATGTCCTCGTTGTCGAGCGACTCCTTGGTACACAGGATACATATTTAACAATTCACTGGAGAATAGTTTTCGAAAATGTAGTTTTACCATGACTTTTCCTTTCGAGAATTGAATATTTTGTCGTAGATCTCCTTTTATACTAGTGTTGAAAGTGTCAAAATACGATTTACTGACAGGAAGATAATGAAGATGTACAAATTCACGGTGAACGTGATACATGTTTCCACCTTCCTCGTAAGCAATGTTGGCAGAATCCACTTTGAAGGGAATAACTCTGAGTAACGCAGCGGCTGTATTACCCATCACGTTGTACTCGACCACATCGGAGTACACAAACAATACATTGAGTCCTTCGTTTAATCGACAGGGTAGCAAAAATACTTGTAGAATCGATCATTTTTTAAAACTTCTTTCATAGGAGCTATTTTTGTGTATCTTCCCAAAATATCAAACAAACCAGGACAAAAAGTAATGGCCAATACTTTACCGTCCGAAAAATGTATTTTAAGACAGTGGGCAATTTTATGGTACTCCTCGATCAGAACACTTTTGCGAGCTTTCTCCAAGGCTTTGCCAAACTGGTCATCGAAAATAGCAACAATGGTTTCCACCAGATGTTGAGCATTAAAATAATACCCACCAGGAATCCTCATGGTATAGCTAGTCAATGAAAGAGGATTGGTGTGATGATTTTTTGGATTCGAAAATAAGAGGATCATTTTTGTGCAACTATTCTTGCACTTGTTCGTTCAAGATATCCACGATGAATGTGTTTTGACCTTCGTTGGTATTGAGGGCTTGCGTAGGATGAATGATTTTTACCAAAGCCACTTCCCAATGAGCTTCGTGATCCAATTGTATGGCTTGATGTAATTTGGTTGTGAAAAAACATAAGGTATTGTTGGGAAACACATCCATAGATGTCACTCGGTAAGGTTAAATAAAATTGGTTATTCATAGTTCGATGGTTCTGGTGTCCGAGGAGTCACTCGAGGTCAAAGAATAATGATTTTCTAAACGTTCCAAAAGAAGGCTGCTGTTGCTCTGACTGGAAGAATTGTGGCTGGCGTTGGCTGCAAGGCTACCGTTGTTGTTGTTGTTGTTGTTGTTGTTACTGTCTGTACTATATTTCAAGGAAGGTCTGGGCACAAGATAACCAATACAACTGCTAAGTAAAATGGTCCACAATTGTTTGTCTTCTTGCTGCAAACTCAAATTGGCAATCGCTGCTCCGATGACAGAAAAAGACGATTTGATTTTGAGGCACACGTTCACCATACCACATCCACAAAGGCTGTTTTTGTAATTCTTGAAATGAGGAACTCTGTGAAAGTGAGGTAGCTGATGTGTTTAAAGGCATGATGGTCATTTCATTTTATAGTCGATGACTTGGGAAGCGGCAATCCAAGTATCAAAACTAAATAGATATCCTTTCCAACGCACATTCACTTCTTCCAGTCGACGTTTGCCCACTTAATGTGTTCTTCGATCAAGCATGCTTTCGATATCGTACACGTCGTCTTCTTTTTTGGGTCACTTGTTGTAACTAAGGTAAGTTAAATGTTCCTTTTAAGACTTCTCGGTGCATGTCTTCCAATTTATAGACAGGAGGATTACGTCCACGAACTTGCCCAATGATTTGAAACAATTCGGTGGTCCAGTTAGGTAAATAACCTTTGTCAAAAGTGTGTTTGGTTTTTCCAATGCGAACCTAATCTCCAGTCTTTAACGCCACTTCTTTCTTTTATCCAATCTTGGACGTGCCAAACAATCGATCAAACATCATCACTTCGTTTTCAGGGGTGACTTCTTCGGAGGCACATCCGATGCTACAATGGCAAGATTGATTGTAATCTTTGACCAGACGTGGTAAAATGTCGATGTACTTGAGAGTGTGTTGATATGTAAAATATTTCCACATGCGTTACTTTCAAGTTCTTTGAAAACGTTCCACCACACTGGCTTTGGTTTCAGCATTTCAGTGGTAGAAAAATGAGTGTGTCGTTGTTTCAATTCTTTTAGAAAAGCTTGGTTCAGAAATTCGGTGTCTTTGCCTGTTTTTCATCGTAAAGGGTGACGACCACATTGTTTCAACACCAGTTTTAAAGCGCGTACTAACTGGTTTTAGAAGTCAAAGTAACGACCCAAGCGGATCTTGAAAACACGTCCATGACACAAAACAAATATTTGTAACCACGATTGCACGCTGCCAAAATGAGAGACATCGGCTAAATCTGCTTGCAATTGATGACCGATGCCAGCCACTTTGGTTTGACTTCTGGAAATGTTTCGTCGAATGGGTTGTGTAACGTGTACGTCGACTGTTCTTGTAACCATTGTCGTACACTTTTCAGTTTGGTTTAGCTGCCCGATACAATTTATGAACTCCTCCGTAACCAGCAGAATGTGCAGGATTGTAGTAAATTCTAGCTAAAAGTGTCTCCGTGATGATGGGGTTCACTGTCTCGCTCCTCAGTATGTCAACCAACTACCAATGTTCTTTTATTCGTGTGGTATTTTTGGGATTGCAATGCTTTACGTGTCCGACGAGTCACAGTTGTAAAGGAGGATGTCTGAACAGGGGTAATCGGTTCTGGTTTGACTTCTGTCACTTCTTTCCTTTTCTCTTCTGATGGCAAGGGTGTGGACATCATCTTTTTAATCCAACGTGGTGTTGTTAACTTGCGTATTTTTTTAGCTGGCGGAGTCTGAAGCTCTTCTTCTTCTTCTTCTTTATCTGTCATCCCCGTTGCGGTGTCTATCTTCTGGGTGACTTTCGGTTCGCTTTTCATAATCGCCTTGAAATCTCTCACAGTCGGTTTAACTGTTTCGTCGGAAGCTTTCTGGTGAAAGAGCTGAAGACGTTGCAATTCTTGGCCGTACCATTGCAATTTTTTTGCTTCTGACAAATCACTTCGATCCATCAACAATTGTAATTCTTGTTATAAATGTGACATCTCAGTGAGATTAGGGTTCGGAGGTAAGTGATGTATCCGTTTTTCGTACCAACGATGGAGTTCCATCCATTGTTTGTAGGGAACTAAAGTTAGTTTTCGTCCTTCCATAAGAGCCAAAGGTACAAGTGTGCTCTCTTTCCAGAGAAGGCTGTCCTTTTTATCTTCTTTTTCTTCCCCTCCTAATCGCATAACTCCTCCTAAAAGGGATCCAGCAATCGATCTTAACAAAGGAGCAGCTATTTTTAACAACGGTCCTATCAGCATGGGTAAAAATCTTCCTCGTTGGTTGCACTATCATTGTTTTCTTTTGACTGATGGTATTTTCTTTTTGTCGAAGAACGTTCCGATGTTTTCCTTATTTCTGTTTCTCTATCCTGGACAAAGGTACCGGTTCTTTCAACACATTCAAACAACATTCACACACGGTATCGAGGATTTTTTCGGGGCTGTTTGAATGAGTTGTTTTCGCATGGGAGGATTGGATTTAGTCAGGACTGAGAACACATCCCAGTGTTTAGCTAAACGAGGTGGGAGTCCCTTTTTGTTTTGCCTTTCTTGTGACGACTAGGGTGGTGTGCTCTTTTGGGGGCCATCCTTTGCGTCAGGAGCAAACAAAATACTGAGGTTCATCTGATCACAACTTTTTTATATACTGGAACTCGTCTCTACTGATGGTCAGCACGTCGTATCAACTTCATGGCGGGTACCACTCGACGATGAGGTGTTTTCAATGGACTAAATCGTGTCAGTTCTAGTTTGGATAAATCCAGTAAACTTTGTAACACTCCTATTCTGTCTTTGACTTTTGTTTTAGGCGAGGCCACTTTTTAGTGGCAGCAGCAGTGGCTAAAGTAGCCGAAGTAGACGCCAACGGAGAAGAAGTGCCTTTTGAAATAGGTTTCCATTTTTGCATCAAGTTAGGAAACACGGGTTTCGCAGGCATCATCACGATCGGCGAAAAAGAAGAAGAAGTGGCCGGAGGAGGAGACACCGTCACTGTGCTGCGTGGCTTTCTTGAGTCCTAGCAGTAGTACCTCTCTTGCTGTCAGATGTTTTTGTTTTTTTCTTGGAGGAGTCTTTCTTCTTGGGGATTTGCTTTTTCTTGTGTGTGGTTGCATGTGGCCGTCTTCTGGGGGATTTTTTTGTTTTGTTTTTTTTTTTGTTTTTTGTTTTTTTTTTTGCTTGGGCATTAGGATCCCATTTCAAAAGAACGATTAATGACACCTCCTAAAGAACCACTTCCACCAGGTTCCAAAATGATTTGTTTTTTGGTTTGTGTATCGATTCTTGGATCTGCCAGTTGTGACAAGGTACTTTTATGTTTTAAAAAAAAAAACGTTTGGTTTGATGGTGCATGTGAATGATGCCTTGAAGTAATTGACGTGCTGTCAAATTAAACCATCGTAACACTTCTTTGAGACTGACTTCTAACAAATGGGCACGGACTTGTGCATTTTTTTCGCGACTGATGCAATACAGGGCACGAATCAATTTGGTGGGAGGATGAGATTGGAAGGAAGTCATGTTGAAGACTGTTGGAAAGAACAGACGGGGTGGATGTTTCTATATGGGTTTTTTTTCGGAGAGCTGCCAAAGGGGACGTGTAAATGACAGGACCTCGTTCTTGACACTAGTGGTGAAACAAAGTGGTACGAAATCTCAAATAATCGGGAGTGGTGGGTTTTAAATCGATGAGTAAATACGTATGAGGTGTTTGAGTGGCATCGCCGTACGCATAATTTAGCCAAGGAGTTCCTAACTGTTTGGCTAACACTTGCACCTGAAATTTGTCTCTGGGACTTTTAAACAAGACCACATAATGAGCATCGAGAGCATCGAGGCTTTACTGTGTTGAAGTAAATTTTGAGCAATGTAAATTATACCTGCATTACGATGGTGTCATTTTCGTGTAAACCAAGGTTTAATTTCTTTTTCGTCTTCTCCTGACATCTCATCGAAGATGACCAGATGTGTTTGACTCAAGTCAGACACGAGCACATCGTCTTCGCGAGGAATGTCTTCTACAAACGAAATGGAATCTCCTTGACTTTCTTGGAGTAAGGTGTAAGGCGATTGCCACTCTTTGTAACACCACACGATACGCTGAGGTGGACGATCAAACAAATGGGATTTGTGTTCGATTAAACTTTTGACAAGTTCGGTTTTGCCCTGACCACTTGGTACAGCATATGAAAGGGACGTCGAAGATACAAATCCTCTCAACTTTGACAATCTAACTGTTCGTCAATCACGTTGAGAACAGAAGAGGAAGAGGAGGAAGATGCAGCCATGACTATTGTATTGAGAATTCTGAGAGGATCATGAAAGACACAAGACATTTTATACATGAAATACACGTTTCATGTTTGTTTTCAAAAAGTGTCACCACAGCAAACAAAAACATATTTACATCTCTATAATTAAAACACGAAAACACATAAGAGAATAATGGCTAGGTACATCCAAAAGGCACAAACTAAAAGGACCAAAGGTGTATATAAACAAGTTAGTGTACAACTAGAGTTTCGATGAATGTGTGTCCCACGAAATCGACGTATACAATTCATAGCCTCTCCTGTGGAATTTAGTGTCTCTAATTTCTCCGGCGAGAAGGTACTTTGTTCCTCAGGCGTTTCGAATTGTACCACGGTACTGTCGTGGACTTGTAATAGGCCTTCCTCTGTGTCAGGTTTTACTTCTACCACTTTTTCTAACATTGTCGTTAAGGTCATTTCTGACATTGGTTCTAAGGTCACTTCTTCTTTTCTTGGATGATTAGTGACACGCAAGGTCTTTGACAGAGTGAGCCACTTCTTGTATCCAAACATCGAAACCGAGACTTTTCCAGTCAAGTACATCTTTCCAGTCGTCAATTTGTTGGTGTAACCAACTAGCTATACAAACTGCTTGGTAAGTATGAAGTATGGATACAATCTGATAAATGTCTTCTTCACACGGAGGTACACAACTAGTTTTCATCACTAGTCGCAACACTTTTAACACAATTTGTCTTTCGTGCACCGATAAAGTGTGAATGGTCATGTCTTTGTTGCATATACTGTTCATAAATAGTCCACAAAGAATTTCCTGGGAAACGAAATCCGAGAAAAGTAGTCACTAACACACACACCACACGTCACCAAAAACTCAATGGAATCGGTGGTGGTTGAAACACTTCTTGTAAAAATGTGTGGTAATCCTCTAAGTCCTGAACACTTTCATTGACTTCCTTCCACGGAATTTGTTGCAACACTGAAGACAACAATCGTGGCATCGCAAGCTTAATATCCACGGAGCGTTTTGTGTCTGTCATAGTATTTTCCAAGAATCAGTCTTCTTATACTGTGGACATAGCAATAGTTTAAAAATCGAGAATGATTTTGAGTTTGCGTTTCACTTGTATCTTGACAAACTCTCTGTAACTGCGTTCTCGCAGCTCCAAAAGCAGATTCTTAATGTGCTCTTCTAAAGTTGTAATTCACAGCAATGTCTGTCTTTTTGATGCAATAGCCATACGTTTGCTAAATGGAATCTGGTGGTAAATTTTAAGAAACTAGATCAGTCGCTAACTCACATGAAGAAGTCTCCTCTTGAGGAGATACTTCTTTTAAACGTTTTTTGTATTCCTGTAAGTCATGAACTTATTCCTGGACTTCGTCCCATGGAATTCTGTGCAACACACCAACCTTGTAGGTATATGTCGCGGCATCCAAAGTCTTTGTTATGGATATGGACCATTGTTCAAAATCTGACCATTTGAACACTTACAAACTAATTAGTATTCTTGTAGCATTCAGATACCACAATTTAAAACGTCTATGTCGTAAATGATGTAATTGTTCTTTGCGTGTCACTTGAATCTGCACAAGCTCTTTGTACATGTGTTCTCTTAGCTCAGGAGACAGACTACGAATGTTCTCTTCTAAAGTGTCCGACATATTACTTCTTTGGACCGACCAAAGAAAGGTACGGACAGCGCTGAGACTATCTGGCATGTTCCAGGTAAGCTGAATCTTTATACTCCCATTTGTGAAGTGTCACACCACAGCTGAAATAGTTGACGTTATCTCCTTTTCCCAAGTAGACAAATCCGGCTCTGGTCCTTGCAGTTATTTAGGCCATTTATCTTTGAAAGTCTGAAATCGACTCTCAAAGTCACAATAGCCAGGCAAAGTCACAGGCAACGTGTATTCTTCCTTGATTGGCACATTTCGTTGTGCTAATAGTGGTATTCAGACTGGCTTTCCAGTGTATGGATGACATCCGTAGGTAGATACAGACTTAGCATCACATTGACCAGTAAAGCAGAAAGGGCGTGTTGCTGCATCGATTTTGCTAGTGGAGCGGTAAGGCACACGAACTGTATCGCTTTCGATGGTCTCAGAGGAGCGGCATGATCGTGCTGCATCGCTGCTGTCGCAGGGTACGGCATCCGGTTCATTGCAAGGCACCGATCGATCTTGGAGTCCATAGTGGCTACCTCACTCGGTAGCTGTGTCGAGTTTGTCAGTATCATTGCAAGTGTATTGGTCTCCACATTGAACTTGAAGTTGATTGTGAGTTCTCATTCGGTGGCTGTGTGGAATGCATCTATCTAGGTCAGTGTTTGTATTCACAATGGTCTTGGAACTTGCCCTTCTTATACTGGAGAACGGTACTGTTCGCATGGTGGAAACACCAAAGAAAGGTAACCAGAGCTTGGTGACCATCTGGCATGTTGCAGGATAGCTGAATCTTTATAGTCCATACGGATTGTTACACCACAACTGAAACATTCCACTTCGCTTCCCTGTCCAAAGTAGACAAATCCTGCTCTAGCTAAAGAGTTGTAAGTGGGTAATCCATTCCTATATTTAGGACATTTTTTAACGTGTTTAATTGACTGGCACAATCACAATAGTCAGGCAAGACCATGGGAATTTTGTATTATTTCAACTTGAAGTCTGCAGTGGGTCAATCACACGGTTGCTGTGTTGTAGTCATCATCAATCTTGGTGACTGTCTGTTCTACCGACGATCGGCGTGTCCGTACAGTAAAGTGTTGTGATCTGGAAGTCGCACTCGTTTCTTGTACACAATTTGATAAATTTTTTCTAAATGGTGACTGGCGATTTGGTGGTTTGGTACACTTACAATTTTATGGGGCTCTAATGTTTTCACTCGAAAGTCCTGATCTTGTCCGGACTGTAAAGCTTCTTTCAAGACATCAAAGTTGACTCGTTGACTCGCTCAGTTCAGTGTCATACTTTGAGTTTGCTTTTGGTATGAAGCTGTCCCTGTCGGTCTCTGTATTGGTAACCGTAACTTTTTGGGGTCGCCGCTGGCAAAACTGACAATCGTCTCTTATGGTGCTCGTCCGTCCATGCCCCTAAATGATCCCCTTCGATGGTTGGGTGTTGGTGACTATCTTGACGATGAATGTACATACAACTGTCGGTGTCAAAGTACAGAACTTGATCTACTAAACCTTTTAAGGCCTCATCATACAATTTTAAGCGGGCATTGGCTGTCACGTACGCTTCAATGATGACATTGCCAAATTCGTCGGGGGATGGGGTGCAAACTTTGTCGCGTCTTCATAATTGACCAAGATAAAATTTTCACGGATGATTTCAAAGTGTTTCATCAGTTTTCCTTTGTCGTCCACCAGTTGAAAGTAGCGGCTTGGATCTGCCAAGTATTCCGTCTTCGGTAATCTCGGACGTTGTGAAAATTTTCCCCACAAACAACTGAGCATGACTTTGGCAAACGATCGTCTTCCTTCGTTCTTTTCTACGTCTTCCAAAGTAATGCCTTCTATAGAACGATATTGCTCTTTGAATGATATTGTTCTTTGAATTTGTATTGGTCTTCTGGTGTCTGGCACCAAGAGGGATAGCCACTCGCTTCTTGTTTCAGTTTCAAGAATTCGTTGACGTAACCTGAAACAAATCCTGGATTCGAGGCGTGGTCTTTTTGGTATTGTTTCGTGGTAGGAAAGTGTCAAATTTAGCATATTTTTAATAAACAGTATCCCCGATCCAGAGCCCGAAACAATTCGACGCTTACCCACGTTCCTGTCAAAGCGCGCTCTTCCTCCGTGTGGCTTCAAGGGTGGTCTTGATTACATGTTTCAGCACACGTACGGCACTAAGGAAATATCAGTTTTCCTTGGCAATGATGGGGTAAGACAGGGTGGTACAAGTTTGTCGGTGGTAAGACTTTGCATTCGATCAATTCTTCGTATTGATGAATGTTTTCCACGTCAATGTGTTCTGTGATTATTTCGAGGTGATCGGTAGGGAATCGAGCATATTTGCACATCCAAGGATACAACGAACACACATCAATGAATTTTATTTCTTCTCCGCGATATTCGTCTACGTTGTACAGCAAGCGTGTGGTATTGGTTCGTCCTCCAAACAAACTGTCGCGTGGCTCCAAAGGTTCGATGTCGTACCTTTTGGCAATGCGTCTAAATTCTGGATCGGTTCTGAAACATCGATCGCACTCGTGCTCCCACATTTTTGCCTGAAAAACGATTTTCAGGTCTCGTTGTGGATAGCAGGTAGGGCATCTGTGAAATAAGCATCCTTGAAATTCGTACACCATCTGCGGGTTTTCAAAATCCCATGCATCGACAGAAAAACTTCCAATTTTTTTTCTCCCCCGTTTCTCGCATGTTGTATTCATTTGTCTTCCTTTTCGCACAAGTAATGCAGCCAACGCAAAGCTTTTGCAGGGTATTGACGGCTGACCGAGAGATAAGTGTCAGGGGTATGATGGGCAGTTGGTTCGCGGCATGAATTTCTTTTGGTAGACTAATCCACACGCTTTGGCAATGGTACAAGCTTCCTTCAAGGGATCGATACATCCGTAATCCAGAAATAATTGTCGAAATTTTCCACAACAACGGCGTAAAATGTCCATATCTGGAAAGTCAAACGGGTCGGAAGCGTGATTATGGTACTAAGCGTAGAAGGCCTCTCGTTGTCGTAATAGTGAACGTCTGGCAATGCGGTAACACTGTATATTGAAAAAGTGTGGAAAATACCCATTGGCCATTTCTGACATTCCAGACGTTTTAGGTATTCGACTCAAAGGCATGGCTAAAATAATTCATGGAATCTTTAAACTGTACTTGTCCCACTTTCATGCAGATGAGTTTGGCTCCGTACATGGTGATTTGGTGACATTCGGTACCTTGTTCTGAATAATATTTCAGAAGAAAGTGTCCATCATATCCCGAGAAATTATGAGCCATGACTATAGTATATCGAAGACAGTCCCCGTTACGCTGAATGTCCTCTTCGCTCCAAGTGTCGTCAGTAGGATCTAACATTCATTCGACAAAATCGGGAAGAGTGTGGGCTCCTCGAAAGATTTTTTCACGTTCTCCTGGAATCTTATTACAATGGGGACAACGGGAAAATATAGGTTTTTGAATGCACTTCTCACAAACCTGATGAGCGACACAGAAATTAGGGACGTGAATACCTGTCTCTTGTGTACTTTCAAAGTCAAAACTACAAAATCCACTTGTGTCTTTTTCTTCTTGTGCTGATCGCCCTTTTTTTTCTTCCTTCAGTTGATTTTCATATTTTTGAATGTAACATTGATGTTCATATTCCACGATTTGGTCATGTAAACGATATCTTTTCTTTCTTAGACAAACGTGTGCCTTTGAGTTATTGTTTCCAATAAGCTGTCCACACGTGGAGCACAATCTCAATAAGTCACAAGCACTTTTCTACTGGTGAACTTGTGTCATGCGATGTTGTTCGTAACACGTGGGACTGACAAAAGTTCGTTGGCAAGAAGGGCAATGAATGAACACATGGTTTGGAGGCTAAAGAACCCCGGCATTTCTCTCCACAATGAATGTGTTGCACCAGATTGCAAAATCCTTGGTCACATTTCTCGCAGTAGTAAGAGTATCCAAGAAATTCTGTGATTCTGGTCATGGTATCGAAATACTCTTGATGATATAGACGTGGATGTATTTTCCCTCTTAAAAATCGGGTCCTCGAAACACCATAGGTCCGCGAACTACTTGAGGGTATACTTTCAACGTATACCGACGAGCCAAGACGTCTTGAAGTTTTTGCATTTCAGGAATGCCACACACGGACTTTTTAGATATGCCTGCTTGTTGTAACAGGAGTTCTGCTTCTTTTCGTTGTTTAGCTCTGTCCGATTATCGAATGCTCTCCCATGCTCTTTTCCATTCTACGGTCTCATTCTTGTCGGCATACGTTCGCCCCACGACGATGGCACGGGCTAAACACATCTGGTCTTGGGAGTTGTTAATTTGGACAATACTGCGTTTGGTACTGTGAATGTCGTCAACCAATAACACTTTTTGTCTTCAGCTACATCTAGGAGGGGAAACGTGGGTCATGCGAAATTTTGGCTTTTCCATCAATGACGGTAAATTCGTCATTGGATTGTAAAACGTGTTCAATTTTGTCCATGACTTTTGATGGTGTTAATTCTGCTGGTGTACTAAACTCGATCCAGACAGGAGACTTGAAACTATCGTGATGGATGGAAAGTCTCAAACGATCGTCCTCTTTAGCTTGGCATTGTCGTTTCAATGTTTCTAACAAGGAATCCCACGGCTTTCTCGGGGTGTACTTCAGACTTGAACTCTTTAAAGTTTACCGTGTACGTGTAAGCCGTAGTTTTAAATTTTCTGGAAGTCACTTTTTGCGACTCTCGAATGTGATAGTAATTTTCGCGAGCTACGGAACGACTTTCTTTTTGAGTGGTTCTAGACTCTCTTGGTCTTGTGGAGGTAGAAGGTGTTGTTCAGGATCACTCATGTCCTCTACAAAATCACTGGCATACAATAACACTGGGCTAACACTTCAGCTAGCGGCGTATGATGCGGCATGGAAAGTCGTCACCTCTTGGTTTCTTCTTCTTCTAGTTTCTCGCTGAAATTGTGTGATTTGTTTCATCTTAATTACAAACTTGGATTTGACTGAGTTTTACACCCACTTAGTCCCTATATAGAGAGAGAGCTTCTCACCCTCATAGTAACTATTAGTCATTCAATTTTGAAACTGTGAAGATGGAAGAGTCAAAACAGCTTACCCTTCTCGTCAGAGAATTAACACAACAGACTATTGATGCCATCAGAAATTTAGAGAGAGTTCCTGGAACGTATACCACTTCCAATAAAACTAAAGACTACTCCACTCGAGATAAAAGTCAAGATACTTACTATGTCTGCCAGGGAAAAGGACATTGCGCTCCCGAATGACCACAACGTAAAAGCGAAGGAAAAGAAAACAGAGACAAAGGTAAAGATACATGTTATCATTGTCAAGAAAGAGAACATTTGTCTTCATTGTGTCCTAAGAAAAAAGAGAACAAGCAGGAGAGGGAGGAGGCAGAGTGCTCTTCAGAAACAGCAGAAGAACCCATCCCCCGTCAAGAAATGTAAAAAGTCAGGACCACTGGAATACATAGTATAAGAGAAAGAACACATTCCAGTGAAGAAATTGAAGAAAAGAGACAGACAGTGAAAGAAGATGGACTTTAGTGATGTGTTATGAAATTTTCATTGTCATTTTAAAAGAAAAAATACCAAAGGAAAAAGTAAGTGTCTCTTTGTCTGTATTTGTTTTATAAAGAAACAAACACGCGCTCATACAAATGATTGCCAAAAAAATTGTTTGTATGTTTGTGTTTGTCTTTGTCCTTTTTTTCCACCTAAAAAAGGGCCTTTCCCTTATAAAAATGTGTGTTTGTATAGCGTGTATCTATAAACACTCTTTTACGGTTTTGTAAAAAAATAGTTTTTTTGGATCCGCGCGATTTCTGTTTCTGTTTTATGTGTGAGGGTTTGTATTTTTGGTGTGATGGATGTTCTCCTTCACGTCCGTGCTTCAAGCATATAAAGCGGTACGTTAACGAGATCTGCCGGGAAAAATTCCAAAAAATGGAAACACGCCATTGTAGTCGCGATCCCGAAACCCGGAAAGAGCCTGGCAGACATAAACTCATACAGGCCCATTTCACTAACAAATAGTCTCTGTAATATTATGGAGACTATGATTAATAATAGGGTTAAATACCACCTGGAAAGCAAAAATCTGCTGTCCCACAACCAAAGCGGCTTCCGTAACAAACGATCCATATTGGACCAGATAATGCGGCTGGAGTCCAGTATTAGACTCGCAATCAATGTAAAGAGGAAAAGGGACCGTAACCTAATCGCGATCTTCTTAGATCTCGAGAAGGCATACGACCTAATGTGGACCCAAGGGCTAATAATAAAACTAAATCATTACGGAATATCAGGCCGAACTCACAAATGGATAGCGGAATTTCTCACAGGTCGGAACATACAAACCAAGGTCGACAATAAATACTCGGAATGCCACAATGTAGAAAATGCCCCCCCCAGGGAAGTGTCCTTAGTCCAATTGACCCGTTCTGTCTGGACTTATCTCAGTTTGCCGACGATAGCGGGATCTGGAAAGCGGGAAACCCTGACAGCGAAGCTGTGGTCGGAAAACTACAGGTGGAACTGGACAGGATTGGTCGATGGGCTGACAGGTGGGGTTTCAAAATCTCCCCCGGCAAAACGGTAGGCGTTATGTTCTCCCCAAAAATAAAATTCCGTCCAAAACCTCCAAAATTATACTTAAACGGAGTTATTATCAAATTCGAAAAAGTAGCCAAATTCCTAGGCATGTTTTTCGACGAGCATTTAACATGGGATAAACATTTAGAAGGATTAGTGAGAAGATGCGGACAGGACCTTAACCTCCTCCGGAACCTTAAAGGCTCCGATTGGGGGACGGACCAAGCAACTCTCCTCACCTTATATAAAACCTTAATTAGATCGAAACTAGATTATGGGTGTCAAGCGTACGCCTCGGCTCGAACCAATAGCTTAAAAAAACTAGATAAAATCCAGCGTAAAGCCCTAATCATATGCACCGGAACTCTCCGGAACATTTCCGGGGAAGAGTTAAACATCCTAACAGGGGACCCCCCCCCCTCAATCTGAGACGGGAGGAGCTTCTCCTAAGATATAATGCCAGGATCTCAGTACACGACAAGGCGCATCTTACTCAAAAAGCCATAAATAAATGCAACAAACCATTCCGACACAAGCTGCTAAAAAACCTACCAGGAGGGGAAAAAATACAAGAACTAAAGACGGAACTAAACATCACAAGTATCCAGGCGGAAATCACAAAATATCCAGATATCGCCCCCTGGACAAATAAGCCCCCCATAATAAATCTAAATGCATTAAAATATGGGAACAAAAATGACCAACCAATGGAAATGAGGGGAAAAATCCTTGAAGAAATTGAAACCAGATACGAGGGATTCACCACAATATATACAGATGGCTCAAAATCCCCGGACCCTGAACGTACTGCTGCAGCAGTGGTCATTCCAGGGGAGGGTATCACACTGGGGGCGAGACTACCTGATCTCTGTTCAATTTATTCTACTGAATTCTGGGCCATTAAACAAGCTATAGAATGGATCTTAGAAACCAAAAACCAAAAAACAGTTATCATTAGCGACTCCCTCAGTGTGCTGCGCTCCCTGGAATCTGGAAATTCCACCAGCAGAGAAAACTTAGAGAGGTTAATTTTAAACTAAAAATTTTAGACCAAGAACACCATACTGTGGAATTTATGTGGGTACCCTCTTATATAAACATCCCTGGGAATAAGAGGGCCGATAAAGAAGCCAAGAACAGATTAAATGAGCACACAATACAAGAACTGGACTATAGCGTCCAAGAAATATATAGTATTATTAGGAAAAAAATTAATCAAAAATGGCAGTCGGAATGGGATAAATCTAACAAAGGACGCAGGCTATATGATCTGCAAAAAAAAAATCAATAGAAATATTGAACATCCGATCCTGGCAAATCCCTACGATTTCAAAATTATAAATAGGATAAAAACTGATAAAACGCTATTAGCAAATAGCTTTGAAAATATGTGTCGGATTTAAACCTAGCAGGAATTAACTGCCCAAACTGTCCCACACCTGAAACATTCGAACATGTTTTTAATATCTGTCCCAAGTATAATAACGAAAGAAACATGTTCAGAAAAACAGACCAAATTAAGATCCCCACTAACTTAACCGGATTTCCTTAAAGAAGGAAATAACAACATGAAATCGGTGTATGCCAATATAGTGAGGTATATCACAGAAATCGGAAAAAGGGGAAAAATCTAAAATTATCACTATCAACATCTTATACACATAGAGAACATTAAATAATAAAAACTCATAGGAAGCAATAATAATCTTATATAAAGGCAAAACCCCAGGTCCGGGGGGGGGGAGAGAGGAGGGGCCCTACCCAGGGAGGAAGGAATTGGTATGCCGGGCCATTAGGGGCTACAGGTACGCCGTTAAGACGAAACAATCTCAGCCCCCCGGGGATGGAGAATCTCCACTCCCATGGATAAGATATGGGGTCAAGTCTAACAAATTCGACTTAGAACACCTTTTTTCTAACACAGACCTTGACTGCAATCTTAAATTAATTAAATATATCTAAATACAATAATTAACAAAAGAGTAGGGGATATACATTAAAGAAAACACAAACAGACTTAGCACCGGGAATTTTTTAATTTTTTTTTTTTTTGTTTCTCTCTCTCTCTCTCTAATTTAACTAATTTTATACCATAAAAACACCGATCCCCTACTAAACAATTAACCTAAACCTCTGTCGAACGGATTGGGCTCTGGTCTGATGCGAGTTTTTCGGTCACGCTTTTAAACAGGTGCTAGGTATCATACTAGCATACACCTGGGCGGAATCCCTGCGTATCCTCAAGGTCGGAGTGATCGTAGGATTTTCTGCTACCCAAAGCACTGGTGCCTGGAACCATAAGGGCATGCCAGGACTGAATCCTTGCTGGGGCCGGAAGACTAGTCCTGAGATAGTCAGTCATTTTTACCACCCATTTTTTTTTTTTTTTAAACAATAGAATGAAAACTAGATTTTTCCAACCCCAAACTGTCAAGACAATAAGGTGATCATAAACCCTGATCATCAGGCCCTGCCGCACAAGGTGGCATTCAATTGGAAAAAGATCAAAATAAATAATTAACATAAGGTTGTTATTAAAACATACCAACTATACCCCAAAATATTAACAATATAAGGTGGTCATAAACCCTGACCATCAGACCCAGCCGCACAAGGTGGCACAAAATTGGATATTTTAACCCAAGAATATAGATAGACATAAAAAAACCACGTAAATTCAATGCATAAGGTGGTTCCAAGTCCAAACCATCAGGGCCAAACTGCACAAAGCGGTTACCAAATTTCTGAAACGTTTTTAATATTAAGTAGGATAATTAGAATTTAAAACTAAAGACTAAGAGATAAAAACCTGTACAACTATATAATCAATATAAGGTGGTTCTAAATCCCGGACCATCAGGTCCGGCTACACAAAGTGGCAACTCTCAAAACTTTTTTTTTTTTTTTTTTTCTCCACTAACCAATAACCACAGCCATATGGTATAAACATAACCTTCAAAATTTGTCATTTCTCAGCAAATCTTTCTCCCTTTCGGCCAAAATATCAGAATCAATAAACATTAAATAACCCTTGACCAGCCTGAGCCCCCTGAGACTCGATGTCGCAGCCTGCCGACCCTTGCCTGCTTTGCCGCGCCCTGACGGAGTCAACGCAACAAATATGTAATCCTGTAAACATTGTGGTTCTAGTCCTATGAACAGGAAAAATATTCAAAAACTTAGAATTTAAGTACACGCACCCCTCCATATCACTCCTTCAATGAACCCCCTTAGTGGGGAAACCATGTAGCGATGGAGCGGTGCGAAAATAGCGTCCATACACGCATCAACTCCGTCTAGTGGATTGCAGCTCTGTAACCCACTGGACGAAAATAATAAGTGTGCGGAGCACACAGTTTAATCCCACATAAATAGTCGTACATGGCCGAATGGCCGCACACGACTCAAATTCAATCATCATCATCATCGAGATCTGCCATACTGCACAAGGCGGTTACCAAAATTGTTTAATCGTTTCTAAAGTACGTAAGATCAGAAGTATTCAAACTAAGTCTTAAGAAACAAAAAACCCGAACAAATAAATTAGCTAATATAAGGTGGTCCTAAATCCCGGAACATCAAGCCCAGCAACACAAGGTAGCAACTCTCGAAATCGCAGCACAAATTATAAAATTCAAATAGGTAACTCCTTTTTTTTTGCCATCACTAACCAATAATCACAGCCATATGGTACAAATATAAATTTCAAAATTTTCAAGAAACAAATACTAGAACAATATTTTCTTTTTTTTCGGCCAAAATATCAACAACAAAAAACCCCATCTAAATAACCCTGGACCAGCCGGAGCCTCCTGGGACGCGATGGCGCAGCCAACCGTCCTTTTCCGCCTTTGCCTCGCCCGGACAGACTCAACGCAACAACTAAGTAATCCTATAAACATTTTGGTCCTATTCCTATGAACAGGAAAATTCAAAAATTCAAAATTCAAAATTAACTATAAGCACCCCTCTATATCGCTCTTTCATTGAACCCCCTTAGTTGGGAAACCATGTAGCGATGGAGCGGTGCGAAATTAACGTCCATACACGCACCAAATCGTATAGTGGGTTGCAGCTATGTAACCCACTGGACGAAAATAATAAGTGTGCTTAGCACACAGTTTAATCCCCCAGTGCGTGCTTCGCACGCACTGGGGTAAATAGACGTACATGGTCGAATGACCGCACACGTCTCTAATTCAAACATCATCATCATCGAGATCTGCCATCCACCCTTGCTTGTATATGAAAGTGTGTGTATATTTCATCCCTTTCTTTTACATCCTACCACTCTTATGCGATAGTAGGTTTGAATGTATATAAGTATAATGTGGTGTAAAGCACTCCTACCCTTTTGGGTTGGTTAGTAAGTGTAGGGGGCTTGGATCACTCCCACAGCATGTTGGATAGTAATAAAAGTGGGTGTTGGATAGTAATAAAAAGTGGATTTTGGATAGTATATAAAAAAGTGAGTGTTGGATAGTATGTTTATGTGATTTCATTTCCTTCTTTTGCATCATACCCCTTTTGTCTATAGTAGGTGTGGGGTTTTTAGACACGACACAAGGCGTTTTGGATAGTGTGTATGGGGTATTGGATATTAGGTAACTAAGTATTGGATAGTAGATAACTAAGTAATTATATAGTAGATAACAATTCCCATGTTAAATTCTCGTAGACCCCCATAAACTTTAGACCTTTTGAAGCTATACACTTTCGACTCTTTTTTTTCCATGTTAAATTCCCGTAGACCCCTATAAGTGCTGGATTGTAACCAAAAAGCGGTTGCTAGATAGTATATGTGGTGTGTTTAGATAGTCATCAAAAAAGAGGTGCTGGATAGTAGATCAAAATTTTAACACTACCATTCCCGTATGATCCCATAAACACTTTTGAAACTATAATACCATCTCCATGTTAAACCTATGGACGCATTTTAACATAGGATTTCCCGTATGACCCTATAAACACTTTTGACCCTATAAACCCATTCCCATGTTAAACCTACGGCACTATAATTATCAGTTGACCCCATATCGCCTCAGCAATGTAAGTCTATGGTCAGCCACTTCTAACAATGCTACAATTTGATCCTATAAACCCATTTGACCCTATGAACACTTCTGATCCCCAAGTGTCATCTCCATGTTAATTTCCCGTATGATCCGCAAGTGCCATCTCCATGTTAATTACCCTATGACCAACAAGTGTCATTTTGACCACCAAGTGCAACATGTAACTATTACCATTATCTCTACGATGCTGTTTCATCCCGACTGTCCTGTGTACGTGAAGTCCTAATGGAAAGTTAAACACATCACAGAGATTGCTGTATGGGTTCGACAAGTTTATGTGGAGAGACAAGGATGTCTGAAGGGAGTCCTTGAATATGGATCCAACGTTAGAAGAAGTTTAAGGAACCGCAGAGTGAAGAGACGAGGAATACGTTAAGAAGCTTTGTAAATAACCCCTCTCTTGGTCGGCTGTTTTGTCTGTCAAGACCAATGTGCGTTTGTTACGATAGATGTGTATTTTTTCCCAAACTCTTTCATCCCTGTGAATTTGTTGCAATGTAGATGTGTCTTCGTTTTTTCCTGCCATAGGATATGTATCTGTTTGTTTGCTTGGGGTTTTTTTTGTTTGTTTTGTTTGTTTTGGTTTTTTTGGGGAGGGGGTTGTCACTTTTTTAGTCATGTTAAATTGCCATAGGGGGACAGAGTGTTCCGCAATGTCAAATTTCCATATGGGACCAGATTACCCCCAATGTTAAAGCCTATAGGGGGCCAAGGTGCACCAGTGTGAAAGTAACAGGAGGGCCAGAGTGTTCCCTATAACTATTTAGAAATAAATATGAAATTCCTGCACAAATATGACAAGAGGCCATTCAGAGTGAGAACTTGTACAGTTACCTTCGTAACTGAGTTGACCATCTCCGTCTATATCAGCCTTCCTGATCATCTCTTCCACCTCTTCATTCGTTAGTTTCTCCCCCAAGCTTGCCATGACGTGACTTAACTCCACCGCACTAATGAAGCCATTCCCGTCCTTGTCAAATAACTTGAAAGCCTCTCTTGTTTCTGCCTCAGTATCGCTGTCTTTCATTTTCTTGGCCATCATTGTTAAAAATTCAGGAAAATCTATTTTTCCATTACCTACAGCAAACTAATTCAGGTTAAGAAAATACAAGAAGATGAAAGAAAACAAATTGTCATATCAATCTACCCAGGACCATTACAGAGATTGATATTCTGTAGATGCTTTAAAAAGACAGACGTCGTACAAATGTGTTAGGTAAATAGTGAATTTATTAAGCTAAAATTCAGCTTCAGCAATAAGAGAAAAGTGAAAATATGACAAATCTCTTTTTGAGAGTGAATTTGTCAATAATAATAACGACAACAGCATTAATACAATTAATAATAATAATAATAATAATAATAATAATAATAATAATAATAATAAAAGTCAGCAAGTCACAGAACCTATTTGAATGTAAATATATACCAAAATTTTATTCAAATCAACTGAACAGATTTAAACATATGGCAGATTATAAATCAAACTGTCTTTGGTCTGGGCTACGAAAGTCACCATGATTAAATCAAATTGTGACGTCTCCAATACATACCCATTCCCTGCTGCCATCAAGTTCATTTTGGAACTGTTCACAAAACCACACAGAACAACGATGTCAAACAATATAGTAAGTAAAGAAGATGAATTGAGATTATCAAGATACACGAGGAACCAGTTTACAAGACTTTAGGACTTGTGCTGTCTACTCCGAGAACCAAACGCTTTTCACTATTGCAAGCTAACTGTAAATAATACGTTACGTAAACTCAAAATTTTAGCAAGATAGTCCAAAATACTTTGCTTTTCATATAAAATCAAATTATATCCAAATTAAATCAAAGCATGTTAACAACTATCAAAACTTCAAGTCACTTTCAACCCATTGTTTTCTGATGGCACACTCGGAATGGACTAAACAACGTCACATATACTGACAATTTCTGCTTTCACACTTGAAGAGTTTATAAATATGGCGATATCATGTGCATCAATATTTGTCGACTGCGGAAAAGAAATTCTAAAACGTATCCCAAACAAAAGTGCTTACAGCAAAACTTCTGTAAATACTGAATTTTCTACAAATTTTACATTCAGTAAAATCGGTTTGTCACGAGTAGTCCATTTTACGTTAAGTAAGTAATAAAATTAATGTTCAAATCTCACGAACAAAGTATTTGAAATACTAAAGTAGTCTTTTATTCATGAAACCGCTGCAATAGTATAAGCATGACAAAATAAACTCACTGGAAGACACTGAAGAAGTTTTGGTTTTTTTTTTTTTTTTTTTTTTTTTTCTTTTTTTCGTAACAGAAGCAAACTGAAAGACAAGAGGTATTGGAATAACAGACAACTCGGATAATCGCAAAGCTGCACAGTAATGACACCTTCATACCATCAGCATCCACTTCTTTTATCATATCCGCTAGTTCTTGTTCTGTCGGGTTCTGTCCTAGAGACCTCATCACAGACCCCAGCTCCATGGTAGAGATTTTACCGTCCCCGTTCTTGTCAAGAAAACGAAACACGTCTTTTAACTCTGTGGAAAAAACTGTAATATGTATTATAGTCTGTATTTAATTTGAATTAGATGTAAAACAGACAGAGGTGATTATTATTCGTTCGTTCAATAGATTGAAACCATGTTTAATTTATTTTGCTTCGATTTTACAGGTCAAGGTCAAAGCGACGTTTATAAATAGTCTGAAAGGCACAGGCAGCGTATAGTGGTCAGACCATGTTCCTTAACTGGTTCTAATTTTCGAGTTTATATATACACACACACACATACATACATACATACATATATATATATATATATATATATATATATATAATATTTCAGTAATTCTCGTGCAAACTCAGAAATTAACATTTTATCGTGATTTATAAATCCGCTTACCATTCTCAAATCGGTACTGAACAGATCAAATGACAAAAATATGTGCGCTATCGCAAGCAAAATCAATTCTGATTTATACCTCGATCACATGCACGAGTTTACATATGTGTGTAAATTTATGTCAATGTATATGCGTGTGTAAATTTCATCACGTGAACGGATTTGCACACGTATATAAATTTGCATGGTGTGTAATTTATGTTGTGCAAAAGTAAACGATGTGCAAAATGTCATGTGATCTCATTACAAAATTTACACAAGTATATCATTTAGTTATTCATATAAAAATCACCCACAATTTATATAAAAGTTTATTTTTGGCATTTCAGCCACCTCTGGTCGGTCAGTATGACAGTTACTCTGATATAATGGCACATTTTAAGTACAGATTCAATAATGCATGTGTGACCATCATGCGAATTTTTGGTATCTGTTTATTTTATGTTTGTGGAAATAAGTGGGCGTGTATGAATATGTGTGAGTAATATTTCAGCGCTGCGTTAAATCATATATCATGACAAAAATTGAAATAATAGTACATATTTGATAAATAGCAGAGGGCTTTATTAGTTGTCTCCAGCACACAATCTCGTCTGCCCAACTAGCCAAGCAATTTTGTATGGATTGTAATGAAACTTTGTTCCCGCAGTTTGTATAAGTGGTATTGCAGCTAAATATAATGTATGGCACAATCATGGTAGCGAAACTAGTCTACCACTCTTAATAGATCACCACGAAACTAGTCTACCAACCTTAATAGATCACCACGAAACTAGTCTACCACTCTTAATATTTAACCACGAAACTTGTCGTAAGTGTTACGGTCATCATCTGAACATGCTCATATCGACAAATCACTTTGCTCCTACAGTTGTTTTGTTTTTCTGTTGTTTTTTTTTGGGGGGGGGGGTTGTTTTTTTTTTACAGATGTTTGTCCAATTTTTTCTTTTCTAGCTTAATGCAGAGTATGACACAATCTCGTTTGTGCAAACAGTCCTGCAATTTTTTTTGGATTGCAATGAAACTTAGTAAATATTATTGTCATCACCTGACAACAATTCTGTGAACAGTGAGTGATGATACGCCCATATACAGATGATGATCATAACATGTATAAAGTTTCATTGCGATCCATTGAAAACTGTTGCATTCAGAAGGTTCTATCGTATACTACATCCAGCTCCAAATAAAAAAAGGCAATAGCTCTAACAAAAATAGATGGAGCACCGTTACTTGTCGATATGCGCATCTTCAGATGATGACCACAATATGTACCAAGTTTCATAGTGATCCATCAAAAGCTGAAAGACTAATTGCGTTCACACGATTCTGCATTCATCTGCGTGACCCCAAAAAAATGCAATAACTGTAACAAAAGTTGTGGGAGGACAGTAATTTGTCAATAAGCACATATTCAAATGATGATCATAACATGTACAAGGTGTCATTGCGACACAATGAAAACTGTAGGTCTAATTTTGTTCACAAGATTATATGATTACACTACATCAGGCTTCAAGTCAAAAAGGGCAATAATTCTGTAGAAAATTACTGAAGATGAAATATTTGTCAATGTGTGCATATTTACACGATGATCATAATACATACCAAGTTTCACTACGATCCATAAAAAAAAAACTGCACGACAAGTCGAGTTCACAAGATTCGGTCTTACGCTACATTCAGCTGCAGGACACAACGAACTATAACTTTAACAATAATTCAAAGAGCACAGTGATTTGCAGATATGCGCATGTTCAGAGGATCATCAGAACATGTCAAAGTTTCATGGCGATCCATCGAAAAATTTGACACTAAGTGCATTCAGAATGTTCAGTCATACACTATATCCGGCTACAAGTTAAAAAGAGCAATAGATCTGACAACAATCGCAGGAGTACCGTGGCTTGTACCAAGTTTTGCAGTGATCCATCAAAAACTGCGGGACTAATTGCGTTCACAATATTCTGAATTCATCTGCATTACAAAAAGGGCAATAACTCTAACAAACGTTGTATGAGGACAGTTCAGTTTTTAGTGGATTGATATAAAACTTAATACATCTTATGATCATCATCAAAGGATATCTATGTTGACCAGTCTTTGTATTCACACTATTTTCAGAGAAGTTATGCCCTTTTTAAACTATTAACTCATCTCCATCATGTGGTAGGGTTGAGATGCGGGAAAGCCAATTGATCACCATTCCTGCAGTTATTATTATTATTATTAGTAGTAGTAGTAGTAGTATTATGTTGTTGTTGTTGTTGTTTTGTTGTTGTTGTTGTTGAATGTAAGAAGTATCTAAAAAAAACTATTATACAGAAATATAATTGTGTTTCTTATTAAGTGATATTGTGAATTCGTACTGTGTAATATCCTTTATTTTCCTCAATACTGCTAGAAATGTATTGTTTTAGATTAAACTGGGATATAATAATAATAATAATAATAATAATGAGGACTTTGTATAGCGCCTAATCTTTAGAAGCTCTAAGCGCTTTACAACATTAGATAACACCTAAACAAACATATATAATGATATGATTACGAAAAACAAACACCATGACATTAGAAAACAAAAACATGCTGAAAATAGTTAAGGTAAGGAAACATTATTAAGTCTTCAGGTCTATTCTTGCAGTCGAAATAGGTGAGTTTTAAGAGCACTCTTGAATGAGATCACTGTGTCTTTGTGTCTAAGTTCAGTGGGTAATTCGTTCCACGTTGCTGGGCCCTGGTATGCAAAAGAACGTTGTCAGTATGACTTCATTTTGATAGTGGGAATAATGAGAATACGAGTGTCGGAAGAGGAGCGTAAGTATCTTGCTGGTGTGTACACATGGGTGAGGTGAGAGAGGTATGTTGGACTGGAGCCAGTCAATGAAACGTAGCACAGAGAACAAATTTTGTGTTTGATTCTGGATCTAATGGGTAGCCAGTGTAGGGTACAGAGCAGGGGGGAGGTGTGCTCTGTTCGTGGTACTCTTAGAATGATCCGAACAGCTGTGTTTTGAAATTTTTGAAGTTTCTGGAGTAGACACTGAGACGAACCAGACAGAATTGAGTTACAATAGTCAAGTCTTGAAAGTACTAAGGAACACACAAATGTTTTAGTGGCATCAACTGTAAGATAATTGCGAATGGTGCTGATGCGTCTCAGCTCAAGATATGCAGCCTTGCATATGTTCATGACATGTTGGTGCAATGAGAGTGTACTGTCTTGAGTAACACCTAGGTTTCGTACTGACTGTGTGAATTTAATGTTGGTGTTGCTGATACTTATTGCTTCAGGTAAAGGATGTGAATGAGAAAGCATTTGTGTTGTAATCAGAATGGCTTCAGTTTTATCATCATTTATCTGCTGCTTGTTACATGTCATCCGTGATTTCACATCGGAAATGCACCTCTCTACACCTTGGATGGTAGCATCAACTTCAGTTGGGTGGCTCGATTTGTATATTTGAGTGTCATCAGCGTACAATTGGTGAGACACTGGATGACGATCTATGACACTTGAGAGCGGCTGAGTGTATAGAATGAAGAGAACAGGTCCAAGAACAGAACTCTGTGGAACACCAAAACATAGATCAACTGGGCTGGAGTGTTTTCCATTTGCGGACACAATTTGTGTCCTGTTGACCGAGTAGGACTTGAACCATAGTAAAGCTCTATCGTGAATGCCAAATACATGATGGAGACGGTGGAGTAATATATCATGGTCTATTGTGTCAAATGCTGCAGACAAGTCAAGGATGGTGATGACTGTAATCTTTCCACTATCCAAAGCAGTGAGAAGGTCGTTAACTACTTTCAGAAGGATAGTTTCGGTACTGTGGCGAGGGCGATATGCAGACTGGACATTGCTAAAAAGACTGTTTGAATTCAGATGAGATACAAGTTGGGATAGAACAACGTTTTCTAAGATTTTTGACATGAATGGGAGGTTAGAAACTGGGCTGCAGTTATTAAAATCGTTATGGTCAAGTGTTGGTTTCTTCAGCAGAGGCTTTACAATGGCAGTTTTGCAAAACGATGGGAATTCCCCGGATGAGAGAGAAGTATTAATAACATCAGTTAGTGAAGGCAATATTGGATCTAAGCACTCAAGCAGCAGTGATGTCGGAATCGGATCAAGTTCACATGACTTTGGGGCACTCTTCATCATGATTGTATGTACTAAATCCATAGAGACAGGTTCAAATGCTGCTAACGGTTGCCGCTGAAATTCTATATCACAACTGTATGGCGACGACGAGTCAATTGAAATTGTGTTGTCAAGCTTATCTCTAATGGTTTGTACTTTGTCACGGAAGAAATCTGCAAACTAGTCCGGAAGGTCGACTGGAGAGAAAGTAGTTGGAAGTGGTGTACATTTGTTCCTTGACATTAGCTTGTTAGTAATCTCGAAGAGCTCTTTGCAGCTGGAACTTTCAGTGATCTTAGTACTGTAGTGGGCTGATTTCGCTGCATGGACTATGTTTGTAACATTCTTCTTAGCGGCTTCATAGATTTGCTTATGAATAGTGAGTCTGGTGGAAAGCCAAAGCCTCTCAGCCTTACGGCGGTTTCTTTTAGCAGTGCGAAGCTGGTCCCTAACACTGCTATACCACGGAGAACACTTTTGAATTGATACTCTGCACTTGGTTGCTGGGGCATGTTTGTCAAGCAATGAACGCAGGCAGTTATCAAGTTGTTTTGCTGTAGGAGGTAACAAAGTTGTTAGGATTGCTTTGATGTCATGCATTAGTTGGGTTCTATTTATCATACGGAGGTTTCTCTTAGTAGCAAATAAAGGTGGAGGGTTAGGTACTGATACATAAAGATGGCATATAATGCAGAAGTGATCTGATGCAAGTTCGTGGGACGCCAGGGAGGACTGTAGAATATTATCATCAGGTCTATGAAGAATCCAGTCTAAAATGTGACCATGTTTATGGGTGGGTTGGCTAACTGACTGTTTGAGGTTGAAAACGTGAATGGAATCTTGGAGTTTTGATGTGTATGGGTTTCCAGGACAGTCAAAGTGAAAGTTGAAATCTCTAAGAATAATCAGGTTGCCACCTATCGAATTTCCATACTCCAAGAGATTCGGAAACTGCTCCAAAAAGAGAGATTCAGTCAGCTTGTTTTTTCTACTAGGAGGAGGGCGGTAGAGGCAGAAAAAATGGACTGACCTTTGTTCCAGTGTGAGCGTGGTTTGGACTAGTTCAAACGATGTGTGGTAGAAATTGAAGGTTGTAGTGTAATTAAGACAGTTGATCATGGAGTTCTTTGCGATGACAGCAATTCCACCTCCGCGGGAGTGGCGGGGGAACGACTTGATGGAGTAACCGGGGGGTGTTAGATCCGCGCACTTGGGCTCATCGCCTGATGTTTTTAGCCATGTTTCTGTCAGGAAAAAGATGTCGATATTCTGATCGTTGATAAAATTAATTATTTCTGTGCGCTTTTCCGGTGGTCCTACTGATTGGGCATTGAATAATCCGATGCGCAGTGGTATCTCTTGGATTGTTGACACAAAGATTGACGATTTCAGAGGAATTTGAATTAAGTTATTGAAATTAACGGTAGAGTTTTCAAATTGTCGTGCCGGAAATGGCGAAAGGGAGATAACTGGAATTATTCTTCCTGTTCTACGCCGGCCAGCTTTGAAACAACGTTTCTTTTTTCGCTTACGTTTACATTTAAGTAATGATGAATGTAGTCCCAGGTCGTTTAGTCTAGTGCACAATGTTGTGTGGAGAGCCAAGGAGTGGTCATTTAAAGCAATTAATGAGGGTCCATCATAGCATAAACGGGTGGACTGGCGAGTATCACGTGATTGCGGTATGTCGAACAACAAAGGTAGTTGTAGCAGTGGAGCAAGACGGCTGAGAAAAAGTCTAATAGTTCTCGTTTCCAAAACAAGAAGATGACGAAACACATTCCAACCGATCAGCCAATGCATGATGAACACAATAACGTAGACGAAGACAGACAACAAGCACATAAATCATGAAAAACGGCACAAAAATCTGGAGCAGCTGCCTCAAGACTGTTAAGCGATAGCGGCCATCTTCATCAATCTATATGTATAGAAGGTTTAACATTGTATGTATAGAAGGTTTAAAATTGGGTATCCATCCCATGTAGGCATTGTTCCCTGACGATGTTTGGAATTGGGTGTTACACGGATAATTGATTGAAGTGCGAGAACATGATGTCCACTTTGTGAGTAAAAGAAAAGTGAGTAAGACAGTTAATTACAGGCAAGTTTGGAAAGATATAAATAAAACTACTTTGAATTACCACCCAACTATTTAAGATATGACGATAGATCGGTTTACTTACCAGCTATTTGTTCCTCCGTCAACTTATCCATCTGTCGAAGTACGAGCGATAAATACAAAAATTATATACAAATAATCTACTGGAAAAAAAAAAGGAATAGAGAGTACGTGGCTTGATTTGAGTATACATTTGTTATCTGTCAGAATTGTAGGTGAACTCAATCATATTTATGGGCGGTCGGAATTTATGAACCAGATAACGACAGGTAAACTTGATGGCTTGGACTAACGTTTTACGTTCTTTTCTTAAGAAAAATACATTTGGTAAGATTTAAATGTTAAAATCTTCTTCTTATTATTATTATTATTATTAGTAGTAGTAGTAGAAGTATAATTTCCAAGGACCAAACTTGGATTTGTAAAGAACTTTACTCAGTGGAACCTGTTTTATCGGTCATGAGATGGACCAAAAAATTTAGTCCGGACAAGGCAGTGAACTGGAATATTCATTTTCAAATCAAATAAACCGCCATCTTTGAATAATCTACATAAATTCCCGTACGTTTTACCCATCAAACACCGCACCAGCCAATAACTACAGTTCAGTGGTAGTATGCAGATTTTATTCAGACCTACGTAATTGTGATAATAACGTCATTAACTAACCGAGAGAGAGAGAGAGAGAGAGAGAGAGAGAGAGAGAGAGAGAGAGATAGAGAAAGATTTTAGTTGTTACCGGTCTCTTTGATATTCATTGAAATATATTTATACCCGTACCAGCCAAAATAAAACCAGGCTATTTATAACTAAATTTTCCAAATGCAATACTAGGGCTCCAGGGGAAGGATTTGACGATTATACAAGCTACACTGTATATCGATTGTGATGACATACAGGTTAATAGAATACACTATGGCCATTATTAATATCAGCACTTTGTAAGCAGGTATTGAAGTGGTACGCATGTATTTGTACAACAAAATATTACAAAAAGACGACATATTAACTGTACGATTTCAAAAGAAATTAAGTTCTTACAAATGTACACTTACCATAAATATCCGTCAATATATCAAGCAAGATAGCGTCCAACCCGGGCTGTAATTGAATTTGGCTTCCTAACTATTTTAGAGATCTGGAATTTCACTTGCATTGTGTAGTTTGTTATTCACTACGAACCGTGTCTAGTCAGGAACAAAAGGCCACTTGCGTCAGTGCAGCGTTTGAAATGTATGTGGCAGAGATAATGTATACATTAACATTTTTGTCTCAAACAACCGTGCTGTCCCAATGAACACATTTTTGTGGCTAAATCATCTCGAGCTGAGATAGCTTGAACTCTATGAGTGTGTTGGCCTGTTTGTGATTGTAATCTGGTGTAAAGTTGCACTGTGTCGTGTTCTTTTGCTTCCCTGTTATTGTGTTTCCATACACAGTAGTATATATATATATATATATATATATATATATATATATATATATATATATATATATATATATATATATATATATTCAAGCTTTACGTGGGTTTATACGTCTGTGTTTGAGAGAGAGAGAGAGAGAGAGAGAGAGAGAGAGAGAGAGAGAGAGAGAGAGAGAGAGCAGCATAAATGGAAAACAAACTCTGCTAAATTTGCAAATACAACCTGATTTTCATGGAACAAACTTGAGATCTCTTCTATCAGTATCAATATCATCTGATGATGACATAATTGATAGTGCGGTATTGCTTATCCATTAAGAGTGTGAAATTATAACGCCTTTGATATAGATAATTTATTCGGCTTATTTATACAATAATTAGTACTGAGCATGCGTAATTGAACAGTTATTAGATATACTAGCCACATGGTCACGCAAACTTCCTCATTCAAAATACATGATGCATCTCTCTGGGTTTGACAAATTCTGCATACATGTTTATAGGTAACCCTTTTCCAACGCGTGAATTTAATGATAGAGTACGATATTAAGTTATTAATAAAGTATATTATATTAGAGAGTAATAGAATGTATGTATGTATGTATGTATGTATGTATGTATGTATGTATGTATGTATGTATGTATGTATGTATGTATGTATGTATGTATGTATGTATGTATGTATGTATGCACGTATGTAAGTATGTATCGAATTTAACGGCACATCAACTTCAATCCTGGGTATATAGTGCAGAGTAAGTTTAAACATCCCAAAAATAGCATACAAAACAAAGAGAAAGGCAAAAAAGGGAAAAATCCATAAAAGGCAAAGTCAAATTCTTGAAATAAACCACACTCTTTTGAAAGTTCTGTGACCTCCCTTAGCCTCCTCTTACGACATGCAGGACCAAGTATGCACCCTAGAGCCCGCGCGGGGAGTGGGTGAAGGGAGGGGGGGGGGAGTGGGGAGGGGGGGGGGCGAAAAAAGACTGAGGCTTTAATTCACATTAACGAATTTTATTTCAATTTCCATTTAACATTGCACGAATGCCTGAAAAGTTTCTCTTTAATTCTCGAAGAAAATTACGAAAAGAGTGATAAATGGAGATGAGGAAAGGTTAAAACTTTATTATAGTATCTATGTGAATATATGGCATGTTCATGTTAATGGCACTGCATTTTCGTGCACGTGCTGAAGTATATTTTACTAAGAAATCTCAATATCTGAATCGCGCTCTACCAATAAAATGTACAGTTGTTGGTCTCTTTATGCATAAAGTGCGAAAAATAGGGCAGCAGTCGATATTTACCAGGCCAAGGTGGAAGTGAGTGTACTACGCGTGATACAGGTAATCTTTGAGTATCCTTCAGTTTCATCTTGCAGTTTCGTGATGAAAAGATGCACCAAATCAGACATCATTCCTTGGGTGACTTTGTATCCTAATTATAATACAGTGCAAGAAAAGTGTCAACCAATAGAAATTTGGTTAAACAATGGTGCATCTTTGTCTGACTTAAATTTGTACTACTTGGTACTCAACAGCACTGTGACGAAATCTGAAATGATAAATTACAATCTTCAATTATTATGAAAGAATGAGATTTAAATTATTTTCCTTAACTATTATTTTATATGTGTTTTGACACCGCGGTTTTATAATACGGGATTCACCTGTATAGGTTTCAAAATCTCATAGTTGTTGATATGTATAAAATAATTCTCAAAATTTTTTTTTACAAACAATTCGGAACAATTATATGTATCTGAAAAGTCGGCAAAACTAGAATAAAAATATATGTATCTAATGCTTTATAGTATGTATCTAATGCTCTATGCATTGTATCTAATGCTTTATAATATGTATCTAATGCTTGATACTATGTATCTAATGCTTTATAATATTTATCTAATGCTTGATACTATGTATCTAATGCTTTATAGTATGTATCTAATGCTCTATGCATTGTATCTAATGCTTTATAATATGTATCTAATGCTTGATACTTTGTATCTAATGCTTGATACTATGTATCTAATGCTTTATAATATGTATCTAATGCTTTATAATATGTATCTAATGCTTTATAATATGTATCTAATGCTTTATAGTATTTATCTAATGCTTTATAATATGTATCTAATGCTTTATAGTATTTATCTAATGCTTTATAATATGTATCTAATGCTTGATACAATGTATCTAATGCTGTATACTATGTATCGAATGCTTGATACTATGTATCTAATGCTTGATACTATGTATATAATGCTGTATACTATGTATCTAATGCTGTATACTATGTATCTAATGCTGCATACTATGTATCTAATACTGTATACAATGTATCTAATGCTTGATACTATGTATATAATGCTGTATACTATGTATCTAATGCTTGATACTATGTATCTAATGCTGTATAATATTTATCTAATGCTTTATAATATGTATCTAATGCTTTATAATATGTATCTAATGCTTTATAGTATTTATCTAATGCTTGATACTATGTATCTAATGCTTGATACTATGTATCTCTATGTATCTAATGCTTGATACTATGTATCTAATGCTCTATACTATGTATCTAATTCTGTATACTATGTATCTAATGCTGTATAACATGTATCTAATGCTTTATAGTATTTATCTAATGCTTGATACTATGTATCTAATGCTTTATAGTATTTATCTAATGCTTGATACTATGTATATAATGCTTTATAATATGTATCTAATGCTTTATAGTATTTATCTAATGATTTATAGTATTTATCTAATGCTTTATAGTATTTATCTAATGCTTTATAGTATGTATCTGATGCTTTATAGTATGTATCTAATGCTTTATGCTATGTATCTAATGCTTGATACAATGTATCTAATGCTGTATACTATGGATCTAATGCTTTATAATATTTATCTAATGCTTGATACTATGTATCTAATGCTTGATACAATGTATCTAATGCTGTATACTATGTATCTAATGCTTTATAGTATTTATCTAATGCTTGATACTATGTATCTAATGCTTTATAATATTTATCTAATGCTTTATAGTATTTATCTAATGATTTATAGTATTTATCTAATGCTTTATAGTATTTATCTAATGATTTATAGTATTTATCTAATGCTTTATAATATGTATCTAATGCTTTATACTATGTATCTATTGCTTTATAATATTTATCTAATGCTTTATAATATGTATCTAATGCTTTATAATATTTATCTAATGCTTTATAATATTTATCTAATGCTTTATGCCCGCCTTACGCCTAATCCACATTGTTCAAACAATTCAGACCTTATTCAAAATATGACAGAATATGCTTGATATGGGATTTTTAAAAAATAATGTAGTGTAATGATAATTTTTTCAATTCAACGTGACATTTTTATTTCTATTGAAGGATTAATCATGTGCTGAATTTCTGTTCGCAGAAAGAAAATGTGCAATATATATATAGTATGAAATGTAGAAACTTATTGGTGAAATAATTCTCATATATTTTTTCATTGCTATATTTTCACATGTGAAAAATATATCCTTATATTTTCACATGTGAAAATATAAGATTTCCCATTATGCCATGAAACGCTGGATTATGTGTGCCTACATAAGCTATACCTGCAGCAACAAAAAAGAGCACTTTGTGAGATAGAACAAATAAATAGAAACTGCATTACATTTCAGACATGGACATGGAAATTTATTTTGCTGACGAAATCTGAGTCAACGCCGTTCGCGTCTCTATGAAGTTATTTCCTCTTACTTCCTTGACAACAGTTATAAACCCGCTGTGATGCATGGATGAATAGTGGTCAAATATGATTAAATAGTTTACAAAATGCTACAAATAGAATTTACTACGACAGATTAGGTCATCGCACTCCTATCGTTATCTTAAGTTACTGATATGACCAGCCTGTGAAAGTGAGGTGAATTTACGAAAAGGGGGGTGGGGTGCTGAAGATTGACTTTAATCTTCTAAGCTTTAGTTCTGGAGCAACTTATGTATATAATAAAAAATAAAATTTTCTTTTCCTGCGTAAATACCGGATATATTTCATCTTGTGGTACCACAAATGATATATTTGAACTCGTGGCTTCGCCACTCGTTAAAATATCACGTTGTTTTGTACCACACGCTGAAATATATCCGGTATTAACGTAGGAAATGAAAATATCGTATATTTATTTCAGTTAAATATCATCAATATTAAGAGAGAGACAAAGGTTTGACTGCACCATGCAACAAAGTTATGACGTTAGAGATTATTTTATATGACGTCACTATACATAGTTTCACGTTTAAAAATGAATGTTAATTCCATTCATTTTGATTTACGTACCAAATGGTTTTTTTTTCAATCTATTGTGTCGGATATTTTACAAATTTTCTAAAGATTCGGAAGTTAATGCCAGAGTCACTGTAACTCAGCAAAATGCTAAAAATATAAATCCCCCACAAATTTTCAGAAATTGCATGTTTATGAAACGTGAACGTAATGTGCTGTATTGTCAATGTGCCTCCCACCCCCCTAGTACTGATAGGGAATTCCATTAGCATTGCTTTATTTTCCGTCCATACTCGCGTATAAGGCGATACCAACTGCAAACTGCGTAGACCCAGATCTGCCGTCGCATAATGCGCCGGTAGATCTGGATCTGTGCAGTTTGTAAGGACTATTCAGTAGGAAAAACAACATAGACCCTGATCTGCCGGCGCATTATGCGACGGCAGATCAGGGTCTTTGTTGTTTGCATTTGGATTCGGTTTATAGACGGTAGCTTTACCAGCAGTATCAGAAAATACCAGTAGTGTATTTCCTATCAGTACCGTCAGTTGCAGAAACATGAATAATTTTAACAGTAAAATCGTCGTTGATGCTAAAATGTTCACCATTATAATTGATGTGCCCATTTCCAACTTTGTCCGCCTCTCTGATCATTTCATCAACCTCGTCATCTGTCAGTTTCTCCCCTAAATTGGTCATCACGTGACGCAGCTCTGATGCACTAATGAAGCCATTGCCGTCCTTGTCGAACACTCTGAAGGCTTCTTTAATGTCATCTTCTGTGTCTACATGCCTTGTATTTCTTGCCATCATCTTGAGAAAGTCAGGAAATTCTATTGTGCCGTTACCTGAGGAAATAACAGTACACTTATGTGTACCATAGGTGTGCTAAGTACAATGTAAGATTATTTGTTTGTTTGAGGGGGGGGGGGGATCAGTGGCGTACTAAGGGTAAATGGCGCCCGGGGCGACGACGATGGCCCAGAGGCCAGAATACGAGGCCCGAATTTTTATCCGCTGTTTTGGCGCCACAAGACCTCTGGCGCCCGGGGCAACGTCCCAGTCCATCCCCACCCCCCTTAGTACACTACAGTAGGTGGGTGTTCTGTCCTTGTTGTATTGTTTGTTTTATTTTTTTCTGACTGACAATTAAAAGATGTACCGGAAAAATCGAAATTAAGCTGGACTCGAAACAATCCTAAATTCCAAGAAGATATTTGTTCCGAAAATAGGCCATTCTCGAAAAATAACCCGCTTTTTCTTCCATACAGATTAAACAATTATGTATTTCAATGCTTGGAAATTTACGTTTTCCTCATCATGAAAAGAAGACTAATATTCTAAGCAACGATACAATAATAAGGCAATAACTATAAATCTCTATGATTTCATGATTTCTTACGATGAAAATGTTTGCATTTTGAATTCTCTTTTCAGTTCATGTTATATTTGCATTAACAGTTTGGGTACACTGCCAATCATCATCAAACATCACCGATTTGGTTTTTGTGGGTTTTTTTTTTTTGTTTTTTGGGGTGGTTTTTTTTTTGGGGGGGGGGGGGCAAAAATAAGCCTACCTCAAACGTAAACTTCCGTCTAGAATTAACCAAACAATAATTACTTTTATTAGGGGAAATCAAAACTCGTCGAATAATTTTTACGATTTTTTTTTTTTTTTTTTTTTGAAACCTATCAGGGATGATTACCGAAACGGACTGCATTAAGTCCCGTTGATATGTAGTCTCGTGAGAGTTATCATACATCGGAACTCTTGAACAGAAAACCTTATAAGAGCTACTACATCGAAGGTAAAGATAAGATCTCACTGTACAGTTTCGTATTTTGACACAACCCTAATTTTTAAAGTAGAAGGCATGAGCCTAATTAGTATAAGCCTAGTGTTTATAAATTCACACAGAAGCTAAATCTGTAATATGGTTTACATTTACCTTGAGTTAGGCTTGAAAATGGGTTGGCTTGTTTGGTGGCTGCATGTCACAGTTAGACTAGCATTGGAGATCAAATGCGTAACTTGGGCTGCAAATGAACAGTCAACTTGGCTTACGCATTTATGTATGTCTGCTCCATACAGCGGTAAGTATCTCAAAATCGAGATGGTTAAGGGGTGATGAGAAGTACCGGTATGTTAATTTGCTATAATACCAGTGAACTTTAATCATGCGTAAGGCACATGCTGATTCTTTGAGCCTCCTTGTCACGTGAAAATATTCAAAATAGCTCTTTGCTGTCGAAAATGAATGTAAAAAAGAGGGGTTGGTGATAGTGTCGGTTAAATAAAAAAGCCTTCAGTTGTACATGGAATTAACCTGAATACCTCAGTCAAAATCTTACAAGCATGCTTTCCACAAAAATCATTGGCTAGGTTTTATTTGTATCTTTAATGTAAAATTATTCTAATTTTTCTGCAATATGTCATTGTCGGATGAAAATTCACCCAAACAATTGTACAGTGAGACCTAATGAACGTGTAAACAGCGGCAGACAGCCATTGAACGGGGACAAGCAAGTGCCACGACAAAATAAAAAGAAGTCTAATTACTATAAATTTTGCTTCGAAACTATAATTCTTCCTCATTATAACTTATCACATATCTAGAAAGCTTTAATTGAGAAAAGTATCAGCACAGTATAGAGATTCGTAGGGCTTCAAATCTATCTTTTTGGTATCTGGTAGTAGATAGGAGTGGTGGTGGTGGTAGTGCTGGTGTTTGCGCCAAAGGTGGTGGTGATGACCGTGGTGGTGATGATAGTGGTAGTAGCAAATATTGCTGCTGCAAGTTCTCTCTCTCTCTCTTCTCTCTCTCTCTCTCTCTCTCTCTCTCTCTCTCTCTCTCTCTCTATATATATATATATATATATATATATATATATATATATATATATATATATATATATATATACACACTCAAGGAGCAATATAGTTCTGAGAACGAATCCGTCTTTGTTCTTTTTGTATTTCCCACTTAATCTAGTGACTGCAGAACGCTGTTAATGGGGAAGAAGACAGGATAGATATAAGAGAACAAGCATATGCTCTTACCATCTGGGTCTACTTCATTAATTATGGTAAGAATTTCTGCTTCGGATGGATTTTGTCCCAGGGACCGCATCACCGCTCCAATCTCCCGCGTTGATATACAATCATCTCCGTCCTTGTCAAAAAGACTAAAAGTCTCTCGGATTTCTGGAATTCAAAAGACAAGTACATTCAAACCTACAATAGTAACCATTTTCACAGAAGAATCAGGTGTGTATAAAAGCCAAGTAAAATATATGACCTTTATACATAAATCTATACATTTTACCAGTATATAAAGACAATGAATCCATAACCACAGTTTCAGGCTGATCTTCTAATCTGACGGTCTACATAAATTCCACTGTACCTATTACGTTTAATTTTTTATGTCGATAACTTTTATGTCACATATGTAGTTTACCAAACTAAAAGTCGATACATACTCCACTGTATTTCTATTTTACATTCCCGGAAGAGATCTATTGATCTTAAAATTTAATCAATGAACCGAAGGATGTGCATTTGGGTCTTTTTTCAGAGGCATTCCAAATACCAAATACCGTTCGTGGTGCAATTGCACAGTCTCTGGCGTTACTGTAATATTTTCCTTGCATTAAGGCCTGAGAGTACGACTGCTCGTGTCGTTGTCATACTGTCCATCAATTAGGCATGAAACACCATCTCTAGTAACCAAGCTTTATCTCATTCTTTAAAGAGTGGACAGGTGAAGAAAGGACAAGAAAATGTGAGGCAGACAGACAGCCGAACGGACTGATGGGCAGAAAAGTGAATATACGTCCTACGGTTCGCACTCTGCAAAACGACAAGAGGGCAAAACTGACTTGCAAATTATTTGTTCCTTTAAAATTCATGTGTAACCCGAAAACATCTAGCTTGTTTTTCTTTCAGCACAATATATCCCGTATCTATCCTGGATACTTTAATATGGTTTGCAACCATCCCGCATCTGTCCTGGATACTTTAATATGGCTTGCAACCATCCCGCATCTGTCCTGGATATTTTAATATGGCTTGCAACCATCTTTAAAGAGGCCATAGCTGCATTTTTCAATTTTAAGCAAGTTATGTTTAAAATAATTTTCTTTATTCTTTGACATTTTTAGGCTAAGCACGTACCAGATATATACGAAATTCCAACCAGGAAAAAACAGAGAGATGGTTTTTGTGTCCATATTTTTTGGAATAATTTGCATTCACCCCTTAACTATATGCAAGCGGGAAAAAAGACGAAGTTAGAGGTTGACTAGAATGACATGTGAAATATTCATTAGGGACTTCATCTATTCAATTAAAATGTATTGAAGCGCATATAGCAAGTGTGTACAATAGAGCAGAATTATCTCACTCACGTATGCCATGCACAGTGCATGCACACCGCCACAGAAAAAATTTTTGCGGCGGGGGATCTTTCTACGCCGCTGCAGGGGCCATGATGTGGAGCTATAAAACAATATTTACCAAGGATAACCTCAGTTTTAAATATACAACACCTACGCTCGGAATATGCTTGAATTACGCATGGAATATGCTTGAATTACACTCGGAATACCCTTGAATTACGCACGGAATATGCTTGAATTACTCATGGAATATGCTTGAATTACGCTCGCAATGTGCTTGAATTATGCTCGGAATACGCTTGAATTACGCATGGAATATGCTTTAATTACGTTCGAAATACTCTTGAATTACGCACGGAATATGCTTGAATTAGGCTCTGAATATGCTTGAATTACGCATGGAATATGCTTGAATTACGCAGGAATGTGCTTGAATTACTCATGGAATATATTTGAATTACGCATGGTATATGCTTGAATTACGCAGGAATGTGCTTGAATTACGCATGGAATATATTTGAATTACGCATGGTATATGCTCCAAACACATGCAAGGATACTTCTCATAGTAGGTAGGGTTAGCCTTTTTTCCTTTTTGATTTGTACTTTATAGAAAAGTTGCAACCCACATACCAATACAGACACCCTTGTCTCCTATAAGTATATTATATATGATAAATTCGTTGTGTTTTTCACAATTTTACTTGGACACTTTGTGGTTGGGGTATGCAAGAATTCAAATTAAATGTCATTATTCTATCTTAATAAACACACATACCTCATACCTCACCGTCCTAAATTTCCTGAGGTAGATTAGACTTGTCAAGATTATTTTCAAAGTGTTTGGGAAGATTTAATTCTGTTTACTAACTATATTGTCCAATTTTCAATCACTCTGGTTAATACGTTCCATTGGATACACTATGAGTACGGTCAAATGGTAAATTCTGGGTCGTATTATATTTCGTTCTCTGTATTTTGTTTCAAAATCCCGAATACCCTTCATCAAATACTCTTTCACTGATTTAGATCAAAGACTCCTGAAATGTTGATTACATTTACATGCTGAAATCAATCACCTAAAACAAAAGTGCTGTATGGACCAATAAACACCAAGCAGGCCATCTGAATAGTCTTTGTTACACATTACGAACAATTACATATTCATTAACAGAATTCTAGATAGCGCCCTTAAAAATGGAATATCGTATTATGAAAAATTAAATACTATAAGACATGTTTCTATATTGATATCCAGGACAAGTGGAGTTTGTAATTAATATACTCCGCTTCCTATTTCTCTAGTAATTAGAAAATCTTTTTGAGTAAGAGTAAACTTTTTGACAATCAGACATAATTATGGCTTCTTTTTGAATACCGGCTCCTCCCACCAAAAATAATGCTAATACTTTATGCAGGTCTGATATAGGCTACAAAAGTCAGATCTTGATGTATATTGCGGAAGAAATCTGGTGAAATAAAGAATCTTTGTTGATCTCTTGGATACCCCAGGCACAAAGTGTGGTATTCATTATAACGACCACAGCGTATTTATCACAAGTAATGGACTTTTGGGAGACCAGAGTGTACGTATTGTTCCGTAGACTACAACTATTCTAGAAACAAGAAAGCTGAAAGAAGAAAATATATCAAACTTTGTTTTGATGAGCGCTGAACCACATGTTTGATGCGTATTCCGCCCGTAATTTGAGCTTATTCCGCTCGTTGTCGTTGTACTCTCAATATTTTGATATTCCCCGGTGACATTGTGAAAACAACGTGTACCTTATCTGACACGAAGAACAGGTAAATCCTAATTACTGAAAAAGAAGTGCATTTCGACCCACTTTGTAATAGACGGTTTACCATTGTTATAATCTTCATTACTTGTAGGTTATTTTAGCTATTTAAACTAATGTGTGGATACAAACACGTGTTTATGTAAACTAGTAAACACTATTAGAGTAAAAATATAATCACTCAACTATTATATACGGCCTCAATCTTCTATTTTAGAAAATTCTAACTGTTATATACGGACTCAATTTTCTATTTAGAACATTCTCTCTGCTATATACGGTCTCAATCTGTTAACTGTCTAACTGCCTCAATCTTCTATTTAGAACATTCTAACTGTTATATACGGCCTCAATTTTCTATTTAGAACATTCTAACTGTTATATACGGCCTCAATCTTTTAACTGTCTAACTGCCTCAATCTTCTATTTAGAACATTCTAACTGTCTAACTGCCTCAGTCTTCTATTTAGAACATTCTAACCGTCTAACTGCCTCAATCTTCTATTTAGAACATTCTAACTGTTATATATACGGACTCAATCTTCTATTTAGAACATTCTAACTGTTATAAACGGCGTCAATCTTCTATTTAGAACATTCTAACTATTATATACGGCCTCAATCTTCTATTTAGAACATTCTAACTGTTATATACGGCCTCAATCTTCTATTTAGAACATTCTAACTGTTATATACGGCCTCAATCTTCTATTTAGAACATTCTAACTGTTGTATACGGCCTCAATTTTCTATTTAGAACATTATAACTGTTTAGTTGATTGCTCAAATGTATTATGTACCCTTCATGTATTATGTACCCTTCTTATTCTATGTCTTGTTCCCATTTCACTCATTTTTCTCGTAAACCATGCGTATTTGTTAGGTTAACCCATTGCTCACGCCACTCGCTCAGCTATGTGTTTCGATAACGGGAATGCTCACTGCGTGGCATGCGCTGAATGGTATCCTCGGGGAAACGAGGAGGAGCAAACAAATACTTTTTACGACCTGCAGAAAGTTTTACAGAATTTTCATCTGCTTCTTTCTTTCTACACTTTAACTTTTTCATCGATATTTTTTCATAAATGCATTAGAAGTTCATAACTGTTGTCAGTGACTGAACGATATCCTTGTCGTGGTGCCAACATGTACATCTATTGCCTCTTTAAAGCTATATATGCCGTGGTTTTCATCATTTTTTTCAAAAACACATAATATAAAGTGTCAACATATGCATATTTTTGTCCCAAATAAAAAGTTATGAACTTTCACCTTTTACAAATCTGTTGGTCCACTGGGATAGCAGATGAAGAAAATTATATGAAGCAAAATAAATGTTATTGAGGCATAGACTTTATTCCACGGATCATTGCCTACACCTTTCCGAAGTTGACAGACAGTGTCACATAATTACAACAAGCATTCTCTTTGTAAACAAAATCACGTGCCGTACGGTCCAAGAGCGATAAAATGGAACAGTGTACACCTACAAAGAAGAGTCTGGATATTGCTATTGTTAAAACTGCCATCACTATACTGATAAAGTTTTTTTTATATATTTCCTTCATGTTTCAACATTTTGAATGAAATCCATTGTATTAGTTATAAGTTCAAATCCAGTGCATTAGTTATAAGTTCAAATATACCAAGACTATCCTACTTATAGGTATTAACGTGGACACAACCTAAACAAAGACCTGCATAGGTTATGTTGCTTTTTGTAGAAATTTGAATGAAATTACTGCACTTTGTAGTTCATGTGAACCTTCCCTGTACAGGCCGGATCACACATATTTCTTTTGTCATCATACGCAAAAGCCAATATACTGAACTCGATAAACATTGTATTTTAGGTTTAGGCTTTCATGTAGCTTTCTATTGAATGCAAATAACATTGTTCACTGGTCAGCATATCGCTAGGAAAATTGAGATAAAAATAGATTTGATTTTCTTAGGGACTACAATAGACTTAATAAGTGTAGTAATACCTCTTATATATTATTGCTAAGATGCTGAAAGGTTAAGGTCGTAAATCAAACGGATGTAGGATCGGGTCAAGCTGGTATCAACGAATATTCAGCCCCTCGGAATGAGGGTAGGGTCGGTCCGTGCCCTGCCACATTGTGCACACACTATACATTACTTTTCACTGTCAATTTTGGGGGAAACCATAGCATGACTACCTTCGACACTTTACGGCAGTCAATAGATTTAAATATTCAGTAACAGGCAGCGAAGAAGAACTGAAATTCGACCAGCTTTTAACAGTGAAAAATATCTTAACAAAGCAGTAAGGCAGGGTCCTACCTAGTAAGGCATCGAAACTAATGTCAAGGTTCATTTTTATGCCTTTTTCAAGTGTGGACAAAATTACCCATATTTATAACTTTAAAGCCCCACCCCCACCCACACCCCAAAAAAAAGTACAGAAAAAGACGTAAATACATTGATACTGCCAAGAAGGAGTATCTTGAGTAGATTACCTGCAATATGTTCTTCTGTCAGTCTGTCTCCCTGCCGAGAGAAAAGAATATAATAAATACAATACAAATCGAGATTCTTCAGTATAAACCTTATTTTTTCTTTAGACTTATGATTCAGTTACGCCATCATATTTTGTAGAGGTAGGAGAAATGATGGGTAAGAGAAAGTGGTATATTGACAATGGTAATATGGGCTCGAAGTCAAATTGAATTGATTTAAGTACTCTGTCTTCCCGATATAATAGTATGCACTTTTCTGAAACTCCTCAGACAGCACTTGCACAGACACCTCAACCGTGGGTATGAAAGTAAGTACCTGGACTGTGGGACGATGTGGGTGGTGGGAAATCATAAATCCCCCTGTCCTGAGTTCTCGTAAATTTCTTACTAAGCTGTGTCTGAGTATCAGAGGGTTAAAAAAAACATGCAAGGGGCGCAAGGGCTGCTTGAAACTATATAGCTACATTTGCAAATGAAACTGGAATTCAATTTCCAGCTTGTATTTAAACTTTGTGCTTGTATTAACACTTTTAGATTAAATAATGAACTGAGATTCCACCCTTGTTTATTGTGCTCTTGAACGTCCGTACGTCAAAAGCCTCATACACCACTTGTCTGAGAACTTAACTCTTGGCATGAAAATAAGGGCAGTATATTGTTGCTGTGCAAACGGTTTTACACTTTGATCAAAACCCACCGCCACTCCCACTCCCACTCATTCTTTGTTGGGTGGTGTTGGACGTGCTTTTAAACGCCACTCCTACTCTCACCCCTTACTTTTTAGGTGGTGTTGGACGTGCTTTTAATGAAAGCACATGGATATCCGCAGCCGGACTCGCTACCAAAAGAGTGCGCGTTTGAATCTTAACATCGAATCAGCCCTGTTTGGCCAGTGTGGTGTGTCCTGGGCAAGGCGCTTTACTCCAATTGCCTCAGCACGATATAACCTTCCTGTGTTGCTGTGTCGTGAAATATAAAGTCCAAACCAAATATGGATATCCAACAGATTTTCGGTGTGATGAGTCAATTTTATTAACCATGCAAGTAGTGCAGAATAACCTCAACCGGATACTCTGTTTTTGTAGTTAGGCTGAAACTTCTTGTCCGGTGGAACATTAAACGTTTTCAATCGTAAGCAACATGTTTTTACTCTTACTTTCGCTTACTCGTGGAATAAATATGCCATTGTTGATCCACTATGAGCATTCTGCATTTTCGTCGTAGCATCCATTGTTCTGCCGTAATTCTATGTTTGCGTTTCACAGGATACGAGGGCGCAATGGGGCGAGAGACTAATGCTATCCATAAGCAGGGAGATTCGGAGAGTATAATTGTAAACCATAATTTGGCCAAAGTTCGTTCATAAAATTCAGAGAAGTAAAATATCTGCTATAAAATGTATCAGATGTAGATTGTCTTTCTTCGTAATGTATGTACCAATATTTCCTTGGGCACCATATAGTCATTTATGTGCTGACGTGCGGTTAAACGTTAATACACAAATGCATACCAGATGAAGAGCAGTCGTCGACATACATGTTTTGATGGAATTACCCACTCATGTCATGGGTGTTTGTAAACTTCTAACGACGCCACCCCACCCCCCCAAGATTCAGACCGTTCCTTTTCCCCGAGATTTTTAAATTGTTTAATCCTCCAAGACTTTCAGTTAATGTAATGTGTAATCAGTTAGACTCTCACCCTGATTTATTCGGGAGTGATAAACCATACAATATCTCTGTTTTACAGTCTCTTGAAGCAAGATGAATAAAATCATTTCAGTGCTTTTTGAACTACGATGTGGTACACTATTAGCTTAAGAACAAAATGTATACGCAAAACTATGTACCTTTTAATTTTTGGAAACCATTGCAAGACTGCAACTTCATTATTGATCAGATAACAGAAAAAAGTTTTGTCATGTCCTTTTCATATTTGTAAATTATTCTACACGTAATTATAAGCGAATGTTGGGATATTTTCGCCCGAAGCAAAAATATTTCACAACTGATGTGACATTACATCTATACATATTTACAAATAGATCACATTAGAATATACATATACATATGTACAAATAGTTCACATTAGAATATACATATACATATGTACAAATAGTTCACATTAGAATATACATATACATATGTACAAATAGTTCACATTAGAATATACATATACATATGTACAAATAGTTCACATTAGAATATACATATACATATGTACAAATAGTTCACATTAGAATATAAATATACATATGTACAAATAGTTCACATTAGAATATACATATACATATGTACAAATAGTTCACATTAGAATATACATATACATATGTACAAATAGTTCACATTAGAATATACATATACATATGTACAAATAGTTCGCATTAGAATATACATATACATATGTACAAATAGTTCACATTAGAATATACATATACATATGTACAAATAGATCACATTAGAATATACATATACATATGTACAAATAGTTCACATTAGAATATACATATACATATGTACAAATAGATCACATTAGAATATACATATACATATGTACAAATAGTTCACATTAGAATATACATATACATATGTACAAATAGATCACATTAGAATATACATATACATATGTACAAATAGATCACATTAGAATATACATATACATATGTACAAATAGTTCACATTAGAATATACATATACATATGTACAAATAGATCACATTAGAATATACATATACATATGTACAAATAGATCACATTAGAATATACATATACATATGTACAAATAGATCACATTAGAATATACATATACATATGTACAAATAGATCACATTAGAATATACATATACATATGTACAAATAGATCACATTAGAATATACATATACATATGTACAAATAGTTCACATTAGAATATACATATACATATGTACAAATAGTTCACATTAGAATATACATATACATATGTACAAATAGTTCACATTAGAATATACATATACATATGTACAAATAGTTCACATTAGAATATACATATACATATGTACAAATAGTTCACATTAGAATATACATATACATATGTACAAATAGTTCACATTAGAACACTGACTTAGATACTTACCATACTTAATCCTTCATTCCCAAATCCAGTGTACATGTGGACATTAGGCGCAAGAAGAATACCAATCATGACAGGTAAATTTGAAATAAATTTCAAAGTTAAAATTAGGCTTACTGCTCATATTTCAACTACAGTGCTAAGACAATGCAAGTCTTTGTTTTACGTTAGATTGCTATCAAGGTACGTCAGTGTGGAACGAAAGTAATAGGTTAGTTTAGAAGAACAATGACTATCACTAAGGGTTAGAATGTTTTCAGAGTTCGGTTTGGCCACGTTTTTGATATGTATTCTGAAGATTATTTCTTGGATAACTCATTCGAGACGCTTATGGAAGTAGAACCAGACAGCCATTGCTTGCGACGAGGTGAACTTTACGATAACTACAATTTCACAAACGATTGGTCGTAAATATAATTTTATGTTAAAAATCGCGATTCAAATGAAAGTGTACGCCTAGGTATTTTATTCACGCTACTTTCAAACAGTCTTGGTACAGGATTGAAAAGCCGGAATTGTCTCCTTTCTCTATAATAAGTACCTGTACGCACTGCACCTGGTTAAAATGCTCAGATGAGGATATTATATCAAGTACCTGACGCATCACGAGTAGAATTATCAACATCAGTTTCCAAAATGTATTAAGTGTTCCATATTCACCCTCACCCCAACCCACACCACCCAAACTCTCTCTCTCTCTCTCTCTCTCTCTCTCTCTCTCTCTCTCTCTCTCTCTCACACATTGAAATAAGTCGAGTCTCATAATATTGCTAATACTAATAATATAACTTTGATATGTAGTACATGTGTGACTATACACAATTGTTTGCTGATTATCTGGTGAAGAAGAAAAATATCTGTGTTGTAGAAAGCTGTTTAAAGGTTTTTAAAAAATCAGCTGAGGAGCAACAGTTTGATGAAGATTATTCGAATGTCAGCTTCCTCCTGAGTTCTAAAACCTCTTTCAGCTAATAAATGAACAATACCAACGCCATCAGCAAGAATAGTATAGTCTTCTAGTAACGTAGCATTCAAAGTTAATTACTCTGACAGGCACAATGGACCAAGTTAATTACTCTGACAGGCACAATGGACCAAGTTAATTACTCTGACAGGCACAATGGACCAAGTTGATTACTCTGACAGGCACAATGGACCAAGTTAATTACTCTGACAGGCACAATGGACCAAGTTAATTACTCTGACAGGCACAATGGACCAAGTTAATTACTCTGACAGGCACAATGGACCAAGTTAATTACTCTGACAGGCACAATGGACCAAGTTAATTACTCTGACACGCACAAATGGGGCAAAGTTTGCTTTGTTGTCAGGCATGTCAATAAGGTGTTTCCAGGTCGCTATCAAATGAACGACACAACTGTTAGCAATACGTAATATTGGTAACTGCATGTTTATGCCCCTTTTCAGAATCAACGCGTCTATAGCCTTCTCCCGGTATCAGTTGGATCAGTTAAAAAAAAAATTGTTTTGAAATAGGTAAATAAAAGAATCGAAATACTCTCGATTCAATAGTTCTTGCGAGATCTCCGTTTGTCTAAATCACGGTCCTTTGCACTTTTATTGTACTAATCCCAGTTTGGCAATTTATTTATGCGTTGGAGTGTTTGTTTCATGACCGTGTTGACTAGTATGCATTATCTTGTAAAAGGCTTTAAAAGGTTGTCTTATCAGCATGTTACAGAGTGTGGCTAAAGAGGAAATTAAAATGTCTCTTTTTTTTACTATCCAGAAGGAATTTTAGGTTAGAGTGTTGCGCAGCATCTTTACACACGAGCGATCTTTAGATTTTGCAGTAAACGCTTTAGATTAATGTTATCAATATAGTATGTGCATGGTACGTACACTGAAATATAAATTACTTGATTAATGTTACCAATATAGTATGTGCATGGTACGTACACTGAAATATAAATTACTTGATATTTTCTAGTTTGTCATGAAAACCTGCATCTTTTCTGCAAAGTATGTGGAACACAAAATCTAGAAGTTTTGGTTTTGAATTTATAAGACTGTTAATGAAAACGTAATAAGATTTTCATATGACCGTGATTTTGCTTTACGGACAGAAGGAGGGATGGGTGCATGGAGATGAAAAGACTTTGCTGATTGATTCTTCTGTCTGAAATTGACATCAATCCATCCAGGTTTTGGGATCATGACCATACATAAAACGCTGATTGAAACCTCAATTAAGATTTGTAAATGACCTTGACCTTGCTCCAGGAATATATGGTCGAGGTGTAAAGAGACAAAATAACAGTTCTTACTAATTCTACAGTCCAAGTATATTACAGCTGTCAAGCTAAAGGTTTAGATAGAACATATGATCTTAACAGAAAAAAGACCCTCCCAAGGAAAAAAAAAATTGAAGCAATATAACCTGTGAGGAACTGAATGACTTCTACATCTCGCATTTGTTATTGGAGGCGAGGCAAAAATCACGACTCATGCATCTATCGCATGCCACACTGTCTTTTTGAAGTCTGGAATACAAGTTCTGTAGCGAGAGTAATGGAGAGTAAGCGTCGGTAGTGTTACACATTTTGTTGTTGTTGTTGTTTATTTATTTATTTCGTGTGTCTGTGCTGTTCAGAGATAGCACATACTTCTAAGTGGATATATACGGTACAATTCATAGCGGATAAACTGACAACAGGACGAAATGGTATCCCGATGATCCATAGACATTATCCAGGGTTAATAATTGTTTGTAAGAATAACAGAGCCTCCTTGGACGTATTTTGAGGAAGCATTTTCTGATTATGTCACTTGACTATATATGTATCTATCAGACAATACTACCAGTACCGCGCATTACTTTACCTTGAACCTTATCTTCCTTAAGTTAAAACTCTTGCAATCATGACTATATACTTTGTTTGTAAAATTTTTAAAGACATTTTTTAAAATACAAATATGTGTATATTTTGTTATGCGTTCACATACTGAAAATTTGCATACGGTACAAATTTACACGTTCATGTTTTGCTTTTGCACTACCTCCAGAAATAGTGCATATTTACACACACCATGAAAATTTACATATGTTTAAGAATATTTTATTACCAAGAAGATCACAAATATGTATACAAGGCAAAAGGACTGGAAATAAATTTTTCAACTTACATGTCCCTCTCCGTTATAAACTTTATTAATTTAATCATTAATGATCATTCAGGCAAGAGTTGTGGAAAAGGTCAAAGTGTTTTAATTTACATACGTGTACAAATCCGTTCACATGACAAAATTTGCATCCATATGAAAATATACTTACATATGTAAAACTGCACATGTATGTAAACTGGTGCAATTGAACGGAGTATAAGAGAAGAAAGATTATACGTGTGCAAAAATCTGAAGAAGAAAAAAAAATGAAAAAACAAATAGTACAAATTATTTGAAAAATCGCCTTTAGTCTATTAATATAATGTACGACAACTGTTTCAGTTTAAATCTACGACTATTAAATTTGTTCCACATAATCTTGTCTACACTGCCATTAAATTTAAACCACCAAGATCACAAAAGAAGTGGAGTCTTTATAAATTTGCCTTCACATTCTTACACTGAGTGTTTATTTTCTCCCAGGAGACTTGCGTATTAAGTGCTGCCTTGTTCTCGTAATATTGGAATCAGAGATCCTCCCAAAAGAAGCCACATTTTTATCCTAATGCATCTTGTTTCTGAGGCTAATGCCGAAGTGCTGTGTTGTACAGATGACACGGTCACACATAAGTTAAGTAAATAATGACATTGACCTGTACACATGTTTTACTTACGAGACCGTTGATTATCGTATATGACGCAGAAAAACGCTGGTTATGTAGATACCAGTTATACGATTTATTCGGCCATGTATATACAGACCAACGATGTTTTAACCGGATACGCGATTTATTCTTGATAAAGTTACCAGTTATCTGGACAACCAATTATCCAGGCTTAGTTCATTTCTCCCTTGCATATTGTTGCTTTGCCTTGTTGAAAGCAGATTCGATCAGTTAGGCGGTCGAACAATTTAATCACTATTTAAAACATACTATGTTTTTCTGTTTGTTTGTTTGCGGGGGGGGGGCAAATGAAATGAAAAGCAAATGTTTAATCCAGACCCGAAACTGAGAAATAGGAGCCAACAGTAATAACCCAGTCCGTCAGGAAGTCTGCCGGGCCGTCTTGGACGTCTTTCCATTCAGATCTTGCAACAGGAAAGCTATCCATCCAATAGACATATCTCAGTGTTTTCAAAAACCTCGAAATTAAATAAAATGTGGAAATTTTCAACATGGAATCATTGAACAATAGTTTGTTCCTCCTAAAGTTGAAAATTTGATTCGCGCATATTATCTTCGGAGTAATCGAGTCTTTTCTTCAGCTTTTCTTTTCAGATGTGATAAACCTGTTGTCTTTTATTATAAGGGGTTTTGCGTCTTTTTGATTTCTTGAGTTAAAAAATCGGTATGTAGAGTAAACAATATGCTTTTTTAATTGTGTTAGGTATTGACTGAGTGAAATCTCTCACACACACACACACACACACACACACACACATATATATATATATATATATATATATATATATATATATATATATATATATATATATATATATATATATATATATATATATATATGAGAATATTGAAGGAAGTACGTTGAAAAATTTATAATTCTTCATGTCTTTAATAGATTTCTTACTTGGTTTCTAAAATGGTTCTCATTCTTTGGATACTTAACTCATTTTTATTCTTGGGTACACAATATTAAGCACTAGCTTTGTATGCATTCCTTTACCTGAGAGGCCGGACCAAATATTCATGATGACGTCGCATTCGCCGTCTTTTGGACGGTTTTATTATAGTAATTCTCAGTTAATGATTTCACTTCAACTACGCAGAAGGCAAGATGGTAAGTGAAAACATCATCTGCATTTTCAGAGAGTCAAAAGAATACCATTTCATGTTGCTTATACTCTCTCTCTCTCTCTCTCTCTCTCTCTCTCTCTCTCTCTCTCTCTCTCTCACACACACACACACACACACACACATACATCTTCAAAAAGCTAATCGATATTTGTTAGTTTCTTGCACATGACTTCAAATATGTATAATCTGCATTCTAAAAGTACATTTATTGGGGAATTTTTTTAACGTAAATGCGTTAAAACTTGGAACTACTGACTATTGTATGGATTGGTTACTATTTGTTATATAAATTACAGCACAAAAAAATCACGACCTCGTACCGCAATCTTATACATTGCTTGTGGAAGTTTCTGGTATCGAGCGTTTGACGCATTACTTATTTCAAATCATTTAGAAACTATATTTATTTAAGAATTGAATTATTTTTTGTTGTTTCGTCGGTGTATGAAGTCGGGTTTTTACTAACAAAGTTTATAAATCCCGAATGGATTTATGCAGTTTTTTTTTATAAAACTCCTTTTGATTTATTTCGGGTATCTGTGCCCCTCGGTCTGATTAAGTTCTGTCTCAGAGAGGATTTTAAACCTTGGTTTGCATATTTCTTTGTCTTCTGAAAGCTGGGGGCTATTCTCTTTCTCCAGAGGCAATTCCTGGTTGGGAAATGTTTCTTGATCATAAATGTGAACCAACTGATTGCCATCATTCACTAGTGCAGATATTAAATAGTTAATTTCATCTGGATCCATCTGAATGTCATCTTGGTTTACTTCAGGAAGATTCAGAGCAAAACTGACGTAGTAATTTTCGTGTATATATGACAGTATTTGAGCTGAAATTTGCGAGTAACATAAGCTGTAATGCTGCTTTTGGGGGAAATCAACTTGTTTGTATAGCAAACGATATGCTAGATCTAGTTCTCGTTTCACGAAGGTTTACAAATGTTAAGGAAACATTTATCAAAGGTATTCAGTCACAAAATAATAATACAAATTGTCAAATAGAGATAAACATTTCTATTGTTTTTTGTTTTTGTTTTTTTTTTTTTTTTTTTTTTTTCACGTTTAAGATTACAACAGCTAAGCGAGACAAAGTGCGGCCACCATATTTGTTGATCTTGAATGCAAAGTAGTTCCGATAACATTAGTCATCTGACGTACATGTGTTCATCGAGGAATTAAAACAATAAATATTACGGTCATGTGATCGTCTTAACCAACGAAATAGGAGGAAACCTCCAGAATGTTTGAATGTTGTAATTATAACATGACTACTGTGTTATTTACCTTAATAAACCTATATCATAGTTTTCAGATATGTGACACGTATAAAAGCAAACGAAAGGTGTAACGATCGAGGCATCCAAATGTATTTCAAAGTCATTTCACTACATTATTCTGTGATTTAGAGAAAAAGACAAAAATCAGTATTTTTCGTGATGCGATAAATAAAATCTTACACGTGTGCTCATTCAAATGAAATTTATCCCCAAAGATAGAAATTATTCAACTCGTTTCATAAATTTCATTTGAAATTAGCACTGATGTAAGATCCTCTACATTTACGACAAAACCAATAGGGACAAAAAATACTTTCAAACTGCATACAATTATTTGCTGGAATTTTGTATTATTTATTTTAACCATCTAAAATATTATGGTCCAGTTCAACGCTTTAAATGCTGCATGAAAAGTGTAATAATATTCTGATTTTCAATCACACCACATTGCGTTTCCAAAGCATCGAGTAGAAAATTTTAATTCACATAGCTACATGTAACCCTTGTCTGACTGCTTTTCAGATGTGTGATCCTTTGGACATTATGTACAGCAATCATATTTAATGTAAAAGTACATTCACGTTAAATGATAACTTTTGTACTAATGAGGCATCTCACGTTAAATTCTTGATATACATGTAAGAGTTATATTCATTGTCCCTTTTTATTTCAAGGCAGAAAATCTAAACCAGGACCAGATTGCAGGTAAGAAATCTAACACTGTCATGAATTTGCCTCTGTAACACGACTGAATGAAAATCCAGTTGTGTTACATCGAATAAATTCTCTTTCTCTCTCTCTCTCTCTCTCTCTCTCTCTCTCTCTCTCTCTCTCTCTCTCTCTCTCTCTCTCTCTCTCGCACACACACACACACACAAACACACATATATAAGTAGAGCTTTAAAAAAAAAATTTTAATGGCAGGCTGCTAAGAGTTATCGCTCGTGTTTTACATACATAGCATATACATCATTTGTTTATTTATTTATTTGGAAGAGTTCAAAGAGGCGTTCAGCCTATTTGACAAGGATGGAGATGGCACCATCACCACAAAGGAGCTGGGAACAGTGATGAGGTCCTTGGGGAACAACCCAACAGAAGCCGAGCTACAGGCGATGATTAATGAAGTGGACGCTGATGGTATGTTTTTCATATGGACCGGCATTCATTCTTTGAAATATTCTTTATACTTGTGATAAATGCCGTTTGGCTATTTTTGCATTCGACCGAGACGGTAGCAGCAAAATGGCATTCGACCAATGATGGTGCACGCATTTTCTCATTAGACCGATGATGGTGCACGCATTTTCTCATTAGACCGATGATGGTACACGCATTTTCTCATTAGACCGATGATGGTACACGCATTTTCTCATTAGACCGATGATGGTACGCGCATTTTCTCATTAGACCGATGATGGTACGCGCATTTTCTCATTAGACCGATGATGGTGCACGCATTTTCTCATTAGACCGATGATGGTACGCGCATTTTCTCATTAGACCGATGATGGTACACGCATTTTCTCATTAGACCGATGATGGTACGCGCTCGAGTGCAGACTAACATCAGCCACATGCGATACTTCGCGCACCGTCATCAGTCAAATGCTATTTGATTGTTACCGTCGCGGTCGAATGTGAAAACATCAAATTAGTATTTACCCCTTGTTTTACATGCACACGTGTACCATCACACACCAAATGTACCATCACACACCAAATGTACCATCACACACCAAATGTACCATCACACACCAAATGAAAGAATGATCTGAAACTCCACTTTGACGTTTTCGTGGTCTGTAAAAAATGTACATCGCCTACGTCATGTGGAATAAATTAATATAAACTTTACCTCAATTGTTTTCAGCACTGCATTATTTGAGAGTATGTCCAGCTATCTGTACTGAAACCACATATCAGGGGTCGTAATAGGATATCACGACATCAGGGGTCGTAATAGGATATCACGACATCAGGGGTCGTAATAGGATATCACGACATCAGGGGTCGTAATAGGATATCACCACATCAGGGGTCGTAATAGGATATCACCACATCAGGGGTCGTAATAGGATATCACCACATCAGGGGTCGTAATAGGATATCACGACATCAGGGGTCGTAATAGGATATCACGACACCAGGGGTCGTAATAGGATATCACGACATCAGGGGTCGTAATAGGATATCACATATCAGGGGTCGTAATAGGATATCACGACATCAGGGGTCGTAATAGGATATCACGACATCAGGGGTCGTAATAGGATATCACGACATCAGGGGTCGTAATAGGATATCACCACATCAGGGGTCGTAATAGGATATCACGACATCAGGGGTCGTATTAGGATATCACATATCAGGGGTCGTAATAGGATATCACGACATCAGGGGTCGTAATAGGATATCACGACATCAGGGGTCGTAATAGGATATCAGGACATCAGGGGTCGTAATAGGATATCACGACATCAGGGGTCGTAATAGGATATCACGACATCAGGGGTCGTAATAGGATATCACGAGATCAGGGGTCGTAATAGGATATCACCACATCAGGGGTCGTAATAGGATATCACCACATCAGGGGTCGTAATAGGATATCACCACATCAGGGGTCGTAATAGGATATCACATATCAGGGGTCGTAATAGGATATCACATATCAGGGGTCGTAATAGGATATCACGACATCAGGGGTCGTAATAGGATATCACGACATCAGGGGTCGTAATAGGATATCACCACATCAGGGGTCGTAATAGGATATCACGACATCAGGGGTCGTAATAGGATATCACGACATCAGGGGTCGTAATAGGATATCACGAGATCAGGGGTCGTAATAGGATATCACGACATCAGGGGTCGTAATAGGATATCACGACATCAGGGGTCGTAATAGGATATCACGACATCAGGGGTCGTAATAGGATATCACGACATCAGGGGTCGTAATAGGATATCACATATCAGGGGTCGTAATAGGATATCACGACATCAGGGGTCGTAATAGGATATCACGACATCAGGGGTCGTAATAGGATATCACCACATCAGGGGTCGTAATAGGATATCACGACATCAGGGGTCGTAATAGGATATCACCACATCAGGGGTCGTAATAGGATATCACATATCAGGGGTCGTAATAGGATATCACGACATCAGGGGTCGTAATAGGATATCACGACATCAGGGGTCGTAATAGGATATCACAACATCAGGGGTCGTAATAGGATATCACGACATCAGGGGTCGTAATAGGATATCACGACATCAGGGGTCGTAATAGGATATCACCACATCAGGGGTCGTAATAGGATATCAGGACATCAGGGGTCGTAATAGGATATCACGACATCAGGGGTCGTAATAGGATATCACGACATCAGGGGTCGTAATAGGATATCACGAGATCAGGGGTCGTAATAGGATATCACGACATCAGGGGTCGTAATAGGATATCACGACATCAGGGGTCGTAATAGGATATCACGACATCCGAGGTCGTAATAGGATATCACGACAAACAAATAACTGAGGCCTTATGAAGGACTTTCAAAGTTGCAGTAACAGTGCCTGAACGAGATTCACAAATCAGGACAAACAAAAATTCTACCTTTAACATTTTTCTGTAATTGGCACACAAATCTCAAACGATGTCGAACAAAGGAATCCGCGTGATTCACATACCGGGGCTTTATCACTACAAAGGGGTGATTTCAAAACGTTCGATGTTTTGGGGTTAATTGTATGTAATATAAAGCATTCGTGAAAGGGCATTCCCTCCAATAATGGGCATAGGCCATTACTGTGGGGAATGCCCTCTCAGTAATATTTTATCTAATACATAAATTATCTTTTTCTATTGTATTACATTTCTCATGATACGATTGCACCGGAGAACATTATCATATCAAAGAAAGCACGAGGCAAGGCTTTTCCCGCTTGAATATTACGTGCCGTTTTGTATTCCGTGACGATTTCAGGTCAGAAGGGTAAAGAATTATTTCGAAAAATATTACTAAGCACAAACAGCTTTACTTCTAATTGATATATATATGTATATATATATATATATATATATATATATATATATATATATATATATATATATATATATATATATATAATGAATTGTGCATAAAAAGTACAAAGTCGTATGTCGTGGACTAAAACAAGTAACATGTACAGTGCTAAATACAAAGTCAGTCAGATACTGAATCAGTTCCATAGGTAGTCCCATGGACGAATAATATTCAAATAGTACAAGCGGATTAGTGTGAAGGTTAATTTAAGGCAATTTGTATTAATTTATTCAAATTTAGTAGTTATTTGGTTTGGTTAGGAAGTAAGTTTTTCTGCGAAAATGTCAAAATGTGCAAACTTGTTATCTTATCAACTTAAGTTTACATTCTATAAAGATGGAACCTTCTTGAGAGGCTGGCCGTAAACAGCTATCGCCTAAAAACGTTCAAAACAGTATTTGGACGGGGTTTACTTACAGGTATCCATTCAACTGACTATGGACCGCAAATTTTGTTACTGCGCAAAATGATAAGTGCGCTTTCAATATATTCTTACATGTCACTATCACACCCTTTTTTCAAAAGAACATGTACATTTAGCATAAATTGTTCAGTCTTCCAATTATCTATCTGATACTTCCTGATCATGTATTATTTGCTCATGAAAATATGGTATGAAGAGATGGGAGTTTTTGGCGGAATTGGAGCAAGCTCTCATTCATCCAGCTGATCTTTGTCTGTGTCTTTGAAAAGTTGACAAAAACTTTTAGATTATAAATATCGCCATTTAAAAATTTTCGCTAACTGTACTTGCCTGTCGAATATTGATAATGTATCACTCAAACCTGCCTTAAAGCTTACCGTTATTACCGTCTATACTCGCGTATAACTCTATACAACTGCAAACTGCATAGACCCAGATCTGCCGTCGAATTATGCGCCGGCAGATCTGGGTTTATGCAGTTTGTAAGGACTAATCAGTAGAACAAACAACATAGACCATAATCTGCCGGTGCATCAGGGTCTATGCTATTTGCATTTGGACTCGACTTATACGAGAGTATACACGGTAAGCAACCATCGAACATAGCAAGTTTTTTTTTAAAAAGTGACATAAGCCAACATTTTTAAGAAATAGTCCTTTAGTAAGCAAACACCTATTTTCAGAGGCCACATCAACTGCATTCACTTTAAGTAAGACATATGCTTGTTAAAGGCAATAACTGTCACTTCGTATTTGAGTTTTTAACTCTTTCCACCCTTAGGTAGTGGTTGTATAGACTTTCCTGAGTTTTTGATTCTGATGGAAAAGAAGGCAGCGCACTCTGAAGGAGATGATGAAATCAGGGAAGCCTTCAGGGTGTTCGATAAGGACGGAAATGGGTTTATCAGTGCGGCGGAGTTGCGTCATGTGATGACGAACTTAGGGGAGAAACTTACGGATGAAGAGGTGGACGAGATGATTAGGGAGGCTGATGTTGATGGAGATGGTCAGGTTAATTATGAAGGTAAACTCCCTCCTATCATTCTCTTTGTGACTCTCCAACAATTCCACTTCCAGGATCGTTTATCCTCAGCGTCCTTCTCATTAGCACTTGGCTCACACTCCCATCTCACTCAGAACTCCTGGGACGATTAAATCATAATCTGGGATGTATCTAAAAGCCTCCATTTCGAGACTATTCTCTGTTATCATATTAGCCACAAGAAACACTTCGGTGTTCTTGCATCACCTTTTAAGGCTGGCTTACAAACTGAGTAAGTAAGTTCGTATCCGGTGCAGAAAGATGCAGTGGAGATACATATAAAAACATCGTGACACATCTTAGGTTATGCTGTATCGTCAAAGGAGTTCCGAGTGACCCCTAACTTTTAGCTCTGCTTCTACCGTTCTGCGTCTTGATCTTCCTTTCTTTCTAATCTCTCTGGGTGCCCATCTTATTGCGATATATTGGTAGTGAAAACTTCCAGTTCGAACCGTCATCAAAAACCAGAGTTTAAAAGCAGACAAAATTGTATATAGCGAGATGAGTTAGAAAAATATTTCGTACACACACTCACGTCTAATCCTAATTCCGTTTGATGGTGCTGATGAATGTCAAAGTTATCACACTCAACATGCTTGCTTTTTAAAAATCTTTTTAGCCCATTATTCTTTAAAAAAATTTTAAGTGTTATTCGGGTGATTAAGAGAATGCAAAATAACATTTCTGAGCGACAAAACTTGTACTTCTATCTCTCAAAAAGTTCATAAATTGTCAATCACTGACACAAAAATATAATTCATATGTATCATTTAGCTGTCAAAATTATTGCAATAAGAAATGATGTGCACAAGTTATAAGTAATATAAATAAATATATTCCCTGGAAATATTATAAGTAATATAAATAAATATATTCCCTGGAAATCTTATCTTTAAATTTGATCAGAATTTATCTACACATGATTTATAACTGATTTAAATCTACAAGAACACACGCTAGTACATATTTAGGGCTTACTAACAAAAACAAATGCTTATCTCGTCGACTGCAGGACTCACGGTAGTAATTATATGGAAATATGGGAACCAGTCTAGAAATGTAGAAATGGGTGAACATAAAACAGAGTATAAATGGGTTTGGAGGGCCATGATTGGTTGACAATGAATAGAAAATTTTCAGTAAAAAGAATCTTTTAAGAGCTTATCCTATTTTTACTGAAAAAAATAGACAATATTTTATTGATGAAATTTCACTCCTTTTGCAGACTTGACTTTGTAACACTCATTACTGAAATTAGCATCTGATTCTTTAGGTGCGGAATTGAAAACACATGTTTCAAACACATGTAGATAAAAATGCCGTTGCTCATATGGGTTTCTCCACACGAAGCTTGCATGAAGGATGGGTCTATGCTGGTAAATATAGGTTTGATCATTATCATTCACAAATTTAAAGTTATTGAATTCGTAATATCATGGTGTTTCCATAGGTTTACAATGGGAGCTGAATTAGTATCGTGAGTCCTGCAACGCAGGGATTTTTTTTTAAACATGTTTGTTATAAGCTGTTTTAGATTTTAGAGGTTCTTTACTGTATAAGTTCTTTTTTTCTAAGTTGGAAACAAATCCTTTTGCTAATGTTGCGACTGAGATCTATTATGACAACCGCTTGGTGTAGTACACTAATTCAAACTGTGTTCTCGCTACCACAGGGTGTTAGCAAGAACACGATTTAAAATAGTGCTCGCTATACAGTGTACGTTGAAATAGTGCTCGCTATACAGTGTATGTTGAAATAGTGCTCTCTGTAAAGTGTACGTTAAAAAAGTGCTCGCTATACAGTGTACGTTTAAATAGTGCTCTCTGTACAGTATTCGTTGAAATAGTGCTCTATGTACAGTGTACGTTCAAATAGTGCTCTCTGTACAGTGTTCGTTGAAATAGTGCTCTATGTACAGTGTACGTTCAAATAGTGCTCGCTATACAGTGTATGTTGAAATAGTGCTCTCTGTACAGTGTACGTTCAAATAGTGCTCGCTATACAGTGTATGTTGAAATAGTGCTCTATGTACAGTGTACGTTTAAATAGTGCTCTCTGTACAGTGTTCGTTGAAATAGTGCTCTATGTACAGTGTACGTTCAAATAGTGCTCGCTATACAGTGAACGTTGCTACTCTCCAAATCAGGAGTAAACTTGTTTAAGATTTATTTTCTTGGGTTTGCTGGCAAATAAATGCGTAGGACATGGACACATGTTAACGGGATCATCTAGCAATCGGTGTATTATATAAAATCAATTATAACTTCATTAGAAATGAATATATCTAATGCTTGTGTACCTATGGTTTTTTTTATTAAAGCTTTGATTGGTTACTTTCAGAGGCTACCTTTTCTCTTGGCAACCCAGAAAATTGAAATAAAGTTGTGTGTAATATTTCCCAACTAATTTACAACATACTGAAACGAAATGGAACCTGAAATTATTTTGAATAAGGAGAAATATCAAAATTTTACTTCATTTTTTGATACCTCCCATCCCGAAGATTCACAAATACTGAATACATGTACTAGTTACCCTGTTTCGCTGACGTACATGATCCTATGTGGTGAATAAGGTAATTAATAGGTAATTAAGTTCTTCTTTGATTCTTCTTTATCTTACATAGATACACAAATAAACGCTGTCGCTGTAGATATTCCATTTGTCATCAGGTATGTGTAATTAGGTGGAACTTCATTTATGTTTTCCTTTAGTATTCTATGAGTTTTCTCCATTGCTATGTTGTTCGAAAACTTTGTAAGCAACTTTTCAACAACGTATTTGTACGGTTTTAAGATTGTTAGATTTATCTATCCACCACTCCCCTCAAAAAAAGAAAGAAAGACAATGTAAACTATTTTGCCGAACTTTTAAGCACAAAGGCAAATTGTGTGCAAAGTGTGGAAACTGTAAAACTGTAATATAAATACAACTGGACTGCTGACCATGCAGGATGGAGAAAGGGGTACTTTCACGGGTCCTTTGGCACTGACCAAGCCCAAAAATTAAAACCTTATGGAACTGCAAGCGCTGGACTCGAGTGTGTTCGGTGCCAGGTTCGAAATTAATCGGTGCGTGCCGGACAGCTCCACGGGAGTCTACGAAGCAGTTTAGGTTGAAAAGTTGAAGTCTTAGGGGATGGGAAATACAAAAAGGGTGGTCTTTACCATGGCACATACCCATACAGTCGAATTATAGCAGTGCCCCCACCCCGCCTTCCCGTAACCATATAATTTCTATTTATATGATGAATTAAATGGAAACAATTGATTTACCTCTTCCAGGCGTATTTAACTGTTAATTATATTCGTACATGTACATCACACGTCAATTGTATATTGCCCTGAGTGTAAATAAAGCGGATCTGTATTGAAGACTACTATATCTATCAATGTCTTTGACATTACATAACGTCTATACTCGCCTATAACCCGAATCTAAATAAAAACAACATAGACCCTAATCTGCCGTCGCAGAATGCGCCGGCAGATCAGGATCTATGATGTTTGTTCTACTGATTAGTTCTTGCAAACTGCATAGACCCAGATCTCGGTCTATGCAGTTTGCAGTTGGTATTGGGCTATGTGCGAGTATATACGGTAATCACGGACACACTGAAAATGTGCTAATGGGCCTGTAATAATCCCTCTGTCAACAGGAACAGAAATGCACACAAAATTGTCAACATTGTTTGGTGGACTTTTTTCACGCATGTGCAGCAGATCTAATACAGGAAGTCGTGACTCACGAATGACTACTCACAGTAATTACATAATTGATCAGGTATCAGTTAAATACATGTTAAACCTTTATAATATATATCATAACATACAAAAGAATAGAAACCAGTTTCTGGTCCGTGACAACGATCAGTTTACTGGACATTTATACAAACCCCACGTTTAAACTATCAACATAAGTAATTTCTACATTCTTAGAAAAATCCGACGAAAATGTCATGATTTTTGTGAGTCACACAAAGCACCGTTTAAGTATTGTATTGACTTCTGAACGGATCACCTCATCTATTGACAAGTTAAAATTAGATATACGATATGGTATCAATACCTCAATGTTCTTTTCAGAGTTTGTGAAGATGATGACAGCGAAGAATTGAATACCATGTGTCGTGTCGATTAAAGGTGGGAGAAACTGAGAGCCGGTAGACTGATTCTTCTTGATTGATTCATGGAATTTCTTTATAAATATCAAATCATCAAAATAAAAGACGTAAATGGATACATTTATTTAAAAATCACATTAAATTACACAAATATGTATTGCAAGACAGCAAGACATATAAGATGCGAAATTACCTGATGAGAGACATACTGTACATTGCCTAACGTCAAAAGTTACAGAAGTAAAGCCACTTTCATTTCTCTTCGTTTTCTTTTCACACCGGCGTTTTTATGTGAAAGAAAAACTCTAGTGGTAAATTTGGACATAGCGATTTTAACTTAGACAGCTTCTCTCCAAAGTTACCTATAACTGTGAAAGAAATCTAAAAAAAATCACTCTTATGGAGAAAACGGCTAAAATGTAGCAAGACAACTATAATGACCGAGTATTTTCTTATTATTTTTTTTCGAAACATGATTTCATTACAATGAAGGATTGTTTTTTGTTTTTTTTTGTGGAAGAAAAATACTATAATGCCGTTGTTACCATTATTCTAAAAGAGAACAACTAATTGTCAGTGGCATTATTATCCCTGACCCCACTTTTAAATCTAGGTGTTTGCCATTGTTTCTTATTACATATTTGTGTATTTACTGGCTGCACCGATTAATCTTGCATGTAAAAAGAAAACTAAAACATCTTGCGACTTATTTTTCATATAATATGCAAAATCATTCTTTTACTGAAAGTTTTAATTTGATTTAATGAAAATGTTACGAAATTTATTTATCCACCAGCAGCTAAAACTCTGGGACCAATTTTTTTAAACAGGTGGATTGATGACAGCGTAGTCTTTCACACAATTAGACATTAAGTTTGCAAGGATTGTTTTGCACATTTTCAGACGTAAATACAAAAATAAATTGTCATACTGCATAACGTAGACCCCCCCCCCTTCTCTCTCTCTCTCTCTCTCTCTCTCTCTCTCTCTCTCTCTCTCTCTCTCTCTCTCTCTCTCTCTCTCTCTCTCCAGAAATCAGAGTCATTACATTTTTTCTGGATGGATGAATTTTCTCTTAACAGCTGGATAAGAATGTAATTAAGAACCGGAACCGGAAGACATCTTGCTCCTGAGTTGGTACCTTGATACGCTATTGCACAGGATACGCCCATTAATCTCCTAACAAAAGTTGCACAAATTCTGAAATGAGAAGCAAAAAAGATCTTTTTCATACATAGTAGAGCTTGCCTGATTCATGAAAGACGAATAGATACTTAAATTGTATAAAATGGCTTATCTGACTCAGGAAGGACGAATAGGCACTTACATTGCATTAAATGGCTTGTCTGACTCAGGAAGGACAAATACACACTTAAATTGCATACAATGGCTTCAAAATGTGAAATCTTATCTGATCTAGAATAAAGTGAATACTCTACAATTCTTTACTTTGGCTACTAACCATATTTACTGTCAAAGTTTAGGTCCTAAAACTATATTAAATCTCACGATTTGGGTCCTACATATACGTACTGTTAAAGTGTAGGTTATAACTATACTAACCGTCAAAGTTTGGATCCTAATTATATTTACTGTCAAAATGTAGGTCCTAACTATATTAATTTCAAACTGAAGGTCCTAATCATATTTACTGTCAAAGTGTAAGTCCTAACTATATTTACTTTCAAACTGAAGGTCCTAAGCATATTTACTGTCATGGTGTAAGTTCTAACTATATTTACTTTTAAACTGAAGATCCTAAGCATCCTTACTGTCAAAATGCGTGTCCTTATCAAATTTACATTCAAACGAAGGTCCTAAGCATATCCACTGTCAAGGTGTAGGTCCTAACTATATTTACTTTCAAACTGAAGGTCCCAATTATATTTACTGTCAAAATGTGTGTCCTTATCATATTTACATTCAAACGAAGGTCCTCAGCATATCTACTGTCAAGGTGTAGGTTCTAACTATATTTTGATTCAAATTGAAGGTTCTAAGCATATTTACTGTCAAAATGCGTGTCCTTATCATATTTACATTCCAAAAACGAAGGTCCCAAGCATATTTATTGACAATGTGTTGGTTCTAACTATATTTACTGTCAAAGTGAAGGTCCAAGCATATATACTGCCAATGTGTAGGGCCTTACGATATTTACTGTAAAAATGTATTCATTTTTATAAAAAATTTACTCTTTATATTTATTTGGTCATTGAATAATTTGGTACATTTACCATAATTATTCACTATTTTCATGTAACGTTGTCGTTGACAAATCAAAGGCGTCCATTTGTTGCAACATGAAGCGCGGCAATTCTGTGCCGAGATGGCAGGTCCAATTAACATTAAATGAAGTATTTTAATAAATATTATTAGTAATGGCTGAAAAAATAACTCAGTCAAGACAAGGACCATTGTACTTCTCCCTTATATGCAAGAAATTATTTGCCCCATGACTTTTCTTTCATCTGATAGGTGAATGACCAGCGATGCTAGACATTGCTGGTGACACTTTTCTAAAGATAAATTCGTCTATATATATGTGTGTGTGTGTGTTTTGTGTGTGTGTGTGTGTTCTTATTCATCTTTCAAAGAAAGATTGCTATTTTGCTTCTCAAGCAAAAACCAACACCTTTCTCAGATATACTGAAAGCTATGTGTTATTGCTTCGTGCCTGTTCTGATCGCTAGATGGTAAAGACTAGTGTAACCTGAATTATCCTTTGAACTTCAAGATTTACCCGTGTATCAGAAAGTTAGATACTAAATCATTTAGCTTGGCCTTACATTTACATCCACTGGCTGAAAATGGAACTGATTTTAACATCCAATATGTTATTTCATTTATTTATATTAATTTTTATTCTACAAAACATGCTACATCCTCTCTTAAACACAATAACGATTGATCGTGTGTGGTCAGAGATAACTCGAGCATATATTAGTACATGAAATCGAGCTCGGAACTTAGATCTATCAAACCAGTGCTTCACTATGACACCATTCAGACATAACTCTAAGCAAAGATTAGATATTATCTCAAAGGAGAATTTATGCGTGCGGCATTTGACACGCAACTGTAATATTGCAAATAACAGGGGTCATTCATGGCTAGGGTGTGGTGGGGTGGGGGTAAGAATAAGTACTGGCTTGATGATGGGTAAGTTAGTAAATCCAGTCATCTTAAGAAGAGAAAACATTGAAACTGCACCATATTCTCTATGCTTTCCTAGCACGAAACTCAAACACAAAATCTGATACGATTCCTTGAGTGTATCCGTGCCATTGAAATTGGCCACAAAAGAGAATAAAAACTAAGAAAATCATGGTAGTTATATTTCTTTACATATTAACATTAGAGAATGCCAAAATGCTGGTAATCAGTTTGAATTTATTTCTTCAAACTGTCCCAAACCCTAACCTTGCCATATGTGTTCAGATGTACTGCATTCTAGGGGATAGAAAAATACTAGCTGAGAAGCTGCTTTTCCTTTCTCCACCTCATAAATCTTCCACTGATATCTTCCATTAAATTTACCTCCATAATTGGCTTTTCCGTCACCATCGATGTCCACTGCCTTGAATAAATCTTCGACCTCTTCGTTTGTGACCTTTTCACCATAGTTGAGCACGACGTCACGGAGTTCTTGGGCGGTTATAAAACCGTCCCCGTCCTTGTCAAACACTTGGAATGCTTCCTTTATCTCCACCTTCAGGTCTACATCTCTCATCTTTCTCATCATCATGGCGAAGAACTCCATAAAGTCGATGGTTCCATCACCTGACAAACAGCGTGAATAAGTTATATGAATAAACTCAGATATACTACCAAAGAACAAAACGATGGCGATGTCACATGATAGGTGGAATAGACTACCGGTCTGAATCCTGGTGTGCATAATTTTCGTCTATCGTTCCATTAACCCATGGCCTGTATGCTGACGTGTCAGAAATTATCAACGAGGAATGCCCTTTGTTTCCACCTTACTACGTCTTGGATATGCAAAATATTAATGAAAAAAGATTTAAAATTTGAAACTTAATAATATCTACTTATATAAAAATCTACGAAATAGACTCTCTTTTATGACTTTTAACGTCGCCATAGTTTTGCAGTAGTAAACGTAGAAAGTACATGTACGTCATGCGCATCATGTAGTATACATTATGCATGTCATGAGTATTATGTAGTATACATTATGTATGTCATGAGTATCATGTAGTATACATTATGTATGTCATGAGTATCATGTAGTATACATTATGCATGTCATGCGCATCATGTAGTATACAGTATGCATGTCATGAGTATCATGTAGTATACATTATGCATGTCATTGGTATCATGTAGTATACATAATGTATGTCATGAGTACCATGTAGTATGCATTATGCATGTCATGCGCATCATGTAGTATAAATTTTGCATGTCATGAGTATCATGTAGTATACATTATGTATGTCATTGGTATCATGTAGTATACATTATGTATGTCATGAGTATCATGTAGTATACATTATGCATGTCATGCGCATCATGTAGTATACAGTATGCATGTCATGAGTATCATGTAGTATACATTATGCATGTCATTGGTATCATGTAGTATATATAATGTATATCATGAGTACCATGTAGTATGTATTATGCATGTTATGCGCATCATATAGTATACATTATGCATGTCATGAGTATCATGTAGTATACATTATGCATGTCATGAGTATCATGTAGTATACATTATGCATGTCATGAGTATCATGTAGTATACATTATGCATGTCATGAGCATCATGTAGTATACATTACGCATGTCATGCGCATCATGTAGTATACATTATCCATGTCATGCGCATCATGTAGTATGCATTATGCATGTTATGCGCATCATGTAGTATGCATTATGCATGTTATGCGCATCATGTAGTATACATTATGCATGTCATGAGTATCATGTAGTATACATTATGCATGTCATGAGCATCATGTAGTATACATTATGCATGTCATGCGCATCATGTAGTATACATTATGCATGTTATGCGCATCATGTAGTATGCATTATGCATGTTATGCGCATCATGTAGTATGCATTATGCATGTTATGCGCATCATGTAGTATACATTATGCATGTCATGAGTATCATGTATACATTATGCATGTCATGAGTATCATGTAGTATACATTATGCATGTCATCGTCGATTATCTGCTGTGTGAATAAAGATTCCTATTCATCTGCACTATTCGTGTTCATCGGGGTTTACAGTTTGTTTTTTATATGATTAACATTGCACATTCGGATTTACTTAATATATCGCAAATTTTTTTAAAAAAACAGAGCATGCCAGCAGTTACCAGATAATTGAAGTCTCATGCATTGTTCTATCTTGGATTTCAAAACCCACAGATTAGCTCTCTATTAGAACTTTTTTTGGATCAAGGCACAAAAACATCCAGTGAAGATAAATCTTGCTGCACTATAAGGAAGTATTTCCTTTCAAATATAAAAGCTACTACATTCAAGGAAAATTAGTGTTCTGGAAAACTGTGTGTTCATTAATGTACCGAATCGTTGTTAATTGCTTTCTTATACAACACAAGGACAGGAATATATATTCCTACTTGATGATTAAATACGACATTAGGGATAGATTTACGTGATTAGAGATTGTGACCCTGGCTGTTTAATCACGAATAGTCAACATTTAACTTCATAATATAGATGATGATTATTGTGACTTGACAAAGTTGGAACTTCGCAAAGTTACCCCACTATTAGTATGTCACCGGGATTAACTGAATTAGTGGAATAGGCTTGAATCTGAACACTTACTATTCCGTATTTTTGTCAAATCTGAACACTTACTATTCCGTATTCTTGTCAAAACTGATACAAAATTTCAGTTCTAAATGACCCTCTTATAGAGCAGGAGTCAGGGCCGTCACGTCATGCTGAAATAGTGCACACATTATAGAAAAGGTCTGCAATTTATGTTTGACTCTTTCGTACCTAAACGTGATTGTCACACCTGCTGTGCAAGTTGCGAGTGATGCATAAGATTACAGAACGCGGCTATTTAAGTTGTTGTGCTCTACGGTGATCGTGCCTAAACATTTTGGATAAGAGGAAACAACATCGGGTTAAATTCACGATAATTTTACATCTTGAACCTTTTTGCCTTGTTCAATAGAAAACAATTATGAATATACTTTGTTGTAGAGAAAGGCAGTGGCGGTGCGAGAGTTCGAGGCGTATGGGGGTGGCGCCCTACAGAGGTGCCCAGGGGTAATGTTCTTTAGTGGCGGCCCTATCTTCGCTACAGAGAAGTTTTTATATCAGATGCCAACCTTCCTCCCCTCCGCTCTCCTAAATATGAATTTTGTGAAGAATTGGCACCGTTACACTAAAGTAACGGTGAAATACTATGAAAATTTCAGCTGCAAAAAAAAAAAAAAAAAAAAATCCCGACGGCGCCCACTTCGCCTGGCGCCTGGGGACAATTGTCACCTCCCAACCCCCTCACGCAGCCACTGGAGAAAGGCCAAAAGCAATCAACCTAAACTTGAAATTGACTTTGACTGACATCGATTGAGGGTATTTTTAACAGCAAATACGTAGGAACACATTATAAATAGTGTTTGATTTGCCCCATTTTGTTCCACTCGAACCTATTTTCCTATTTAAATATGTACTGATTAAACAGGTTTTGCTTTACTTTGAATTATGATATTTAAATTAAACTTGGTCGCAATATAAGAAAAGATTTTGTGAGCATACTATTTGAGTCCGCTTCCTTCATCATGTCTTGTAGTTCCGTCTCGGTGGGGTTTTGTCCTAGGGATCTCAGCACCATCTCGAGCTCCTTCACCGTGATGCTTCCATCCCCGTCCGTGTCAAATAGACTGAACGTCTCCCGGAAGTCTGTCGTGTAAACATGGTTAAAACAAAAATCTTGCAAATTTGTTTTCAGCGGAACAATACCATCACAGAAAGGTTACCGTTTGACAAAACGGAATCAGTTTCATTTTGGTCGGTTTTTGTCGTTTTACAGCACTGCAGCACACAACGGCTATATCGTGCCGATGCCAGTAAATAGCCTTGTCCAAAATAGTTGACCCGGGCCGGTGGGAATCACACCCGCAACCCTTTTTTGACCAAACTAAAACTAAATTACAACTAAATGTGAATGCCAATAGGAGCAGAATATATATTTGATTTGTTTATATGGTATAAATATTCATTGGTGTATTTGTTGCAGTGTACTAATTGATACATACCAGTAGATAAGTAACACATTTACAAACATATCGAACTTACCTAGCCTGCGTAGATTTCACCATCATTTTTTTTTTTTTTTTTTTTTAGACGTAAGATTCTGACTTTAAGCGTGACTTTGGTTTCACCAATGAAATGCGTCTGCTAGATCTAAATTTTAAACCATGTTGTTAAAATTAGGGCCGGTAACTAAAAATGACATAGCGCAGCCACATATGACGGCTTCTCTGCAAATTGCCCAGGATTTGCTCTCTACGCGGATTTTCGAAGCACAGGTTTCATTTTAAGCAGAAAGTATTGATCAAATTCATATTTATTTCCTTCCAGGCAAACAGATCTACCTCATTTTGGTTTCTATAGACATTTTGCATGGAACACGGTTTTATGTCTCACAGATGTAAAACACACAGACATCTACTGAAAAAATCAGTCTGAAAAGGTCTCCAAACCTTCAGCTATGCTTCAAATTGGACGCGTGCCTGCTCACAACACTTTGAATCTGCAGATAATTGTTCTTGTTGTTGCTGTTATTGTTGTTTTCAGAAAGTGATGCAGTCACTCAACATCTTGAAGCGTCTTCTCTGACCATTAGAACTGAGAAAGCTGTCTAATTATCCAAGTCATTTTCAATTAAAATCTCGGTCATGTTCCGATTTCTGTCTCCAGATAGTTGAATCGGCTTATATCTTTATGAATCTAATAGGTGCCTTGGAATTGTCCTTGTGGTTTAACATTGTGTTCCTGTGTATTTGCAGCGTATGATCATCAAATGTTTAATATGATTCGTGAACAAACAATCACTAAATTTAATATATATTTTATATGACAAAATCGAAATTTACATCAAAAGTATATCGTTTTTCTAGAGTAAAACATTCATACTTGGCCAAGAAATCTTGACGGCCCTCATGCTTGAGTTACAGGGTCGTTGGAAGTTGAGAACAAACGAGTTATCTAGAGAATACCGCCAACCGTGGATGAGCGACCTTTTGACCTTGTATGTAGAAGCATTAGGGTCGAACTAAAGACTACAGAGGTTGCAAAGCAAGTAGGTAACACTGCGCTATTCAGGCCCTATATGGTTTGGCAATTATTTAAAGTCACCTGAAGACGGTATGACAAAATGCTGGAACCACACAGCCCCCAACAAAATCACACCAGTGAAGTGCACAATTCTGTTGTTTTGTTTTTTTGTTTATTTATAATGTACATATGTAATAGAACTCGCCTAAACATCTGATCCAGATTGTATATATATATATATATATATATATATATATATATATATATATATATATGTGTGTGTGTGTGTGTGTGTGTGTGTGTGTGTGTATGTGTGTGTGTGTGTGTGCGTGTGTGTGTGTACGATCGAGTCTTTGTTCCCTTGTTCATATATTAAACTCGCGTGCAAAGCCTCTTGAAACAGAATGGTCTAAAACACACATAGTTCAATCACGCGATCTAGCGACATATAGGAGTGATGAGTGAATTATGTTGTACTGGTATGACCTTGTTTGTAACTCATATACTGGATAATATGTTTGATATGAATCTTCTTAAGGATGAGATAAAGATTAATGTTAATGGCGAGTTCTGACGATAAGTTCAACATTCAGATATATATAGGACTACGACATCTCTTTTGAGATGTGTTATCTTGTTATATATTGTTTTGTTTTGTTGGTTTGGGTTTTTTTTATCGGCATTGTTAACACATTATTGGCTATATCATGCCGAGGAAATGGGAGCTAAATGCCTTTCATAAGGACACACAGAGGCAGTGAACCCCTTGTCAATTAATGAATTTACCACATATGTTTTATGTTATGTTATGCTAAATTCCTGTTTCTTTCACTAATATTGATGTACTCTGTTGTGTCGATATTCTTGTAATTATGTGATTGTACCCATCTGTTCGGAGCGTTGTTTGCGAGATTGCTGTGTTTCTGAATTATATTTATTCTATTGTAAATGATCGTATGGTCCATGACTAATCTATAAGCATGCATATTTGGTTTCTGTTATTCCTACCTCACATATTGCGCCTCGCAATCTGAGTTTAATTAAGGTTTTAATCACATGACTACATTTATTTATTTATTTATTTTAACGGCACTTTTAACACATTATTGGCTATATCATGTCGTGAAAATGGGAGTTTAGTGTCTTTCCCAAGGACAAGGTTTCAAAAAAGTCATGATATTTTTTAGATATTACATCATTTCATATCACCTCATGACATAACGTATGACGTCATACAAGGCAATGCATGATGTCCGAGGCATCCGAATACACATCAGAGTCATTTTACTAGACTGTATAGCGCTTTTATTGGAAAAAGTCAGTCTTTGTCGTCGTATGAATAATAGAATCTTGTAATTGCGCTCATTTGAAATGAAATTTATTAAACTCGTTGATTAATTTCAATCTTTAGCTCATCAAGGCTCGCAAAAATTTTAAATAAACACTAATGTTAGATCCTCTATGTCTAAAGTCTATTGATACTGCAATAAACCTCGGGTATGAACTATTTGTAGTTACGTCTCCGTTTATAGCTTTGTTAGATTTTAGTGATTATTTGTTGATTATTGGGAGTCGGTGTTGGGAAGATATTTATCAGAACGAGTAATTAGCCAATTTCTAGGAGCAGACGTCATAGCGTACAGTATTCATTATGATAGCATGGATTATTTTCTTAAAATCTAATCTCCCTAATTTCTTAACATAGGGAATTATCTGGATAGTTTTAGGTATATGTGTTTAGTAATTTGACATAGGAATAATTCTTTGTATTAGGTGTTTGGATAGTGTTTTGTATTGCACGGTGTGAAGTACTAATATTCGACTTGGAGAGGCTTGCTAATAAGTCATACACATGTGAAACTAGAAAAGCCATGCAAGTGTAAAATTAGAGTTTCGTGATGTTTGGCCACTAAGTGATTAGAGGAAAATTATTTGCAGTATTCGCGCGTTCAAGAACATTCAGTTGACAATGACTGTTGTCTTGAGGTCCTTGTAATCAGTTGACAACGACTATTGTCTTGAGGTCCTTGTAATCAGTTGACAACGACTGTTGTCTTGAGGTCTTTGTAAATAAGGGAAACGAAGGACTTCAAGCCACGCTCACTCAGGTATTTGATTCGCTCGGTATGAGACCTCTTGCGTGTAACAATATTATGGAGCACGTTTCTCCATGATGTAAAGATCCTACAAGTATTAGTTTCCAAAAAACATGAAGACTTCGCTATATTTAATTCACTGTTTGGTTTGGAAAAAAGAAACCTTGTTTTTAAATTTAAGTGGAAGGGGTGGAAGAAGAAGGTTTATTTATTTGAAGCAGGCCATTTCCTTTTCATTATTAAGCAAGTAGGAAATTTTGTTTTTGTAAAACTGAGGTAAACTACCAATCGACGTCTAGAAGAGTAGGAGGCAGTGAGTGACCATCTTTTCATGCTCTATGTACATGTTTCAGACTAAGTGACATGCACAGGCTGACCATTTTAGTTATCTCGCTAGTTACTTCCCTTTAACGTCTCTTCAACGTCGAAGTAAATATTTCATGCCTCGCGATTTAAAGTATTGCCAATATTCTCCCAGGATGGATCATGTGGATTTAATCGCAGTCAGAATCATGCTACATAAGACTTTTTAAATTTCCTACTACAACATAGATTGACATTACAAGGATTTGTTAACATGCATTCCAGCATATAGACCTTAACTGGTGTGCAAAAAAATGCACTTGTAAACATCTGATTAATCAGAGGTCGGCGATCAACACCATCTTAGCCAACCGAAACTGCTGTAAGAAATATCCCGCATGCCCTGCCCACACCAACGCGACACAATAATTTTCTATTGGCATTTCAGTTTTTCACTTCGACCAATCACGTTTGCTTTCTGATATGAATTTTGGGTACATTTACTTCAAAATGGCTGAAACAGCTTCGGAAATTAACATACTCCGCACCTTGTATTGTATCGCGAATAAATGTTAATATTTTCATCTAATTGTGATAAGCTTCATTACAATGACTTAGTAACTTTGTAGTGACACATAAATATGATACAAATGAATAGTGTAAATTAGAGTACCTTAAACAGCAAAATAATTATCAAATCATTATATATTAAAGTATATCATTACGATTATACCCTGATCGTTATCTATATTATACAGGTGAATTTTTTACCTGCTATCAGCTCCTCCTCTGTCATTTGGTCAGCCTAAATGGAAACAAAAATATATGTTTCGTTGCAGAAACAACTGATTTGGATATAACATTTAAAATATACACTTTCTTCCCTTAATGAGCATTTATATTTACTAATGTATATACAGCAGCAGCAGAACATACATACATACATACATACATACATACATACATACATACATACATACATACATACATACATACATACATACATACATACATACATACATACATACATACATACATATTGGTGAAGATATCAAACAACACCGATATTATACAAACACAAATTGTATTAAAATTAAAAGGGCACTTCAGAGTTTTTAATACGGGATTCCTCCACACCCCGTTCCGTCCGAGCATAGCTAAAAATATGTCGGAGTGCAGCCGGGGCTGGATCTGCTAAAGCGCTGTGTATTTTTCATTGCGTCTGCTGATATGCGGGAGAAGGCCATTTAGCATTTCTCAAGAAATATGGATATAATGGACAAAAATGATATTTGGCTTTTTCCTACATAAACAAAGTTCAATCATTGCCCTATGGTTTATTCTTCCATATTGTGATAATCAAACAAGCATTTCTTTGTATATGTACTTGTATGTGCATGTATTTGAAGACATGCCACCAAAAAGGTCTTCAAAATCTCCCACGTCCCCTACTGGAAAAACCTATTTTTGTCCCAAAGGTATTGCTACACTAAGTTAGTTCCTTATATACTTCCTTAATTTTTCTATATTTCTGATTAAATCCAGTACATTAGTTATAAGTTCAGATGTACCAAGACTATCTCACTTACGTTAGACAATAACCTGAACACAACATATAAAAAATCTGCATAGGTTATGTTGTATTTTTTTTTTAATATTTGCACTTGAATATAATAATTGGAAATTGTAGTGCACATTACCTTTTCAGAACTGGCCGAATCACACCCTTTTTACTTTGCCATCCTACGCAAAAGCCAAGAGGCTGAACTCAATAGACATAATCTTTTCTGTTTAGATTGTAATGCTGCTTTCAATTTAATGCAATTATTCTTCTTCAATGGTTAGCAAGTCTCCACAAAAAATCAGAGAAAAATATTAATGATTTTCTTAGGGACTTCAACAGGACGCAATAACAGCTGCTTGGCCCAGTTAGTGTAGTGATACCTAAAATTCTGAAGTTGCTGATTTTTCTCAACTCAGATGTAGTCACCATGGAGTATTCTTCGATAGGAATGTATCTTCTGTCATAGGACATACTATAAATGTAATATAGTGAGTTCTAGCTGTACCTATCTACAAAACCTAGGACAAATAAAGTTCGGGCATGGAGATCATAAAACCTTGAAACTTCAATAGAATGAGATTTTGTGTCGACCAATAAAAAAACTGGTACTTTACATTTCAAAAAACACTTACAATTGGCCGAGAGTTAAAATTCAATCTCAGATTTCAGCTCAAAGTTGTATGAGCTCGAATCCTAGTCTTTTGTCATAAAAAGTAGTTGTCGCCATGACTATGTAGTATGTACCAATGCCAAGTCTTTAGAGGTCACACGGATACAAGAACATAGATAGACCTGTAGAAAGACCTTGAAAGATTGTTTATATAATGTTTGAATAACTATTCTTCGTAACACTTAAATAAAGACTGACAAATATACAGACACCGAGCAAGCAGACAGACAACAAAAAGACAGTCTAGCGAATTTTTGAAAAATATTACGGGGGATTGAGATAAATTTGCATTGTGTTTATGTAAATAGTACTGTCAACAAAAGCTAGCACAATCCTATTTTAGACTGAGCAGATTTAATTTCCTCTGAATCATAAATCATAAGATGCCATAAACATATGACTTATTATCCAAGTCGGTATTATATTGTCACCGTGACATCCAGGGTACGGCTTTTGATCTCAAGCCCCACTAGTTGGGATATTAAACTTTAAATTTTTCATATATATTTGATGCATACTGATGTTGAAATCTTTATAGTTTAAACAATATTTATTCTAGAAAACATCTTCACATATAATTCAAAACAATGCAATATTTTCTGGATTCCGTTTAAACTGAAATCTTATTAAATACTGTCTCCCCTTTACAAAAAAATTATAATAATTAATATTGTCTACTGACATAAATTGGATATATCATACACAAATATTAATAGTTACATGATCAGTTCTTATGTATGTAATTATTGCAAAGAACTTATACCAGTGGGAAAAGATCGAACAGAAATGTGAAGTTTAGATCTGTGTATTAATCTGAAAAGCGTTGCGATAATTTTATGAAGATTTGCACTGTCATAAATATATGAGTATTCATTTCATCCGAGTACACGGAATTGCCTAATGGAAATGTCTTAATTGTCCATATCATATGGTAATGTGAAAAGAATACGATGTCTTATATCAGTATATTTTTGACATTCTAATAGAAAGTGTTCAGCTGTTTAGGTATGTCCGCTTGTGCAGTATGTATTATTGGAAACATGATTTAAGAATAAAATTGTATTTAAACTACCGTATGTACTCGCGTATAATTCAATACCAACTGCAAAAACTACATAGACCCAGATCTGCCGTCGCATAATGCGCCGGCAGATCTGGGTCTATGCAGTTTGTAAGGACTAATCAGTAGAACAAACAACATAGACCCTGATCTGCCGGCAGGAATAACATGTTTTTCCCAATTCAGGTAAGTTATTAAATTTTGAATAGATGGGTAACTTATTACTTATAATGGTAACGTGTTCCGCGTTTGAATTGTAGAAGGAAGAAATGAATTTTGATACAAGGTAGTTGTTCACAAAGGGGGCAGAATAGTATTGGAAGTCTTTTGTCCCACTAGCCAAGGTTGATTTGTAACCTTGGCTGATTGTTCCACAGCAGCGATGATTTTGTCAAGAATTACACAAATGTTGTGCATTCGCTTTGTTTATATGTTTTAAATATTTTATTTTCACATTTACAATGGACCCGAATTGTTATGTTTATTATTGCAGATATATCTCTCATGACCTATAAATGCGTTGTGTTTTCAATTTTGCTCAATTCTCCTCTCTGTGAAATCTTATTCTTGCTCAATTTAAAGTCGTTGGTCTATATTATTTACTGTTCACGGTCCGTTTGGCAGCATTTGCAGCATTTTGTAGGTTAACATAAGGGGCTTAACATAATGACTTAGGAATCGATTTTAGAATTTACCTTTGTGAATATACAAATCAAATTACTGGACATCTGGTGTAGATCCTAAAAGTATGCAGCCCACTCAGTTTAAGTTATACTTCTTTCATTGTGTAGATAGTCAGATAAACTTTGCTTGCTTTTATATATATATATATATATATATATATATATATATATATATATATATATATATATATATATATATATATATATATATATATATATAATAACTGTCTTTCTAGATGTACTGAATCCCTTATAGATAAAATTTGTCCGAGTGTGATTCAGATTGTGATTACATATATAAAACAAACCGACAACTCACAGTGTAAAACTAGTGTAAACCAGTCTAGGTGAAAACAAATAAATCCCGCACAGAAGAGATCCGCAGTTGTGGTCACCCCGCTTCTTTAAAAGCACAATAACATCAAACAGTGCGATGGCACCTTTGCTGTCGCAATACTCATTGCATGTAGAAGTTCTCGTCCCTGCCTTGAGCATTTATTGCATCTTTGTCTATAAACGTTCATTTATATGAATATATCTTCCCACATCCCTTCATTCCTTCAGGGCTTTATTGTTTTGTTGTTGTTTTATTATTTTTTTTTTTATAATTGTTCTTGACAGTTGTGTCCTTTATATGTTAAGCTGTATTTGACAAATTGTAGCATATATGTTAGTTGTGAGAAGACATTCGTTCTCCAATATTTCCTTATTTTGTTTGTACCGTCTACAATTGTTGCAAAATCATTGGGTTGTTTAAACAGTTTTATGTTTATCACGGTGACGATTACATCTCTCTCTCTCTCTCTCTCTCTCTCTCTCTCTCTCTCTCTCTCTCTCTATATATATATATATATATATATATATATGGAATACAACCTGTAGATCTACATTAAAATAAATAAAGAGCATATGTATAGGAAATACTGTATCTGTACTTACCATTATCATCAGAAAATGTTAACTCCTTTTTTACAGGTAATGTTAACTCCTTTTTTTACAGGTAATGTTACCTCTTTTTTTACAGGTAATGTTAACTCCCCGTCAAAGGTAATCATCACAACATGTATTTTCAAACATGAGCAAAATGATTTTGTCCGTACATTTGGTGTTATATTCCACAATACACCAAGCTTTTACTATATAGGTATGTTTTAATAATTGTGTTCCTTCTATCGATAATGTAGCTACTGAATTAAATACCTACATTAAGCACAAAACACACAAATCTTATTTGCATTATCTTTGGCATTATGGTGAAGTCATACATGTTACATAGGCATTGATTTTAGCTCTGTCAATGCAGACATATCTTTTATTGGAGTCCACGTCTTGGGTGTAACTTATTGCGTTGTACAACACGCGGCCGTCACTGAATAGAGTCCAATGTTGTCCTTCTTCTCCATCGACTGTAGATAATGCACCGTGTCAGGTATTGAAACGATCAGGCATTAACACAAAAGAACTTGGCGTGGTTTTAGTACTTTTGTAAATATAAATAATTTCTTTTCGAGCTATAAGCGCTTTAAAGTCACTTTACAAATATACTGCAAAAATATTATAGCGAAAAGGACGGCAATTTCCATGACCTATTAATAGAGCATGCAAATTATAAATTTACGTTGCCTGTTTATCTCCACGATATTCGGAGAAACAAAGGTGATTATGTACAATCACTCGTCGGTATGTGCGCAATTTAGCGCAGCTCCTCCGACACCGTTTAAGATAGAGAACTAAAACTTGGGGATGTGATTGGGGGTAGTCAATAGATGTGCACAAGTACCCAAGAAATGTGAGTCAGAAGGAGGAGAGGTTAAAAGGTTGGTGTAAGAAAGATGTGGAAAAGGGGAGGGGACATAAAAAGGAACATGCTGCTGTGCAGACGTTTTTGGTGACAGTGTCAGCCAGACATATGAATTTTGTGGAATTGTACATTTTTACCTCTGAGATCACGAAACTCACCTAAGTCTAAATAGTGTCTCAAGTAAGAAATTACCTCTGAGATCAAGAAACTCACTCAAGACCAAATATTGTCTCAAGTAAGAACTTACATCTGAGATCACGAAACTCACTTAAGTCTAAATATTGTCTCAAGTACTCTGAGATCACGAAACTTACTTAAGTCGAAATATTGTCTGAAGTAAGAAATTACCTCTGAGATCACGCAACTCACTTAAATCTAAATATGGTCTCAAATAAGCAATTAACTCTGAGCTCACGAAACTCACTTAAGTCTAAATATTGTCTGAAGTAAAAAAAAATGACCTCTGAGATCACGAAACTCACTCAAGTCTAAATATTGTTTAAGTAAGAAATTACCTCTGAAATCACGAAACTCACTTAAGTCTTTATTTAATTTTTTTTCTAATAAGTGTCTGTTAATAATCACACCTGAAAATATTTTATTTTCTATCTTATTTAATTTAGTTCCCTGAACAAATATATTGATATGCTCTAATTTCTTTATTTTTTTGCCTTGGTCTAATTGTCATACAATTAGTTTTTTCTGTGTTTGATTGCAGTTTATTGGTTTCGCACCACATTATAACAGCCTTAACGTCCTGTTGAATATTTTGTTCTAGGGAAGGGATTGTACCACTCATGGCATATAAGGGTGTGTCATCCGAAAACAGATCAGTTTATGTGGCTTTCATATGAAATGGGTTAATTATTAAAGAAAAGGAGATAGAACAATAGTCCAAGAATAGAGCCTTAAGGAACTCCACTTTGTATTGTAAAGAAGAAGTTGTATTGGCCACACAAACGCACTGTTGCCTTCCTATAAGGAAAGAATCAAACTAAACAAGCGAATTATCACAGATTTTGTATGCCTTGAGGTTTGTCATCAATATTTCATGATGCACTAAATCAAACGCTTTTTTAAAATCTAAATAAAATGATCCGATTATTGTTCCGTCATCTATAGCTGCTGACCACGTATGAACCAACTTTGTGAGGGCAGTTTGGTATGAATGCTTTCTATGAAACCTGATTGTAAGTTTCGTAGAAGATTATATTTCTTTAAAAATGGGCGAAGAGGAAGGGTGATGTGTTTTTCAAAACATTTAGATAAGGTGTGTGAAGTTGATATAGGTTAATAATTGTTTGCTGACGATCTATCACCTTGTTCAAAGACTGGGAATACTTTGCCTAATTTCAGATTAGTTGGAAAAATTGACAAAGCAATACTTGTATTTACTAAGCTAGCAATTGAAGGGGCAGCAACCTCAGCTGATAGTTGGAGTATTTTTTGTGATATTTCATTTGGTCCTGTTGTTTTGGTGCCATCAGGTTTCTCTGAAATATCAATAACATCTTGAACACATACGTAAGGAATATGGAATATATATGAGATGGGACTTTCGACTGTACAGAATCTATATGGAGTGACAAATCTTGTGATATGGAAGAATGTTATCCAAGTATTGAAGTTATTGATGTGAAAAAGGTATTTAGGTCGTTTTCAATATCTAATGCTATATACTAGTATGACTACAGATTTTTAGTTATGAAAGGAAATCCTTAACTTTTTAACTTGAATAAAAGTTATGAAAATGTTTCCATATTTTGCTGCAGTCACTTTTATTCTCAATTAATCTTGAAAAATTATCCTATATAGCTTTAGAGATTAATTATTTTCCTAAATTTCTGTGGGGGGTTTTTCTAACATTTTTTGTCACGCTCTTTGTGACATAAATCACGCAGTTTCATGGCTTCCCTGATTTCTGTGGAGAAAACCGCGAAGAAAGCGACATTTTCTCTCCCAATAGCATTGCTTGATCAGGATCTAAACTGTCCGCTCGAAATTTTGATCGTAACGAGTAATGAAAACAAAGATCCATAAAAATGCAAAATGCATGGAGATCAGTTATCTTTAAATTCAACAGTGGAATCTTCAGCTATACATACATACATACATACATACATACATACATACATACATACATACATACATACATTCAAAGAAACATACATACATACATACATACATACATACATACATACATACATACATACATACATACATACATACATACATACATACATACATACATTCAAAGAAACATACATTCAAAGAAACATACATACATACATACATACATACATACATACATACATACATACATACATACATACATTCAAAGAAACATACTTACATACATACATACATACATACATACATACATACATACATACATACATACATACATACATACATACATACATACATACATACATACATTCAAAGAAACATACATACATACATACATACATACATACATACATACATACATACATTCAAAGAAACATACATACATACATACATACATACATACATACATACATACATACATACATACATACATACATACATACATACATACATACATACACACATACATGCATACATGCATACATACATACATACATACATTCAAAGAAACATACATACATACATACATACATACATACATACATACATACATACATACATACATACATACATACATACATACATACATGCATGCGTGCGTGCGTGCGTGCGTGCGTACGTACGTACATACATACATACATACATACATACATACATACATACATACATACATACATACATACATACATACATACATACATACATACATACATACATACATACATACATACATACATGCTTGCTTATATCGTCGTAGTTATTTTTTAACCTGGTTTATCATAAAGACGACCACGGCCACCTAAAGTTGATCAGCTTACATTTTGCAAACGGGAAAAAATGTAGCCACTCAGAATATATATATATATCTGCTATAATTTTATACCATCCCATGTTCTATCTATATTAAATTCTAATTTTAAACCATCCCATGTTCTATCTATATTAAATTCTAATTTTATATCTTCCCATGTCCTATCTACATTAAATTCTAATTTTATACCTTCCCATGTTCTATCTACATTAAATTCTAATTTTATATCTTCCCATGTCCTATCTATATTAAATTCTAATTTTATACCATCCCATGTTCTATCTATATTAAATTCTAATTTTATACCTTCCCATGTTCTATCTATATTCAATTCTAATTTTATACCTTCCCATGTTCTATCTACATTAAATTATAATTTTATACCTTCCCATGTTCTATCTATATTAAATTCTAATTTTATACCTTCCCATGTTCTATCTACATTAAATTCTAATTTTATACCTTCCCATGTCCTATCTATATTAAATTCTAATTTTATACCTTCCCATGTTCTATCTATATTAAATTCTTAAATTCTAATTTTATACCTTCCCATGTCCTATCTATATTAAATTCTAATTTTATACCTTCCCATGTTCTATCTATATTAAATTCTTAAATTCTAATTTTATACCTTCCCATGTTCTATCTATATTAAATTCTTAAATTCTAATTTTATACCTTCCCATGTTCTATCTACATTAAATTCTAATTTTATACCATCCCATGTTCTATCTACATTAAATTCTAATTTTATAACTTCCCATGTTCTATCTACATTAAATTCGAATTTTTTTTTTTAAATAGTTGGGTGTATAGAAATTAGCATTGTGTAATTAAAGAGTAAATTATCGCATATTTACTTTCTTACACGAAAACCGAGACAAATACAGATGTATATGTGGATATAGACGATTTACAAACTGGCGGCAGGTACGTTTTATACCCTAGCACGGTGCGGGTTACAAAACGTCCCTAATACGAACACTGTAAGGACAAAAAGACCATCGTAGAGAGGGGGTCAGTATACAAGGGTTTGATAAGTATTTAAACGATCTGGAGCAAACTATCTGGCCAGTCTGGAGAGGAAGGCATGCTACTAAAAAGCTGGTTTGAAGGAAGTTTCACTGTACACATTTCTATGACATTATAGAACGAAAACAAAAGTTTCAAGTATGCAGAAATTTATGAAAGCCGGGTTTGTTTAAGAGTGGACTCCTTAGCAGTTCTCTTTCAAAAGAACGGACAATAGCGATGATTAGCCAGCTTAAGCTTCGCACGGAAAGGGACAATGTGGTCAGTAACGGATTCAGAGAGTTGGGGTGTGTGTGTGTGTGGGGGGGGGGGGGGGTGCTGATTCAGTCGAATAGAACACTTTAGTTACAAAACAGTGAAATATTTGCATTTTAAACAAAACTAGCCCAAGACACTTCTCAAAATAGAACCCCTGTAGAAAAATAAATTCTGGAATCGCCCCTGCATTGTAGTGTATTCTTGAGTAGCGAACTCACGGTGACTCCGAACAAACTTCTTTCTATTAGGAAGCTGAAAGTATAGGTTTTATGCTTGTTATGTGGATGGATATAGCCACTGGTCTGATGATAATTGGTTTTAAATTATTATCGGTATCTTGGTTTATTCTTTCTTTTTAATCGTGTGGGCACAACTTGTATTTATATGAATTTGAAAAAGGTAGATTATCATTGCAAGGTTTGCTGCTGAGTCTAAAGAAGTTACTTCCCTTTGATTAGGTTCGTGATATTCTGGAGTCCTCAATTTAACACCAATGTATATAATTGAATAGTTGACATTTTGCAATGTGCATATATCTCGATGCTGCCCTTTCCATTTCAAGGAAAAACATTGTATTTAGGATAATGTATTATACTTTCTTGGTCTGGGAACACATATCTAGATCACACATCATACTATCTTCATTCATGTTAATGCTATTGTCCACTCATCGTCGCAAGGAATATTTATTGCAGGTAGCCACGGGTGAAAAGAGAGCATAGCTATCAGAACTTGGTTCAGTCATTTGAAGATCTTTATATTTTCTCAAAAAACTGTTCTTTTTATATTTAAACATTTAACGTTACATATATATGAAAAACAACCTCCATTCTTCAATGTTTCCAGTATGATCTGGAAAGCCGTTTCATAAATAGGTTACTAATGTTCAATTGCCGATAATTGTATAATTTTTTTAAAACAGGAAATCAACGCCATCATTTACAAAAAAACATTATCTTGCATTGGTCGTGTGTGTGTGTGTGTGAAGGGGGGGAGAGTTAGGTTATCGAAATTATTCAAGCTTTTTACAAGCTGACGTCTGCCTATCTGTAACGAACAGTAAAAATAGTGTTTGAAATCGTTTTGTCTTTATCCACGTGCATCTAAATTGGAAAGTCTTGGTCTTTATCCTCGTGAATCTAAATTGGAATGTCTTGGTCTTTATCCTCGTGCATCTAAATTGGAATGTCTTGGCATTTTACAAATTTACGGTAAGCTATGTTCTCGTCTCTTTCCTAAAGAATAGACATTGAATGAACATTGTTTTTGCCATTCTCATCTCTTTCCTAAAGAATAGACATTGAATGAACATTGTTTCTGCCATTCTCATCTCTTTCCTAAAGAATAGTCATTGAATGAACATTGTTTTTGCCATTCTCATCTCTTTCCTAAAGAATAGACATTGAATGAACATTGTTTTTGCCATTCTCATCTCTTTCCTAAAGAATAGACATTGAATGAACATTGTTTTTGCCATTCTCATCTCTTTCCTAAAGAATAGACATTGAATGAACATTGTTTTTGCCATTCTCATCTCTTTCCTAAAGAATAGACATTGAATGAACATTGTTTCTGCTATTCTCATCTCTTTCCTAAAGAATAGTCATTGAATGAACATTGTTTCTGCCATTCTCATCTCTTTCCTAAAGAATAGACATTGAATGAACATTGTTTCTGCCATTCTCATCTCTTTCCTAAAGAATAGTCATTGAATGAACATTGTTTTTGCCATTCTCATCTCTTTCCTAAAGAATAGACATTGAATGAACATTGTTTTTGCCATTCTCATCTCTTTCCTAAAGAACAGACATTGAATGAACATTGTTTCTGCCATTCTCATCTCTTTCCTAAAGAATAGTCATTGAATGAACATTGTTTCTGCCATTCTCATCTCTTTCCTAAAGAATAGTCATTGAATGAACATTGTTTTTGCCATTCTCATCTCTTTCCTAAAGAATAGACATTGAATGAACATTGTTTCTGCCATTCTCATCTCTTTCCTAAAGAATAGTCATTGAATGAACATTATTTTTGCCATTCTCATCTCTTTCCTAAAGAATAGTCATTGAATGAACATTGTTTTTGCCATTCTCATCTCTTTCCTAAAGAACAGTCATTGAATGAACATTATTTTTGCCGAAGTTACCATTTCATCACAAACACAGCATGATAAGACCAACAGAATGTCCTAAATTGTTATTCCATTGGTGTATTTAGATTTGGTGTTGTTTCGTCATTCTTCCCACCCCCACCCCTTTTCCTTAAATCGAAAATTGCTACGCGAACATAAAATTTAATGCTAGAAAAACTCAACTTTTCTACTTTTACGATAAATAACATGGGAAAGTAATAATAAAAAAACTCTTGTGATTGAAAAAAAACCAAAAAAACAAACAAACAACAATTACACTGAAACTGTGTAGCAAATCTATATATCTTGTATTATAAAGGAACTATTTATGTATGTTATTGAATTTTTACATATAAGACTAGATAGAAAACAACCTAGTTTTACGTACATCATATATATCAAATTATGGTCTTTGTGGGTTAATTACACACTTGCAAAGTGCACTCTAGCAAAGTTCAGGTGCTTGGATGAATCTAATCAAAAGAAATTCACATACCTTTGTCCTGACATACACCAAATATAAATTTTGGTGTGTGCATGGTTGCCCCAGACACAATCGGATAGAAATAAACAAAATCAACAGATATGTTCATGAAAACAAACGCTATTAGCGTTATTAGCGTTTACCTGCAATCAAAAGCATATGAACACATTTTCTTACCTGGAAAGAGGTAGTTTGTATGGATATGGAACCACAGGTATACAAAACATGTACATTTCCCTAATTGGTAGTGAAGATAACACACAGATCGTCTTTGGAAAGATCATCCAAAAAGTACTTACCACCGCCTTCACTTTCTATTGTGCTTTCTTTTAACGGATAACTTCCACCATCTTTTGTTATCCTGCGTATCGATCCTGCCAATTTTTTCCGATTGCCCGCGGAGCTAATATGAATGCATCAACGCTAACATTCGCCATAGGTCCAGACAAATGGAGGTTACTTTGTGGTCCGAACTAGTACATTTTTTTGTCCGAACGAGTACATTTTGAGGTCCGAACGAGTACATTTTGGGGTCTGGACGAGTACATTTTTGGGTCCGAACAAGTACATTTTTTCATCTTCTCAATACCAAATATTTGCCATGATGTATAATAAACAAAACGTTCATAACTTTATCTGTCCTACTTAAAGTTACAGTGTTACACGTTTTCCATCAAACTTTTTATGCCGATATTATTTAAAAAGATGACTAAGCAGTCCCTTTAAACAAATCTTATGGACTGCATATTTTAATCTAAATTCCATTTGCCATTCTTGTCAGTTGCTTTTCTTTTCTAAAATTTTATTTTCTTTATAAATATTTCATGTGTTGAGAAACCAAAGTAAAAAGACTGACAACCTTCAAAGTGTGCCTCACTGATAGATTTAGTAAACCCCGAAAACTGAATTGTATATCCTATGCTATGCTATTGCAGTAATTATTAGGATAACTACCGTATACACTCGCGTATAACCCGGATCCAAATGCAAACAACATAATGCGATGGCATATCAGGGTCTATGTTGTTTGTTCTACTGATTATTCCTTACAAACTACATAGACCCAGATCTGCTGACGCATTATGCGACGGCAGATCTGAGTCTATGCAGTTTGCAGTTGGTAATAGATTATACGCGAGTAAAGACGGTATTATATCAGATCTTTAAGTGAACGTGTATGTGTAAAATATCAAGATGTATAGTATATTCAGCTCTTCCGTATTGCCTGTAATGTGTATTATGAGCCGGATGCCTAAATTACTCAATAAAGCTATTGTCATTGTCATCTTGTTAGTCAAATATATGTTTATTATGAGCCGGATGCCTAAAGTACTCAATAAAGCTATTGTCATTGTCATCTTGTTAGTCGAATATATGTTTAGTATGGGCCGGAGGCCTAAATTACTCAACAGAGCTATTGTCATTGTCATCTTGTCAGTCGAATATATGTGTATTATGGGCCGGATGCCTAAATTACTCAACAGAGCTATTGTCATTGTCATCTTGTTAGTCGAATATATGTGTATTATGGGCCGGATGCCTTAATTACTCAACAGAGCTATTGTCATTGTCATCTTGTTAGTCGAATATATGTGTATTATGGGCCGGATGCCTAAATTACTCAACAGAGCTATTGTCATTGTCATCTTGTTAGTCGAATATTTGTGTATTATGGGCCGGATGCCTAAATTACTCAACAGAGCTATTGTCATTGTCATCTTGTTAGTCGAATATATGTGTATTATGGGCCGGATGCCTAAATTACTCAACAGAGCTATTGTCATTGTCATCTTGTTAGTCGAATATTTGTGTATTATGGGCCGGATGCCTAAATTACTCAACAGAGCTATTGTCATTGTCATCTTGTTAGTCGAATATATGTGTATTATGGGCCGGAGCCCTAAATTATTAAATGAAGCCATTGTCATTGTCATCTTGTTAGTCGAATACATTTAGCCATCTTTATGCGGAACTTTGATTTGTCCAAATTTCAAATGTAAGGGGTAGAAAAATAACGAATTTTCCATATTCAAGCTTTTTTCCTCTATTTTAAGATTTCAAATATCTCATCTTAATGATAGAATATTTTAACTTTTAAAAGTTTGTATTCTAATGACGGGTCTACGTTTTTAAATATCTCAAATATAGTTAAAATTCTTCTGTATCTGTCGTCATAACTACCAATATTTTTACAATTTGGGATTATGTTTGTGCCAACCCCCTCTGCCAATCGATATTATGTGATTTCGACTAATGTAACATTACAACTGGCGCTGCAAGGAAGCTCTCTTAAGACAAATTAAACCAAGAGTTCCGCAAAATAAATCTGTCTCAACTTTGAAACGTGCTGTGATGTACAGCCATCTTCACCCGAGTAAGGATTTCAATGACTTCAAGACAAAATCTTGCCGTTCAATATGACACCGTCGCCGCCGGAAAAAGTGATACCTATATTTAGCTTATACTACGCTTTCGAAATAAAATGATAAGAACTCGTTCTCGTCACCTATTTTTCTGTTTTCAACGGCTATTAAAAAGCACGATTTGTTTGCATTTAAATATGTTAAGTGGTACAACTGGATGAAAAAGCAACACAAATATAGTCATTTAAATATGTTAAGTGGTACAACTAACACAATATAGTCATTTTAGGTCTTGGTTTGTCTCAATCTTAAGAATATAAAATAATTTTAGATCAATAAAAAAAAAATTTAAAACAAATCTGTCATCAGAGTACAAGCCAAAGTGGATTATCATATTTACCCTTTCTGCAATAAAGGAAATATCAAAGAGATTTGTTTCTTGAAAGGTCTGAAAACGAAAGACGTACATGCACAGAGTGTACAAGGCCAGATGACGGTCGGCAGAGATGCGAGATTCTGTGTTAATAAATTGTTAATTAAAATGTTTATGTCCCAGGCGTGGTTCTAAACATTACACAGGGAACGTCTCTTGTAAGTTACATCAAATCGACTATTCTTTGGTATGCCACATTTTTCTGAACGTTGAAAATTGCAAATTAAAATGATCACTATGGCGAAGCTGAAGACGTCGACGCATCCGATACGGCATAACCTGTCTTGTTCCCAGACAATTGAGAGAGGGAGAGAGAGGACTGAAACTTTCATAAAAAAAACTATGATATACCAAAGAAGTGATGCTGAACGGACTTGATGTATATCGAAGGAATCAGTTCCTTATAAAACGCATTTTTGTCATCATTATGGAACTTGCTACTACGTTTGGTGAAAATATTTTGGAAAATTAGTGAAAGAACGTGTCGCAATATCGTCTGAAAAGTCTTCTAGATGATACGCATGGATGAAATGAAGTAGTGAGAAAGTCAGACTGTGGATGAAATGAAGTAGTGAGAAAGTCAGACTATGCATGAAATGAAGTAGTGAGAAAGTCAGACTGTGCATGAAATGAAGTAGTGAGAAAGTCAGACTGTGCATGAAATGAAGTAGTGAGAAAGTCAGACTGTGCATGAAATGAAGTAGTAAGAAAGTCAGACTATGCATGAAATGAAGTAGTGAGAAAGTCAGACTGTGCATGAAATGAAGTAGTGAGAAAGTCAGACTGTGCATGAAATGAAGTAGTGAGAAAGTCAGACTGTGGATGAAATGAAGTAGTGAGAAAGTCAGACTATGCATGAAATGAAGTAGTGAGAAAGTCAGACTGTACATGAAATGAAGTAGTGAGAAAGTCAGACTGTGCATGAAATGAAGTAGTGAGAAAGTCAGACTGTGCATGAAATGAAGTAGTGAGAAAGTCAGACTGTGCATGAAATGAAGTAGTGAGAAAGTCAGACTATGGATGAAATGAAGTAGTGAGAAAGTCAGACTGTGGATGAAATGAAGTAGTGAGAAAGTCAGACTATGGATGAAATGAAGTAGTGAGAAAGTCAGACTATGGATGAAATGAAGTAGTGAGAAAGTCAGACTATGGATGAAATGAAGTAGTGAGAAAGTCAGACTATGGATGAAATGAAGTAGTGAGAAAGGCCCTTTGATGGCAAATGAATCCAAGCTTCCTTAACAACCCAGAACAAAGAAACTACAGCATGAAACAAAAGGAAGAGATATACAAATATTTGAGAAAAGTGTGCTGACAAGAATTTTATCAGAGTGGAAATCAATTTATTTATAAATTTCCAGTGTTTTAATACAACAAAAGACAAAATAAATGTAACAATCAATGATTCTTTTGTAAACATTTATTTATAAAGACAAAACGAATTTACAAGTGGTTTTTTTTTTCTTGGAATGTTTCAATTTATTGCAATTTTATTTCTCCATGGACAGTTACTTCCACATGAATGCCGAATGTAAATTTACAAAATTTTTAAAATCCATATGCAGACAAAGAAACCTTCTCCATTCTGTTGAGACAAATGCCTATTTTGTAGCATTAACGTGATTTACAATAATTGGCCGCGAAATTAGAAAAAAATTATTATAATGAAGGTGACTTTTATATACAAAAGATAAAAGATGCCTGCACCAAATTATCTTTACAAGAAATCGGTTTCCTTTGATAATTACATCAAAAACGCGAGACTGTTCACTTAGCTATAATAAACATTTCACAAAAATCAAAGTGATATGATAGAAATTGGACCATCGATAATCTGATGTGTTCCTAGACACAGCAGGAGGAAAGGTTTCTCCCGTTGCCAGTATCTAGTGCGATCAGAGGAATGGCGTTGATAAAACACGTGCGATGGTTGTTGATACCATGGGCATTGTCCAAGATATATCTTTCGTGATTGAGAGATGGAAATAGTGCCGGCAAATATTATAAAACCTGTTTTCATTTGGACATCATCATGGTGACGAATTCTGGAAAGATACAAAACAGCATAGTTGCAGGCTAGCAGAAAAAAAGAATGCATGGAATTTTCGAAGAGACAGTTTTAATGATGCATGCAAATGAAATCCTTGATTGTAAAAAAATTATCTATTGTTGCTCTATAAAGCTATCACTGTACTAGCTGAGAAAGCTTAAGTACTGAACTCCGACCTTTGACCTCTTCATTTGGACGTTCGGTGTTACCGCATTAATTTTTGTTTCATATTGTTGAACATTATAATAAGACCCAAGAATAACCACCAATGGCATCACCTCACCAAAGACTTACCTTCATAATTTACTTGACCATCCCCATCTATATCAGCTTCCCTGATCATCTCGTCCACTTCTTCATCAGTAAGTTTCTCGCCCAAGTTCGTCATGACGTGACGCAACTCCGCTGCACTGATGAATCCATTCCCATCCTTGTCAAATACCCTGAAGGCTTCCCTGATTTCCTCTTCAGAGTCGGTGTCCTTCATTTTGCGAGCCATCATGGTCAAAAACTCGGGGAAGTCTATTGTGCCATTACCTGCAAAGAAGATTGTACACGACTTATTATGAGCATTTATTATATATGGAATTTATGAAATGACTTGATTGCAAGTTTATGTCACGAGTTGCCTGCAGCAGGTAGAATAATGTATTATTCAACGAGGTAATAACTTTCGTTTCGAATAAACAAAAGTTTGAAAATGAATTTATCAGATAACTGAAAAGAATTTGCGTTATTTAATGAACGTCATATCACAGTGTAACATATGATATTTATAACGCAAAGTTGTGACGCTGATATACAAGGATGTTAGGTGGTAAATGTTCACTTATATTTAACTGATCTTGTTTCAAATGTTTTCGAAAAGAAATCTGAATGAAGGTATCTTAATAAACTAACTGAATCACACAAAAAGAAAGTATCTGTGGAACTTTACAAGCTCTTATTTATTTATAACATTACTTACCAAGAGATTGACTTTATATGTTTCAAAGTGGTCTTTTTTAATTTCTGGAAATGAAATCTGGAAGTAGGCATGTGTAATTTATAGAAGCAGTGACTGATACCAAAGAAGAATTAGGTAGAACTTTAACCAAAAGCTCGACGTTTTTATCCCGTATTGTAAAGGAAGATGATATTCCTTTGTATAAAAGTGATTCCATTACTAACAATTCCGACATAAAATCTGGACGCAGACATCAGATAAAGAGCACATTCACTTACTGATATTAAAAAAGGCAGAAGTCTATGGAAATTTCATTGAAAAATGCCTGGTATCAGATTATGTAAGTAAAAGCTGAGAAACTGCAATGCATTAAGCTAGATTTTACAAATTCCTGTTCATTGTACAAATAGAAGGTAACAACGACACATATGAATCTTCCTATTTTTGTTCTTGTTTTCTTTGTTTCTTTCTTTCCTGCATATGAAAAAAGTATTTTATATATATATATATATATATATATATATATATATATATATATATATATATATATATATATATATGCGATCAGTACTTTTAAAGTGTTCCGTAACTAAGCCGATCAGTACTTTTAAAGTGTTCCGTGACTAAGCCAATTAGTACTTTTACAATGAAAATAACTGCTAACAGCTGTGCATGTCCATACTAAATAATTCAACGATCATTTTATTCTGTATTGAATCAAGACCAGTATAGACAATCTGGGCTAAAAAAAAGTCAAGCAAATCAGGATGACATCTTGTATAAAAGTAATGGTGTCCTGAAAATTACAGGTACTGGGCTGCGTTTGACAAAATGACGCTTCGTACTGTTAGTATGGAAAACAGTTAACTTTCTTTGTGAATTTGCGAGTTTTCAACATGGTAGACACAAACACGTGTTGCAACGGCAATACGCAGATATTTTTGTTTAGAATTTCAATCGGGATCAACGTAAAGATATTTACAAAGGACAACACTGTTAGTCCATACGTGGCATAATCTATACCCTTCGAACTTCTGTCAAATTATTTTAACTAGCTAAATCTCCAGTGCTACCTCATTTGGTCGTTAGCTCTGTTTTGGTTGCCTCAGTTAAAAACCTTTCTGGTGGATCTAACGATCAAGCGATACAAATACACATCACAGCGCTTTCCTTACTGAAAGTAACCATGCATAGTAGCAGGACTGACGAGAATCGATGAAAAGCCCACTTAAAATAAACCATACCATCAGCATCCACTTCATTGATCATATCCTGGAGCTCAGCTTCTGTTGGGTTCTGCCCTAGCGACCTCATCACTGTGCCGAGTTCCTTTGTAGTGATGGTTCCATCCCCATCCTTGTCGAACAAGCTGAATGCTTCCTTGAACTCTGTAAATATTGGTTCCATCAATTTAAGAGAAGACTTAGTATATCATGTGATATAATGATTTTTTTTAAAAAAAATTTTTCATGGCAAGATATACGAAATGAATTTCCACGTACAAGATGCTGCAAATAGCCAACAGAGATCCGTGGAAAAGCAGCTGTTTATTAATTTATATTAACTGTAAACTTCGTGGCTACAAACAAAGGATGGCTTCTTAATTTAACTGCAGTTGATTGGTTTTAGGTGTCTGCCAAAAGCTTGATGCAAGTGCTCGAATAAGGCACTTTATTTTTCCTTTGGGATCTCCTTCAACTTTGTAAACATCGTTTCTATCGATATAAGAGCTTGTGACAACCACTGGCAGTCACATTAGCGGGCAGCACTATGAGAGTGAAGCAAAAAACCACCATATTTTCTCGTATGTTTCTTGCAAGTGTCAACAGCTCAGATCCAGATCTACCCGTGAATAAAAATGCAGCCGCGGATCTGCGTCTACACTGTTCTTTTTAAATTACAAGTAGAAAAAACAGCGTAGACCCTAATTATCCGGCGCATTGCATATCTACGCAGTTGTTGTTGTGTTTTTTTTTTTTGTTTTTTTTTTTGGGGGGGGGTGCGCGATATATACGAGAAAATATGGTGTGTCGATTAATCTATCGATTCATAAATGACTTCCCTCTAGAGGTTTGAGAACAATATTTGTTTTATCAAATACTATAATCTATAGTATCGAAGAAACACGGTATCGATTCGCATACGACTTTCCTCTTGAGATTTTACATTGACATTTGCTTTCTTGTTTTTATCAAAGTTCGTAGCAACACGAAGACAATGCACAGGGGAGGCTCCAATTGATCATCAAAACAAATAACATTCTATACGAAAGCTCACTGGCATGTAATCTCCAAAGTATAAAATTCCATTCAAGCTGTCGAACAATAAACACACAATAATACTTAAATTCAGTGCATATATAAGGCCAATATAAATCATTTCCTTTTGATTGGAATAGATAATAAAAACATATATACACAAATCTTCACCTTAAAAATAGAATGCTGCATAAATATGTATACTAAAAACTAAAATATGTATACTAAAAACTAAAATATGTATACTAAAAACTAAAATATGTATAACTAAAAAGTAAAATATTGCAACTGAAGAAGACAAGATTAAGACTAAATGTAAACCTCAGAAACACCATACTGCATTCATATTCTGATTTCTATCATTTTATTCTTCAGTCCTTCGACAGATACCGGACTTTTTGTCATAACAAGTGTTAAAGACTGTGTTTCAAAACCGTCCGGTTTGTCACAACAAATGTTAAAGGCTGTGTCTCGAAACCATCCAGTTTGGCTTTTAAAGGCGTGAAGCCAGGTGTTTTCATCAAAACAATCAAGGGTGTAGCTGACTTGCCTATTCAGAGGCTATCCAACTCCACAGTCAGAGAGAAAACAACACAGCTCAATTAATTCTCTTTTTCATACACCAACCCCGTCTTTTACCAAAATCTTTAAAACTATTTACCTTTCGTTACTACTAGCAGGGGCGGATCTGAGGCGCACAGTGGGCAGCCTCCCCCCCCCCCCCCCCCCCCACCCCCCCCCCCCCCCCCCCCCCCCCCATGACGAGTAACTTCTTAAACATGCAAAGAGTCAAAGACAGTTTATCTCTATTATCCAAGATTAGGTGAATATGGGTTGATCATCATGGAGACTTCAGATTTTCCAACAATATCATACAATAGCATAGTTGTAAGCGGTGAAGGTAATGCATGTAAACCTAAATGTGTACATATACTGAGGTACACATAAATAATACAAAAATGGAAAAGGCATGCCAGTGCGGGCAGATACTACTTCGGACGGAATAAAATTGGGAGTTTGTGCAGGACATACGATTTTTTTTACATTAATCTGCCTTTCGTGTTTCCTGCAATGGTTCAACAAAATAGGAACTAAATATGCCTTTAAAACTTTTAAAGGAGAAGTAAACATTTGGCGTTTATTGAAATACAGAGGAGCGATCAAATACGTCCATTTTTGTGTTTTGAAAGTCCGTCAGTATAGTTATAGTTGAAGTTAGTAGTAGACTTTTTATTTCCCCCCCCCCCCCCCAACTGTTTGCAAATATCGGATTTTTACTTCTGGAATTCTAAATGCTACTTGAACGCCGTTATTTTGCGCATGCTTGTTCAGGACAACACAGCCATTCGTGTGGTAAAACAATCTACCGAAACAACGACGCAAAACAAGATCTAGCTATACGTGTGCAGTACTCTACTGTACCCAAACCGTACATTTTCTTTAGTTTTTCATATTTACTCCAAGCATCACCATTTTGGGAAAATAAACTTAGCTGTATAAGGTTTATTAGTTTAAATTTAATCTATAGAATGATTGGTTTGTAAGAATAACGACCACACACGGTATAAGAAATTCAAACTAATGATGAAACAACGACCACACACGGTATAAGAAGTTCAAACTAATGATGGAACACTAGAGAATTTAATATTTTCTTTTCAGATTGTGTTTGATGCCTCTATGATTTTTTGTTACTATTGGTATTTGTATTAGTCTCCGACAGATTTCCACAAGGTGCAAAAAGGTTACTGGTTGTCAAAAGATCTCTGAAGGCTATTTTACACACTATATTCGAAGCACCCACCAAAAGAACCTATATTCATAAAATGCAAAGAATTTTAAGATTATTTCATTCGGAAACAGTTAAGATTATTTCACTTGGAACAGTTTAAAAAAAAAAAAAAAAACATAATTGTAGCACTTCATGACATTTATTTCTATTTCTTTATATCTGTCCCGTCAATAACCGAAGTTAAAGACAGTACGGTATAGCCTTTGTTTGGAAGGCCAACGATTACTGGAAGCAACTACTAATATCATCGCATAATCATCCGGCAGATTTGAGTCTGTGTTTGAATTAATCAGTACAGCAAACAAGATAGACCATAGACTCTGATCTGTCGGCGCATTATGCGAGTTTATGTTGTTTGCAGTTTTATCAGCTTTATACGCGAGTATATACGTTATGTTGTTTGCAGTTTTATTAGATTTATACGCGAGTATATGCGTTAACCATGAAAGTCACATTACTATAGCAGACACCGACAGACCATTTACCAATATCTTCTAAAGGGAAGTGACTAGTATGACTTAATCTATAGTCGAATCTCTCTGGAAGACTATTCTCGAACATACCATGGAATAAATGACTGGTCATGACGAGATATACGAACTGAATTTCCCTGTCGAAGAGTGCAATAATAGCCGCCTTATGCTTGTGGAAAGACTGATGTATGTTTATTACTGTATAAAGTTAGTTTTAATGGCAGCTGATCACATTATATCAGAGGTGACGTATAATAGTAAATTTGTAAGTCATAACCTGGCTAAATGTGCTTGAGTAATGCCCTGCATTTTATTTTCCCTTTATTTAAATGGAGGAATGGACCAGCAAGTAACCTACTTCTCACCATCTCAACCTCCGACCGACATTAATATCGTTTCTAAAAGAAACCAACACACGCACCAATTTTTTGTGGATTCTGCCTTTTATTTAGCTAGAACGGTCATATTTAATGAGAACATAAAAAAGAAATTTTAGCAGTGAACTTAAAGACAAATTAACACTAATCTTAATTTAGGGTGTACGAGCGTAAACGTATACAGATGCCAAATTAATCTACTATGTCAAGCTTTCGCCAAGTCAGGTTCAACAAAAGCATACTGCATAAACTGTATAATTAGCAGTCAAATGATACTGCAAAGGCTCTAGCGCTACTGTTGGAAAACGGACGAGATACCGGTAGCACAAGAGATAAACATTATAGTCCTCCGTACGTCTAAGCATGTGAAATCTGTCTAATGAATGATGCCCTGCTTCAACATAGCAGTTCTCCATACGTCTAAGCATGTGAAATATGTCTAATAAATGATGCCCTGATTCAACATAGCAGTTCTCCATACGTCTAAGCATGTGACATCTGTCTAATGAATGATGCTCTGCTTCAACGTAGCAGTTCTCCATACGTCTAAGCATGTGAAATCTGTCTAATCAATGATGCCCTGCTTCAACATAGCAGTTCTCCATACGTCTAAGCATGTGCAATATGTCTAATAAATGATTCCCTGATTCAATATAGCAGTTCTCCATACGTCTAAGCATGTGCAATATGTCTAATAAATGATGCCCTGATTCAACATAGCAGTTCTCCATACGTCTAAGCATGTGAAATCTGTCTAATGAATGATGCTCTGCTTCAACGTAGCAGTTCTCCATACGTCTAAGCATGTGAAATCTGTCTAATCAATGATGCCCTGCTTCAACATAGCAGTTCTCCATACGTCTAAGCATGTGAAATCTGTCTAATCAATGATGCTCTGCTTCAACATAGCAGATATATGGAGTGTTATGCCTTCTGTCGGGTTAATACTGACAAAACAAACGTAACAACTACTGTTGTTTACCATTAAACCTGCTACAACGACCATCTGTATAAATCAAACAATATGTGCATACATGTCTATAAGTCATACTAAAATATAACCAAGTAAAACCTGTGTATAAAATAAAGGTCACGTACTCAAAAGCCAGTTTCTTACAACCCCCCACCCCCACCCCAATGACTTTAATAGACGGGTTAGTGTTTGGCTTTAATTTATCCGAATTCACTCCAATCTAATATGGAATATGCTACTCTACGTTCTTTAAGCAACTGACAGTAAACATCATTCAGTATTTGACATGTATGGACAAGGGTAAACATCATTCAGCATTTGACATGTAAGGACAAGGGTAAACATCATTCAGCATTTTACATCTATGGACAAAGATAAGGCTTCCTAAAAACAGCCACTTTATAATTTAAATAAGCATGTTTGTTATTTTCTTACAAATTATACTGAATTCTGATTTAACAGGGTTACACGCAATCAACAGGAACAAAACGTATTGGTTTCCTCATTGTGATTTCAGCTTCGCAAATATTTTTAGATCACGGTATGAAAGTAATCAGCAGTTAGGGGCTATTGTTTTCTGACCTATGAAACATAGATATTGGTCTCTGTTTCGCGTCAGTCAATTTTAACAGTTCAATAAAACAATGTACGGAAATCAACTAAAACTCATAACTGTGTAACACAGACAATCGGATATATCTCGGACAAACAGATCAGTCGGGAACAAGATAAACAGCGTTGAAAAGCAACACATATCACCATTGTATCAAAAATTCACTCTGAGAGAGCTATATTAGCCGGAAGAAACTGGCATGCATGTGAACAATTGAAGGCAACGATCGGACAGGTGCAAACAATAAAACAATTTCAATACTGAGCAGAAATGCACGCTTCTGCATATATCTGAGATGGCTTGATGCTGCTCCGAAGTTAAAGAACAGTAGAATATACACATATACTACACTGAGGAATGAAAACACTAAATGATGTGTCGTCCTCTTTTGAACAATTCAACTTATTCCTCGTTTATTATGGAGTGATCCGATCGTATGCAATGTCTGTTCTGTGATGTAAATATTATTGCGCAACCATCGTCCTAACTGTGACCAAGATACGTATACATTGTCGCAGGCTCTAATGGGAGAAAAATGTTTCGTGGATGGATGCCTCGTAAAGAAGAACTCGTATTACCACTAAATATTAAGTTTTGCAAATATTTCTTCCACAATGATACAAAATCGTCAAAAACACTGAGTAAATGTGTACTGATATGGAGATAACAGTACTGAGATTTCTGGTTTAATTAATCTGTTAACTGAGATATTTAACATGATAATATCACCCACTAATTGCCCTAAATTTAACAATAAAAAACCTGCGCAACGATGTCTTGCCAGTTCCGCCTTAGTTAATCCCAAAGACATAGCAAAATCACTAAGAGCAAGAAACGTAGGTCATTGTGACCTGTTTCTTTCGTAAGTGCGAATATTAGTCTTAAATTAAATACTCTTTTTAAGTTTAACCATCGAAAGTGCAACAGTGTCAGAAAAACATAGCTAAATGCCAAATCTTTTGCAATTCCGGAGCATGAAAAGCTAGCCACTGTGACCTATTTTTATACACGATGAATAGTACTCTTCATGACGAATGCACCTTTCAAGTTGCATGACCCTGCATACAACAGTGCATGAAAAGAAAAACGGAATTCAATGAAAAAAAACCCCTCAAGGTATACTGATAAATACACTATCAGTTCACTGCAGATTTTACGACATCAATAAAATAGGCAAGAATGCTTTGTTACTGTGAAGTTGTTGACAGAAATTGATTATATATTGTATGTACGTACATACGTATGTGCATATGTATGTACCTATGTAGTGAGTTTTACGGCAGGTCAGCACAATCCTGGCTATATAATGCCAATTAAAAGCTATGTTGAAAAAACAAATAAATCGAAAATTTATCTCTATTAACGGCGTTCTCATAGTATAGCAGGTCATTTTACGACATATCGCACAAAGGCATAAGGTTCGTGCGACTTTCAGACTTACATATCGTTTTGACACAGAAATATGCCGCTACACAATCAAATCAAGGTAATTTTTAAATTTATTAACTACACTTATTCAATTTTAAAATAAAATTACTCATCAAGATACGTGTAATTGGCGAAAATAATAAAATATTCAAACCCGTGTCTTGGTATCTCCGTTACGTTTTGTTATACTTCTTGTCACAATATTTGCATTAAAATGTTGCTGCAAGTTTATTTCAAGCACGGGAATGAAGACTTTTCTTTCGTTTTTCAATAGAGATTATCGTTCAAATTATCTCTTCAAAGTATTTGAATAATCGGGATGTAAGAAATATATTTAAAAAATTGTAAAAGCACCTCATCCAGGACTAAGTCTCATGAAATCCTATGTAAAATTTGATCGAGAGGGCCATATTACAATGATGCCTAAATTGACAAAACTAGTTCGGTAACCCCCAACCTTTTAGCACTTCAAACTAATTACTAGGGACAAAACCTAAACTTATTACAATATGAACAATTTCTGGATATACATTTTTTTTAGTAGTCTTCTATCTTAACATTAACGGCGATACCAGCAACAAGGACAACATACTCAGAGAAACATTACCTGTGTCTCGTCTATGCATTGCAAGCAAGACAAAGAACAAAAATTAAGCATGATGTCGAACCATGTCTCAATATTCGCTGATCTACAATTACATACCTGCAATTTGTTCTTCTGTAAGTTGATCGGCCTAAAATAAGAGAAAAGAAATGTTTAAATTTTGATTTGATACAAATCGAGAAATAGAACGATCCCAATTTAAAGTAGATCTATCACCTTTAGGTATTAAATGACAGAGACCAACGTAAATACAATCAGTTAAAATTTCATCTTCTCAGTCATAAACGTAATTTAAGTGGTTTTAATCTGAAAATAAAGACAAATACACACGTACAATTTTTAGGGTGGTCATTTTACACACATTTAAAAGTTATAACCAGTCATTCCTACTTTATTTAAGGATAGATAATGATCAGAAAAGACTTGACACACTCCACATCTTCCATGAAACACATTACTCGCAAGTTACAGATTATAGAAATAGAAATAAATGTCATGAAGTGCTGCAATTATTTTTAAAACTGTTTCCAATATTCACAGGTGAAATAGCCTTAAAACTCTTTGCATTTGGTGAATAGAGGTTCTTTTGTTGGGTGCTTCTAATATAACCTGTAAAATCTCATTTAAAGTTTTGCATTTCCATGAGACAGAATTCAATGAATTGTTATGTTCTATCCAGGTACTGCACACTAATATTTTCGTGATATTTGTATTAAAAAAAGGTTGTGAAAGTTGTTCAAAAACATGATCGGAATAATTCTCTAGTTCTTGATTCTATAGAATAATTTCATGAAAATGAATTTCTGAAAAAATTGGTGTTGCCAAAGGAATATTTTCAAAATATAGGCTCGCAGTTGGAAAGAAACATCAACGTCGGCAATGTATCATTTACATTTTCAGTGTGTATCCCAATATAGGTGTCATTTTTGTTTTAAGTTCCACGAATTTTCTATCTCTCAACGAATGCACATTGGTGAGTAATCAAATTTTGCGATTCCTACGTTCGCAAATTTAAGCAATTCCCCTAGTTTTCGTCTCTAAACGTTGCCCAGGTGATCATAATGCTTCTCATAATGCATGTCAACTTCTTTGAGAAATATCAAAATTTGTATAATTTGTTACTTTTGTAAACTGAGAGCACTCGTAATAAAGCCAGAACATAATATGCATATTTTGGATGCAATGAAACTAATATTTTTTAAATTAACTTTGTAAATACTGTCTATATAGTGAAAGGAAATAAATACAAGCAAGCGTCATTTTATTGTTATAAAATTCCTACGTATTGATTCCTACGTTACCAGAAAAAGGTCACGGTTTTAAAAGATACATTTTCTTTCTTAATCAAACACTCGATATTTACGGTTTATACGTCATTAAACATAAGCAGGTGGGAAGCTTCAATGCCATTAATTCACACATACATAAACAAGTTTGAATGGCTTCTTAGCAGATGAAAACAAGTTCCCAGGTAAGTTTTATCCAAACATAAAAGGATCCTCGGTGGCTCAATAGCTAGTGTGCCGGACCTGAGACCGAGAGGGTGCGGGTTCAAATCCTACCACTAGATGAAAAACCTATTTACGTTATTTTCCATACATCTTATGATAAATGATACGATTGTGGGTTCAATCAAGCTTACTTAGCTTACACAATTCTTTTATCGCAAAATTCGAGCCTATTTGGTATCGTGATTCCTACGCAATGATAACTTGTGAAAACTTCGATTGCAATATTACAAAAAATATTACAGGATTCATTTAATTTCGGCAAGCAATAATAATAATAATAATAAAGATAAAGAAAACGTGATCATGATATTTGTCAAAACAGCTGGTTATAAATTTCGTTTTTTAATATCTGTTCTATAATACCGTCAAAATTCGACTCCGAGGGGGAAAAACTTCCTTCTTAATTGTCTACACAACCACGTATTAATTGTAAAAGGAAATTTTTTTGGCAAAATCCTCCCCGTGTCATAATAAAACTTAACCAATCTAATTTTCACTCCGGTGACAAATCTATATGAAAAATGTACCCTCGTGTGAATAATCTGCAATACAATTCCCAGTCTCATGTCTTAAAGTCTTTATACTTCACACAATATCCTTCAGTTGACAATATTCAGTAATTTCACCAATAAATAAATAAACCAGAGGAAAAAAAGCAAACCCCAATTGCGCATTTGCATCAAGTACTTGTTTATACCACTTAGTTCAAGTCCTTACCGTGGTGTAAGAGAAATGGTGACAAAATTTTTCACTCACTGACCGACAGAAAGACTGATGGATGGACGGACAGACAGACGGACACATGTTGATATGTAGGTATCAAAATCCTAACATGCCGACTTTTTTAATTATTTAATTTTTATTTGCTTTTATTTGCTTTGTAAAATTTCTTGTGATCTAATGTTAGGTTCTTATATTAATTGCTGCTTGCAACTCAAGTGATGATGGATATGATACACTTTCCATAAAGTCGATTCCTACGTTACTACGTTCCTACGTTACTACATTACTATACGAACTTCAGAAACTACCCCAAATATTGCAGATCGTGAATTTACTTCTGAAAATACTTATTATTTCACCTGCAGATTCCTTATTTATAAAGCAGCGTGTTACAGTGATGAATTTCCGTTAATGAAACAAAATCCATGTGAACAGTACTAAAAACAATCAATATTTCACAAAGCAAAAATTATTAATGGAACAGAAATCGACTGACGTTTTTGTTTTTAGTTAAAACACTATCCTGTCTTCTGACGTCATTTTTCTTTCATATTGATCCATTATATTTTTTAAAGAGGCATACAATGTATTATAGGTGTTTTATTATGACAAATGGAACACTTCAATGAGACTGAACATAAATCAATACATTTTCGCGCTGTCGTTAAAGAAATTGCTGCAAGTATTATCAGGTGTAACCGGTGAGCGCATGTGGTGGTCAGGACAGTGGCGGCGCGAGGGTTAGAGGCGCTCAGGGGCAATGTTTTTTAGTGGCGTCCCTACCGAGGCCCCCGGGGGCATTGTTCTTTCGTGGCGCCCCTACTTTGCCACAGAGAATAGTTTTTATGTCATTTGCCAACCTCCACATCCCCCCCCCCCCCCCATCTAAGCCCCCGTTACAGCTGAAATTTTTTTGTTATTAAATAAATAAATAACAATAAAAAAAAAACTTCCCACGGCGCTCCCCTTCATCTGGCGCTCTGGGCCGATTACCCCCACCCCACCCCCACCTTCCCCCTCGGGACGCCACTGGATCGAGAGACGGAATCGGTTCACCAAACTGCAAACTACACTGCCTCCAACTAAAATCTGTTGTAATGTTTATTATCCATGTTACTGTCAGCTTTAGCAAATATAACTGTTAACAATTTGTAATTCTGAAAAAAGTATTTTTTCTCTTTAACTCACCTACTTAAGAATTTGTTGATGCTATGACAAGGTTATTCTTACTTTGTTAATAAATAAATAAATATATAAATGGTTCTGATAATGCTGAAATGTAGGAAGGTTTATCTATTAAAAAAATTAGTTAGCATAGAACCAATAATGTGATAAGTAAATATATAATTTTCGAAAGAAAGTCATATCGTGATTAATGGCGACTATAAGAACAAGATGAGTGAAAAAGACATGTTAAAGAAGTAAAAATATTAAAGATAACATTATTACATGAATTAAAAAAGGAGAACGACTATATTTATACTTTATATTCAGCGAACTCTCCCTTATAAAGCAAAGGATAATAATCTACCTCATTGATTGCCGCCATTTTGATTTCAATAAGGCTGAAGAAACTTTAACAGATTCATTCTCTGTCATCTTTCTTTTAATTAACAGTTTTTCTTTTCTGACCGTTGACCTGTTTCGAAGTCGACAACTAGGTCACGAAATCAGAACAGCTGGGACTTTTCTGCGGTGACTTTTTATAACAGCCTATTGCAACAATCAGTCCAAGAGCTTGAAGAAATCAGAGGCTCACACAAGACAACCGTCTGGAATACATAGCTGCTACTTTTGAATCTTTGGTACACTACATCATTTTGGTGAAACATCGCTTACAGTCAAACTAACTAGTGAAAACTTACCTTCTTTGCCATATTGCAAAACGCGTTTTCTTGTCTGAGCGGTTGTTTTCTTTACCACTTCAACCAATTGTTGAAATCGGCTGTTTTACATACCACTGCAGAAAAGCCCGAGAGGTTTCAAAAGCCCGTAACGCAGGCTGACTGACGAGTATAAACAAACTATTTTAAAACCTAATCCTACTCTGCGTATAATCCAGGGATTATATTTTTACAACTCAAAACATGACGAACAAAACGAATACCTTTGATATAGATTTGATAGATGACACTTTAATAATGGGAAAATAATCAGTTAGTGATAGCTCATGCATGATCAACAGCTGTCTCGAAGATCTCCTATTTCAGCCACCTTACTAATTCAGGTCACTTACCAATTCAGGCCATCTTACCAATTCAGGCCACTTAATCTAGGTTGTTATTAGAACTTTCAGTACTATCGACGTAACATCAAGAAAATTTAATCACCATGGAAAAATAATATATTGTAAAATTACGTTTGCTCACTTTTCTACGGATCATTAAACTCTTTCCATCATATAGGTTTATCTGGTCATATAAGCTTATCTGGTCAGAATATGTCCTAAAACATTTCTATTCTTTGGAATAACACTTTTTGGCGTATTTTAGAACAGACAAGAAAAACTGTTGGAAACAACATACTGTCTTCAATGTTGTTTCATGATTAAAAACATTATTAGCTCTTTTGTGCAGTTGGGCCATTTATTGGGTACTCTATATATGATACTATCTTTCTCATGATACTATCTTTCTCATCATATCTCACTTCCGGTTGACTGTACTTTCTGTACACTTTTTTCTAAAATTTTTTTGATCCTGGGTTCAATCGTCCGCATAATATAACGTACATATCTTCTGTCTCACCGCATAATATAACGTACATATCTTCTGTCTCACCGCATAATATAACGTACATATCTTCTGTCTCACCGCATAATATAACGTACATATCTTCTGTCTCACCGCATAATATAACGTACATATCTTCTGTCTCGTCCGCATAATATAACGTACATATCTTCTGTCTCAAAGCATAATATAACGTACATATCTTCTGTCTCGTCCGCATAATATAACGTACATATCTTCTGTCTCGTCCGCATAATATAACGTACATATCTTCTGTTTCACCGCATAATATAACGTACATATCTTCTGTCTCACCGCATAATATAACGTACATATCTTCTGTCTCAACGAATAATATAACGTACATATCTTCTGTCTCACCGCATAATATAACGTACATATCTTCTGTCTCACCGCATAATATAACGTACATATCTTCTGTCTCACCGCATAATATAACGTACATATCTTCTGTCTCACCGCATAATATAACGTACATATCTTCTGTCTCAAAGCATAATATAACGTACATATCTTCTGTCTCAAAGCATAATATAACGTACATATCTTCTGTCTCACCGCATAATATAACGTACATATCTTCTGTCTCACCGCATAATATAACGTACATATATTCTGTCTCGCCGCATAATATAACGTACATATCTTCCGTCTCAAAGCAAAAGGAAGCTTAGTCAGAGGAGAGGAAAGCAAAGAGAGAAGGAATCAAGATGGCGGCATATTCAAAGAGCAAGTAGATTACCTCCCTTACAAAAATCTTATGAATGAAGAATAAAAATGTGCCTTCCCTTCAAGTTTAGGTTACGAATACGGAGATTTCTGATGATGATCTTGAGTCTGATCATTGATGGAGCTGCAGAAAAAACGGTAAGTTTTGAGCCAGAGTCGGAATAAATACACATAAAATATATATTTTTGGATCAAATATTAAGTTTAAAGGACATGTTATGGTCATTCGACTGGTAAGTCCACATCCATTATTTTGGCAGAAAATCCCCCTGTGCAAAACCAAGACCGTTTTTTTTCTTTCTGTTTCTACTTCCTCTTCTTTAGGAATAATGTAACATGTATGCGTGAAAAAAAATCAATTCCGTACTTAGCAAGTTTATTTCAAATCCTAATGCTCATGAAATAAAATTAAAGAATGCCAACAATATTGCTCACATATCAGTCTGTAACTTGAATATGTTATCTCTTTTAAGGTCTTACACTTGTATGATAAAAACATATTGGTGTGCATTTGAGACGGACAAAATTTTGCGTTGGTTGGGCTTTTAAGGTGTTTTGCCTAGTGGTGGCTTTAGTTAGTTTTTATTGGGCAATGCATGCTGGAGCTTTCACCTCCACTGAGTGACAATGCAGATTCGAAAGAAAAGAAAAACAGACTGGTAAAGAAATGTACATCAATCACTTTTCACTGTAGTGATTTTAAAAACTAACTCGTGTATTTTGTTTTCATTGTATGAGAATTTTCACCTAATCTGTCTGCAGGTCGTAGGCCCGACTACTATATAGGTCATACGTAAAGGAAAACGCTGAAGGACCAATTTTTTTTGAAGCATTAAGAAATGTGAAACAAATATTCTGCACAGTATATTTAATGTAATGAAAAAATATCAATTAATATATGCCTGAAATAGATTCAATTTGTACACAATTAAAAATGTATTGTCTTGGTTAGGACCTTCACAATTATATTTTGATATGTAGAGGATATCTACGTTTTTTTTAGCAGATACTAGGAAATATTTCACGAGTGGAGTGGAAACATTGTACTGTCACGAGTGTTGAGGCCACGAGTGACAATACAAAATGTTTCCACTTCAGAAGTGAAATATTTTCTTATATTTACCAACAAAAACGTAGATTTTATGTTTATTATATATTTGTAAGGCAAAAACCATCGATTTGCATGGAATTGTTCTCCATTCTCCATTCTCCATTCTATGCCAATGCGATAAACGTATGCATTACTACATCGATAAAAAGAAGTTCCGAAATTTTACAATAATCTTAGGGCAGTGACTTTTTAAAAATTTATGTTGCACATATAATGATTCTAATTGTGTTGTTTTCATACAAAAATTAAGAGATTTTTATTTTCGTTAACACATTTCTTGCGCGGATTGATACAGTGAATATTGTTGGGGTGGTGGCACTGTAGAAACATCACAGAGTGGTAGTATCCGACACACTTCAGAGCGTAAAATCTTTAAACACAAGATTTTAATGATTGTGAGTTTACCTGTAAGGATTTTGGTTCTTTATTTTGTGTATTTCTGCATTCAAACGTGGATTACGTGGCCTTGGCAAGCTTGCAGTCTAGTTCGGTAACAGACGCTGCACTCAAATTTCAATCGTCTCTTAATTTCGGTTAGCAAGCAACACTCATCTGTCCCAAAGTTTTTCATCGTTTTGAAACATAATTATGATTGTGATGAGAGTTAAAATCGCTTCATAAACAATTTTATTAATATTTTTATTGAATCATTAGTTTTTACTAAAAATGTTAACCGTTTGTCGTAGATAAGATAAGAATTCTTTATTTCAGACTGCATGGTCCATACATCTAAATTAAAATTTAAATGTATTTTAAACATACAAAAAATCATAGGTGTCTTATGTACAGATATAGAGACACATATACAACTATTTTGAATGTGTCTGTCATTATAGAGTGTAACAGGTATACAATACTATATGGGTAACATAGAATATTGAATAGCAACATGTCATACAAGTTCAGGCACTGACCATTTGCATCATTCATGTGGAAAACTAATTTTAAAAAAAGTTTATACTTTAAGTCTACGTTTTGTTGTTTGGAGGTAGTTTTGGCATTTCCTGATGGTGCCTCCTCACTGAGTACATAAATGTATACTGCAAATGAACACAGAGACGCTTGATTTACGTCAACTTTGGAACCAGCAGATATACAGCTTTCTACGGGAATTAAACTCTTAAATATGCTTAGGAATTATTCAGCAAGGATTAATTCTTCAAGAAATACCCAAAGTTGCCAACACAATTCGAACTTGCCACTTTTGTTTAAATTATTGCTTTTTTTAGGTGGGGGGAGGAGGGCAAGATAGGATTAGCACTGTAATCATACGTAAGTGATGCAGCAAAATATCCGAATGTTTTCTTGGATTTTGTTTTGAAGATTTTGTCTTTAATATATCAAGGATCTTGCACGCGTGCTCGTTTCAATTGGAATTTAAGAAACAAGTTGAATTATTTTTTTCTTTTGCTAGTCTTGGCGAGAACAAGGTTGAAATCATTCAGCGAGTTTCTTAAACTTCCTTTGAAATGAGCACAAATGTAAAATTCAATATATCGCAAGACGTATGAGGGAGAAAGCCGGCAGAAGAAGTGCTGTGAATCGTCTTGCAAGTATATTCGGATGCCTTGGACATTACGTCTTTGTCCTATATAATGACGTCATTGATGATGTTACGAGGTGTTATGAAACGTGTTTGGTATTGAGTAAAATATGATATACGTATATTAGCTCAAATGACACAGTACAACAGCAAAATATTAGTGTATTTGAAATGTAAAATTGAACAAATTAGTTGTGCAAAATTTATAGCGAATGCCAGAAACATGCTTTAAAATTGCAATTTTTAGAACACATACAAAGCGTTCCTACAACGTGGTCAAATTAGACAAAATTTGGTGTAAAACTTTGTTCTAGTATGTTTTGCGCTCTCCAAAATATTGCTTTCACAAGCAAGTCACCGAGATTTATACAAGTCTTTTGTAATTTACTCATAAAATAATAGCTAGGTATATTATTACAAATATTATGATTTAGGTAAAAGTATAGAAATGCTACCGATATTACAGAAAAACTTTCTGTTGGTAATTAAATCAACACTTCGAAACACATTACAAGCATGAAATATCCCATGTGTTCCGCGTATATTCGCATTAGTTTTAATGAAGGTATCAAGCAAGTTTAAAAAGATTTTGTTTCACAAGTCCACGTTTCATGTCTTTATCAACTACATCAAAATAGAAACACTAGCTAATCGACGGTTTTTAAGTACTGACTACGTTACTGTGGATTGATTAATTGATTTAGGTATTGGGTACGTTAGTGTGGATTGATTTATTCATTGAAGTATTGAGACGTTACTGTAGATTCATTAATTGGTTTAAGTATTGGGCATGTTAATGTGTATTGATTTTTTTATTTTTGTTTAACGGCATATCAACCCATGAAAGATTGTATCGTACCGAGAAAAAAAGTGCACTACCCAGATACATACCACTGCGGCCAGTCGGGCTTGGTTTGAGTAGGATTTGAACCCACACCCTTCTGGTCTCGAGTCCGGCACGCTAGAATTGAGCCACTGCGGCTGCAACGTTACTCTGGAAAACATATGCAACCTGCAGTCACGTAGGTCTGTGAGAATTGAGGTTTTATTTTTCTTCTTCTTAGAGCTTAATTTTTCACTAAGACGGGGAAAATTCGCATTGTCCATTTTCCAACGCGTGGTTTGCGTGCCATACTCGCTACCGAAAGGGTGCGGGTTCGAATCCTACCATCAGATTAGCTCGTCTACCGTGGTGTGTTTTTGCGCATGGCACTTTACTCCAATTGCCTCGACACTAAAGAGTTTACTTGTGTTGCTGTGTCGTAAAACATCCAACCAAACCAAACCACCGTCTGGATTCGAACCCAGGACTTTCAAGACGTAAATCCTCTAGCTCTGATGGGCACTGCGCTCACACTTCACATGGAGCAAAACTTTGCTTCTCTTAACGTAGATGCAAGTGCTGCACAGACTGTGCACAATGCATTTTGTATGTTTTCAAACATAGTTATTGTGAACAGCCACTGTACCAGCAAATTTCTGAGAAAATAAGCAGAAATGCTATAGTACTATATCCAAGCATACCGCACATCTTTTTTTTTCCACCTTAAATTTACGTCCAACCCCCTTTATATAACCCTAATTTCTTAGTTATAATTACATAAACCATAAATATATATATATATATATATATATATATATATATATATATATATATATATATATATATATATATGAAACTATTTTTCTTGTTTTCAAACATATTCAACCAATATATAAGGGAGACCTGTTAACAAGGAACTCAATTTTTGCGACCTACTGAATCTAATAATATACAAGTTTCTATGTATTATCAATTCAAGTTGAAACTATTAAAAAAATCAACTATGACTGAAATACCAACTTTCTAAGAATGAAACATCTTCATGTAGACCATATGAACTTTAAAGTTAATTAGTCAGGGATAGACATGTAAAGCAAGAACAAACTTATACGCAACGCAATCCCAATGCAGAAAAACAACCGCCTGAAAATCAATACAACTGGCAATAACTCCCAGGCTTAGCTATAAACAGTCAGCCTGAGCACATCTGTTGCTCAAGAATACAGTTGTGATAAATATATTTTATTGATCGAAATGGCAGATTTGTGGATATTATTGCTATCTAATTGTCCTTTTCTTTTGACTATTGTCTGGAATGAAACCGGAGTAAATTCTAACGTCTCCTGGCGACATATGTGATTGTTGATTTAAAGCACGACATGTATAGTATATGTTCATATATGTACCCGTTGACCACTATAGTCATATATATATATATATATATATATATATATATATATATATATATATATATATATATATTCATTTTTAAATCTGTGCGAGTATACCTGAGTGTATGTGACTTTTGTATAACATAACCTGTTGATACGTTGAAGAACACGTGGCACATGGGTCTCTCATGATCAACTGTGTAATCCTCGTTCAATAAAGATTATTATTATTATTAATACAAAATGGATTTTATTGTGGCAGTTATGGCGGAGAGAATAATTGAGATAAAAGGTTCAATTATGGCTATATGTACGTATATGTACAACCAATGTACCGTTCATTATTATTTTCTGTAATATCACCCTGTTATTGACGGTGATCAATTCACAAGTGAATTGTCCAATGTCATATACGAGTCATTTTATTTCACAAAATACAGTACTTTACATGTGGGTGTGGCTTATTTATTAAAGTAATCTGCACTGTTAGTAGAAATTAATTCAATGAAGTCACAAGGCGAGCTCGCTGAACAATTACTGTTAGTAGCATTCACGATTTTTGTATGGCCCCTGTCGCAATGAGAATATTTCGAGCTCGTACAGATAATTCCCAATTGTAGCAATTCAGTCGTGAGAATTTGTTGTTTTCAAAATGTCCATTTTCAATTTGAAAACAAACAAACAAGGAACCGAGATCCATTTCCAAAACACTAGAAAAAATTCCTACATATATACATTCGCGTGGAAAAATCATGCACCGATCAATGAGTTTCCCGACAAACAAGCAGAAAAAAGGGCAAAACGAATTACCTTCAAGACAGAATCACTAAGTTTGCAAAACAAATCATCAACTGCATTATTACAGGGTGTTAACCGATTTACCTAACTATAAAGTAAAGGTCTTATGAAGGTGAGTGATCTTATATTAACTCTCACTGTCATTATAAATATAACACGTCAATCGACTCATTAATTAAAACATTATAGGCAGTTAACGAATTACCTAACTATGTAGAAAAGATCATACGAAGACAGTGGTCTCATATTAACTGTTACGGTCTATAGACTTGCACAAAAATATAATATGTATAATATGTTAATTGATTAATAAATTATTAATTATTAATTAAATACAAACTTTGTTTCTTTTCCACCGTTATCCGCCAAGCGAATCCCGCGGGACTCTGGTGTGGTCTAGTTTTTAATAATTCTCTCGTATTCAAGATGAAAGAGATACTTTGTTTGCGAACGACTGCTCATTTGTTCATTGACTTTAGGGACTCGTAAACTATTAAACATAGTCGCTAAGCAAACAAAGCCTTTTTATATGCAATTATCAAACCAATTTCTTTTACCAAATAGGGTGATATTCAGGGAATGACTTACGTATACAATGGAACTCTACAATGGGAAAGAGCAAACAAAAAAAGTATGTTTGTTTATTACTGTAATTTGGCTCAGTCGATCAAAAGTTACTTTGTGAGTGACGACAGCTTAAAATCCATTTATCGGCGTGCATCAGAGAAAGACAAAAATATTTTGGTTTGCTTGGACTAAGCCCACTTTAAGGTTTCTTGCCTTGGATAAAGAATCACGCGTGAAAAGATAGCTAAATTTTAGAGGAATATACGACCTTGAAATGTACTAGAAATTAACATGACAATTTGAGGGCGCCTTTGAGAATAAACCAGATTTTACAGTCAACTTTATCATTGTTAGTACCTAAATAATGTATTGAACAGGTACTTAAATAACTTAATGGATAACAAATATTTTCCCTAAATCATCTTCACACCCACCACTAAGCTCTTTGCCGTCCTTTTCTGGGAATCCTGTAAACTATTTAACTCCTTAAAAGCAGAAACTTGTCGCTTAAAATGAGTATGCGTATTAAAAATATGGTTTCCATCTAGTTGGATATTACATATAACAATATGGTTTCCATCTAGTTAGATATTACACATAGCAATATAGTTTCCATCAAGTTGGATATTACATACAACCGTTTCCATTTTATACTGAAAAAGAATCGGCAAAAAAAAGTTTGTCTTCGTCTACTACATGTAGTTATATTCTCATAAGAATGTCAGTTGAAACATATCATCGACTTTGAAAATGGTAGTGTTACGCAAATCATTTTGTTTCAAAGGCGTTATCGGTAGCTATGCCGACCGCCTGGAACAGATTTGTCAAGTTTTCTAGGTTCCGCAACATCCACCAATCAATACTCCGTGCTATCGATTGTTGATGATCCACAATTTGACATTGTTTTCAAGTTTGTCCTACTTCTGACAATATCAAATATTTTCTCTCGTAATTGACATATTATATAGATGTACATTCAACTGTATCAAGTAGAATTCACGACAAAATTATTTGTTAAAGAAGCGCATAATGGATGCAAGTCTTCATGATCTTACAACAAAAGATTCGACATCAGTGCCATCGGGGGAAAATGTATGTATACACCGCCGATAGTTACTTGAATCCTGCAAATATAATTCATATCACTTCATATATAATTCGACAATAATATTTTATACACAACTTTTATCACAGCGTTTATTGTTTGTTTTTTATTTTTTGTTTGTTTGTGTTTTTTGTTTTTTGTTTTTTTATGAAAAGAAAAGGTCTTTTTTTCTTGTTTAACAGGATCTTGCAATTTCTAATACAATTATAGTAAACAACTGATCCAAACACATATATTTTCGTAAAGTGTGGTCTTTTCTATAACTTTCAATTTAGCATATTCAGTATATTGATGGTTTATACCATCTGGATCGCGTTTTAGTATTTTTAATCGATCATGAGCGCGACAATGTTTTGCTAGAGGTGGGTGTTCGGATGAAAGGGGGAAGTAAAAGATCGGTTTACTTTGTATAAATACATATAATTTTAAATTTCAGTAATCATTCTGAATGCAACATATTAACCCTTTGATTAATTAAAATGTTAATGAAAAGTAGAGTCGCATACTTCATAATAATTACTCGTGTAATCAACACTAATTGTGTGCCAAAGAACATTGTAAAACGTGCTTATATTAACAGAAACAAAGAGCACAACATATAACACATAATGAAACTCACCATTTTAAGTGAACTTAGACCAGATGTAAGTCTTCTTCACAGCCTGTTCGTTGTAGTCTGCAGTTGAGATCGGCTATACAATTGGGAGCAAACTGTAGAGTGGTAAAAATGCTGAACACTGTTGAAAATCAATGCCTCACCTGAGCTACAATAACACTACATGTATGCAATGCGCAACCACAGGCCGCTACCGAATGTCGCAATGCGGAACAGCGAGTCGCGCGCAACTGAACGAACGCAAACAATTCTCGTATGGCAACTGGACTTAATCATACTGCACTCAGAATATGAATCATACTGTGGCATGTTTTTGTCCAGTTCTATTACTCATGTCAATATTATTCTGTTAAAAAGAGTTTTCCCCATGATGTTGAACTAGTAATAGGAGAAACAGGGTTTTTGCAGCCAGGTCTTAAATCCCAAGAGAATATTGATTTTTCAATAATTTAATGTATTCCACAAGTGCATTGTGGTAACAGCTGACTGTCAATAATAATAATAATAATAATAATAATAATAATAATAATAATAATAATAATAAATAATAGTTAATACAGGCGCTGCTTTATGTAGTCTTGCAATATCAAAGTCGGTGGCTTTTGTCATTATATTCAGTGGTATCTTCATCACATGTTGGGGGGGGGGGGGGGCAGGTAGTATATTGGCCAGCCATTACGCATGCGTATTTTAACACAGCATGTAATTGTAGAGCAGGATGTATTGATGTAAAATGATTTTCCTGCATTGATTATTAAAATTAAAATTAGAGGGGAGAAGGGTATGCATTTTTAGCATAGAAACATAATTTTATAACAGGAACAAAAATAGTTGTATGATTGTGTATATATATATATATATATATATATATATATATATATATATATATATATATATATATATATATATATATATCCGATTGCTGAAGTAAATTGTTATATTATTGTTTACAGTCGGTAAAATAGCTCCAACGAGCTAATGTTTCTTATTATGTAATCAAATTCCGACTCTAAATAAAATTTGTCTATATCTTTGTCTTTGTATATGTCTGTCTGTCTGTCTGTGTGTGTATATATGGAGGGTTGTCATCAGTGTATGGACGTATACTATTTCACGGCACGTCAGCACAATACTGGAAATATGGTTCCGATTAAAAGTTAAGATTTAAAAATGTTATCACATGTATAGTAACGCTACTGTATGTTGTTCTTTTATATTGTTTTTTTTTTTGTTGTTGTTGTTGTTTGTTTTTTTTTTCTTTTCTTTTCGGAAATTGTGTTTTTTAAGCTAAGCTGTCTTGTTAAAATGACGGATTTCCACTGAATCTCAAATCCAGTTCAGTGTAACCTCAAATGACCATATAGTCCCATGTTGACATCACCTTTGAAACCGTAGTTATACAGGAACAACTCCTCAAGAAATAAAGATTCTTGAATATATCCATAGGTTTTCAGTATAAAACAGAATATTTTACTCTGTAAAAAAATCATTGGTGCTAAATAAACTCTTAAATATTACATTTTCCGTAAAACATACCGTCGTTACTACACTGTGTTAATTATATGGGGTTGAGTCGTCATTATACCCCTTCATTCTGCTATTATGTGCGGTGTAGAGTCGACCACCGAATTCAGATAATAGGGAAAGCGGGATGGCATGTCTCATGCGTCAATTGTTTCTTTGTTTTTGTTATGGAAGGTGGGTAATTGTACTATATGTTTTCATGTACTTTCTTTTCCTTATGTTTCATATATTTGCAGCAATTAAAAAATATGAAGCGCAAGTCAACAGACTAATCAAAAGCGTAAGTCAACAGACTAATCAAAAGTGCAAGTCAACAGACTAATCAAAGTTAAGGATTTTTGATATCAAGCAAAATCTTCGTGAGATTATAAATATATCTCTTACCCCGTTACTAGTAAAACAAATAAGGAAAACGATATGTTGGGCAAACAAGTCTCTCACTTATTTACAGATTTATCAGACACAGACTAAATATAAATCATAATGGAAAGAACAAAAAAAAAACTGTTTCCAACCATGTATATATTGCAGGTCATTTATTACGGATTGTTGCATCCTTCCAACTGAATCAAGAGAAAACAAAGAAAACTCACCGACAGCAAAAATAACTTGATTAAAAAGTTGCAGATAATAACATCTTTTAGTCTTTTTTTTTTTTTTTTTTTTGGCAAGAAAGGATTATACGTTTCATGATTACGTAAAACACTAATGCAACACAAGTAGCTAACTTTGATAGAGACGGCTGCACGAAAATTCAAAAAAAAATCTTCCAGAAATATTTTAGCATAAACTTGGGACTGCTTAATGTAGCATAAACTTGGGACCGCTTGTTGTAGAATAAGAAGTTTGGCGACATTCTAGTTATGATCAGGTGAAAGAGCGAGATTAATTCTCAATAGGTGCTCTTCTAATACTAACTCGAACCTTATTTTTAATTTTAGCAACAATTATGTATTACAATAGAAAATAATAAGCAAATTCAATTAATTCAACCTTCAGTGTTGAGATCGCCAACAGTATACAGTGATAAAATCTGACTGTAAGCTTTAATTTTTGACAGAGCTATAGTAACTAATGGGCTGATATGGAAAGTAACTAAGTTTTATGACTCTATCTCAAAGAGCATTAGAGTATAAACGAGCAAAAAAATGGGGAAAATGTATCAGTGACTTTGATCTTAAAGTTATGGACAAGACTGTGATATGTGAGATATCGAGAAACATAAGTGTACTACGATTCATCCCTGATACCAACAAATCGAGAAACATAAGTGTACTACGATTCATCCCTGATACCAACAAATCGAGAAATATAAGTGTACTACGATTCATCCCTGATACCAACAAATCGAGAAACATAAGTGTATTACGATTCATCTATGATACCAACAAATCGAGAAACATAAGTGTACTACGATTCATCCCTGATATTAACAAATCGAGAAATATAAGTGTACTACGATTCATCCCTGATACCAGCAAATCGAGAAACATAAGTGTACTACGATTCATCCCTGATACCAACAAATCGAGAAACATAAGTGTACTACGATTCATCCCTACACATTAAACAGCTTTTAAGATGTAAAGCAGGAACGAAATAAACCTGAAATATTGACTTGTGACCTTGACATTGAAGATACGACCACAAAAGTGGAATGCGACGCATCTTATATTGGCAATATATAAGTATACCACGTTTCATTAATTTATCTTAGACAGCTCTTAACTTATAGAGCAAAAAGGCCGTGGTACGCAACTCACCTTCTAATGATGATGTAAAAATAGTTTCATCCCTTAATCTCAAACGGCTTGAAAGTTATTGTGCTGAAAGTAAAATGTGAAGAAATTTTTTAAATATTTAACCGTGACATTGACGTTGGAGATGGAATCCCAGTGCAGTTTGTGATACACCTTCGAATGACGATGTATACAGGGGTGCACTGGGTAAGCAACTCGGCCCTGGACTTATCTGCCGGAACAGGCCCGGGGTTTTGCTCACACAAGTAAAACACCGGTAAAAACGGATTCTTTTTCACGGCCCACCGGCCCACCGATGCGGCGGTCTGCCGGGACAGGCCCGGGGTTTTGCTCACACCAGTAAAACACCGGTAAAAACGGATTTTTTTGCGGCGGCCCACCGGGATTTGTCCCAGTATGCCCAATGGCCAGTACACCACTGGATGTATACGAAGTTTCTCCGTGGTTCTCAGAAATATTTTGATTCTGCTCTGAATCTATTAGACTTTCTGGTTTCATGACCCAATCTTAAAGTAAATAGGGACAAAACTAAAGTAATATGGATAGAAAATCACAAAACTAGTTACAAAATGTTATCATCACGCTTGCTGGAAATTCATTTGGGGTGAATCTCAATTTAGCCTTTTAGGTATAGAGTTTTCGGTGAACTTAAACGAAATGATAGATATTAATTATCAAAAATACATGCTCAAGGTACAATCACTACTAAGATTCAATCACTACTTACTCAATGATCAAACAGAATAGCTCATATTGTAAGAATACTAGTAATGGAAACGTAAGCTCTATCTCTACACTCAATCATTTGTTGGCCTTACCAACCCACCTGATAATTTTTGATAGAATTTCAGTAAATTGTTCTTTATATGCATTTGGCAAAGTAAAAATGACAGAACAAAAAGGGATATACTCATACAGAATTATGATAATGATGGATTAAATATGGTGAATTAAAAATTATGATAATGATGGATTAAATATGGTGAATTAAAAAATAAAATTAAAAAAAAAACAACAATACAACAACAACAAACAACTGCATTCGAAAGCTAAAATGCTCTTGGGTTAGAAGAATAATTAAATCAAAAACTTGTTTGGATGATATCTTGATGAAACCATTTGAGGGGATCAAACTTATTTTAGATCTTCGAATGGAGTTCGTGAAGAAACATAGAAACAATACAACAGATCTTTTCATTACCAAATATCACACACACACACACACACACACACACACACACACACACACACACACACAGAGAGAAAGAGAGAGAGAGTATAGAGGCATAATATGGTAACATACGAGAATTAACATAACACCGTAGGTTTAACATGAATGGAACTGCATGGCGACTAACGGGAATTTAACATTACGCCTTTCGTCCATAGGTTTAACATGTGTGAGACTGTAAGGCGACAAGATGGGAAATTGTATGTTAAAAACGTCCATAGGTCTAACATGTGTGTGACTGTATGGCGACAAGGGAAAACATCAAGTTAAAATTAACATTAACGTGACATTTCACCTTGTCACTATAAATTCTTTTGGATGGGACTGTATGGTGACAAGGGGAAAGTTGATGTTAAAAATGTCCATAGGTTTGATATACACTTTGATTTACCAACACCCAGTCATGTATAAGATAGAGTTGAAATCCCTTATAAACTTAAAAAAATTCCCTATTCCCCTCCAAACCCCACTTGGCTTTTTACGGGATTTACAACAATGGATATGTTTGTATTTGGATTGTAAAAGGAAGCCAATGCATGTCTTTACGTGTGTGTTTTTCTCTTCTCTATACCGTTCTCTCCTTTTCAGTCCATTTGTAATTGTGTATAAGTGTGTATATTTCTACCCTTTCGTGTCTCCTTGAATTGCAACACACTTTCTGCCAATATCTTTATCAAGCGACAATGATAATGACTGAATTAAATCTAGGACGAAAGAAACGAATACAGTAATACAAATTTTAAACCCCACTTGGCTCCACACAGTATTAATGTCAATATCGGATAGGTCTGCGTTTGAATTGGAAAATTAAGCCAATGCCTGTCTTTAAGTGTGTGTTTGTTCTTCTCTCCATTCTGTCGTCAGAGATTTACGGAGAGCCATTCAAAAATAAACTTCCAGCAAGATTTCTGGAGAGATTTAGTTTTTGTTTAATTTGGCAATACTTTGAGTGGTATCTCTTTTGCAAGAGATCTAGGTGGGTTCTGATAAGGGCTGTTGGGTTATGAAAACATTATGGACTTGACAACATCAGCTGTAACTGCTTTAAACTTTGTCAACATCCAAGTTGCCGTAGTGGTAATGATTGTTGCAAGCAATGCTCACAGTGAGAGAGCTTACAGGTTACAAATTATTTTCTTAAGAAGTACAATGGATAATTTCAATGTAGTTTATTTTTTGCCGTTTTCAAACTCGAACATTTTAAAGTAAACCCTCAGATTCATAACAAATTCTGACTTAGTTTGATAATTTGGCAAATTTAACTCTTGCCTCTCTTCATTGGTCACATCGCATTCAGCATACGAAAAAAGTCAGTGTACTAAATCTAGGGTAGAAAAAAACGTAAATTTATAACAAACTGATGAACCAAATCTACCTTATAAAGCATTGGCATTGCAACACAGTTTCTGCCAGTGTTTATCAAGCAACAATGGGTAGTTACGTATAATGAGAGAATTAAATTCACGGTGGTAAAAAAAAAGAATACAGAATTACAAATTCTAAACCCCACATGGCTTCATACAGGATTTACAACAATGGATATGTTTGTATTTGGATTATAAAAACAAGTCAATGCCCGTCCTTGAGCGTGAATTTTTCTTCTCTCTATACCGTTCTCTCGTTTTCACTACATGTGTCATTGTGTATAAGTATGTTTGCTTGTGTAGTCTTGATATTTCTACATTTTCGTGTCTCCTTGCACTTCACTGGAAGAGTTATAGGTATTATAATTGGAGTAGGGATTGTAGTTTTATGTAAAAGGAGATGATACTGAAGTTATAGGGAAATCGGGGTTTTACTTTCTTTATAAGGCGATATAAAGGATGTTATAGGGGGATAGGTAAGTCAGTTTTGTTTGTAAAGGATTTAAATTCTATTTTATATCCCTTCGTTTACATCCTACCCTGTGTGTTAGTAGATGAGTGGGTGTTGATTACTACATATGATGTGTTGAATAGTAAATGTGGGGTGTTGGATGGTAAATGTTGGGGTAATCGATAGCACATGACTGAGTGTTGGTAAATCAAAGTAAATGTTAAATCTATCTACGTTTTTAGCATTAACTTTCCCTTTGTCACCGTATAGTACCATACAAAAGAATTTATAACGACAAGGGGAAATGACATATTAATTTTAACATTATGTTTTCCCTCGTCGCCATACAGTTCCACAGACGTGAAACCTATGGATGAAAGGAGTAATGTTAAAGTCCCGTTAGTCGCTATACAGTTCCACGTATGTTAAACCTACGGCGTAATCTTAATTCCCGTTTGTCGCCATGGTATCCCATTATACTACTTACAAGACAGAACACGACTGGGTGTTGGTCAGTCAAAATGTATGTTAAATCTATGGACATTTTTAACATTAACTTTCCCCTTGTCACCATACAGTCCCATCCAAAAGAATTTATAGCGACAAGGGGAAATATTATGTTAATATTAACAATACGTTTTCCCTTGTCGACACAATGCCATTTTTGTACCCAAAACCAAAAACATTTATAACGACAAGGGGAAATGTTATGTTAATTTTAAAATGACTTTTTCTCTTGTCACCATAGAGTCACACACATGTTAGACCTATTGACGAGATGCGTAATGTTAAATTCCCCTTAGTCGCCATACAAATTCCCACGTACGTTAAACCTACTGCGCAATGTTAATTCCCGTATATCGCCATAGTATCTTACTATACTACTGATATATACTGTACCGTGCTATTGGACGAGCCCTGAGACAAACCTGAACATTTATTTTTCACCATGCAGCTAGAAAAATATGGACATATCTTATTTAATCCACACCACATTTATGAAAACAAGAGGCTCACGTTGATCAAAGATCGTTCACGTGGCTTGTACCTGTCTAATAGTCAAATTACAAGAGCAGTTGGCCAAGAAATCTCGGTCAGTGGGATGTTTTCTGTTGAAAATTATTCCACTGCTGTTGATTGCATATGTTATGAAATCAATTGTTTCAATGTTTCTGTAGTTTTTGCATCTTTATTCATACCATTTGTACAATGTTGAAAGGCCCCTATTCCCGGGTTCTTTGTGTCATAGTTGGTCAAATTCTTGTCAGGGTTTTTTTTAGTTGGTCAAATTCTTGTCAGGGTTTTTTTTAGTTGGTCAAATTCTTGTCAGGGTTTTTTTTAGTTGGTCAAATTCTTGTCAGGGTTTTTTTTAGTTGGTCAAATTCTTGTCAGGGGTTTTTTTAGTTGGTCAAATTCTTGTCAGGGTTTTTTATTTTTTTAGATAAAGAGTTACGTAAATGTTTTTCTACTTTTATTAACTGCATTTGAAGGCGGAACAGCATCATGTGTATAAATCTGTTAAACGAACTTTAAGAAGAGGTTAATAAAGGCTTTCTATTTTCAGTAACAGCAGCCCCATATTTTGATGGCTGATTGGCATGATTTGTACGAACTTAAAATCTCTTCAAACCAGAATGCTTTCTGCAAAATTTGGTCAAATTCTGCTGCGTCGTTTTTGAAAAGAAATTGTTTGAAAGATTTTCCATTTCGAGCAGAAGCAGTCGTTAAATTTTTTTTTTTTTTTTCTTCAATTTTCAGCAGCTATGGCCATATGTGATGGCTAATCAGCATCGTTTGTATAAAAGTGACGGTCCTTTTAGCAAAATGCTTTCTATCAAGTTTGGTTAAATTTTATTAGGCGGTTTTTGATAAGAGGTAATTTAAAGGTTTTCCTATTTTTAGCAACGGCAGATCAGTATCAGTTGTAGAAACTCGACATACTCTTCACAGTGGGTTACCTCCATTGGGTAGGATAATACCACTGGCACAACTGTTATGTATGATGTTTATATAATATTATAAATATTTTAGGAAATTGTAAATGTTTCTTCACTTTAATATTTGCTTAAATCTTAATGTTATCAGGAAAAACATGTTTAACTAGTGTCCTTGAATTAGGTTGTTTTGATCAATATGTTTTCTCAATTTGAAAGTCAAGGTTGAATTTTGTTTACAGTTAGAATTCCATTAAGATGACACACATTCTAGAACATTCTGTCATGTGACTAATCTAGAACATTCTGTCATGTGACCAATCTTTATATATACCATGTTTGGTGGACATTTATTCAGTTTTGACATTACCATCAGTCTTGTAAAGAGCTATTACAGTTGTTAAAATTCATTCCAAATTCTAAGAGAGGAATTATTTTAAATATTCATTGGATTATAACAGTGCTCATAAGCTTTTGGATTTTGGATTTTTAATTGATGATTTTGGAATTTAACTGAACTTATTCAGAGATTTTGGAATACTTCATTTTGACATCAGCACATCAAGATTTCTAGTACATCAGGACTTTGGAGACCATTAGCACATCATAACATTCAAGGACACAGCCGTGAATTCGGAACATTCTATATTTAGGACTTGTGATTAGAACAATCATTCTTATTGGATTATTAGGATTTCAAAACACATTACTGTAAGTGACTTTTTTGATTTTTCATTTTAATTATCTAGTAATAAATTGCTTGTTGATTTTTACTTGATTTGTTGGTTTCACTTTCTTTCTGTTACATTTTTCTTAGACCATAGAGTCGTAACAGAAATTGGGGGCTCGTCCGGGATTGAATTTCTTTAAAGCATATTAGAGATATTAAATTTATCTTTGAAATTCATATTGATTTTGTCTCGGAGAATTTTTTTTGTCTTTGGCAAAGATTTTTAAATAGAGAAATTTTTTTGTGTGAAACCAACAAGCATTTACAATGGCATCTAATGTTCAGAATTTCATTTCAAAACCTACCCAGGAGGGGTTAGAGTGCATGAAAAAGGATGAGTTGCTCGAGCTTGCCAGAAAATACAGTCTATCTGAGGCAAAAGTATCATTGACAAAACAGGAGATAAAGATTATTTTGATTCAGTATTTAGTAGGAAAGGGAATTTTTGAAAATAGTGCTTTAAGTTTGAAGAGAAAGCCTGTATCTGGTTCTGACAGGAAATTAAGGGAATTAGAGTTAAAGAACCAGATGGATTTAGAATTGGCAAAGCTTCAGATTCAGAGAGAGAGAGAGAAAGAAGAGAGGCAGATACAGATGGAGAGAGAGAAAGAAGAGAGGCAGATAGAGAGAGAGAAAGAAGAGAGGCAGATACAGATGGAGAGAGAGAAAGAAGAGAGGCAGATGGAGAGAGAGAAAGAAGAGGGGCAGCTACAAATGCAGAAGGAAGAGAGGCAGATACAAATGCAGAAAGAAGAGAGGCAAATGCAGATGGAGAGAGAGAAAGAAGATAGACAAATACAAATGCAGATGCAGATGCAAAGAGAAGAAAGGGAAATGCAATTTAAGTTAAGAGAATTAGAACTGGCAAACAGAGCACACTCCACTCCTTTAAACACAAGTTCAGGTTTTGATGTTACTAGATATATTAGGTTAGTACCCCCTTTTCAGGAAAAAGAAGTAGATAAATACTTTCTTCATTTCGAGAAAATATTTGAAAACTTGAAATGGCCCAGAGAGCATTGGACTTTGTTATTACAAAGTGTACTTATTGGCAAAGCTCGTGAAGTCTACATTTCACTGTCAGTACAACAAAGCACTGATTATGATGTGGTTAAGGAATACATCTTGAAAGCTTATGAGTTGGTACCAGAGGCATATCGACAAAGGTTTAGGAATTGTAGAAAAGAAACTGGACAAACTCATGTCGAATTTGCAAGGGATAAAGAACAACTATTTGATAGGTGGTGCTCAGCCAAGAAAGTTGATCAAGCTTATGATAACCTCAGACAGCTCGTATTAATTGAAGAGTTCAAGAGGTGCATCCATAGTGATGTTAAAACCTATCTTGACGAGCAGAATGTGGAAACTTTGGAAAATGCTGCTCGTATGGCTGATGATTATTCCTTGACTCACAAAATTTCATTTGGTAATAAATCGTCCTCTCAGCAGTTTTCTGGTAAAAAACCATTTCAATCTCATTCGAGTACTTCCAAAGTTCACAACAGCACAACTGTTAGGAATCAAACATCTGATAAGACTGATCAGAAATCCTTATCTCTTCCTACGTGCACTTATTGTAAAAAGAAAGGGCACGTTATTTCTGATTGCTTCAAGTTGAAAAAAAAAGCAACAGAGTAAAGACAGAGCTTTTCCAAATGCTCTTATTTCTACGAGGTCAAGGTCACGGTCTTGTATTAAAAGCAATACATTTGTTGGGTCAAACAAACCCCAGTCTGATTCTATTTTAGAGGCTTATGAACCATTCATGTCAGAAGGTTCTATATCACTTATTGGTGATTCTGCCAAACCTATCCCAATTAAAATATTAAGGGACACTGGAGCTTCTCAGAGTCTTTTATTATCAGGTACTTTGCCTTTGTCTGAGGAGTCTTCTTCAAGTGAAAGTGTTCTTGTTCAGGCAGTAGAGTGCGGCTTTGTAAATGTTCCTCTTCATTGTGTAAATTTGGCATCAGACTTAGTTTCTGGACCTGTGACTGTTGGAGCAGTGACTTCTTTACCCATAGAGGGTGTTCATTTATTACTAGGCAATGACCTAGCTGGATATAAGGTTGTGGTTAATCCACTTGTAACTGACAAGCCTTGTTTGGATCAGACAGTTGATCCTGTCGAAACTGAAATCCCTGATTTGTACCCTGCTTGTGCGGTTACTAGAGCTATGGCAAAAAGAGCTCTTGAGAGTGATGTTGATCAGGATATTATTCCTTTAGCTGACACATGTATTGGTCAATCTTTTGATGAGGTCACTTTTTCCTCAGGTATTGATCAATCAAATGGTATTGATCACAGTGATCCTCTTTTGGCAACTCATTCTCTTTCTTCTAATCAGGATGACAAACGACAATCCCTTGTCGTTGAACAGGAGCAAGATCCCGAGATATCTTGTTTGTTTCAGAGGGCTATTAGTGAAACTGAAGCCACACAAGTTTCAGTGTGTTACTTTGTGAAAAATGGGGTCCTTATGAGGAAATGGAGACCACCTGATGTACCTGCTGGTGACGAGTGGTCAGTGAGCTATCAAATTGTTGTTCCTAAGTCATATCGACAGGAAATTCTTAATTTAGCCCATGAAACTCCTTTGGCTGGTCATTTAGGAGTCCGTAAGACTTATCACAAGATCTTGAATCATTTTTATTGGCCGAAACTCAAAAGTGATGTTTCTAAATACTGCAGATCTTGTCACACTTGTCAAATGGTAGGAAAACTCAATCAGAAGATACCTAAGGCTCATCTGCAACCTATTCCTGCATTTGATGAACCATTTAGTAGAATAATGGTAGACTGTGTTGGTCCTTTACCTAAAACCAAGTCAGGCAACCAATACTTGTTGACCATCATGTGTGCATCTACAAGATTTCCAGAGGCAATTCCTCTGAGAAATATAAAAACTAAAACTATTGTGAAAGCTTTGGTGAAGTTTTTTACACTTGTTGGCCTTCCCAAATCTGTCCAGTCAGATCAAGGGTCAAATTTTATGTCTGGAATTTTCCAACAAGTTATGCATGAATTAGGCATCCAACAGTTTAAATCTTCTGCCTATCACCCTGAAAGTCAAGGTGCTTTGGAAAGATTTCATCAAACTTTGAAGAATATGATTCGATCATATTGCTTTGATACAGAAAAGGATTGGGATGAGGGTGTTCATTTGTTGTTGTTTGCTGTTAGGGAATCAGTTCAAGAGTCGTTGGGTTTTAGTCCCTTTGAACTAGTTTTTGGTCATACTGTCCGTGGACCATTGAAATTATTGAAAGAGAAACTTCTTTCAAATGAAGATTCAAAGATTAATCTTCTTGATTATGTCTCTGATTTCAAATACAAGTTGTCAAAGGCCTGTGAAGTAGCAAGAACTAATCTTCACACTACCCAGTCAAAAATGAAATTAAGGTATGACAGAAATACACAAGAAAGGAGTTTTAAACCTGGTGACAAAGTTCTGGCTCTCTTTCCCATACCTCAGAATCCTCTTCAGGCTAAATTTTATGGTCCTTATACCGTTGAAAAGAAAGTAAATGACTTAAATTATATCATTAACACTCCTGGGAGACGGAAACAGAAACAACTTTGTCATATAAATATGTTAAAGGAATATTTTGACAGAGATAGCTCAGCTAATTATTCTGTTAATTTAGTTGTACCTGTCCCACACAGTGAAGATATCAACGATGGAGTACAATCACTCTATAGTGACTCTGGTATAACCAATCTTCGGAATTCAGAAATATTGAACAACCTAGACCAGAAACTTTCACATCTACAACAACAGGAAAGAAATGAACTAAAACAGCTATTACATGACTATGAGCACTTGTTTCCTGATGTTCCAACACGAACAAGTAACATTTATCATGACGTTGACATTATAGATTCTGCGCCTGTGAAACAGCATCCTTATAGGATGAATCCTCTCAAACAGAACTATCTGAAGAAAGAAATTCAGTATTTACTGGAGAATGATTTCATAGAACCAAGTAAAAGTAACTGGAGTTCACCATGTATTCTTGTTCCCAAGCCAGATAATACATTCCGTATGTGTACTGACTATAGAAAAGTCAACAGTGTCACCAAAACTGATTCATTTCCAATCCCAAGAATGGACGATTGCATTGATAAAATTGGAAATGCGGAATATGTCACCAAGTTTGACCTTTTAAAAGGATTCTGGCAAATTCCATTGACGGAAAGGGCAAAAGAAATTTCAGCATTTGTAACTCCAGATGGACTTCATCAATATAAAGTCATGCCGTTTGGAATGAAAAATTCGCCTGCAACGTTTCAACGTCTGATGAACATAATAACATTTGGTCTTGATAATTGTGACGCTTATATGGATGACGTCATTATCTACAACAACACCTGGGAAGATCATTTGGAAACCATTCGAAAATTCTTCGATCGTCTCAGCGATGTGAATCTGACAATTAATTTGAGCAAAAGTGAGTTTTGCCATGCTTGTGTCATATTTTTAGGACATATTGTGGGACAAGGTCAAGTTAAACCTATAGAAGCTAAGGTCAAAGCTATCTCTGAATTTCAAGTTCCAATTTGTAAAAAGCAACTGATGCGATTTCTAGGTATGGCTGGATATTATCAGAAATTTTGTTCCAATTTTTCCAAAATTGCTGAACCTTTGACAAGTTTATTGAGTAAGAAAACCAAATTTCATTGGTCTGACAAGTGTCAGGAATCTTTTGAGAAGTTAAAGGCCATACTTAAGAATGTACCAGTTCTTTCTGCACCAAATTTTAGCCAATCATTTAAATTATCTGTTGATGCAAGTGATGTAGGGGTTGGTGGAGTATTGATTCAGGAAGACAAAAGTGGTGTGGATCACCCTGTGTGTTATTTTTCTAAAAAACTAAACAAGCACCAGAAAAATTATTCCACAATTGAGAAGGAATGTTTGGCTTTGATATTGGCTTTACAGCATTTTGAAGTGTATGTTACCTCAGCTCTTTCTCCAATTATTGTGTACAGTGATCACAATCCCCTTACTTTCATCAACAAAATGAAAGATAAAAATCGGAGATTGTTGAGATGGAGTTTGATATTGCAGGAATATAACATTGACATCAAACACATCAGGGGAAAAGACAATGTGATTGCAGATGCACTCTCACGTGGCTAGAAATGTAATATTGCTTGATGTAATTAAGTCCAGTATCATAAAACATGTTCTTATGTAATTTTGGTTATTGTAGTATTAGATGTATATTCAAAAGAAAGCTTTATTATATAAATCTTTCTTTTTCTTTATGAGGGGAGGTGTTATGTATGATGTTTATATAATATTATAAATATTTTAGGAAATTGTAAATGTTTCTTCACTTTAATATTTGCTTAAATCTTAATGTTATCAGGAAAAACATGTATAACTAGTGTCCTTGAATTAGGTTGTTTTGATCAATATGTTTTCTCAATTTGAAGGTCAAGGTTGAATTTTGTTTACAGTTAGAATTCCATTAAGATGACACACATTCTAGAACATTCTGTCATGTGACCAATCTAGAACATTCTGTCATGTGACCAATCTTTATATATACCATGTGTGGTGGACATTTTTTCAGTTTTGACATTACCATCAGTCTTGTAAAGAGCTATTACAGTTGTGAAAATTCATTCCAAATTCTAAGAGAGGAATTATTTTAAATATTCATTGGATTATAACAGTGCTCATAAAGTTTTGGATTTTGGATTTTTAATTGATGATTTTGGAATTTAACTGAACTTATTCAGAGATTTTGGAATACTTCATTTTGACATCAGCACATCAAGATTTCTAGTACATCAGGACTTTGGAGACCATTAGCACATCATAACATTCAAGGACACAGCCGTGAATTCGGAACATTCTATATTTAGGACTTGTGATTAGAACAATCATTCTTATTGGATTATTAGGATTTCAAAACACATTACTGTAAGTGACTTTTTTGATTTTTCATTTTAATTATCTAGTAATAAATTGCTTGTTGATTTTTACTTGATTTGTTGGTTTCACTTTCTTTCTGTTACATTTTTCTTAGACCATAGAGTCGTAACACAACGCTGTAAATTTGCTTGCATTTGGTGCAATCTTTCCTCTACAATGGCTTTAATGCAGAACAGGAAGATTTTGCCATAAGAGGAAAATGTCAGGAATCTTTACATGCAGTGACAGAGCACAGGACAGAGGATGTTACAAGGTAGCATGCGACAGACGTCACAACATACAGATGACGTCACAAGGAAGCGTATCTGAACCGCCATAAACAGTCTGGTTCTGTTCTCCTTGTTTTTTTTATTGACTTTCAATCTTCAAATACATGTCAGAGGTTTAGATGGCTCAGGAGTCACAACAGTTTTACGGCAGCAATATATATCGAAAAAGTATGAGCTGTGAGGAATGTGAAAACTTCAAAGCACTCTCGTCAGATTTTGTTGAGCGGCTTTTTAAAAATTGCTTTTAAAATAATCTGTTTTAGTAACGGCGGCCATATTTGATGGTGGATATTAATCATTTGTAGAAATATGAAAGGTCTTTATGCCAGAATGCTTATTATCAAGCTCGTTTAAATTCTATAGAGCGGTTTTGCAGAAGAAGTATTTAAAATATTTATCTATTCGTGTAACGGCGATCATATTTAATGATGAATCTGCATCCTTTGTATAACTTTGAAAGGTTTTTATTCCAATGTGGTTTCCAACAAATTTGGTCAAATTTTATACAGCAACTTTGGAGAAGAAGTGATTTAAAGTTTGGATGGGGGGTTGGGGGTTGGGGGTGTTGTTGTTGTTTTTAAGTAACGGCGGCCATATTTGATGGCAGACCGTCATCATTTGTAAAAATGTTAAAGGCCTTTGTGCCAGGATGCTTTCTGTCATAATACAATCGAATTATGTCTAGCAGTTTTGGAAAAGGAGTCATTTAAATATGTTTCTGTGTTTAGTCACGGCGGCCATATTTTATAATGGATAGGCTTAATTTGTACAAAATTGAATGGCATTATGCCATGATGCTCTGTACCAAGTTTGGTTGAATTGGTTGGATTGGTTTTGAGATATTGAAAATATCAGTTGTTGACGGACGACGGATGGGTTTGTCTATTTTTAGTAACAGTGGTGACATTTGAAGGCGGATCACCATTATTTGTATAAACCTGAAAGCACGAAGGACACGGGGCCCATGCTATAAGCTCAATTGGTTTTACAGCTAGGTGGGCTAAAAAATAAAAGTCAAAATTGAATCTTTTTGCGATGCTAGAAGAACGTTACCATTTTGAATTCCTTACTTCCACTGAAAGACAAATGACCATTCCAACTTTGTGTACTCCTTCATTAGCATTGACATAATTGCTGTGCGTGTATTGGTTGATGCAATCACATGACAGTAAAGATTAAGTATATTGTTGCAGAAGTCATTTGACCGCTCTCCCAAGTGGATGCAGCTTTACGTTCTCCACGCTGACATATGGATATATTTAATGGAGATTTGTCAGTTTGGTGGAATGTACCGAAAATCACTTGTAGAACATACCTGGTAATTCTACGTTTGATGGATGGAAAAATGACGAATAGAGGAAAAAGCCGACACTCTAGAAATTTTATTAAACCTACAAGCAAGTGACTTCGGAATATATACACTGTTCTTTGCAATATAAACGTTGTTTTCATAATATATTTTAAAGAAGGCTGTAATTATCAATTGTAATAGAGCGATTTTACTTTCAGGAATGAAATCATTGTATTCGGCATCTTTTTAAAACTATTATTTATTAGCTTCAATAAAATGTTAGAACATAAATGTATATTTGCCGATTATTTGAGTATCACTGTTATTACTCTCTCTCTCTCTCTCTCTCTCTCTCTCACTGTGTGTGTGTGTGTGTGTGTGTGTGTGTGTGTGCGTGCTTGTGTGCAGTCCTGGAACAATTAAATTATCATTACAATCATAACGAAATACTGAAACTTCAAAGCGAAAGCTTGGCGGCTTTGGGCTACTACTACTACTACTACTACTACTGCTACTACTACTACTAATAATAATAATAATAATAATAATAATAATCATAATAATAATAATAACAACAATAAATATAGTAATTATAACGGATGATTATAATGAGAAGAAGAAAGAAATGGAGGAAAATAGTTTAAAACGATATTCATCGGAACTTGGCCCAATATCACTAAAATTCTAAATATTTTAAGAACACGTACTCAAGTCAAACTTCAAGGGCTCATTATTACAATTACCCCCCCCCCCCACACACACACACACATACACACACACACACCAAAAAAATTTAAAAAATAAAAATTAAAAAAAAAGCGATTAATCTAAATCGTGCAATGGCCTGATTTTTTTTATTCATTATACGGGCATAGTATTGTTCGTCGATTCGCGGTTACTATGATTTATCATTGGTAAAAATTTGAGGTAAGTAGGTAAGTAAATATGCATTAAAAATCGCTATCGATACTTGTCACACACATAACGGCATCTATTACGTAAATCATGAATCATTATCGCTGATTTTAGCGGAGGATTTTTCGTGATATTATTATCTTCAAGGCGTTATCGGGTTTTATAATTGATATATCTGCTGAGCTTCCAAATGAGAAATAAAAAAGTGTATGGTGGAAAAAATTATTAGCATAACTGACGAACAGCAAGTTCACGTACAATATTCCACGCTTACTCGTTAGCATAACATTTTCTATTAAATTGGTGTTTATCCTTTTGAAAATTGTAGCACTTTATGAGATAACAATTTTCGGTTAATTATTCAAATTTTATCAAAACTGGTTCCAAATTGGCAAAGTTAATAACACTTTAAATTTGTACGTGACATATAATGAAAACTCCTGTGTCCAGCCATCAATAAACCATGCTGCCCCTGCGTCAGACAAGTTCTGCACTTCAGGTTGGTTGGTTGTTGGTTGGTTTGGTACGCAAGCATTGAGGGGGTAAGCGCCAAAACTTAATCCAGTACACCAGGATAGTCCTCATCAACTAGAGAAAAAGGTTTCTTATAACATTCGTCATTTTTGTACACTTTAAAAAAAAATGTCTTTTGCTATTATTATTCAGACAAGACTGGGACTGTCAGCGAAAAGTCAGCATCTTGAATCAAGCGGACCTTTCATCTTGGACTCTGAAGGAGAGATAGAGAGAGCCTAGTAGCTATATTGTTTTCAATTATTTACTCCCATGGTATTCAGCAAAATATTTGAAGGAACATATTAGAAATTCGAGGGGGGGGGGGGTAATTTTTATTTATTTATTTATTTATTTTTTAATTTTTTTTTTACGACATAGCAACACAAGTAGGTTGTTTAGTGCCGAGGCAATTTGGAGTAAAGTGACTTGCCCAAGGAAACACGTTAGCCGATCCGGGCTGGTCTGATGGTAAGAGTTGAAGCAACACCCTTTCTGGCACGCTAATCACTGAACCACCGCGGTTCCTCAGGGAAATTCTGGTTAAATATTTATTGGTTTGCAGCAGGGACACACAACACCATTTAGTTTGGTTGGGCTAAATCCACTTTTTATGTATTTTGCCTATAAGGCACTTATGCACTCTAACATCAACCAGATATCTAAGCCTGGCTTTTACTAAATTGTATATTACTTTAGTTCAAAAGCCTTATGTACGTCAACGGTGTAATCTGCTACCGGTATTTGTAACATATTTCAGAGACATTACAATGATATTTACATAGGAAGACTTCTATCATTTCGGGCAAAAATACGTTGATAAAAATGCTTAGCAAACAACCTTATCATTTTTATTAAATACGAATACCACCAAATAAAATTTTAAGTGTCAATACCACCAAATACAATTTTAAATGTCAATACCACCAAGATAATTTCAAGTGAAATTTTAGAGCCAGATGTAAAGCTTGATGCATCTATTAAAATGAGAATAACATATACATGAATCAAAATAGAGTGCAAAAATGTTTCGTTTGAAATATCTTTGAACTACAAAGAAAGTTTGTATCAGTTAACATAGCAAGCCATAGAAAGAAAATGCAACGCTAGATTCTGAAAATTCCTTTGGCTCAAGGCAATCGAAGGCGGTACAGACCGTGCGGCCATGGATCTACAACATCTTCGCGAAAATGAAAAGTCCACATTTTGAGGAGAAAAAAAATACTACAAAGAAAATATCAATGAAATTGTGTGTCATGATTCTTCCCTAGTGTACAGGCAATGCCTTTACTTATCAGACACTTCCGTATTGTTCGAGTTGTACACAATTTATTGATGGAAAAGTTAGTTTAGTGACAATTGCCGGTTATTCATGTCGTTTACAAAAGAGAAAGACGGATTAAACATAAGTGACCATGCTTCAAAGAGGGTTTTGTGCTTTTATGGCACAGCAACACGAGAAGGTATAGGTATATTTAAAGGCGGTCTTTTTGCAATGACAGGTAGCTGTTATACAAGCAAAAGAGAACTAAATATTACTATCCGTTACTGATTCCCTGTTTGAAATTGATAATTAGAGCTATAAGCAGACAATGATATTTTGGCACATCCGGGAACTCCAATTTTGATCAGGCACTTTAAATTAGGTTCAGTCATTCTTCATACTAATAATCAAGTCAAATAAAGTCGGGTTATTTTTTATTTACAATTGCAAAACAATTAAAACACCACTAGAACAACAACTTCTCTCAATGTATATATGATTATGCACAAATTCTTTTTTCTCTTTTGTGTTTCGTCATTGTTTGATGTTTTTGTTTTGTTTGTTTTTGTTTTCTTTTTTGCTGGTGTTTTACGGCACAACAACACATGTAGGTTATTTAGTGCCAAGGCAATTGGAGAAAAAATGCCTTGCCCAAGGACACACCACAGTAGCCCACCCTAGCTGACCCAATTGTAGGATTCGAAACCACACCCTTTTGGACGCGAGTCCAGCACGCGAACCACTGATCTATCGTGGCTCCTTGCACAAATGTCATAGTGGGGAGCCGCGGTAGCTCAGATGGTCGAGCGTCGGACTCTTAATCCAAGGATGGCTGGTTCAATACCCGCCTTGACCAGCCGGCTGCCTCAGTGTGTTCTTACGAAAGGCACTTAGCTCTCTATTCCTCGAGATGATATAACTACATGTTTAAGGGGTCATTTAAAAAATGAATGGGATTGTTTGGACTTAATTAAGTTTTGGAAACCAAAACAAATGAATCGTTTGTTTTAGTGGCAGTTGAATAAATATTTTTACCAATTTGTACACTCAAACCAACTCATACCAGATCAATACACCAGCTGACCTTTAAATCAGAAAACCCCGTATATTGACATAGCAGATATAAACCTTACTTCAATATTTTACAGTATCTACCTGTATGGTTGATGATCGCTCTGAAAGCCGAGACACAAGTTCATGATTGTTTAGTATTTACCTTTTTAACAGGAAACTTGCCCGTGATAATTAAGCTTCCCCTTCGCTGTATTTTATTTATTTATTTATTTTGGAGGTGGTGGTGTGTGTGCGTTTAGTTTATCTTCAACATTAAGGCCACAAAGTCTCCCTTTATCGTGTACATCTCCCTTTATCATGTACATCTCCCTTTATCATGTACATCTCCCTTTATCATGTACATCTCCCTTTATCATGTACATCTCCTTTATCATGTACATCTCCCTTTATCATGTACATCTCCCTTTATCATGTACATCTCCTTTATCATGTACATCCCCCTTTATCATGTACATCTCCCTTTATCATGTACATCTCCCTTTATCATGTACATCTCCTTTTCATCGCCTAAATTACTCCTTTAATTCTACTGGATTTACTGCTCTTTTGTATCCCATTTAACTGAACAAAAAATGCATGTGTAAATGTGTACATACCTTCGACATGATTTTTTCCTGTTATTCGTTTTCTTGATTAATATGTGTATTGCACACTCTTCCGCTCTCAGATATTGTTTCATAAAATATTCCAAGGTTTTGTTTCTTGCAGTATGATTATGCATAAAATATACATAATTCAGAATTTAATAAGCCAATCAGCAATCTGTATCTGTCATATTAATATGGGAGTGGTCATAACATTGATCTCTTAAACCACTGAAGTTTATTTTAGGTAAGATAATTTATAGCAAGAAATCTGTTTTTCCTCCAAAAATACTGCACAGGGGGTTATTTTCGCGCGGATGGTGGTGGTGATGTGGGTTTGCTCTATAATAATAATAATAATAATAATAATAATAATAATAATAATAATACAAGCTATTAATCATTCTAAAAACGAAAACAACAACACATCCGTTCAAATTTCGTAAGAAGTTACGGTCAGACTAATATTGTTTGTTGGAATGAAGCCCGGAATTTTAAAAAAATGTCAGAAGAGAGCAGGCCTAAATTTTGGTACAGGGAAATTAATCTGCTATAAATGAAGAAAATCTTTTGAGTCATTTCCTGGTGCCCCTTTGAAACCAACATGTTCTGATAACATTTTCCAAACGATTCGAACTATTTTGAATCTCTTCGTCAGGAGATGATACAGCTTACACAAAAAACCCCACTAAACACAGAAGCCGAGGGAAAACCTGGACTATTACATGTTTTAATTACAGAAGGAAAGTACAAACAAGGGGTAAATAATGGCAACATGAAGAAGAAACAATCGAAAAACGGTCTTAAAATGAGCAAACTACATGTCTATTTTGTGTTGTTGCCAGATTAGCAAACTTTTATAACAATAATCAAAGATGGGGTGATCCGTGTAATTATGTGTTAATTGTAATATATATATATATATATATATATATATATATATATATATATATATATATATATATATACATATATATATATATTGTAACATGACAAAATAAAGCTCTGATGCAATGATATTCCAGATTTGGACAATAACGGCTGTAGAAGTGAATCGTTTAAGAATATGATAAAGAGCCGTTCAGACGACAATTCTGTGGATGTTAACTTAAGGTTGTGTCAACAATGGACGTGACTATACCTCAATTCTGTGGATGTTAACTTAAGGTTGTGTCAACAATGGACAGGACTATACCTCATTTCTGTGAAAGTTAACTTAAGGTTGTGTCAACAATGGACAGGACTATACCTCAGTTCTGTGAAAGTTAACTTAAGGTTGTGTCAACAATGGACAGGATTATACCTCAAATCTGTGGATGTTAACTTAAGGTTGTGTCAACAATGGACAGGATTATACCTCAGTTCTGTGGATGTTAACTTAAGGTTGTGTCAACAAGGGACAGGACTATACCTCCATTCTGTGGATGTTAACTTAAGTTTGTGTTAACAATGGACAGGATTATACCTCAATTCTGTGAATGTTAACTTAAGGTTGTGTCAACAATGGACAGGATTATACCTCAATTCTGTGGATGTTAACTTTTGGGTATGTCAACAATGGACAGGACTATACCTCAATTCTGTGGATGTTAACTTAAGGTTGTGTCAACAATGGACAGGATTATACCTCAATTCTGTGGATGTTAACTTAAGGTTGTGTCAACAATGGACATGACTATACCTCAATTCTGTGGATGTTAACTTAAGGTTGTGTCAACAATAGACAGGACTATGCCTCAATTTTGTGGATGTTAACTTAAGGTTGTGTCAACAATAGACAGGACTATACCTCAATTCTGTGGATGTTAACTTAAGGTTGTGTCAACAATGGACAGGATTATACCTCAATTCTGTGGATGTTAACTTAAGGTTGTGTCAACAATGGACAGGATTATACCTCAACTCTGTGGATGTTAACTTTTGGGTATGTCAACAATGGACAGGACTATACCTCAATTCTGTGGATGTTAACTTAAGGTTGTGTCAACAATGGACAGGATTATACCTCAATTCTGTGGATGTTAACTTAAGGTTGTGTCAACAATGGACAGGATTATACCTCAATTCTGTGGATGTTAACTTAAGGTTGTGTCAACAATGGACAGGATTATACCTCAATTCTGTGGATGTTAACTTAAGGTTGTGTCAACAATGGACAGGACTATACCTCAATTCTGTGGATGTTAACTTAAGGTTGTGTCAACAATAGACAGGACTATACCTCAATTCTGTGGATGTTAACTTAAGGGTGTGTCAACAATGGACAGGATTATACCTCAATTCTGTGGATGTTAACTTAAGGTTGTGTCAATAATGGACAGGATTATACCTCAATTCTGTGGATGTTAACTTAAGGTTGTGTCAACAATGGACAAGATTATACCTCAATTCTGTGGATGTTAACTTAAGGTTGTGTCAACAATGGACAGGATTATACCTCAATTCTGTGGATGTTAACTTAAGGTTGTGTCAACAATGGACAGGACTATACCTCAATTCTGTGGATGTTAACTTAAGGTTGTGTCAACAATGGACAGGATTATACCTCAATTCTGTGGATGTTAACTTAAGGTTGTGTCAACAATGGACAGGACTATAGCTCAATTCTGTGGATGTTAACTTAAGGTTGTGTTCACAATGGACAGGATTATACCTCAATTCTGTGGATGTTAACTTTTGGGTATGTCAGCAATGGACAGGACTATACCTCAATTCTGTGGATGTTAACTTAAGGTTGTGTCAACAATGGACAGGATTATACCTCAATTCTGTGGATGTTAACTTAAGGTTGTGTCAACAATGGACAGGACTATACCTCAATTCTGTGGATGTTAACTTAAGGTTGTGTCAACAATGGACAGGACTATACCTCAATTCTGTGGATGTTAACTTAAGGTTGTGTCAACAATGGACAGGATTATAACTCAATTCTGTGAATGTTAACTTAAGGTTGTGTCAACAATGGACAGGATTATACCTCAATTCTGTGGATGTTAACTTTTGGGTATGTCAACAATGGACATGACTATACCTCAATTCTGTGGATGTTAACTTAAGGTTGTGTCAACAATAGACAGGACTATACCTCAATTCTGTGGATGTTAACTTAAGGTTGTGTCAACAATGAACAGGATTATACCTCAATTCTGTGAATGTTAATTTAAGGTTGTGTCAACAATGGACAGGATTATACCTCAATTCTGTGGATGTTAACTTAAGGTTGTGTCAACAATGGACAGGATTATACCTCAATTCTGTGGATGTTATCTTAAGGTTGTGTCAACAATGGACAGGATTATACCTCAATTCTGTGGATGTTAACTTAAGGTTGTGTCAACAATGGACAGGATTATACCTCAATTCTGTGGATGTTAACTTAAGGTTGTGTCAACAATGGACAGGATTATATCTCAGTTCTGTGGATGTTAACTTAAGGTTGTGTCAACAATGGACAGGATTATACCTCACCTTCTTATTAGCTTTAAAGGTTGTTATACAATTATCGAAAACAAAATGGCGGTCTTTGGCAATTGCCCCTAACAGAACATACCCAAAACACCAAAGTAACCACGTGACAAATATTGCAGATACCGCCTTACCAAAACAGAGGCGCTTTTTTGTTGCATCTAGTCCATATACAAGGAACACGCTATATATTTCAGGCTAGAAGTGGTTCGCTGGGAGATGCAGCTTTGAACAGAATTGATTTATGACATCCAGACATTGTGTTTCAGGTCAGCTATTCACTATACTCTGACAGTTTTCAAAGATTGACGTAAAACTGAATTTGTTTCTTTGATGCAGCACAATCGCTGGACAATAGCATGTGGTTGCTAGGGTGATGAATGCAGTAAAATGTGTTCAGAAACAACGTCAAATACAAGTGAGGACAAGCCTCAAAAATTGTTTTAGAGGAGGCGGAAATCCAACGACTAAAAATTTCAAGAAGTTAAAAATCAAATGACTAAATATTTGTGTAAAGTGGTTTTGTAAAGGATAAAAAATAAATGTCAGGTAGAATAAATAGTTGCCCTATTTTCTGTCAAGGGATCATGAAGCAAGCCTGCCATTAAAACAGTACATATGGATATTTACCTAGCAGTGGAAGAGGTTTTTTTATTTTATTTTAAAGGAGCTATATATGCGTATGAGTGTATGTGCGTTTGTGTAATTTGATTTATTTTGTTTTGTTTGTGTGCCAAACTTTACTATGGATTAACGGATTGTTACAACGACTACTACGTCAATGACTCTGATATTATATGTTTCCGGTTTTAATAGTCTGATATAGCACAGTACAGTAGTATGGAGAAAAAAAACCCCACAAGAAAACCATACCCGAACGTTGCCATACTTACTAAAAAACCGAAAGGAATTTCAGTAAAATGTTAATCATTATATTTAAGAATTTTCACTTTCTTTTTAGTGGTGAATAGGGTATGAATTCCAGGAAATAATAAAACGAATTAAATGAAACATCTGTTAGCAGAATGAATGGATCTCAGTAGTTAATATATGACGATTATAGCCCACTCGATTACTGTTTTGAAAAATAAATCGACGGTAGGGTGTTTAGAAAAGTGGTTTCTTTAACACAGAGGGCGGGGGATGGGGTGAGGATTTTTTTCTTTGTATCTGTTATTTATATTTACCAGCACAGCTTGCTGATGAGCTAGCGCAATAAACGGCACATCAGAGAGCATCGACAACATTAGACCGACGGTCAGCGCGGATGTTGATGTGCAACAACCGCATGTGCAAATCACAAAATAATTTGAATTCTTTTACAGAACCAGCAGAAAACATTATTCTATTAAAATAAATGTTGTGTCCAAGACACACCTCTCCACTGGACACGACATAAACACAATACATCATAGCAGTATCATGGAAAACTAAGTTTCTGAAAGATAACGAGTTTCTTGGATATGACAGATGTGGATAAAGCAATGCAGTAATGAAGAAGTTAAGAGATGCACCTCATCTGAATTTGTATTGATCACGAAACCAGAGAGGAAAAAGAAAGTATATTAAAAAATATCACAACAATCTGCACATCTACATACTGTAAAATCTACACGTATTTTTACTTTATCCAGATGGTGTAAATTTCTTCCCAGATCAACTGACTTTGGTTAATTTTGTGGTAATTATTTGTGATTAAAAGTTGTATTGATGCTTTAAAATTGAACATGGTAAGTATTTTCTTAATGAAAAATGCATAATTGATTCTCATTCTCCCTTTATCTTGTTCATTATCTCGTATGACAGCTTGTAGTCTTTTATATTGTATTTGTTTGCATCTAGTTTTTGAAATGTAGCAACAATCAACTTTATATTTTTCAACGTTATTTTTTTTCTTCATTTCTTCTGTAATGTTATTTATTATCCAGCTTGAACACTGCCTACACTGTATTCCCCTTATCACGTATTTTCATGTGTATTATTTTGTTATTTAACTGTGATGTTTTTGGATGTGCTTTCTTTTTCACCTCTGATTTCGTGATCAATACAAATTCGCATGGCGTGCATCTTTTAACTCTTTTATTTTAAACTGCACTGTTCTTTCCACATCTGTGACATTCTGCAAATACATTATCTTCTGCAAACTCGAAGTTTGCATGCTTCTTGACACTGCTGTCTATGTATTATGCTTCCGTCGTCTCCTGTGGAGAGGTGTTTCTTTGACACACCATTTTCAGCTGATTCCGAAGTATTATTATCGTCATATTCTCTCTATTACACAAGTGAATACTTTATTCCTTTTATTTTTAAAGTCTTCAAAATCTGTTCAACTAATTTGATTGATATTTGGATAGATAACTGTACTTTCAGATAACAGTAAAGATGTCTTAACTACTGTTCTTTGTCAGCCATTTCAAACAGTATGAAAACATCCAGAGAATACCTCACACATGACAAATTGTCTAACGGCGTAATCAACAAGCCAACAGGACATCCATCAACAACTGGAACTTGTATTTTCAGCAATTTGCAACATTTCTTTAGTTTTCAAACGTATGGATTTAAGTCTGAGAGTGCCATTCCTATTGTTGATTCAAAGACAGCAACTTAATATACTAAGTCACTATCTGCTGTTTTAAATTGAACTTAGTTTTCCATAAATTCTGTCTCTGTTTTTGTCGAATCGTTGCAGATAGATCTTGTAAAGTTTATAAGATTTTCAAATTGTACTGAAAATTGATCCGAATACAAATTTGTATATTTATCCACATGATACTGGTAATTTATTCCTTCTTCGTACCGTTTCATTATCTTGCTATCATAGTTGATACTGCTTATACTAATGATATGATCACGGAATGCAATCCGTAAATCTGCATCTTTTCTAAAACATTCCAGGATATCGTTTCTGACGTAAAAATCGACAAAACAGCATTTGTATTCTCTGGTGTGTTATTTTGAAAGACAACTAGCTTTGACCATACTTTCATTCCATCAAAACTTGTAAACAAATAACCATTTTCTTTTGATAATGAGATTTATGTTTTTATGCTAAACTCCTAAAATATTACTATAATGTGTCTAAAAACTGTCGAGTTTTTCACAATATAGCTTAGTGCCATTATTTATTTTGTGTTAATTTCAAGGTATTTTGTGTTGTAATTTATACGTGATGTTGTTGTACAGCAACAGCCGCGCTGACATTCAAACCGATGCTGTCAATGCTCTCCTGATGGGTCGTTCATTGTACAAACCCACCAGATGTGCTAGAGTAAATATACATTTTCTCAGTGTTATCATTTATTGTGCATGGACGAAGGTAGTACTATTTTAAAATATACTAGTGAGCCAGAACTGTAAATATAAATAGCCAGTAATGGCACATAAATTCTACCCCTACCCCCAAGTGTTAAAAAACTCTTTTCTAAATACCCTACCATCAAAAAGATCGCTATTTTTAATTTAAAATTGAGCCAGAAATATTATCGTACCCCTATGCGAGATGGTAAGAATGGTAGCGAATGGTAAGAATAGTAGCGCATGGTAAGAATGGTAGCGCATGGTAAGAATGGTAGCGCAAAATAAATTTGACCCGAAGGTTTCAAGAAACCTCTGTTCTAAACACCCTGCCATTGGATTTGTTTCTTTAAATATTGATCGAGTGAGCCAAAGTCAGCATATACTATCTACTGGTATCCGTACATGCTATCAGGTTGTACAGAATTCATGATACAAACAAGCACACGTGAGTATCCGTACATGCTCTTAGGTTGTACAGAATTCATGATACAAACAAGCACACGTGAGTATCCGTAATTGCTATCAGGTTGTACAGAATTCATGATACAAACAAGCACACGTGAGTATCCGTACATGCTCTCAGGTTGTACAGAATTCATGATACAAACAAGCACACGTGAGTATCCGTACATGCTATCAGGTTGTACAGAATTCATGATACAAACAAGCACACGTGAGTATCCGTACATGCTATCAGGTTGTACAGAATTCATGATACAAACAAGCACACGTGAGTATACGATTTATTTGCACACTCCGAACAACTGTAAATTCTATACACCTTTCCGGTTGAAAGTTCTTGCATATTTACCCCCCGCCCGCCACTATGTGTCACTACACCATTAAGGTACTAATCACTAGTACTGATTAAATATGTGCCTGACCCGAGAAAGACTGCAAAAAGGCGAATTTGCAAAACAATTCAGTATACCTTTATTACATATATGAAAAAAACTGTATTTACGCAGAAAGCTTCGAATATGTATGCTCAAACACTAGAGTAAACAGTTACATCAAAATAAAAGTAAACAAAAAATGACACGTTCACGTTTGTATACTAAATATGGATACCACTTCACCATAACATATCTTAACACTTAGTACTTCACAGACACATCTCATACATCATACTATAACACGCACAGGGGTTCCTCAACCGAGCGAATCAAACACCTGCGTGAGGTTGGGCTGGAAGTCCTTTGTTGTTTCCTATTTCCAAGGACTTCCCGACAACATTCGTTGTCAACTGGAAGTTCTCATAACGCGCCAAGACTAGAAACAATTTTTCTCTAATCATTAAATAAATGGCCACAACGTCACAACTATAACTTCACAACTGCATGGCTTTTCCTTGATTAACATGCCGTGGCATGGAGCACATAACACAATTCAAACACCCAATGCAGGAAACTATAAAATATTAAAACTGCATCAATAGAATATCGTCTCTATTGCTTTTTTTAGGTACAGATAGGATAAGCTCTCAAAATAATTTTTTACTAAAATTTTACTTTTCATTATTAACCAATTATGGACCACCAAACCCGTACTAGGTATCTTCACCCATTTCTAGACTGGTTAAGAGTTGTTCCGTATAATTAGTACCGTGAGTCCTATAAACAACTTTCTGAACCGCGTATCGCACGTGTACTTCCACCAACTGCTACAATGAAAGGCATCTCCAAACAAACGGGATGACCTCTTCCCAATTATTCCATGACACAAAACAGTAATTCCTGTCTCGACTATCTCCCATCGAAAGGCACAATCAATCAACACCTCTGAATAAAATAGGAGCTACTTGGCTCCATGCCCACTTATGCTAATCTGACCCCATCTCAAACTACGAAACCAATCCGCGCCATTGCAAAGTCTCTTAAAAACTCTAAGTATGAAGTCTGTTCCTAGAAATTGGCTAATTACTCGGGCTGGGAAATATTTTCCCAACACCGACTTCCCAAAATCAAACAACTAATCACTAAAATCTAACGAAGCTATAAATGAAGACGTAAATACAAATGGAACATATCCAAATTTATTACATTACATCGCATACACACTTCACGCTTCATACCTCCAACCTCACACCTCGTACTTCACAGACACACATCCCACACTTCACACTTCATACCTCATACTTCATACACACTTCACACTTCACTCTCTTCGTACTTCACCAAAGTACTTTATAGTTCATACGTAGATACGAAAATACGCGGTTCGGCGTATACGACGCACACTTCTTTCACTTCAACTTCACAGAGGCATAGACATACGCACATTGTACTTCACAGACACACTTTCATAGTCGTCGTCGAGACACTTCATAGTCTTCTGGTAAAGTGGCATCTCTATCTATTATACTAGTGAATTATTGATAGTTGGAAACTTTGAAACTAAATGGAGGATAGATTCAAACAATTATCCTTGCAAGATATTTATCCTTGTCCATTAAATCTATTTAATACAGTCAATGTGGTAACTAGAGTTATAGAATTTAACACGTTAAATCTATTTAACGAGATGCAAATATGCTACATGGAGAAGGACTACTTTGTACACAAGCCTATAGACATTTTCAAAGATTAGGATCTTAAATTTTATAGTGATAGTACTATGAGTAGATAGAGTATAAAGTGTGATATGTCATTTTGGCACAATCGACATAACTAGGCTGTATGGTGTGTGGAATATCATATTGGCACTTAACAGATTAGTCAAGAGTGTTTACAGATTCCACATATGCTTTCAGATCAGAAAGCTTCTATCCAAATGTTCGATACCAATACTTGGTGATCAGCCATTTAACTCGAATATTAACGGCATCAACCTAAAGCATTTTAGCATCATCTGAATAATTTTAATATCAATCCTAGTATGGATTGGAAAAATGTATAAATATATATTTCTAATCGAGAATGGTCCTGAAAAAAACGGAACCCTATCTCAAGGATTTGGAGATCCTACACCACAGAGTATTAGACACATAAAAACGTAAGTACAAGTGTGGACCTGGTGAAATTAACTTGATATTTACACTTGCTGATAAATGTACTTGTTTCTTTCTCCAAGATAGCAAATCACTAGCGGACTAAGTGATATGACAACTAAACGAGAGTATTAGATCATATGTGATGTGTATTTTAAGTGGTCAAGTGCAGAATTGAACAGCTATCACATAGTCCATTTTCACTGTTCAAGACACAGCAAAGATGTTGTTTGAAATATAAGTTTGGGTGAGCAAGGAGTTGGCTGTGATGAAAACATCGTAATATGATTCCAGAACTATATCACTGATTCAAAAGTAAAGCTGGAGTATGCAGTTGCTGGTGATACCTTTCTATTACCTTGTTATATTGCTATGAAACTGGATTGTACAGTCGTTTACAATAATGTAAAAAAGCGAGGTAAAAAATGACTCCAACACAAATTCTGGAAAGAACTCTTTAAGAATTCGTCAGAAGACAAACGAGAAACCAAACCATCAGAATCAGAATTGTATCGGTACAGGTAAAACTACAAGTATAGGTACTACTACAAGTACAAGTACAAGTACAGGTGCAACTAAAGGTAGAATTTAAGTACAAATTATTTAGAAAATAGAAATCATAAGATCAGTAAGCAATCAATCATACTGGTTACGATTGTAGCAGGAGTTGGATTTCTTTGGCTTGTAAAGTAATATGGGAGTATTTTTCAAAATTAAAAAGTAAACCAAAATACTTTTTCGAAAAACATTCGTAAGTCATCCTGATGTCGGACGACCTCGTCCAAGTCGTCTATGTCGTCCGAACAGTCCCTCTTCCAAGTCGTAAAATTGTCAGAACGACTTCCAGACGTCTGCAAAAGTATTTGTGGAAGTTCTGTCGAACTCGTTCGGTAACCTTCTCAACACCCTTTATAGCTATTGCGAATACCAGCCCACCTAGTGCTCGGATGAGTAGTATGACATGATCAGCGAAAAATGAAACTATCTTTGATGCAATCGAGAATTTTCAAATTATGAAGCTACTAATGATACCTGGAGTGGCTGTGCTATCGCTTTATCAGTCAACTTCTTCGAATACTCTGCAGTATTTTTCAAACCTTGTTTAATCTTGTCGATGAATAGAGCTGGATTAGATGGATCACGTGTAGTACCTGGTAGACCAGGTGAAAGACTCGGATTTACTACTCTCTTAATAATGTTTGGAATTGCCAATGCAAGAGAGGTAGCGATCATTCCTATAGCTACAGCAATTGTGGCAATAGCAACATCCTTCTCTTTGAATAATCGCTCTCCCAATTGTAATTTAACATTTGCATTTATTTTCTCCAGTATTTCTTTCACGTAAACTTCTACTTCTACTTTTTGTCCAAATCTGAGTGATCTCAAACTTTAAACAGCCTACAACTGACATTTTAATACCATTTGTCAGCGTCCGTTTCTTTGTGGGTGTCATTCTTTATTTTCTCAATCGCTTTGTCATCATATCTATGTCTATTTCCAATGATTTCATTACGTCTCTCACTTTCATAAGCTTTTTGGCAAATCCTCTGATTTCTCATTCCTGCTGAAGTGAAAACAATCTATTGAGCTTTTGGTCGTCATGTAAATTGAAATATTCATATATAATTGTTTCTGCTTCGCTCACCTGCCGATCTAATGGTTCAACTGTGTTAATAGTTTGCATCTGTGCTAATATTTTGCATTTCTATGTCCTCACCAACTGTTATTTGTTGCCATTGTGTAGAATGGATATCTAGGAGGTGTATTTTCTGTTTCCTTTGCCATTGTTTAGAATGGATATCTAGGAGGTGTATTTTCTGTTTCCTTTGCCATTGTATAGAATGGATATCTAGGAGGTGTATTTTCTGTTTCCTTTGCCATTGTGTAGAATGGATATCTAGGAAGTGTATTTTCTGTTTCCTTTGCCATTGTGTAGAATGGATATCTAGGAGGTGTATTTTCTGTTTCTTTTGCCATTGTGTAGAATGGATATTTAGGAGGTGTATTTTCTGTTTCTTTTGCCATTGTGTAGAATGGATATCTAGGAGGTGTATGTTCTGTTTCCTTTGCCATTGTGTAGAATGGATATCTAGGAGGTGTATTTTCTGTTTCTTTTGCCATTGTGTAGAATGGATATCTAGGAGGTGTATTTTCTGTTTCCTTTGCCATTGTGTAGAATGGATATCTAGGAGGTGTATTTTCTGTTTCCTCTGCCATTGTTTAGAATGGATATCTAGGAGGTGTATTTTCTGTTTCTTTTGCCATTGTGTAGAATTGATATCTAGGAGGTGTATTTTCTGTTTCCTTTGCCATTGTGTAGAATGGATATCTAGGAGAGGTGTATTTTCTGTTTCCTTTGCTTGTTATTTCCTACCAATAGGTATATATATATATATATATATATATATATATATATATATATATATATATATATATATATATATATATATATCGTCCCTTTTAAAGCAGCTGCTTTATCTGATAATTCTTGTTCCATAACTCTTAATCTATCTAACCTCTTTGGTAAATCATGTGTTAGACTTTGTTGCCTTGATAGCATTTTTAAGTCTAACCTCTCTTGAAATTCATCTGTTATCGTTGATGTTGGCACTAATGTGCCTCTCTGTGCTAAATCTTTCATCTGATAAAGTGTTAAGAAACTCTCTCCCACCAATTTGGACCTCTGTAGTGCTGAGTCTCAGAAATGTTCTTCCTCTTTCCCGGTTGTTGTTTGAAAGACAAATCCCGTTTACTTCGCAATTTACATACACTTCATTAGTTTCACCCCTATGGCTGTTTTTTGTGAAAGCATTCGTAAATACTTCGCTAAATCTTAAATTGTTAACTCTGACGAACTCTTCAGCAATTTCAGCATTACTTCTCATTGCTCTGATATCAGCCTCCTCAAATGTTCTAAATAGTCTACTGGTCTAATAACTATAAATGCCTCAGATGATAAGCTATCACTTGAAGAATCGGAAACAAGCTGACGTATAATCCAGCATCCCGTATAATCTCATCCTCCCGTATTACATCTGGATTTTGATGGATATCATAACCTCTACCAAGTTCTGTCATTTTAAGATATTTAAACTAACAGGAAATTATAAGATGAGTTACGATTCGTAGAGATAGATCGGCGAGAGAAGTACCGTCAGGACTTCAAGATTAGCGTAGCCAGTGGGACTAATACAGAGATAACTTCTCAGACCTTAACTGCTAAAGAGATGGATAAGCTAGAAGGCAAGTAAAGAGTACATATGAATTGTTCATGAATGCTAGGTCAGCCAAGATCACTAAATGCCTATTAGACGATATAACCACTGGACTTGGTAAATTTCTACCAATTGAAAATCTAGACTCTTTCCAAAATGAACTCAAGGGTGAATATATGACGTCTAATGTAATCAGAAATTTTACTGGCTTCTTTTCATTCGAGCTAGGAGTATCCTTGTCAGCTTTAAATGCTAGTTCCATAACACTCAAACACATAAAGATGACAAAGGTTACAGAAGATGTGATATCATTAATCAACTATATCGCATGTGTACCAGCAACCACGAGATAAATTCATTAGTACCCATCACATATATACTTCTAAATTGTGTAGCTGTATGTATATCTATTTACATTTTGGTAAAGTCTGTGAAACAATGGTCAACCTCTTAAAGTGGAGACGATCTAAAATCTCCTCGATAATAAAGTTAACTAGTTTGAATTGATCAACCTTCTGTCCATGCTCTCTGATTTCACTCTCAAATGGCATCCTTGCATTGTTACGTCCGTTATCGCTTGCCCTCATATATCTCATGTTCGTCCATTGAGAGAGTCTTCTCTTTTGCTCAGGATCGGAGAATACAATTATGCACACGGTATGAAGTGATCAGTATCTAACAATGCTTTACCTTCTGGCTTCGAAAAATTTAACCACCTGTTAAAGAAGTCAGTGAATGAAGTACCAATTAGTTTCAAAGTTGTATATAATTTCAGGTTACCTCTTAATGAACGGATGTGTCTACTTCTCGTCATCTTGAGTATTATGCACTGTTTATCATCATGGTACCTTTGCTTCTGATATTTCTTCTTGTATTCGTTGTAGTGTTTCCTGTTTTGTCTTTGCCACTGCTTGCTGTTCTCATTTCAATAGGGTCTGCAATATCTACTACTGTTGCAAACTCGTTAACACTTTTTCAATTTTACACGTTGAACATCTTCTATTCATTTACATAACATATTGAATTTCAATGCAAGGTTGCGTTTACATATTTTCAAGTAGTCAAGGTTACCTGTAAGTTGATGTTAGAATCTTTCAAGTAGAGTTCGTCGCTATCTGTGATAATTTTGCAAACTAAATGGAAGGTGAGAACGATAAAGTCAAAGATGAAACGATGGTTGAGAAAGTAACTTCACTAAAGAAGAAAGACCTACATAGAGTTGAACTTGGTAGGCAACTTGGTTAGCGTTCACTGGAATACAAGTGGGCCAAAGCACAAAGTATGGGGCCTATCGAAGAAGACAGACCCAAGATACCAAGCAGTTCATAGATACCAAATAGGTACTACTGGTTAGCTGGAAAGTTGCCATTGTAGTATATTTAAAGATGCGAAAAGAAAAAAAAGCAACTTATGAAACCTATACCACTCACCATACAATCCATACATACTCATACTTGCAATTACCTACCAGGGATTTTGAAAATTGACCCTCATAAATGAGTGAGTGAGACAAACAACCTGATTAACTTGGTGTATCACGCAAATTTTACCTCTATACTTGTAGTTGGTTACATTATGCTCTTGAACGTGTTTTTGAAATTCAGTGTTGGTCCACCAACCAAGCTGTCAGTTGAAGAAGTTGCCATCCTAATTGTACCTGTATCCTTGAGCGAATTTACATTTGTCTACTGGGTATATTACCCGATAAGTTTATCAAGCCCTATGGAAAATGGAATGACTTTTCGATTGAAAAAGATCGCTGAAATTAAGAATGAGTTGAGTACAGAGACTGAACACTATATAGGTGTGAAGAAGAAGTATACGGACGCATACAAAATTGTTAAATTAAATAGAGGTAAGCATGTCGGGCATATCAGATGGAATGAGTACAGCAGCTGGTAGTTTAGCATTTACAGGATTAGTATTGCCGATATTAGCTGTTGTGGCAAAATCTCTCTTAGATAAATTGGTTACCAACAAGATATTGAAATATGATGAGATAATTGCCTCCACCGTGATCAAACTACACAATATCGATGAGATCTTTGGCAAGGCAATAAGTGATAATTAGACAGATCACGATGAATTTACTCAGACACTGGCATATGCAAATAAAGAGCGGTGAAAATAAATGGAAGGTTTACTTGAAGGTATACTATACTTTTGCTAGTTGGTGTGATATTGCCTCATATTGCCTCAAAGGGTGGATCAGGCGTCTAGCACGCTAACTGGAAAGAGTTTTTAAAGGTTAATTGCAGAACTGCTATCTAGTATCTCTAGAATGGTGGTAACATATTTAGAAGAAAATGTATCAACTATCTTAACTGAAAAGGTTGAAATCTTGTAATACCTAACCAATTAAAGTCTGAAAAGTATTTAGTCATTGATCATCCTACTACTATTGAACCTATATATATATATTTAAGCATGGGCTAAAAAGTGAAATCTAAACGTGGAGATGAATTTCGGTCTACATTTAGAGACCCTAAGCCTAGCAAACAATTTGACGAGGGCAAGGAATTCTACAATCGGAAGATAAATGAACTACTAGATACGGAAGGTATAGAATACTCTCCACTTACTCGGATAAGAAGACATCAGTGGTAGAGTGATTTAACCAAAAGTCTTAAGACTAAAACATAGAAGTACTTCAGCCAGATGTGTATCAGGAAATGGGTTGACATATTGCCGAAGTTAGTTAAAGGCTACAATCACACTCGTGATAGATCTATAGATATGACTCATATAGAAGAATCGAAAAGAGTCGACTAGAAGCAAGGTTTGGATCAGTCTATATGGTTATCTAACAACTACCCATTTTGGCACACCTTAGTTTAGTTTGGGGCAAAGAGTTAGAATTTCAAAACGTAAGTCCATCTTTGACAAGGGGTACTTGCCAACCTTCACAGAAGAGATATTTAAGATACGACAAGTACTCTTGGGTGATCCTGTGGTGTACAAATTAGAAGATTTAAAGAGAGAAGACATAGAGGGAATATTTTAGGAGTTATCGCTATATGACAAGCAAGATAACATTTACAAGATTACAAGCTCTTACAAACTAAACGAATGAATGGACAGAAGTATGTACTCGTGAAATGGAAAAGTTATGACATTTTCGTTTAACAAACGGGAACCAGCAGAGATTATAATTGATTAGACTTCCCAAAATACATTTTGAAAACATCTTAAGTCGTCCGGACGAGCGGACGAGACATACGAGTGACGTCTGGACGAGATGGAATAATGACATCTGCATGAGCGGACGAGTGATGGCCGGACGACATGGATGAGATGGACGACATCGTCCGGACGAGCGAACGAGATGGACGAGGACGTCTGGATGACATGGAAAAGATGAACGAGGACGTCCAGACAACTTGGACTTCAGGATGTTTGGGAAAAAGTATTTCAGAAAATTTTAAATTTAAATGGATATTCGTCTTCCAACTAAAAAGAAGATGAGACAGGACCTAAACAGGATCATAACTCGTAGAATGCCAGATGCATTTAACCGAACTCTGAATGGGTATAGATTTTATGATACAAATAATCAGAACCCGTATGAATGTTTCACTCAGAAAGACGAGAGATTTTGGATCTGTGAACGTTCCACTTGAATTGGCTATTAAGATGTCTCGACGAGATAGAGAAGCTTTCATGTGGTATCTTGAGAGGGATGGATGAGGTCATTGAGAGAATGTCCGAGATGTTGAACACTAAATTCTCACAGGATTATTTGATTTGTTCTTTTAACGCCATTTTTCAGCACATGATAGGTTATACATGGCGGCAAGTATATTTGGTGGAGGAAGCACCCGGAAAGACCCACCGGCCCACGTGAAGCTACTGGCAAACTTTCTCACATACCCACGTTAGCCGAGCCGAGACTCGAACCCACCACCCTAATTCTCACAAGAGGTAAGTGTGGATACGCGGTTGATATACGTATATAGATATACCGAATGGACAAGAAAAAGAATGCATGGATAAATATCCGTAGTGAGGATGAATGTGTTTCTTCTATGCCATCGAAAGCATTCTTTCACCAACTATCTATACTATCTAGGAGACCTCCATGATTACTATGTGCGTAAAGATATATTGCTCCTGTGTGATATATATATATATATATATATATCTATATATATATATCTATATATATATATATATATATCTATATATATATATATATATATATATAAAGAGTTTACCAATGTATGCATGGAGACTTACAAACGTGATCCAGCACACTATTATGGTTCACCATGACTGGCACATTGTGCATCTTTGAAAGTTAGCAAAGTAGAGTTAGAATTGATAACTGACTATGATATGTTCGTCATTATAGAAAGGGGAATTAGAGGTAAGATATCCATGCTGCCATGCAGATATGTCAAAGCTACCCAAACCTTCTCTATCATGTATCTGTATTCTAACAACCTTTACGATCATTCGATGAAACAATAGTTACTCTTTTGAAGCTTGAAATGGGCAACTCAAAGACAGATTCGAAGCATAGAAGAAAAGTTGATTTTATGGAAAGACGATGAGAGAACTGGTGGGATACTGGAAGATAACCTTGAGTAACCACCCATTTATACGACCATTTTAGAGACTATACATTAACTCCAGAAGGTCAGTACCTAACTACCAAGAATTGTCACCGTTACAGAAGAAGATGATTGATGAAGGAAAGTATAGGACGCCATCCATACCCAAACTATTGTGTAGCCTCTACAATAAGGAAAGGAATGTTGTTCATTACCGTTAACCTTAAATTATATGTTCAATTGTGGATGACACTGAAGAAGATAAACTGATGAATAACGCTGTATTTGGCAAGCAGATGGAAAGTCTCAAGAAGAGAACTAAGGTGAAGATATGTGCAGATGAGAAGAAGTTCTCAAATACCAGAAAGATATCTCATTTGCCAGAAGAAAAATCATAGATGAAGTTTTTATACTGGTCAGCATGAAAAATAGGGACGTTAGATTATCGAAACATATCAGTAGGAATTTCTGTATCCTGGAGCAATAAATTTAAGAGAAAGTATGGAGGCAGTATCACTCTAAATCACACAGATACGGATTCAATTTGCGTAACCGTTCAAAGATATAACTTATATAAGGACCTAAATTAGTATGATGCGAGTGAATATCAACGAGATAACTCATATAACATACCACTGGAGTAAACACGAGATAACTCATATAGCATACCACTGCAGTAAACACGAGATAACTCATATAGCATACCATTGGAGTAAACACGAGATAACTCATATAGCATACCATTGGAGTAAACACGAGATAACTCATATAGCATACCATTGGAGTAAACACGAGATAACTCATACAGCATACCATTGGAGTAAACACGAGATAACTCATATAGCATACCATTGGAGTAAACACGAGATAACTCATATAGCATACCATTGGAATAAACACGAGATAACTCATATAGCATACCATTGGAGTAAACAAGAGATAGCTCATACAGCATACCATTGGAGTAAATAAGAGGTTTCCAGGACTGTTTAAGGACGAGACGTGATGTGTGAGAATTTTAGCATTCTGTATGTTAGGGAGTAACTTATACTCTTTTAGAATTGATGAGGAAGAAAATTAAATTTGCAAGGGGATCAGAAAGTCAGTGGTAGAACATAATTTAAAGATTGAGATGTCTAGAAGTTGTCTGTTTGGTCACGAGCTCAATTATCAAAGTAAGAATCTCATTCGCATCTACAAGCATGGGTTATTCAATGTGAGAGTGAATAAGGTTGCGTTATCCGCCTTGTTGACAAACATTATCTAGTGGACAATGTACACACTGTACCCTTTGGTTATTATGGTTATCGTCCGTACATAAATAATCTAATTCAGAGTACTGAAAGAGTGATTACCATATAATGTGATATAGACGGGACACCCCACTATAAAAATAGTCTAATTCAGAGTACTATAAGAGTGATTACCATATAATGGGACAGAGACGGGACACCCCACTATACATTTATGCAAGTAGAGAATGAAGAAATATATTGGCGGGATATTTACGGAGTCTAGGACTTTGAAACTTCCTGGTGTACCATCAATAGGTTTTACCAAACCTCCAGATACAAAGCACCTTCACATTGATCACCCCATTCCTTGTGGTGCTTTTGATCTTTCAAATAGAGATGCACATATCTTATGTTTCAAATGGACTAATTTGCGACTGATTGACGCAAAGGACAATTTATCTAAGGATCTAAAATGTCATCTATCATGGAAATTGAAATGCAGAAGCAAAAGGCAGAGGTATTAAAAAATTACTTTTACAGACATTGGGAAATCTGATTTAGAAAGTCCATCTCGTCCATCTCGTCCATGTTGTCTTCTGGATATCTAGAAAAATATTTTGGGTAATTACTACTTTGTATCTGTGTAGTCAAATAAATATTGTAGCCTAATCATTATTTTGTTTCTCCTGTCTTTCTTCAAGGCTGCAATTATCTCATCTTTCCACTCTAAAGATATAACATTGTTCTCATCGAATAAACTTTCCATCGCTTTCATATTCCTGTTGTAGAAGACAGGGAGGAATCTTGCGTTGTCTCTCATGTCCTTTACAATGGAATTATACTTTTTTACGATAACCCAAACACTTATTCCATAGTGTCTGCCACTAAATGCTAACTAGGTTAGGCTGGTGGACTACCTCTTTGCATCTTCGAGAAGCGTGCAGTCATCGACGAGAAACAGTCTCTTAGACGGTTGGAAGATATATATGAGCAGTTCTAACCACTGATCCAATTTATCACCTGGATTGATGATGATGACGTTGTCATCTCGAAAGTGCCACCTTCTATTGAAGGGCCTATTGTAGATTAATGTGGTACAAATGATGATGGTGATATGATCGAAGAAGAGACGATATTCCCTTTCTTGCAGATCTAGAGCAAATTTTGTCGTTCCACAATTAATCACAGAAGATATCATCAAATTGTGAGGATCCCAAAAATAGGTCATTAGATATAGTACAATACAAAGCCATTCTCTATATCGGTATCGCATTCACATTCGTGAATCACCATGTTACTGGTATACCTGTATCTGAGCAATCATACGGGTCAGTGTGAAAGGCATCAATTTATATCACCACATTTAATTAGAATGCAATCATTTTTATTTGGTTTTTCTGAATGTTCACTTGACGATCACTAACATCTTGAGTACTTGCATATTTGAGTTCCTGTTGAGTCGTAGCTGAATGCCCTGTTATACTTTTGCCAATGTATGGCCACTTCCATGTCATGAGTTATCGTAGGTACTTCTGACATCAAGCCATATACAATTATGTTCTGTAAAAGGTTCATGACACTCATGTTGCTAAGCTTTGTATTCTTCTGTTTCTCTGCAAAGAAGTACTTAGTAGCTTCTGTATATTACTGTATGAGGAGATACCCTTGTGAATATAACATGTTTGACAAACTTTCGATAGTTACCATGACATTTTAAATGGCTGGGTTAAAGTTCTTTTATGTATCTGTCTTAGGTCTCTTACACAATAAGAGTTTACCATTAAGACTCGTACTGGATAATCCAGTATCACATTAGTGAGTGTAGTGTTGCCATTCACATGTATGATCCTCATTCTAGTGACGTAGTAGTAGATGAAAAGTATGCCATTTCATACTTGTCGCTAATGGTCTGTATCGTAATTTCAGATGTCATTGTATCGCAGTTGAGAATAATGTTCTCTAACTCGTAATCCTCGTTTGGGGCTTCTATTACATCTGATGCTAGTGCAAGAATGATCGTCAATCTCACATCTTGAGGAATGGAAAGGGGTTATAAATGAGCATGATATGTAATGATATGTGTGTGGTGTGGTATACAGAATCGCTTTCGATGTACTACATATTGATAACTTTCGTACCAGTATTATGTGCGTCACCCGCTCCACTTCTTAACTTTCGCAACTTCTCATTCATGATAAACTGTTCAATGAGGTTGGTTTTCACGGAGGCTAGCAGCCATACATCTTTTTAGGTCATAAACACATTGTAGCCAATCAGTTTAAGGGTATAATTACTACCATAGAAGATAGCTATGTCTTTGACAAGCATTATTCCAATGTTGTCGACTGTGAAATTGTTAGCATTTTCCTTCACTTTTTGATAAAAAAAAATTGATGGAAACTCCATGGGACAGTTAACACATTAGGTACCAATCAAGGAACGACTACTTGCATGGGCTGTTTATGTTTAATAGTACTAGAAGTATGTGTAAATGAATGATGAGTGGGATTTAACCCTTTCACACCTTCTGGTATCTTTCCCAGTTCAAGAGGCGTTATGAATTTCCAATTTAAAGATGGAAAATATAATTGTCAAATTTCCCAAAATACTTTTATCCAAACATCCTGAAGTCGTCCGGACGAATGGACGAGGTGGACGAGGACGTCTGGACATGGACGAGTACGTCCGTACGACATGAACGCCGTGGACGTGGACGTCCAGGCGATATGGAATAGGTCCTCCCACTCGTTTGGATGACTTCTGGATGTTTTGAAAAAGTATTTATGAAAATTAGACATATCAGTATCCAATCCATATTCTAACACTCTTTACAGCAGCTATAAATATATACTCATATTTAACATCTCGTTGGAGGGCTGGTAGAAATCGTTCAGTTATGAAGGTTTGGGCTTAACCAGAATGACATGCTTATCTGGATGTTTGGAAGCAAAGAGTGAAAAAGTCTCATCCAAGTTGCTTAGGTACTTGGTTACCAGACCTTGTTCTCTCTATCTCTGATTAAGGAAGTCCAAAGTATTGGCTCTGTTTTGATTAAACTCTGCAGTCTTCTTCTGCAATTAGTTCATGGCACTTTCCATTTCATGGTCCTTCCATTTTCACTCCAGAATTTCGGGATCAAATAGCTCAAACAAACTTATTACCTCCTACAAATGCCAAAGCATTAGCGATTTCACCGCCGACAACTGCAATGGCCATTTAGTGGTAGTAAATTTGTATACAGCCTGCAATGGTAGACCTCCACTCATGTTTCGCTCCGATAAGCGGTGTGTTGCTCTCTTCCAGGTAATGAGCGCGAGTTCCTTTAATTCTGTAAAGACTTTCTACTTTCACAACAACTAAGGGGTAAATAGAATGCTTAGTATCTACATATAATTGAGTGTAGAAATCAAAACTAGTGATATCGACTTCTGTATTGTATTTAGTGGCACGTTCCATGATTAGATCACTGGAGAGTATATACATACCTGATTTCTTTGCTTGAATTGCATTGATTCTCCTCCTATGAATAGTCTGAACCTTGTGTTCAACGAAACGGGATGGCGCACAATCAAGCTCGTAAGGATCAATTAAAGTACGGAATGATATGATTGTCATTCATGAAAATGTCGATATCATCTTTTTCCTGGGCAATGCTATACTCGTAGAGCAATACATATCAACATATTAAGCCACCGTCAAACTCCTCTTTGTAGCTTTTGACGTTTTTTTTAAGTTTAGCAATGCTAGTAGTAGATTCAAGGCTCCTTAAACCCATTTCCGTGTTTAATTCAGTTTTCAATGCCTTCATGTAGATTGTAAACTTCCAGATCATATAAATCTTTCCTTATTTGTTTCATCCTATTGAACTCATCTATACTACCTTGTAACAATCATATATTAAAATATATTTCCTTATCAGCGTACTTCTTGGCGTCTTTAATGTTATAATTCAGTTCATTTTTTAGGAGTTACTAAGGTGTGATCATTTATGACTTTAATTTTGTCGATGAGATCAGGAGAGATAGATTAAAGGTCATCCTTATCGATCTGATAAGACTTTCATTCACAAGGACCTTATTTGCAAAGTCCACTATCATTCGACTGACTTCTTCAGTTAACCTAATAATAGATGTAAACCCATCATCCAACTTTTTCACGCCAGCTTTTGACTCATCATCGAACTTTCTAAGCTTTTCATCATTCTGTATCTTCTCATCATTTAATTCGTTCTGCAATTATTGAAGTTGAGATTGTAACGTATTGTAATTATCCAGAGTCTTCAAATCTTCCGCCATGTCACTCTCTAAGGAAGCTATCTGACTATTCATCCTTCCCTCAGTAGCTTCTAATTGTATATTTGGTCTTCCCCAGCTCTTATCGCTTGTAAAGCTTGTAAAGAGGCCGTCATAAAAACCAATCTTCTGTTAAATATATGCTGGACTTCTGAAATCTTCGTCTTGTTTGCCTCTATCCGTTTGTCGAGTTCTGAGCGTTTCTTAGCTCTCTGATCTATAGCAGTCAATTTATCATCAACTTGTTCTCTCCATGTTCGAATATCTTTCAAAATTAGTTTCATTAAAGTCTTAGGACAAGTCCATCAACGTGTATTTTACAAAATGTCTAGTAGCTACAGCAGTTAATTTACCTACATATTGATGATACTGTTCTTGTTCAAGTTCAGCTACTCGAAATGTTCGAAATACTCTAATTGTCAACGTTTTTCTCCTCTTCTATGGACGACGGACCTCTTAGACTTATTTGCCTAATTTACGATATGATAGAACGATGTAATTGGTACACCATGAAAATCTATCACTTTCCCTTCTTCATCTTTAATTGTAATACTCAACATATTGGTGTTACCTCATTGCAAGGGTTTGTATGGACTATTCACCCCATATGATATGAAGTCACCATGAAATACATTCTTGACAGGTCGATAATCGAATAGAGCAGAGCCGCAAAAATATTGAGAATAAATTAACATTAATGATATATAAAATAGTTTATGTTTTTTACATCGAAAATTAATGTAATTATTTGTTTAGTTCATTACTTATTTCACGGATTTATTTGTGGGTTTATTTATATATCCCCTTAAGTACCTTCTTGCGTAATATTTTCACACAAACTGGAAAAAATGTTTTAGACAATTTGATGAAATTAGCCAAATAATTTTGAACTATGATATAAACGACGTAGCAGAAGAAAAATGACCCATGAATTACAGCCTCGAGTTTTTAAAAAAAAACAAGCAAATCAGACGTAATTATACGGGAAAAGGCGCAACCCATAACAGCAACAAAACTTTAGGGTACCCATTTCACGAACTATTGTTTGACAGCGATGCACTGTTAACTTAAATACTTGTGCAAATAACTGACAATTACAGTATATGTGTACAAATGCAGTTTCTGTAACATAGAGCGCAGGGCAGTATCATTACCGTAATGGCGGAATGTCACGTGATATGAATATAGCCGTGCTCTTTAAAACCGTAATAGAAAGGTTTATTAACAACAGGTTTCCAACCTGGTCTTACTCAAATCCTAAACACAATATTATTTTAATTTTCTTCGAAATGCTGGTTGCACTGATGAGTTGAAAAGTGATAAGATTTGCGTAGCGAAACTGAGGCCAGTTCTTGCTTTCAATTGCGTAGACTCTTCATTGGAATGGTAGTTATCATGTGTCAACCAGCTTTGCCAAAATCACGTTGTTTGATGGACTTTCTTTTAGCCTCTAAAATTTACCCGTTTTTCCGAAAGTTTAAAAGGTTTTTTTTTTCTTATACCAAGATAAATGTATTTTATATGGTGTTTGATGTGATTGTCAGCGTCATTTGACTGATTGATGTTTTACGGCACATCATCGCGTGATAGACTATTGTATATGGGCCAAAGGAGTAAAGTGCCTTGCCCATAGATACACTAGGGCAGCCTACTCGAAATGGTGTGGTCATGATTCGAATTTGTAACCCACTGATCATGACTCTGGTACGCTAGCCATTTAGCCACCAGCTTTTCAAAAGCATATGACCTAAGACCAACATGTTAGTCCCAGATATGACTAAATTATATATTGGTTCTTGTCTTTTAAAAGTAAATCAATACAAACCAGACATATTACTGTATTCATGAAGCTCTAAATAAAATTAGCGTGCACTCATTCTCAAAATTATATATATATATATATATATATATATATATATATATATATATATATATATATATATATATATATATATATATATACCAAACAGAGCAGAAAGTGCTATCCGTGGATTGTACAGGAGAATTCTTGATAACATTAACAGAATTTTTAAAGACGAATAAATAATATTATCATACAGGTTAGAAAATTTTAATTCGTACTCTACGGAGATTCGAACCCGGATCCGCGGGTTACGGCAACGGTATCGAACTTTGGCCCAATAATACTTTTCTTTTTTAATTTCACGTTTTATACTCCAGCTCATCTCAGGACGGGGATATTTTGCTTTTATGTTCTTTAATGTTTACTATTTGGCATACAGTTTTAGAGATTCTGCCATTTACAACAACGTCCATCACATAATGCATAATTAATAAAATTTAATATGAAAATATAACTTTAAATAAACATTTACAAAGACATTTAAACCAATAAAAAAGAAATATCCAAACTACGGTTACAAGAACAATAAATATGACCATTTTTCTGGAATCAAAACTAATCCTATTTTCTGACTTCAGCGTCATTTCGAGTTGTAGCGCACTGGTAAACGACCCAACCAATTAGTACCAGTTCTTCCTGGCTCACGCGGAACTTCAAGAGACTAAGGCAACATCTGCTTTTTATTTTTTTCGAAGCCACAAGAGAGTCTGGTCGAATGAGACTATCCAAATATAAAGCGCTCCAATGACCTGCGTGATCCAATGTGTCTCTGCGAATTCCAATGGGCGATTTTAACGCTACTGAATGAATTTTACTTTCTGGACTGAAGAAGGTGATTTTGTCGGCTACCTTAAAACTTATTCATCAGCTGAAGGAAATCTGAAAAAGAAAAAAACATGGTCCAATATATAATTCAACTTACTATTAATGCTTACACATGACAAGTTAATGAAGAGGACAATTTGCCGCTTTCTTCACAATAAACTGAAACCCAGATTAAAACTGATGGCATGGCCATTAATGAGACATTTTAAATGCATATGGTTGCACATTCACAAAACTCTCTTTTTGATATTAAACAAAGACTAGATTAGTATGATTACCTCCCCTGATGAATGAACCCGTAAACTCAAAGAATAAATTGTAAATAACAAAAATTCTGGATCCAAAAGAGTTTTATAATTTGAATGACTGTATTACGTATTAAGTTGCTATTTTAAAAAACAGCCTTTCTAGCCAATACTAGCATTCTCTATCCTTTTTTCGTTTTATTATCATTCATTGTTTCAAAATGTATTTCTCTTCGCGGTTCTGCATCAGGCATTTGGTTTCATATTATTGGAAGCTTCTAAGTAAAAATGAAAAATGCAAAACCAGCAAACAGAATTCTTGTTTAAAAAGGTAAAAAGCAATTTACAGTTTACGTCTCTTAGTTTGTGTTTTTCCAAAGCTTTCTGACAATTCTGTGTGATGGCTTTACTCTTATTTTCAAATGGATCTTTGATACTAAAACTATGACATTACCTCCCCTGATTAATGAACACGCAAAAACGGAAGCATGTGAAAAACAAAACTTCCGGATCAAAAACATGTTCACAATTTGAATGATTAGATTACTAGTATGTGTTAAAATGGAATTTTAAAAAAAAATGATTTTATCTAATGTTATGTATGATGTTTATATAATATTATAAATATTTTAGGAAATTGTAAATGTTTCTTCACTTTAATATTTGGTTAAATCTTAATGTTATCAGGAAAAACATGTTTAACTAGTGTCCTTGAATTAGGTTGTTTTGATCAATATGTTTTCTCAATTTGAAGGTCAAGGTTGATTTTTGTTTACAAGTAAAAATTCCATTAAGATGGCACACATTCTAGAACATTCTGTCATGTGACCAATCTAGAACATTCTGTCATGTGACCAATCTTTATATATACCATGTGTGGTGGACATTTTTTCAGTTTTGACATTACCATCAGTCTTGTAAAGAGCTATTACAGTTGTGAAAATTCATTCCAAATTCTAAGAGAGGAATTATTTTAAATATTCATTGGATTATAACAGTGCTCATAAACTTTTGGATTTTGGATTTTTAATTGACAATTTTGGAATTTATGTGAACTTATTCAGAGATTTTGGAATACTTCATTTTGACTTCAGCACATCAAGATTACTAGTACATCAGGACTTTGGAGACCATTGGCACATAATAACACTGAAGGACACAGCCGTGAATTCGGAACATTCTATATTTAGGACTTGTGATTAGAACAATCATTCTTATTGGATTATTAGGATTTCAAAACACATTACTGTAAGTGACTTTTTGATTTTTCATTTTAATTATCTAGTAATAAATTGCTTGTTGATTTTTACTTGATTTGTTGGTTTCACTTTCTTTCTGTTACATTTTTCTTAGACCATAGAGTCGTAACAGAAATTGGGGGCTCGTCTTCTGGGATCTGAATTTCATTAAAGCATATTAGAGATATTAAATTTATCCTTGAAATTCATATTGATTTTGTCTTGGAATTTTTTTTTTGTCTTTGGCAAAGATTTTTAATAGAGAATTTTTTTTGTGTGAAACCAACAAGCATTTACAATGGCATCTAATGTTCAGAATTTCAATTCAAAACCTATCCAGGAGGGGATAGAGTGCATGAGAAAGTTAATTGAAGAGTTCAAGAGGTGCATCCATAGTGATGTTAAAACCTATCTTGACGAGCAGAATGTGGAAACTTTGGAAAATGCTGCTCGTATGGCTGATGATTATTCCTTGACTCACAAAATTTCATTTGGTAATAAGTCGTCCTCTCAGCAGTTTTCTGGTAAAAAACCATTTCAATCTCATTCGAGTACTTCCAAAGTTCACAACAGCACAACTGTTAGGAATCAAACATCTGATAAGACTGATCAGAAATCCTTATCTCTTCCTACGTGCACTTATTGTAAAAAGAAAGGGCACGTTATTTCTGATTGCTTCAAGTTGAAAAATAAGCAACAGAGTAAAGACAGAGTTTTTCCAAATGCTCTTATTTCTACGAGGTCAAGGTCACGGTCTTGTATTGAAAGCAATACATTTGTTGGGTCAAACAAACCCCAGTCTGATTCTATTTTAGAGGTTTATGAACCATTCATGTCAGAAGGTTCCATATCACTTATTGGTGATTCTGCCAAGCCTATCCCAATTAAAATATTAAGGGACACTGGAGCTTCTCAGAGTCTTTTATTGTCAGGTACTTTGCCTTTGTCTGAGGAGTCTTCTTCAAGTGAAAGTGTTCTTGTTCAGGGAGTAGAGTGCGGCTTTGTAAATGTTCCTCTTCATTGTGTAAATTTGGCATCAGACTTAGTTTCTGGACCTGTGACTGTTGGGGCAGTGACTTCTTTACCCATAGAGGGTGTTCATTTATTACTAGGCAATGACCTAGCTGGAGATAAGGTTGTGGTTAATCCACTTGTAACTGACAAGCCTTGTTTGGATCAGAAAGTTGATCCTGTCGAAACTGAAATCCCTGATTTGTACCCTGCTTGTGCAGTTACTAGAGCTATGGCAAAAAGAGTTCTTGAGAGTGATGTTGATCAGGATATTATTCCTTTAGCTGACACATGTATTGGTCAGTCTTTTGATGAGGTCACTTTTTCCTCAGGTATTGATCAATCAAATGGTATTGATCACAGTGATCCTCTTTTGGCAACTCATTCTCTTTGTCCTAATCAGGATGACAAACGACAATCCCTTGTCGTTGAACAGGAGCAAGATCCCGAGATATCTTGTTTGTTTCAGAGGGCTATTAGTGAAACTGAAGCCACACAAGTTTCAGTGTGTTACTTTGTGAAAAATGGGGTCCTTATGAGGAAATGGAGACCACCTGATGTACCCGCTGGTGACGAGTGGTCAGTGAGCTATCAAATTGTTGTTCCTAAGTCATATAGACAGGAAATTCTTAATTTAGCCCATGAAACTCCTTTGGCTGGTCATTTAGGAGTCCGTAAGACTTATCACAAGATCTTGAATCATTTTTATTGGCCGAAACTCAAAAGTGATGTTTCTAAATACTGCAGATCTTGTCACACTTGTCAAATGGTAGGAAAACCCAATCAGAAGATACCTAAGGCTCATCTGCAACCTATTCCTGCATTTGATGAACCATTTAGTAGAATAATAGTAGATTGTGTTGCTCCTTTACCTAAAACCAAGTCAGGCAACCAATACTTGTTGACCATCATGTGTGCATCTACAAGATTTCCAGAGGCAATTCCTCTGAGAAATATAAAAACTAAAACTATTGTGAAAGCTTTGGTGAAGTTTTTTACACTTGTTGGCCTTCCCAAATCTGTCCAGTCAGATCAAGGGTCAAATTTTATGTCTGGAATTTTCCAACAAGTTATGCATGAATTAGGCATCCAACAGTTTAAATCTTCTGCCTATCACCCTGAAAGTCAAGGTGCTTTGGAAAGATTTCATCAAACTTTGAAGAATATGATTCGATCATATTGCTTTGATACAGAAAAGGATTGGGATGAGGGTGTTCATTTGTTGTTGTTTGCTGTTAGGGAATCAGTTCAAGAGTCGTTGGGTTTTAGTCCCTTTGAACTAGTTTTTGGTCATACTGTCCGTGGACCACTGAAATTATTGAAAGAGAAACTTCTTTCAAATGAAGATTCAAAGATTAATCTTCTTGATTATGTTTCTGATTTCAAATACAAGTTGTCAAAGGCCTGTGAAGTAGCAAGAACTAATCTTCACAATACCCAGTCAAAAATGAAACTAAGGTATGACAGAAATACACAAGAAAGGAGTTTTAAACCTGGTGACAAAGTTCTGGCTCTCTCTCCCATACCTCAAAATCCTCTTCAGGCTAAATTTTATGGTCCTTATACCGTTGAAAAGAAAGTAAATGACTTAAATTATATCATTAACACTCCTGGGAGACGGAAACAAAAACAACTTTGTCATATAAATATGTTAAAGGAATATTTTGACAGAGATAGCTCAGCTAATTATTCTGTTAGTTTAGTTGTACCTGTCCCACACAGAGAAGATATCAACGATGGAGTACAATCACTCTATAGTGACTCTGGTATAACCAATCTTCGGAATTCAGAAATATTGAACAACCTAGACCAGAAACTTTCACATCTACAACAACAGGAAAGAGATGAACTAAAACAGCTATTACATGACTATGAGCACTTGTTTCCTGATGTTCCAACACGAACAAGTAACATTTATCATGACGTTGACATTGTAGATTCTGCGCCTGTGAAACAGCATCCTTTTAGGATGAATCCTCTCAAACAGAAGTATCTGAAGAAAGAAATTCAGTATCTACTGGAGAATGATTTCATAGAACCAAGTAAAAGTAACTGGAGTTCACCATGTATTCTTGTTCCCAAGCCAGATAATACATTCCGTATGTGTACTGACTATAGAAAAGTCAACAGTGTCACCAAAACTGATTCATTTCCAATCCCAAGAATGGACGATTGCATTGATAAAATTGGAAATGCGGAATATGTCACCAAGTTTGACCTTTTAAAAGGATTCTGGCAAATTCCACTGACGGAAAGGGCAAAAGAAATTTCAGCATTTGCAACTCCAGATGGACTTTATCAATATAAAGTCATGCCGTTTGGAATGAAAAATTCGCCTGCAACGTTTCAACGTCTGATGAACATGATAACATTTGGTCTTGATAATTGTGACGCTTATATCGATGCCGTCATTATCTACAACAACACCTGGGAAGATCATTTGGAAACCATTCGAAAATTCTTCGATCGACTCAGTGATGCGAATCTGACAATTAATTTGAGCAAAAGTGAGTTTTGCCATGCTTGTGTCACATTTTTAGGACATATTGTGGGACAAGGTCAAGTTAAACCTATAGAAGCTAAGGTCAAAGCTATCTCTGAATTTCAAGTTCCAATTTGTAAAAAGCAACTGATGCGATTTCTAGGTATGGCTGGATATTATCGGAAATTTTGTTCCAATTTTTCCAAAATTGCTGAACCTTTGACAAGTTTATTGAGTAAGAAAACCAAATTTTATTGGTCTGACAAGTGTCAGGAATCTTTTGACAAGTTAAAGGCCATGCTTAAGAATGCACCAGTTCTTTCTGCACCAAATTTTAGCCAATCATTTAAATTATCTGTTGATGCAAGTGATGTAGGGGTTGGTGGAGTATTGATTCAGGAAGACAAAAGTGGTGTGGATCACCCTGTGTGTTATTTTTCTAAAAAACTAAACAAGCACCAGAAAAATTATTCCACAATTGAGAAGGAATGTTTGGCTTTGATATTGGCTTTACAGCATTTTGAAGTGTATGTTACCTCAGCTCTTTCTCCAATTATTGTGTACAGTGATCACAATCCCCTTACTTTCATCAACAAAATGAAAGATAAAAATCGGAGATTGTTGAGATGGAGTTTTATATTGCAGGAATATAACATTGACATCAAACACATCAGGGGAAAAGACAATGTGATTGCAGATGCACTCTCACGTGCCTAGAAATGTAATATTGCTTGATGTAATTAAGTCCAGTATCATAAAACATGTTCTTATGTAATTTTGGTTATTGTAGTATTAGATGTATATTCAAAAGAAAGCTTTATTATATAAATCTTTCTTTTTCTTTATGAGGGGAGGTGTTATGTATGATGTTTATATAATATTATAAATATTTTAGGAAATTGTAAATGTTTCTTCACTTTAATATTTGCTTAAATCTTAATGTTATCAGGAGAAACATGTATAACTAGTGTCCTTGAATTAGGTTGTTTTGATCAATATGTTTTCTCAATTTGAAGGTCAAGGTTGATTTTTGTTTACAAGTAAAAATTCCATTAAGATGACACACATTCTAGAACATTCTGTCATGTGACCAATCTTTATATATACCATGTGTGGTGGACATTTTTTCAGTTTTGACATTACCATCAGTCTTGTAAAGAGCTATTACAGTTGTGAAAATTCATTCCAAATTCTAAGAGAGGAATTATTTTAAATATTCATTGGATTATAACAGTGCTCATAAACTTTTGGATTTTGGATTTTTAATTGACAATTTTGGAATTTATGTGAACTTATTCAGAGATTTTGGAATACTTCATTTTGACTTCAGCACATCAAGATTACTAGTACATCAGGACTTTGGAGACCATTGGCACATAATAACACTGAAGGACACAGCCGTGAATTCGGAACATTCTATATTTAGGACTTGTGATTAGAACAATCATTCTTATTGGATTATTAGGATTTCAAAACACATTACTGTAAGTGACTTTTTGATTTTTCATTTTAATTATCTAGTAATAAATTGCTTGTTGATTTTTACTTGATTTGTTGGTTTCACTTTCTTTCTGTTACATTTTTCTTAGACCATAGAGTCGTAACACTAATCCTGTCCCTTTTTCCCCATTCTTCATCATATTAACGTCGATTTACGCAAAGTTTATTTCGCCTGATGGGTCTGAATCAGCTGTAAATGTTGTACCAAACGTGCAAGCAGAGGAACAGGGTAGCTTCTGTTTAATATTGACACCAGCAAAGTGTGTGTGTGTGTGTGTATGTGTGTGTGTGTGTGTGTTGTTGGGGGGAGGGGGCGGATTTGCTTCTTTAGACCGCGACTAGGTTATATCCATCTTCGCTTGCAATGAGTCATGGGATTCACTTCGTTGTACATGGCATATGTTGCTAGCCGAAACAGTCTCTACCGCTGAGGTATCTGATTAGAAGTAGGTGAAAGCAACTGTGATCCAGTCAGATTGTTGATTGCATTTACGTATGAAGATTGTCGGGAATAATTATTGCTGTCTCCATAGACAACGTCATATGTCCTGTGTCGGTTTTTCCGATTTCAATCGTTCATCTGCAAGTTTTTCTTTCGACTCAAGGAACAGATGAACATCATGGAAGTCATCATATTGAATACCTGACAGATGTAACGATCTCTCTCATTGGTCAATTGATTTTTCTTGCCACTGGAAGTAACTCTTTCATCTGCAAGAGGATACATCTTCAAAAAGCCAATGGTCGCTCTGAAACAAAGTGGATCGACTACCCTTTGCAGGCGAAGATGGATTATACCATACCCATAATCACACATCTTCACTAGCCAAGGGTTGTCGATCCACTTCGTTCCACATCAACCATGCAGCTTGTAGAAACAGTATTTTAATCAAGTGCCCTCTTGTGGATGAAGGAGTTACTGGTTGTAGCAAGTGAAATCTACAGATCAGTGAGAATTTGGCTTGGTTTGATGTTTTACGGCACATCAACAGATGAAGATTATTAAATGGCAAGGCAATCAGAATAAAGTGACTTGCACCTGGTTACACCACGGTAGCCGACGTGGGCTGAGCCCATGATTGGCTTCGAACCCGCACCCTTCTGGTCGCTGTTTATAATTTTATATTATACTGTACCATATAATATTGTAATAAAGTATGCAACAATATGGTATTATAGATTATAGTGCGATGTGATGTGGTGTATTGTAATGACGTGTAGAATAGCAGAGTATAGTAAAGTACAGAGTATTATAATATAGTACAGAATAGCATGATTTTTCTGAGACAATCGTTTTATTCATTTCCAATATGACCGAAAATTTTCAAAGATAAAGCTTGTTCTGGACGATTACCATTCATGTCTCCGTAAACCACGCCCAATACTTACATTGTTTTCAACAAATTAATAACAATAACACATGCATCACCTTCACAACTGTTCACATGTTTATATTTTTGGGTAACTTTCATCCATTGAAGTTACGTAGGGATCTCATTTCCTTTTATAACCTATGATTTAATCTGCAACAAACATCTGCATTCTTTTTTGTAACAGTAATAAAATAAGCAGTTAACCTTTTACATATCCTTTAAAAGAAAAGTTGTATGTACTTTGATTCCTCAATTAAATACTTTAATCCATGAAACTGAACCCCGCTGATTAGTAATTAGAAAAGAACTAAAACAGTATGTGGTGGGTGTGGGTGTGGGTGTGAGTGTGGGTGTGTGTGTATATATATATATATATATATATATATATATATATATATATATATATATATATATATATATATATATTGTTACGACTCTACGGTCTAAGAAAAATGTAACAGAAAGAAAGTGAAACCAACAAACCAAGTAAAACTCAACAAGCAATTTATTTCTAGATAATTGAAATGAAAATCAAAAGACACTTACAGTAACGTGAATTAAAATCCAAAACAATCCAATAATCCTAATTGTCCTAATCACAAGTCCTAAATATAGAATGTTCCCAATCAATTTCAGTATCATTGAGTGTGCTGATGTGCCAATAGTCTTTAATGTCCTGATGTGCCAGTAGTCTTTAATGTGCTGATGTGCCAAAATGAAGTACTCCAGAATATCTTTGAATAAGTTCACATAAATCCCAAATCATCTATTCAAAATCCAAAATCCAAAAGTCAATGAGCACTTTTATAATCCAATGAATATTTTAAACAATTCCTCTCTCTCTGAATTTAGAATGATTTTTCACAACTGTAATGACTCTTTAAAGACTGATGGTAAGGTCGAAACTAGAAAGTGTGCACTAAACATGGTATATATAAAGATAGGTTACATACTATAATGTTCTAGAAAATTATATGGTGTACGTAACTTTTAACACACAACTCTAAAATTCTAGTTTTATCTGTAAACAAAATCAACCCTGACCTCAAATTAAATAAATAACTTGTTTACCATAACCGTCCTTGAACTCAAATACTAAGTAAACAACCTAATTCAAGGACAATAGCTAAACATGTAAAACTGATACATAACATTAAGGTTTGAGCAAATATTACATTTAAACATTTATAATTTCCTAAAATATTTATAATATTACTGTATATAACCATCATACATAACTATATATATATAACTATATATATATATATATATATATATATATATATATATATATATATATATATGGAGATACCACGGCTAGCATTGGACTCGTGATGTATAAATGGAGAAACCGCGGCTAGCATTGTGAAAAATAATGGGCTCCTGCGTTATTTTTAACAAATCCAAAGATTTGATAGGTTTCTCCAACTTAATACATTTTCAATCTTTGCTTGTCGCGATTTCAATTTAAAATATTATATTTTAAACAAAATTTAACATAAATTAGGGGTATAAACATAAACAAAAAGTATTCATCAAAGTCGTTTCCACAAAATCTCTCTCTCTCTCTCTCTCTCTCTCTCTCTCTCTCTCTCTGTCTCTTGCCAAGCATTCGTGCTCGCTTTTACATAGTCGGTAACCACGATCAATTGGATTGAATTTACCTATCTCCAGAGCAGAGATAATGACGCCTTGCTCATTAGCAATTCGCATCATATAAAATCAAAGTATTTTATGTTGCCACTTACCCCATGTGAATTAGAGTTATACTAGGAAAGTTAATGAAAAATGGTTGGACTGTGCTTAAGTTATGACGATTTGAATTTGTCTATGATATATAGTGGCAGCGGATGGGTGACAGACATTAGACCTGAATGACCGACAAGTTGCAAGTGTCCCTGTAAATAACGTGATGCTCACACCTTTTCCAACGATAGTGTTGGTCGGCGGTCCAAAGTACATGTATCAGCACGTGTTAGGGCTTGAATAACATACGGTGACACGTTAATTCCCACGTGCAAGATTAGCAGTTGCATGTGGTCATTACGCACTGTATACACGCAGTAGAGTTGTATCATTATTAATTTTCCAAATATATGGATATTCAATACCAAATTATTCAAAACTTTTCGAGTATATTACTGCTGAAATTATTCGTGTGCTTTGGAATTATACGTTATCGATAAATTCATAGCAACTGGAGAAATTTTCCATAAAGGACTTAATTTTATTCCCTGCCTATAATCGAGAAACACTCGTCTTATGCCCCTGCTCATATTGTGTGAATGATAATAGGCCTTAAAGGCTATTGGTAATGCACATTCCAGTACAGGTGGGTGGGGGATGGTACTCTGATTGTGAAGAAATGGCTAAAAATTATAGTAATAGTGATGTCCTATTTCTTTTAGTTAATTATCCTGTAACATTTATCTCTGAGTGTATGAAAAAATAACTTATAATAAATGCAATTCCATACCTTTTTGTGCACAGACTTTGATGCAGTGTACAGCAATATGGAGTCTGTATGCAGTGAAAAGAAATGCCATTGACACTTACGAATAATTTAGTGGCAAGGAGAAGTGGATTTTGTATAAAACTTGGAGAAATTGAACATGAGCTGTTTTTCTGCAGATACTGTTGACAAATAAAATGGATTTTTGTCAGCATTAAACAACCTTGACAGTAGTTCAGTGAGGCCTGTACCGGCCATAAGCAGCTTTCTATGAAGAAGACAATGACACAATTGTACTTGTATTTTGTTACTAAATAATAATGACACAATTTTCAGTCCCAAACATTATCAGGATCTCAAAAATGTAATATTCACCGTTACTAAGCATGTTGCGCTATACTTAGCTTGACAATCACGATTATTGACAATCGTAACATCCGACAGAATTAAACGAAGTTCCTTCTTCTAAAGTATGCAACTGCTCATATATCTTCCCTGATCAGTTAATAATTTTGTTAAAATTTGTCTTTTTTTAAAAATTTGAACCACATACTTGCTTTACGGGAAGAGCCTTCTCACACACTAACGGAAACACATACCACAACTACAATAGTTATCATACAAGCAAATTATATATATATATATATATATATATATATATATATATATATATATATATATATATATATATATATATATATATATATATATCCCATTTATGCATACATATAAGGTTTATTTAGGATAATTAGCTAATGTCAAGTACTTTTCATTTTCTTTTGACGGGTATTAAGAACGAAGGACTGATAATACACGAAGCGATTGTTATGTATATTTAATTTGTGACGTGTGTTTAAATCTTTTCAATGAAGGTAAGTTGAACTTTAGATTATGGTCACTTGTAAACAGAATGTTTACAAGCATTTGAGTTCAAGGCCAGTCTTGTTGACAGTTAGACTGTTGCTGTTTTTTTCTCTCCATTTTATTGCTTCATATCCTGTTATGATATAGGTCAAGTGAAACTTGTTATAAATAGGGATTTGGTAAACGAATAATTCATTCCTGTTTTAGAGCAGTCTGTGGGAATCCATTTAAAATCAGATTTAATAGTTTGTGCCATTGAAATCAGATACATTTCCTTATGTGATTCAAAACTATTAGTTGAGTTATGCTACAGACCGGA